>JAODKC010000028.1:7465044-7504072 GCA_026777985.1 Mormyrops attenuatus
ATTGTGTTTTATACCCCCCCCCCCCCCCCACTGAAAAAACTGTCATATTTTGAAACCTAAATGTTAGCAGGTATGTGATCCTAGAACTATAGGGCAAAAGTTTGTTCAGTTCAGAATTTTCTGAACATTGTATAATAAAGATATACAGACGCTTCCCTACCTACAAACTTTCAACTTACGAACTTTCAGACATACGAAGATGACTGTAAGTCCAAATTGTGTTCATTGTGCTCCCATTTCCCGTCCGCAACATAAATTTTTTTTTCAGCACGCCAATATTGCTAGTACGACTCCTGCACGCTACTCCCGCCGCGCAGCAGCATAGCATGCGTACTCCGAGCATCCAAGTTCTTTGTACTTGCGTATACCGTTAAAATGATGTTCCATAACAACTTACGAACATTTCAAGTTATGAACAGCCTTTCGGAACCTCGTTATCTCGTTCATAAGTAGAGGAGCATCTGTATTGATTTTTGATCATTAGCCTCCCTGCTCAGCAAATTGTATCCGTAGCAGTCAGATAGCCAGTTGGTCAAATGTATCATGCAGAACTCTGCAACATTCCTTGTGGGAGATTTAATATTATCACTTTTTTTGGAGATGTGGGAAGGGTGTATAAGGTAAACTTGTAATAATATTTTCATTAGACTGCAGCATTTTCAATTTATCACATGAAATGCTCCATAGTCACTGGATTAATGGAGATTGATTACCACAATTAACCATTGATAAACTGAGTTCAGCCATCAAGCAAGAGAAAGTCTCTTATTTGCTAATATTCCTTGTTGTCTTTTAGTCAAGGAGTGGTTATACTCTAAGTGAAAGATCCAAGGGCAGCTGGCACATGTCAAAGCCTCCTGATACCGGAAGTCCACACTAAATCACTATGACTTATCTTTCTTCTTGACCAGGACTACCAGCACAGCCCATGGACTGTTGGAAGGTTCATTGACTCCTGCTGCCATCATTTCCTGGATGGCTTAGTGAGCACTAGCCAGAGAGGTCGCAGACAGAAGGGCTGGGGATCTCTGGAGTTAATCCAGTGTTGTCCAAGTGTTGATCCAGTGTTGATCTGCACTCATTGTCCTGGACTGTGAAGATGCCCATGTATCTATCTAGCACTATCCTCAGCCAGCACTGCAGGGGGGTTGATTGCACATCGGGGGGAATAGATGAGGGAGTGATGATTCCCTTTGCCGTGTCCATTGGTTCTACTTCCAGCTACTATCTTGCTGGAGAGTCATCACCTAGGTAGTGATTGGCTGTGGGCTCATCCATGTGCACCCCCAATTGGCATAACAGGTCCAGCCCGATGATGCAGGGATTCTGCATGTTTACGAGCCACACCTCCTACTTTGTGGTCTGCCCCAGCTGGGGTGCACACATGTCTGTGATGGATACAAGTCGGATCTGGGTTGCCTCCCACCCTGGTGGGGACGACAAGTCAGTATACACTTGGACAGATGAGGGTGATGGTTGATCCTGTGTCCATCAGGGCCTGGCAATGAGTTCCCTCCACCATGCAATCCAACTGGAGGCCCCACTCATGGCACAGCCAGCCCACTGTATGACAGGAGGGTGGGGGCTCATTTGTGGGCAGGGACTCTTTCATGCTTGTCCCAGTGTCACAAGTATAGCTTTGTAGCAGGCAATATGGCATGGCTGATGGTTGGCGTGGTGTTATTAGCAGAGACAGGATTGCCTCAGCCCTGTATGCTTCTACCAGAGCATCAGCCTATGTAGCTGGCGTTCGCAGCTGAAGGTGCCCACGGAGTTATAGTGGTGTCAGCATCTCGATAACAGCATAGAGGGCCAGCTCTTCATGTGCGCCATGGGGAAAACATGGGTAACCCCACTGTGCATAACTGCAGAAGTTTGTGGCGCATGCAGACAGTCTCAATACCCCATCTCCACCAATTTGCTAGCTTATGCCTCATGATCTCTTCCAGTGGCTTCCAGCAGGTCTGCTGCTCCAGCACTGTAACCAGAGTGGTGTAATCATTCTACTTTCCAGGGTAATGAAGGCTTGGAGTGGTTCCCCTTGCAGTGCCAGTGCCAGGTGGACTGCAGTTTCCGTGGAGGACCAGTCGTTGTGCCATGCCACTGGGCATATTTAGGCGAAGTAGGGCTCCAGGAACCCCTCTCCACTACAGCAGGGGAACTTCATGGCAGGCTTCATCTCACTGTCCATTGCTTTTAAATTTGGTGGTGCCTTTTGTTGCAGAGCCGCAGCTCCCTGCACCATCTGGCACTGGCAGTGCAGGACATTACGTCCATGAGATCATCCCATGAAGAGTCTCCCCTTTAGTCACCCACTGCTTCCCCTCTGTGCAGTTCCGAACTCTGCAGTTGCCAAAGTCATCAGATTAGATTGCAGATTTCATCGATGACCTGGCATTCCACTTATGGCACTAGTGTGTGCTTCATTTTAATATAAGGAGGCAACTGCTCTTTTATAAGGAAGAATCAGTCTTTAATGATCACTCACCAGTAGTCTAAGCTAGCAATGGCACAGACATGGAAAACAACAGTTTACACAATACTCTCGCTCACAGTTACATGCTAATGTGAACACACACATTCTATGGCAAACATTACACAATTACAACATTTACTATTTATAACACAAATACACATATCAGTTTATGCTATTTACAGATTTTGCTGTGCAAAACATCCCGTTAACTGCATAATTAGTCCCGATAAACCCCCATGGTGTCACAATACGATTTGGTTGTGTACTATACAACTGCAAATAATTTGGGCCTATGAGTGGAAATAGGCTTCCTAGGAAGTGGTGATGTCTAAGAATGCTGCCTATTTAGCACCTGGAATTAGCTTGCCAGAAAACAGGCATACCATGGTGAAGTTGGCATCCTTTGATGTATTGGATTTGACTCTGATGACTTGATACAGATGAGACCAAAGAGCAGGGCTAGGAATCCATCCACCTGCTGAAGACATGAAACCTTTTTAGATAAAGATGTTGGGTACTACCTGCCAAGCTGCTTGAGTAATACCACAGTACAGCATTGACCAAAAAACTTGGGGCACAGGCCAGGGAATATTAGAGGATAATTATACCTGTAGTCATTTCCAGAAATCTGTCAGAATATATCTTAGAAACAGGAAAATTTCAGCAAGAGCAGCATCTTATTTATACGAAAATTCAGTGTTGAAATAATATGCTATCAAGTTTTAGAATTTAATTTAGCAATTAATCCCTTTTTGTAATGCTCGGATAATCTGTAAAAATAAATCTTAGAAATTACTGATATGTGCTCTTTCATTTGATAGTGTTATGTCCTTTGTAATACTAATCTTGTGCAGAGTCACAGGGGGGCTGGAGCCCATCACACATAGCATGGGGAATAAGACAGAAGTATACCCTAGATAGGACACCAGACTATCACAGAACACACACACACTACAGGTAATTTAAAGACACCAGTTAATTGCACCCACATAATACAGGGAGAAAATGCAAACACTCACAGATCAGAGGTGGGATTAAAACCCCAGTACATGGTGCATTTAAATCAGGGTTCTAAGATTCTTCTGCTGCAGCATTCTGTTGTGTTTAAAGTCATTTTTGTACAGCCTGATGCAGTTCATTTCATTCGTAGCTCAGTCCCTCATGCCTTGATGTTCCATTGTAGAAATTGTTGGTATGATCCAGAACTCGTTGTTCCTTCAGTCATTGCGAGCTGCTGTGGTCCCTAGGCTACAAACTAGTGCTAAACCACAACACCCTGGCCTTCAGACTTCAAAGCTGAGATGATGTTCTTTTTTGGAGTTCAGTTTGTCATTTTTTCCAAACATAACATTTCTCATGTATGCCACTTTCATCTCATTTGTGCATATAACATTTTTCCAATTCAGGATAATCCAGGTGGTCTTTGGCAAATCTGAGACAGGCTGCAATATTCTTTTTGGCGAGCAATGGTTTCCTCCTTAGTATCCTCCCATGCACACCAGTCTTGCTCAGTGTTTTTCTGAAGTAGTCTGATAAACAATGACTTTAGGCAATACTAAAGAGGCCTGAACCTCCATAGTTCTTGCCCTAGCATTCTTTGTCATCTCCTAATATACTGTAAAACTTGCTCTGGGACTGAAATTTGTTAAATGACCATTCCTGGTAAGAGTAATATTACCTCTCTCAGGACTGGAAGCCAGAATATTTCAAATTGGCTTTGTTATCCTTTCCAGCCTCGGTACTAACAACATTTTTTTCCAGGGTCTTTAGAAATCCCATCTGATGATTAACTTCTACTAAATTGCATTCTGAAAAGCAGGCTGTAATGGTGACAAACATCATGTGGCTCAAATTACTCGCCTCACCTAATCTCACACACACAAAAGTGTACAATGTCTTGATGGATCACCTGGAAAAGTTAATAAATATGTTTTTACCTGAATGCTGAGTCCTTGTTGTGATATGTAGGTCTTGAAGTATACTTATTTATTTATTCCACATTCCATTTATATGACAATTTGCAGAATCTTTCTGCACCGATTATGTGGTTACTTATTCTTTTGTGTTTTAATGTCCATGTTTGAAATTCCCTAAAATTTGCATACAATTTATTTTTATTATGTTTTCAGTTGGCTATTTCGAGCTCTCAAATTAATTTTTAAGTTAATTAAATTTAGCCTTTTAGTTATTTGTTAACTAAAACATGACTACAAGCCTGAAGCTGGAGTGAAGAGCGCAAATTACCAGGGGTTGTACGGTAGTAAATTCATCTAATAAAATCTTTTAATAATGTATAATTTGTCCCCCAGTCCCACTTGGTGTTACTCGGTTATACCTGGTACATCTTTAAACAAACCTTCAGGTAATTACATGATTGAATTTAGGCATCATCGTCATCTAAATCTTAATACAGTACTGAAATTTTAATTATAGTTCCTTTTCAAAATGATCTAGTATACGTTTAAACTAGTTTAGTGTTTACTGCCACTGCTTCTGTATGAGCTCTGTTTGCACTCTCCAAGCAAGCCATAATCATTTTCATCCTTGCTGGTTAAAACACTCATAGATGGGTTTGTGAGAAATGTATTTTTTTGCTTTATAATCTCACTATATATATTGCAAAAAAATCATATTGGGATATCTGAAATATACCAATATCATGCACTCCTAGCATGAACAGCTGCTACCGTTTTTTTCTTTTTTAAACAGAATGAAAAAAAAAACAACAAAACATTTGCACAGAAAGTAGTGTGATTGACTTCATTGATCCCAGGGGGAAATTCTGGTGTATACAGAAGCAAGAACATAGAGCACAGATGAGCACACATATAGTGCCAAACAGATGAGGCAGAAAGACAGAGCAAAAAAAGTCAACTGATTTTATAAAATACACTGTACACAAGTAAACTGGGGATGCATGCCTTCGTCCAACATTATCATTCATGACTAGGGTTGTCGATTTTAAGAAACAAGGGAGGCCACTCCTTTACCACGTCCCCAGGTGAAATTTGCTTAGTGCAGCGGTGGGCAATCTAATCCATAAAGGATCAGTGTATATTCGGATTTTAGCTGCAACCCCCTAATTAGATTACTAATTAGAGGATCGGCTGAATAGTCCTCCTACCTGTGTTTGAACAGCTGACTTAAAGGTTATACTAAAAACCTACATATACGCCAGCCCTTTGTGGATAAGATTGTCCACCCCTGGCTTAATGGGTAAGGTTGGGGAGGTTGATGGCGCAATCCAAAAATGCTAGAGCTGACATATTTTATTTATCAATGTGGGGCGATCATGCAATATATGGCACTTAATTGCACAGCTACACAGACATGAATACAATAAAAACTGAATACAAATTAATGTTGTTATTTACAGTATATACACGGGATTAGCTACAATAAACAAAAACAGTATTTACAAATCAAAGTATTTTATACTCTTGGCTCTTTCACTTAGAGTATACTAATTTCTTATCCACAAAACATCAAGGAATACTGGTGAGCAAATGACTTTATCTTTCCTGATGGCGAGGCTAAGATCAAAAAATTATATTTTTGAATATTCAGAAAATCATCTTGCGCCTCACAGTTTTACAATTATTTGTACAATATTCCTGGGAAGTTTGCAGGAAGATACACGGAATAAATCCCAAGAGGATCTAGCTGTGTTCACAAAACGGTGTGTGCAGGCTTCTGTTTCTCTCTCGGTTTTTCTCTGTCATTGCAGTTTTATGTCATGTGAAATCTGATCATGTATACATTTTTAGGTACAGATTTTCATCCTTATATCTTTGTGAAGTAGTAATTAGATCCATCAGTGATCACAAAAGGGTAAACAGAACAAATAATCACAAATAGATTGATCCTGTTCACAAGGATAATCCTCTAATCATCTCATCCTTCTCTTTGCTCTCGCTGCGGGGCTATTTCAGTTCTGGTGTGATGTGTGTCAGAATTTGGGCAGATTTAGATCTTAAAACTTATGACGTCTGCAAAGCTTGAAAAAGAAATGGGAAATACTTTTTGAGTTATTGTGCTAACAGGATCAAACATCTGAAACTACCCTTTTTAGGTATCACTATGCAGCATTGCTTCAAATATGGGGTGATCCATAAAATCACCTTGCATTCCAAAGTATCTGTAGTATACTGGTGGCAGTAGTGGTGGACTGGTGCTGAAGCCATATGTATTCCCCAAAGTCCAGGGGATACAATTATTCTATGAGACCAAAGGGGGCTTGGACAGACTTGCATTTCAGCAATTTTGCCTGCAATGTTACATATGAATATACTGTAGTCATCCACAGTTAAGTGATCTAGAGAAATATTGGAATTAAATACATTACCACTGGGAGTCAGGTGAAGTATTTGACACTGAAACATTGTGGTTAGTCCACAAATTATTAGTATAATAGTTGAAAAAACTGCCATGTGATCTGCATTGGAAAAAAAAATAAGTGTTGCTCTTCTCGACATTCATTTTAGTCAGATTTTATGTGGGTATATGATGGGAAGATGAAAGATAAAAGGCCACCAAAGATGGTGCTTTCACTCGTTTGGTGTGCATGCAAGCTTGCCTAGTTAATCCAAATAAAGGGAAAATTTAAAACGACTGGGTTTGATTAGGACCAACCAAACCCAGCACAAATCTGACAAACCTCTGGTCCTCTGTCAGAGTAAAGTTACTAGCACACTGGTTCTAGAATTATGCCAAGACCTCTGCAAAAGATTAGAAAATAATATCTAAGCATCTGGGACTGCATTGAACTACCATTGGAGCCCTTCTTTCAAAATAGGGAAAGGTTAGTTAAATAGTGAATTTTTCCAGAAGCAGATGTCCTTGCAAAATTGTCCATGGAATCACAAAGAACCCTGTAAGAATACCCAGAACCCTGCAGGCATTTCTCATCTTTGCAGAGATCAGCATTCATGACTGCATCATTAGCCTTTACTCCACTGCCTCTGTTTGCAACACTGGAAAATGCTTCTATGATGTGAATCCTAGCAAGACATTGTGGATAGAAAATATACTGCTTACCTCATTCTATTCTGCAGCTTAGGTACATTATTTATTACAATAAAATTGTAGCAATTAAAGATTATGTGCTTGATTGGTTATCTTTGGCCTTGCATTAAAGAAAAAAAAAATACAAATTTCACAGATATGCATTAAAATAGTCTAAAAAGAGTCTGTATTTATGCACCTGTATTAAGCACAGATTAAGGTGAGTTTGGTAAAAACCTGCACCTCTGCAGTAATTATTAGATTTTCTAAGGGAAATTCTAAATGTTTTGTTTAAAAAGAACAATGTTACTAAATTATAATAATAAACTCCTTTGCCTGCAATAAAATAGTCTATAATGCAGCTCAGGTTCTGGCATTTAAAAGGTATCCAATAAGTGACAAGGTCTGAGGTGCTTTCCCCTAATCCACCTGCTAAACACACGTTAGTCATCTTCACAGAATATATGAAATACTTTAAATGGAAAACATGAAAAGTAGGTAATAATTCTGTTATATTGTGGCTGTTTTTAAGTTGATTCCCTCAATAGACATCATCTACAAAAGTACACTCAGATTACTTAGAAATAAGATACTACTAGAATAGTTACTGTCAGACAGCCCGTCACCCCTCCCCCCATCTAATCCATAATTCGTGCACACATACCAACCTCTACAATTTCTAGAAGTGCTGCATGGATCAACTGGAAATGTGAAAGTTAATAACTGGGTTTTAACTGAATGCTTTGAGTCCTAGTTGTGACACATAACTCTGAAACTACACCTGTTCATTTATTCCACATTTACACCAGACCTACTGTAGGCCATTGACAGTTTTTTTTCCCTTTGTGCCCATAATATTTGTGCGCATAACTCCAACTTTTGGCTTTGCAGGCATGTTTTCCTTTAGGTGAAAACATCAATCCATCCATTTTCTGAAACTGTTTGTGCTATTTAGGGTTGTGGGGGAGTCCAGAGCCTATTCCAGAAGCTAAAGGAACAAGGCAAGGAACAACCCAGGATGGGGCACCAACCCATCAAAGGGCACTCTCACACCTATGGGCAATTTGGTTACTCCAATCAGCCTCAGCATGTTTTTGGACTGTGGAAGGAAACTCCTAGGTAGAAACACAACCAAAACATGAGCACAATTTGAGAGCTCAAACTAGCAAACAGAGTGCAAAAAATAATGTCCCCATTTTAAGGATTTTGTGAGTTCAAATTAGTGTTTTTTGGGCACAATAAACTAAATTGTGTTACTGTTTAGTACATTGTGTGCACAAAATTTTTAAATGTCCCTGACCCTTCTATGGCTTCACATGTATAAGAACCTATCATGTAATATGAAACAGATATGTATTTTCTTCTGAGATTAGTAGTAGGGTTCATGAAATATTTTTGACATCACATTCAAAAGGTCAAATGTAGTCCACTTTCACCCACCAAGTGGCATTGCTTCACTTACAGGGCAATTGTCTTAAAATCGTTCACACCCAGTTCCTCATCTATACGTTATGTCTAGAAAGTTTGAAACATACCCTTCGAATGCTTTTTCAGTTATCGCTCTAACAAGAGCAAGTCTGAAGAACTGACGCTTCTCTGCTTATGAACGTTCAACTTACGAACTTTCAGACATACGAACGAAGAGGACTGTAAGTCCAAATTGTGTTCACTGGGCTCCCGTTTCCTGTCTGCAACATCAATTTTTTTTCTGTGCTCTGCCTAGTATGACTTCTGGCCACTACTCCCGCCACGCAGCAGCATAGCGTGTGTACTCCCAGCATCCTAGTTCTTAGTACTTGCGTATACCCTTAAAATGATGTTGAATAACGACTTACGAACATTTCAAGTTGAGAACAGCCGGTCGGAACGCATCTCATTCGTAAGTAGAGGAGCATCTGTACAATAAAGGTGAGCACCACAAAGCTTGCACAACAACAAACAGTTTTTCAAGGATTATTCTTGACCATATACAGTTACAAGATACATTGGTGAATCTTGTTTGTCAGAAGCTGACGTTTTAGTTTATTTAAAGCTTGCATACAATTTTTACCCTTTACTTGGTACTTCTACATAGCCACAGAATTAAGAAAACATAGGTAAATATTTTTAACACAGTTTATTTGGTTTAGTAAACATTATCAAAGATGTGGAATTTCAGAAATTCAGGAGCTGCAAGATTCATTGTTATAGAATTACTGATAAGTCTTGATTGGAGATAATTTTCACTATGCTGTCCAGGGAAAAAAGTGTTGTCTATTTCTGACCCAGCTGTGAAAGCTATAAAATGACAAAATAGAATAAACAGAATTAAAACAAAATACCATTCACTGAACTACAATAATAATGGAAAATGCCACATCAGTTTTGCCTTCCTTTAGGGCATTAAGCATATTCAAAACAAAGAAGTAAATTAATGTTTGTATTTCACCCACTTTATAGTTCTGTTTATTGTTATATCACTACAGTTGTAGCCAAAAGTTTTGAGAATGACACAAGTATTGGTTTTCACAAGTTTGCGGCTTCAGTGGTTGTAGATCTTTTTCTCAGATGTTTCTATAGTATAGTGAAGTATAATTACAAGCATTTCACCAGTGTCAAAACTTTTATTGACAATTACATTAAGTTTATGCAAAGACTCAATATTTGCAGTGTTGGCCCTTCTTTTTCAAGACCTCTGCAATTCGCCCTGGCATACTTTCTTGGGTGCCCTGAAGCCTTCTTCACAGCAATTGAACTTCTCTCCTTGAAGTTGATGATGAATGGTTGATTTAGGTGCAATCTTACTAGCAGCAATATTCTTGCCTGTGACGCCCTTTTTGTGCAAAGCAATGATGACTGCATATGTTTCCTTGCAAGTAACCATGGATAACAGAGGAAGAACAATGATTTCAAGCCCCACCCTCCTTTTAAAGCATCCAGTCTGCTATTCTAACTCAGCCAGCATGACAGAGTGATCTCCAGCCTTGTCCTCATCAACACTCTCACCTATGTTAACGAGAGAATCACTGAAATGTCGTCAGCAGGTCCTTTTGTGGCAGGGCTGAAATGCAGTGAAAATGTTTTTTTTTAGGATTAAGTTAATTTTCATGACTTTGCAATGAATTGCAATTCATCTGCTCACTCTTCATAACACTCTGGAGTATATGCAAATTGCCATCATAAAAACTGAGGCAGCAGGTTTTGTGAAAATCAATGTTTGTGTCATTCTCAAAAGTTTTGGCCACAGCTGTACTGCTGATTTGCTGGTCCCTGCTGTTTGTCTTCACTGAAATTAGCATCACCTGTTTGATGAACTGAGCAGCATTGAACAGCTCACTGCACCCGTAAAGCACTCTTTTCCCCTGTTTTGCCTGCAGTACAAAAAAAGAAAGTTTAGAGTAGTTATTTTTGTTTAAAGTGTGAGGCCTACTGCTTTTCCCAAATGGAGTGGATACTGCATGCTACACAAGCTTTCTTGAATGTTAGGTGGAGGCTTTTAATCAGTAAAAGACTAATATACTGTATGGAAAACAAAGAGTTCAGAAATTGTTTTGCACATCTGTTCTATTTACAATACAATTCACTGAAATGTTACTGATTCTAGACAGTTTTATTTATACCTCAGAAAATCAATTTCAGAATGTTACTTACCTTTGCGTAGTCTACTAGGTTTTGATATTCTATATAATTGCCTCCTCCAACCACAAAAACAATAGCCTAAAAAATGGGGGGGGGGTTATTTATTTATTTTTTACCCAGAAATACTATACATTCTCTTATACAGGCAATACTAGACTATTTAAGCTGTAGACAAGTGCATAAAGCATGTTCATTGAAAATATCTGAACAGGGTATGCAAATTATCATCATGCAATGGCATCAGAACATAATTTTTAATGGACGATTATTCAATAGTTGATCATATAGGTATGTCTATATTATTTCACACTGGCATGATAGATAAGTTAAAGGCTTTTGTATGTGAACATAGTCTTTTGTTTTGGAAATAGATTAAAATGACATAATAAAGGCTAACCGGTGCTGTTAACAGGAGTCTCACTGAGTTCATTTTGAATTAAACATGAGTCTTTGTAACCCTATGAATTTCACAAAGGATTGTACTTTATATAAACAAATCCTGCAAATGCAGGAATGAACACTGCAAGAGGTCTCAACAGCAGTATAATGGTTGTTATAGTGAGACCCACCTCCTGAAAGGGGTTCTTGTTTCTTGGGATGGAACTATAACAAAAAACGTTTTCATCAGTGGGCAGCAGGGTATGCACTACACCAACTAAATTTTGTTAATAGTTATAATCACTCCCTACATAAATCCTGTACTAACATCCTATAATATGGAATTTCAAATACTTTAAAGTTTAATTAAAATGGAACTTTATACAAACCTTTTATACAAATTTAACTAGTTGAAAACATACAGCTTGACATGAAGCTTTATTAGCTATATTAGTCTACTTAATTGCAGATAACTTTTACAGTTTCCATTTGATACTAAAATCTGAATGGCTTCTGATCAATCAGTTCCTTGTATCACTGAATTTTCCCACCTCTCACTTCCACGAAGCATCTTCGGATCAAAGTAGCGGTAATCATCAGTCTCCTGTTGAAGACAGCAAATAGGAGTGCACAATGTACATCCTGGTTAATGAAGTAATACGACTGCTATGGTGACCACAGTTTAGTTATAAAATACTGCAAGCCCATCACAGACAGCATGGTGCTTCAGTTGGTAGCCCTGTTGCTTCACGCCTCTAGTGTTAGGGGCTTGAATCCCCCATCTCTGTATGGAAAAGCTTAATCAGTCCCCTTTAATGCATAGAGTTAATGTTAAAGTCATAACACTTTATTATTTATTTGATCAAATTATTGCAGGCAACATTGTGATACCCAAATGGGAGAATAGTATAAGCAAAGATTTTTAATAAAGACCTATGATATCCTGTCCTGGTTGTAAACAACACAAGAGTTTAGGTTTTGACAATGCACAGAATCCCAGAATTCAAAACTAAATAAGCAGATGGTACCTGGTTTATGTCATTTTAAAAACCTGTCAGATGGAGGGTTACATACGATAAAAATATTTTAATTTGCAATATTTGTTTTATTTTATTGAAGCCTTATATCTTACAATCTTAAGATCAGGGGAGGGAGAACACATAGATTTCATTACTCAATACTGGTTTTAATGATTCAATGATTTAATCATGATTTATGCCTTCCCTCCATTTTTTTATTCATTTGTTTGCTGAATTTTACTAAACAGCAAGGTGGGTATGTTCAGGCTCATGGATTACTAACAGTGCCTGGAACAATCAGCGCTAAGAAGTCAGGATATTACCTGACATAACAAATGGGATTTCCCAAACTCTCAAAATGGCTTCTCCATGAGAATCCCGTGACCGCCATTAAGTTAAACCTATTCGGTATTCAGTTTTTTTGAAATATCTTTCAAAACACGCAAGCCAGGCAATTTCAAACACCCTCTGGTTTTCCAGATTATATTTGGGGAAAATTTTAATAAATATTCCAGTATTTCCATGTGTGCTTCAAGTTCAACAGTTGTTGCTCATTTATATTCATTGGTGATGAATGGACACTACAATTATTAATAAAGATGTATAAAAATACATAATCTAAAAATTAAGTGGTATGCATAGTCCATTGCTTAAACCATACTTTATCTCATTTAGTTTTATAGGGGTCAATTCTCCCATGCGCTTAAGTTCAAGTGTATTAGTGTATTAGCTTGTTAGGACAATGTAGCTGATCGCATTATTATTTTATCAGCAATGCATTTCAGTCTGTGCTACTAATAATAATAATATTTTCACCATATCTGTTGTTAAGGCATATTTGCTTGTTTACAGAGTTGTTTCGAATAACGAGGTAAAAAGATATGGATTTATTCTTAAACACAATATACTTCTCTTTGTGTTCATTGTACATTAATTTAGGTATTTAATGTCTAAATATTTATGATTGTAAGTTTTAATATTAGGTGCAATGAATCACGATTAATTATAGAAAACTGTGATTTGATTTGTAATTTTTTTTCTAATCAGTTCAGAGTCCTAGTCTGTATATAACTACACATAATCCAGCATGTAATGTTTGCAGTATTCATCACTCCAAAAAAAAAAGTTACTGCAAAGGACAAAGCAACAAAATCCAGATGAAAGGCACATTACAATAAAATGCGATACAAGCCAAAGTCAAGGAAGAATTTTCATTCTGCTTCTTCAAGTCTCAGGGCTGGGTCAGGACAGAGAAAGAGCTTTGGCAATTGACATTTTTGTTTCAAGAATAGGGTTTAGCATTTTTGAAATACAGAAAAATTGAAAATACATTTTTGATTTGTTAGTTTTAGAAAATGGAGCTTGTAGACATATTGAAAGAAATGCAACGTGTCTTGATTTTCTAAATTGAAAACATCCTGTTAATGCTATAGGAACCTCTATATTTGCAGGGTTACTGCTTGTATAATATGCAGTATTAAAAAAAAATCCTATTTTTGTGAGTGTACTGTATAAGTGGAAAAAATTTAACTTCCTGAAATAACTACATTTCCTATAACTTAATACAAACACAATGGCGAGTACCATATCATCTTACGACACCCTCACAGCAAAAAGTTCACCAAATTAAAAGTTACCTCTGCAAAAAACAATCCAAATATACTTTGAAGCATTACTTTATTTAACAATTTGCTCCAAGCAACAGAAATGGGTTTCTGTCTAATGAGAATAAGAATGTTATATAATTTGTAACATCAGCCACAAAGGCAGTTCATTTGTCATCTCCTTACCACTAGATATTGAGTCCTAAATTACTTGGTATTGCTTTACTTGATAAGAAATACTCTGATAAGTAATGCCTCTGCTAGCTGGACTATCCAGCAGGAGCAGTAAAGGACTGGGACTGAAACATTAACCTAATGTTAATAGATAGGTGTGTTGCCTCAGCTGTGTAACAGCAGAGGGAGGAGATGACTGGTATCTGGGCATAGCCAATATCAGTGCAATGGCTTGATGTTTGCGACAGCAAACAGCAAATCTTGTGCTGAAGTCAACTGCAAAGTGAATGAGTGATGCTGTGTTCCATGTACCTCGGAGCTGGGGATGATGTCACACTCAAGTTAACCGCATTCCAATACAAAAAGTCGAAAACCATTTACCAATAACAGGGGCCTGTTTCAAGAAGCAGGATTTCCTACTTAGCTGGATAACGTGTTGGATTTAAGGTAGTCTTGGCTAAATGGACTTTCCTTAACCTTCCTATGCTGTTAGTAATTGTAAGCTTAAAATGCATAACCACGTAAATTTGTGTACTGCATCAAGGCTTTTTGCCTTCGTCAGGAACCTCTATTTAAACAAAAAATAATAATTCGCTAAACTATACATGCTCTGGTCAACATTGTAGCAGCTCTGGTGTTGGGGTCGGCACCAACCCCTTTTTAAGTTTAAAATGCAAAAAAGCACCACATAAATTTGTATACTGCATCAGGAACCTCTATTTAAACAAAATTAATAAATAAATAAAAATTTCACTAGGCAAGGCATACCCAGACATGTAAAGCAAGATAAGACCAACTCAGTTTTATATTTTAATTCACTTCAAGCTTATTTTACCATTAAAAGGTAAACCACAAGAGGTATGCTGTCAAAAGAAAGGTCCAATATTATGAACATTTCTGCCCGTCCGCTTCAGGGGGTACTGTCCAGGAGCACATTTAGCCACCATCTCATTCCATTAAAATATGCTAAAAAACGCTACTAGGGATCTTTCCTGTTTGCTGCCATCAGACACCAGAATGCCTCCTCCCAAAGTGCCACCCCCACACAGAACACATCCGGAAGTGACCCATCACATAAAGTAAAATGCCGGTGCTATCTGTTCATTAATTGCACATACACTATCACTAGTTTATTATTATTATCTTTAAATATTTAATTCTGTAGTATCACAATATTCTGTTTTTCACAATATTTTATTTATGTGGTGTGTGCTCTTTAAATCTGTTTGCAGTATGTGTTCTGTGTTTGTACTTTGTCTGTTTGGCAGTATAAGTATGTTTGTCTGTGCACCACATTCCTGCTGCTGTATGCACCACAATTTCTCCTAGGATCAATAAAGTACACTTTTTTCTTAACTCTTTCTTTTCAATAAATTGATTATTTGTTCACCAAATTTATTATTCATTGACCTACATGGCTTTTGTCACTTCTACAGTACGACGCTACCCCATGCTACCCCCCATTCAAGTTTCCCACCAAAGGTCAGCCTTCCTTTCTGCTGGCATCACAAAAACCTGCTCGCATGCCTTGAGCAGAAACACAAACCCATGATTTAGAAAAATGGGGGAAAAAATAAAAGCGGTTATCAGCCTTGCAGTATTTTCCATCAGGTAATTTGTTAGCATACAATAGGAAAGATACTGCATTGAAGAGTTACTCCATAGATTAATGCATTTAATAGTGTAAAATAGCAATGAAGACAGAAGTGCATTTAACCTCACGGTTTAAATTGCCTAGCTACATATAAACGAAATGCTGAGTGTCTCACCTCTTCAGTCTAGATGTGAAATTATCCTGCCTTGGTCTGCTCAGATTCTGTAAGTTTATTTGAACTTTTGTTTGAACTAATCTGTTTTTTTAAAGCAGGCAACCTCACAGGAACACAATTAAAAATGTCACTGTAATAAGAAAATATTACCATCTTAAGAATATAATGCTTCTAGGGAAAAACTGATTTGAGATTGATGTTACAGTGAAAGCTTAAGGACTGTATTGACTTTGACATCTAGTATCAGTGGCACATTTCCCTACAGGCTGTCAGCACCCTCAGTGACCATCCTTCCTGGGCACAAAGGCACACTCTATGGAGGAGCACACACACTCACCGGGTTGGATTTCATGTCCATCAGGTTGTCCAGAATGCGCGTAACAGGCAGGTTCTGATAAAAGCAAACAAGTAGGAAAACATATATATTTAACAAAAAATACACAAAACTAACAAAGAACAAAGTTATCCAACAGCCTGTGCTTCATGACATCATTCACTCAATTTCCAGATTTAACATTTTTAACATTGAGTTTACTGATACAGGGGGCTTGGTGTCCTTATATAATGTTCTAACTATACACTTAATTCTACACAGATATATACTTACATGCTGCTTCAGCACTAAGTTCTTTACGCCCTCCATCACAAACTGGGAGCCTGTGTTCATAACCATGGAGAAGAGGCTGCTGGGAGAACAAAGTAGCTCTAGACATGCTTTGTGTACATTTATTACACTATTCAGGATGAGTTGGGAATCTTTGATTTCAAGAGAGAGTACTTAGTGGGAGGCCCTGTAGGAGATACAATGGATAAAGAGCTAAGAACCTGCTTGGGTGGAGGGAACAATAAGAAAAAGCTTAATACAACTGGCCATTCTCCAGCCATATTGGAATAGGCCACAGTGTTATTTTTGCGCTTGAATGTGTCATGCCACTTTGGTATTTCACTTTATTTTTACATAAATGTCACAAATAGTGATGAAGTGTAACTTGTGATTAATATATGGAACAATAAAAAGGTAATTAATATAATGTAATATTTTGAGTCAGAATCCCTCCTTATATACCTAGGCTAGAATAAAATATATATTTAATATATGCAAGATGTATTAGTAAGAGTGGTGCTGGATAAGAAAATTTGAATTCATCAAAGGGACGATGACACTAAGAAAAATCTTTTTCGCTTGTGCGATGTGAGAATTTTTTATTAGACCAGGATTTGGTGTCGCCAGCCAGAATGTGATGGTTGGAAGGTTTGGAAAAAACCCATTATTAATCTTAGGTGGTTTTAGACTTTTTACTTTTTAAATGGCAGCTTCAAGTAATGCCTTTGCCTTTTATTTCTATGTAATAAATAATTGATTCAACGAACAACTGAAAGCTAATTAAAGTGCACAGTGGGAACAAAAACCAACATACCAAAAGGCCTGTAATTGCTAACTCCTATGTTAGTTGCTAAAGGTTATGGAATCTAAGTAGCTTTTTACCCCATTGGCTTCACCCCACTGTTCCCGTAGTTAGCTGGTGTGGCAGCCATCTTCGTGAATGCTCTGGGGTGTTTAAGAAAAGAAAAAATACAGTGGTTACTACCTTCCCAACAAATCACTTTTCATAACTCATCGGTGTGCAGACCTGGGTTTGCAAGGGGGCATAATACTCTCAAATTAACAATTTGCATCTTCAGGTGGAATTCAATCAGTCCAAGACTGTGACATGGTTGTAGGGATTGTACTCCCTCACCAATTTCAGATGCACCTTTAGTGATTTTGTTTTTTCCTTACTATTACTGAAGTTGACTAGAATGGAACTACTGTGGTGTGTCATTCAAATGTAATAGTAACATGCGACATGCAACTTGTAATGAGTGACATATAACATATAATAAAAGATAATTTAGCAAATTTGAATGAAAAAATATAAACAAAAGGATAACTCACTTCCACTGTTTTATGTAGCTCAAAGGACTCAGATCACAGCCAGCATCCATCAAAGCCTTCTTATACTGATCTACGTCAGCCTGAAATATGGGAATATCTAGTCATTTACACAAATTAGGTTAATTGCTATAAAGGCAGTATCTCTATACCCTACACTGGTTTTCAGGGACCACAGCCCTGCAGGTTATAATGACATTTCTAATAACAGCAAACAGATATTTAATTGCAAATAAAATAATATTTAAAACAAGATTTTCTAAATTAAAAATGGCTCCCTCAATGGTACAGTTCTTCAACAGTGCAAATTGTTTAAAGCACTTAATGCAACATGCATAAATTTCAGCCATGTATGACAAATGACACTTTTCCAAAGAGTAGAATATTAGCGTGGAGTAATCAGGCCAGGATATAGATGAAAGAAAAAATAGAACAACATTTGGAACAATCCCCCTCAACTCCCACTGTCAAAGCCTGACCCAAAACAGAAGAGAAATGACCCCATTGATCACTGTGACAGTTAGGAATGGGATGATCCCTATTTGGTGTACTACCAACAGCTCATCAAAGAGACAGCCTTGATGATAATGGATTTAAGACTCCATAGAGGATTGTGGTCACAGAGGAGGCAGCAAAGCAGTGTACAAAAGCACAAATTTAAGGGTCATCCATATTTCATACTCCCAAGTCACTAGAGTTATGCAATACAATCAACAGAAAAAATTGTGGCTAGGTGGATAACATTCAATGAAAGGTCCTGACATCCTTAGAACAATGATGCATTATCTGACTTCAAACATTATGATACTTGGCCATGACATCAGAAGTTTTTGAAATAAAAACTATGTTTGTTCCATGGAACAATGAAGCTTTTGAATATTGTCTGTAAGTATTCAAACCATTCCTTGTTCATTATCTGAATATTTTTGAATATTAAGTTGACAGTGACCTATAAGGTTTGACTTTTTATTTGGATCAATGCTTTCCAGTTTTATTCTTGATCTGTTGAATTAAACTGTGTGCATTCTGTATTGCCCATAAACAGATGAAAAGGCAATCCAAACAGTAAAACTGATCATTTACAATAGCAATTTTGATAGCTTCCCATTTATAATCCATCATTTGATTATTCTGTAGGGATGTTCTAAATTTATATGTAATACATTTTGTCATAAAGCTGTGAACACACACTGTGGGATGTGAGCATATAAACATTATATGAACATATAAAATCATGTCTGAGGAAATTATTTTGGCTTTCCCCATTGACCTATTTTCAACAATAGCCTATCCAAGTACTTTGTAATCCAGAGATCTTTGGAAACACAAAACAATGGTGAAAGGCATCTTAGATATACTACACACATACCACAGGACAAAAGTGCACTACACATTGTATCAAATGTTTTGATGGAAGGATCCTTTTTCTCTTTTAGTAAAGGAAAAGTGCAGAGAAATTCACAAGGCAGTAAAAATGTAACTAAAACTGTAAATGTGAAAGTTAATAAATGCATTTTTACCAGAAACATCCTAGTCCTTGTTCTGAAAATACACTTTTACACTTTATTGCACATTTGCAAAATCTTTCCCCATCATCTAGGTGGCTACTTCTATTCCTTTGTGTGTGTTTTAATTTTCATATTTCAAAATGTCATTTATATTATTCATATTTCTTTACATGTTAACATTTTTTTTTCTCTTTTGCACTATGACTAATATTTTCCGTCACATAACAGTAAGAACTGTAACTGATACACTAAGTTCTAGAGGTGCCACGGACATTTTTTTTTCAAGCACATTTAAAAATTTTTAATGCTTCTAGAGGTTTCTAGAGTAATAGGAGTAATTTTTATCATTACAAGTTTTCATGATACAGCATCAGAGCAGACACTACGACACTGACCTCTGAAGGTGGCTGTTGTGATGTAATGTAGAAGATCAGAAAAAGCCTCATCTTGTCTTCTGGTGTTCCCGCTGAAATAAAAAGAATTTATTCATACAACTTAGGAAATTCACATTTAAAATTTTTATAGACACACAACATTTTCTCTGGGATTTCATTAATCTGCCCCAAATCTAATGTAAATTTCCCATCTTAAGGATATACATTACAAAGATTGTGATCTTAGTAAAAAGAATGATTTACACATTTCCTGATATTTATTAAACCACACATTTCCATTCCATTAACATGAAGGGGGGCAATAATGTAAACATACTAGAAGAGTATACATGTGCAAAGATGATACTATTTACACAAACCAATAGAGGGAGAAATTGGAACACATTCAATGGGCATGGACATGACTTAAAATGAAGGAAAAAAAAACAATTTTGCTCTGGGACAGAAACTTACAATTTATGAAGTATTTGGCAGGTAAAAGGTATAAAGTCAATAATAAAGGGACAGATAAAATAATACATGGAAAATAAACTTAACAACATTTTTATAATTAGCCAGTCAAGGAAGAAAGGTTTGCCCTTCAGGATAAAAGGAATCACTGAATCGTATCAAGAGGGTATTAAATTTTCTTTTTTTCTGGGAAAAGCCTCCCACTCCACATTTAGTATTTCCCAGTTCTATCCGGTATTCAGCTGTCCACAACATCCCCTGTGCTCAGATAACACTAGTGAAAAAGTGCATGCTCTTGTGTGTTAATTTGAGTCACCAACAGATACAACAGTGCTCAACAGCTGGAACTGAGACTTGAAAGTGTTTATGTGAATCTCACGTTTGTGTAGCATAAATGTTACTTTTTGGTAAGATAATGATCAAAGTCATTGGATTTCCCATGCACAGAGAAAAAGGCAAGTATGACTTATTTTACAATTACCTAAAGACTTCAGTGATGAATTAAGACATTACTTTGCTTGTATGTTTAACAAACTCACTATATATGTGGATTTTAATTATAAACATATTATACATAATTTGGCACCACTACTGTTCCCATTTACTTTATAGCACATACATAGCTCTAAGACAGCTGTGATGAAAATGATACATTCACACATTAAAGATTTTAAACACATTAGAAAAATATTAATATTGCTGAAGAAAATTAAAGCCGAAAAGAACAAAATCACATGAAATACACTGGAAGCATCTACAGTTACTTGTACATAATTATCTATTTTAGCAAACTACTTTTATTCTTTCCTAAGAAGAAGATAGTTGCACATTTCACCCACTTGAAAATGGCAGAGAGGATGCCTACCATCTGGGTCGCTGATGATATCCAAAAGAGACTTGTCTAAGGTGGACTTGCTCATGAGTTTCTCTTCGTATTCAAAGTATAAGTCCAGTTTACGGGTCTGTGAGTGTTTTGAAAAATCCAAATATGAGTTATTTATATGCATAAATATTACAGAATTATGTGATCATTGTAGGTTTTCCAGAAATCCAGTATTAAAGAAACCCACATAAAATCAGTATTAAAACTGGTACATTACAGCAGCAGTATAGAGAACGCACTGCTGAGAATAACGTGAGACACTAACACAATGTCAATCACTACAATATTTCTCATGTCATTATAGTATTGACTTGGTTTTCTGAGGCCAACATACAGTATTATCCACGAAAGAAAACACTGATGACATCTGCATTTTGTCAACCAAGGCACACAGTAAAAAATCCATTAACAGAACAAAACTGAATGCAGACCAAAAGGTCTGCCAGCTACACACTGTTAGACTTTTAATTGACAAAAAATACTGAACAAGGCTGATTAGTTGACAAATGACTTTATAAATAAGCAAAGTTAAAAAGGTTGCTATACTTGAACGGTGATATGAGCATTACTGCACTGAAACTCAGTGGGGAGGTCTGAACTGTAGCAGGCGGGAGAAGCCGATGAGCCTGCAACACAATGAGAACTGGCCAGACAGATGGATACAGCTGCTCACTCTCCTCTGTGACAGAAGCAGGCTGTACAGTTCTCTTCCCAATATGTGGGATCCAGGAAAAATGAGAAGCAGCTCACCCTGCACTGTGAGCTCAATATGTGCGTGCGGGCGTGCGCGCGCGCGCACACACACACACACACACACACACACGTAAAGACAGCATATTGGACTATCAAAAGCGAATGAAGAGTTTTGCTCCCCAACCTTAATGTGGTCCAGCACAGCAGTAGCTACATTGGTATGGAGGTCGATCAATCTTTTCTTTTCCAGCAGCTCTGGTAATGAACTGATTAAGAGAATGCTTAATTATGCTCAATTATCAAGACAAAGACAATTATCTGAATTTTTTAAATGCACTGACATCTGGCTCAGTCACTAAAACATTTCATCCAAGGCAAGGCAGAAGTAGTTCAAACAAGTATTAATTGTGGCATCACTTGCTTGAGGCAAAGATTTTTGTGGCAAAGTCAACTTACTGGCATTGTTCCAGGTACAAAGGAATATCACAATACAGTAAAGATATACTGGTTAACTGTCAAGTCTGTGCATTGACTGTAGCTTGGATTTTTCAAGTGAATGGGGGGTTAATACTTCTAATGTGGCATGCATATCCCTAATGTGGACAGTGCCAGTGAAATCTTATGCCTAAACACAGCATTTGGTAAAAGGTGCCTATCTTTGGTCAATAAAAAAAAAAAACCTGTGATATTCACACAATATGCCCAAAGGATTATTTTGTCTTATGTTGTCAATTATGGTGTTATAACAGCAGTATTTTACCTGACAGCTGAAGTTAGTTTGGCTGTATTGTCTGACAACATGCTGATGGCTCCCTCATCCTCTCCTTCTAAGCCCTTTGATTGGGAAAGCGGGAGAAGAAGCACCAATAGTTACTAAACATTAAAGTGTATATTTTATATATATATATATATATATATATATGTGTGTGTGTGTGTGTGCGTGTGTATGTGTGCGTGTGTGTGTGTGTATATAAAATAATTATATTATTTTATGACAGACACCACATTATGTGGGAAAGATGCAAAATAATACCCCGTCCCTTGAAGATTAAATGTTAGACGATGTTGCCAACACTTTCCTGGAAAACTCAAAGGACTGTATTTGATTTGTGAATAATGTCTAAACTAATTTTGAAAATACAGAAACACACTGTTGCTGGGCAACAGGCATATTGCTGCTATCATGGGTAATGTTAGAAGTACTTTGTTTTTAAATAAGGATTCATCTGAACATTATAATTAAAGTTCTATTCAGAAATCCAGTAAAGCAGGGGATAAATGCATAACGCACAGCTTTCATCATGTGTAACACCGAGCAGGAATGGAATGTTCTAAGAAATAGAGAATATTTTCTACAAAATTAAGTTGCTAAATTACTAAAGGACTAAATTATCAACACAATTTGCATAAAGTAAATTTATGCAAGCTCCTTTGCACTTTTAAAGTATAGTTAATTATTATAGAATTTAATCGCACCAATAATTAAAAAAAAATGTATGTTTCTACCTAAAAAGTTAAAAAGTCCAGTTGAGACGCACTCAAATTTACTGCATGGCAGAACAGCGGGATATTAGTTACATAACTGTTCCCAGCGATGAGATGGGGAAAAAGAAAATAGCAGATGGATTTTGGATTCAATTATTCTTGTTATGATCCATATATCTGTGGGACCGGAAGAGAACCACTGATATTCCCCAAGGGGAAAAGAATGAATAAATCAGACCCTGTCACTGTTTTCATTCCAATCATAATAGCAAATGTGGTAACACTGGCTGCATAGGGAGGTGTGTGCTATCTATTATCACAGATTTTGCTGTGAGGCTGAGAGCTGCCATTATTGGTCAGAAAAAGAGGTGGGTGGGTTCAATGATGAAAGGGCCATTCTAATTTATTAAATTTAGGACAAAGGCGAAGGTTTTTATCAATGGGAGGATGAATGACCCATGGAATGTGTGCCTGAGTATGTAAAAATACACAGGATGACTCTTTAAGCTTGTAAATACACAAATTAAAATTGATTAAATTTACCATGATGCTTTTGAGCCGTTTGACCTCATCCTCCTGAGCCCGGTATGTGTCTAACTCCTGCTGCACAGACTCAGCCACCTCAGGAAATGGGCTGCAATACATTAAGAAAGCTACCTGCAAATCATCCTTAGAAGCATCTGTAAGTATGTACATACTACTGCTATAACATAAAATTCACCTCTAACAACTACTTCCGGGGAATGTCTGTAAAACGAATAATTTTTTTCCCTCAAAAACTATCACAAATTCTGTTGGATATTACAGTACGTGTAACACAACACCAGAAATGGTAGCTTCCAGAAGACAATGTGCTTTTGAGTGTTTTAATATGAAAAACATTACTTGAAGTAGTGAGAGTATTAGCAAGTGTAGCATGAGCCCGAGCAATCAAATGAAATAGGCCCTATGACACAATGTCCTTCTGTAACACCATAACTATAGTAAATCCTTAGACCTAAATGAGTGACACAGAAATGACTTCGCACAGAAATTTCATTGTTCATTCTTGGACCAAGTTTGTTATTTAAAAATCTGAGAAATCTAATAATTCTCTTATAATGTTCTAGGGGATTTTTTTACATTAGGATTCCATCCACAGGTAATTAAAGATGCTCACCTGCCCTTGTGTTTCTGCCAGAACTTGTCAGCAGCGGTGAGATCATAGATCCTTTTGTTCTTCTTCTTCGGTCGGGCGCCTGCAGGAAGGGCCTCAGACCCAGCACCCTCCTCCAGAGTCACCCTGTTCAAGTGGAAGTCCTATGACATAAATACATCTGTTAAGGGTACAGCAAATGGCACACTGGGCTCCACAACCTGTCTGTGTTTTGTCGAAATACTTTGTTGAAAATATTTGTTAAACACATTCCCCTTCTCACAAAAGTGCTCACTGGCGTGGCCACCCCTGGTCCCAACAATGGCAAAATCAAATGCACCTTATATAATTTAAACTCACAGTGTCAGTTTGGTACAAAATCATTCCATTGGGGGAAATGTTTAAATAGTATACTTGCATATTCGCAAAATACTTCAGAAAACTACACAATGTCCATGATTCAGGAAGAGGGAAACCATTCAGCTTAGATAGTATCAGAAAATACTGTTATTACTTTCATGTTTAATATTTCAGTCATGAATACTGTGTCACTATGGCTGAGTCCATCGTGCTAGATTTCTGTTTAAAAACACACATATGAATTTCCATTTTCATCTTTTGTCCAAAATACCCCAGAGTTTTCAGCCCCCTAAAACAGCTGTTTCACAGCGGTGTTCTTCTGAAAACTCTGTTTTAGCGTTGCAGTGTGGATGAAGGAACGAAAATGAAGACTTTTGAAAACACAGACTCTAAAAGCGCCCTAATTGGTCCCTACTCAGCATATGGACCACCCCCAATTTGATCCCAGTTATTATCTGATTGGTTGCGTGGTCATCCTACATGGAAGTAAACAGTATTCCAACATGGCGGATATGGAGGAATTGCTTTAAATAGAGATTTCCCTGTTGCTGGCCTGTGTGCAGCTAAATAGCATATTAAACAGTATGACTGCTGCATAGTTGCACAAAAGAAACCAATTTAATGATTGCTGTATTGATGCGGAGATGTTCAATGTAGCCTAATAACTCATACACGTTTTCACTCATTTTAGTGTGTATGAAAATAATTTTGTAAACGAGGTGAAAACCCCTCTGTAGATGGAGATCACTGTTATTTGAAATCTCTGTTGTAAACAATAAGCAGCAGTGTGGACATAACCAAAGGCAGGCAACTTAGTAAATCATAAATGGCAAATTAATTTCAGAAAATTGTAGAAACGTGTCTAGCCACAACAAAATATGACATGGTCAAGAATTTCATGATCTCATGAAATGGAAAAAAAAATGACTTTTTTCTGACATACTCCAGGATAAAGTAGAGAATGCCACAGAAAGCAACAATTCTCCACAAATCTGGGAAAGAATGCAATTCTACTAGTCAACCAAATGTCTACTTATTTCTTCAGAGAAGATTTCTATGGCCATCTCATGAGATATAAATATTAAGAATAAAACCCTTTCATGACCTTACGCTTGCAGTCCTAAATAGTGCTAGCAGTCTCAAGGCATTTCACTACAATTGCTACTGCTGTATTCTCACAGGGAAAAGTCATAAGTAACCACTGTGATAATCATATCATAAATCATAAGTAAACTGATATTATATTTGTTAGCATATATCAAACTTTTCACCACCAAGTTCTAGGAAACCTAAAGTTCGGTGGGGGAGACAGGAGGCTGATGGGTCTGATGTCTCGAGGCACCCGTCTCAATAACCAGAAACCTAGAAAACAAACTTCACTCTGTCCATGTGAGGGTTTATCAATTGGTTCCAGTCATGGAAAGATATTCTCTCAAGACTGGCCTGTCAGAGTGGTGCATGTTCTTTACATTAACACAGAATTTGGAGGAAACACACAACCAACTGTCATAACTGTGCAGCTAAGATGAATCGCGTGTCAATGTGGGTTTTATCTGGTGACTGAGAGCCACCCTCCCGTTATACCTTAAATGGAATATGCTGATGCAGCTCAAAATGTGCCGTCAAGAAACAAAGGAAAGAAAAGGAAAGGAAAGTAATTCATCTCAAAGTGGTTCAGACAATTTTCATGAAAGTAGTGAGTTCTGAATGCATACGGATGGATATGAATTGACAGATAAGTTCATATAATTAACAACATTTACAGGAATATACTGCATTCTATATTACAAATCAGTTACCAGGAACAAAATATTTAAGTCAGAAACAACAAATTTTACTAATATTATTACTTTATTCCATCCAAAGAAGAGCGAAAAAGGCAAACAGCAGGACAGAGCAACTAGGCCTGACTCCACACTTCAGTTTTGGAGGCAACATGTCACTTATCTACAGGATTCTCAATGCAAATGAGACACAAGGTTTAGTTTTCTATTTGCTAATCATTTTCCAAACTAAATTTACAGTTTTCACCATTTTCTGTGTAAGTTAACCGTCTGGGGTCTAGAGGTAGGGAACACACTTTCACTGACTGGGGCATGATCACATATTTCTTTAAATATCATAAACTTAATTCATGGCAAATAATTTATTTCTCATATATTTGTTTTGGCATTACACTCATCTTAATTTTAATGTATATTGTAAATATGTCAGATTTATGTGAAGTTTGTAATTTGACATCAAAGTAAAGACAAAGTAAAGTCTTGGCTATATGAAGATGACTAAATGGTGTAGTTGCAACATTCAGTTGGATAAATAAATAAGAAAAAGCTAACTCATGTCACTATTTCTGGTCTCCTTCCATTGAATATTTAGGAGCTCTCATGTGTAAGCATGAGCCATTCACACCTGGCCACATCCCCCCCACCTTTTATGGATTTTATGAAATTACCATGCGAATGCGATTTCAATACATGGAAGTGCGGCTATTTAGAATGCGATTAGCTATCTTCACGCAAAGGCGGTACTACACGCCCCCAATGCAGGTAAAACAAAGAAAGGTGACATGGTTTAGTTTTTGCCGATTTAACCTAATTTTAAAAACTTTAAATACTTCCGATAATGGACATTTTGAAAAGAAGACAGATTACAGATTTAGCCAGCGTTTTTTTCATGATTCTACATGACGATTTCAGCGAGATATAAACGGAAATAGATGAGAAAGATACGCGGCATAGCCGACGATGCCGTCATCCCCAAAGGGTTAACAGCAGGTGTAATTCAGGAGACACCAACAGAACTATAACAGAGGAGGACTGGGTTAATTGCTATTATTAAATATAAATGTACATCATGGTTTCAAGTTAGCTATTCCATTTCAAAGCATGGCTCTTAATTTTAATTATACCCATTATAGACTTTCTGACAATGGAGCTTTTTCCAAGTTACCTGTGTATTTAATGTGAGGAAGAAACAAAATGACAGCCAATATGAATTTTTCAAAATGCAATGTATTTTCAAATATCCCGCATACAATTCAAAATGGTGCAAAATTCAGTAAGAATGGGGGCAGGAATGAATACATATGCAAGAAATGCCATTAAGCCGCATATTTCCTAAAGTATGGGCCAATGAGGCACGTTAACTATGGCACTATAGTAGAGGTCCACTTTGGCTAATATGACTTGCACACGTTCAACACTCTTTTATAGGTCTTTAAGTTTAAAAAATGAAGATCTTAAAGTTTTTGAGAGTACAGTAGCAGTGCCGCCCCTGGCCAAATGGGGGCCCTAAGCAGAATTTTATTTTGAGTCCCCCCCCCACCCATTACAAAAAAAAATGAGTAAAGAAAATCCACTAACAATCTTTTCCTTTTCCTGTGACCTCTTTCCTAACAACTTTTATACAACGTTCTTAGCGGTAAATTGATCTTGACAGCTGTTGATTTTACGCCTAGCTTATAAATTGAAGAACAGTCATAGACTACTAAGCACTTGTAAGTCGCTCTGGAAAAGAGCGTCTGCTAAATGCGGTAAATGTAAATGTAAAATGATTGTATCACAAAATGCGATTTAGGTTTACAATCTTGCGGTGTCAGATTACTCGTCTCTTTTTTTTTCTCTCCTGCCTTGGGCTGACTTGGTGCTCTATGCGCGCCTCACAGCAGCGATGCGCATCCTTTGCGCATTTGCAGAG
The DNA here is from genome assembly GCA_026777985.1 of Mormyrops attenuatus. Classification (NCBI taxonomy): domain Eukaryota; kingdom Metazoa; phylum Chordata; class Actinopteri; order Osteoglossiformes; family Mormyridae; genus Mormyrops; species Mormyrops attenuatus. Next base: position 7,493,625 of record JAODKC010000028.1, read on the forward strand.
AATGCATCCCCTTGCAGAAAATGGGCCCCCCCATGGATCTGCATGTAGGGAGGGGTGGCACTGTACAGTAGTGTTTGCTTTACAAAACCTTATGTTAATAAACCACTGACAGGTATCGCATAAAGTTCTCACTTACTCCCTCAAAAGAAATATCACTGCAGAAAAATATGAATTAAATCTACAAAGAGAAGTTGTCAGGGGATAGTGTTTTACTCCATTCCTCACCAGAACATCATGAATGAGAGCCTGGTAGGTCCATGAGTGGTGCAGTGGGGTTGCTAAATCAAGGTTTCGATCTGCAAGGACAATCAGCGGCCTCTGGAAGCTGAACAGACACAAGCGGGAGTATTAATTTCTACAGGGTCACTGCACATAAATCTCGAGAAAAGTATACAATTGTTTTACCATTGAGAACAATATGGCATTCTGAACGACACATCTGTTTTTCTCTCTGATGCTCAGTTAGGTTAAGTTCACAACTGAGATTTCTGCTTTCCGAGTGAATGAGCATCTGGTTTAAGGAACGCCATCCTTCAGTTACATAATAATTGCGATTATGTATGACATTATGCATGATAGTTAAAGTGACCCACCTGAACTGGCCTGCTCCCATGGTGTCCCCAGTGAACAGGCTGTTCCTGGCATCTCTAAGATTCTCCCGCAGTTTCTTGTCCAATTTCTGTAACAATCAGAGAGCTGTACTCAGCCACATCTCTCAAGCTTATGGCACAGAGCCCTAATACTTGCTGAGTGGTGAATACGACTCAGACTTTCACAAAATACAAGAAACAAAGAGTGAACAGTCTACACCAGTGCAACAAACCCCCAACTAGGCCCTGGATCTCCATGTCTTGCACAATGACATAATTAATCATGCTTACTACATTGTAATCTACTAATAATGACTTCTCTATACTAGGATCTTTCTTTTTAGAATCCCCTGTAAATAAGTATAACTTTAACACATATACACTGAACTAAGTTAAATACAAGACAAAATGCGACAAAGGTTAAAAATAAAAAAGACCTCACAAAGGACCCAGTGTAATGTTCCTTCAATTATACCACGGCAGAAAGAGTGTCCATTACAGCATTTACAATGAAATGTAATTCTTACCACAGCCACCATCTCTGCTGCATTTCCTCTTGGGCAGCGAATAATCGGGACAGCACCTGATACAAACAAAAATACAATTCACTCACAAAGAGCACTGATGATTTTCAGAGAAGATAAATTGCTGTTCTCTGATTCCAATGTATTTTGTAGTTTGGGTCAGATGGCCAAGCACAGCTTGAGCTGAATGCTTATCCATCCCCAAGTTTGTTTAATATACAAAATTGTTTAAACTGGAAGAGACAGCTAAATTAACATTACGGGATTCATTTTTTTATTAAATTTAAATAATATATTCAACACTGTGGTCGATGTTTTCAATCATTACAAAATAATTGCCAGACTGAATGAGATACCTTGCCTCATCAATTGGGTGCTATAGTGTATTTTGTAGAGGTCGACTCAGCTAATCTACTGCTAAAAACCACAGAACCTTACTGGATTACTACACAGTGATTTAGACTTTTTATAAGACCAAAGTTAGAGCACATGCATCAGCATGCCAAAAGAAAAATAACTCTGCCATGGCTTAAAAAAAATTATAAAAAAGATACAGATGTGTTTATCTTCTGTATAATCATAAGCAGCCAAAGGCAAGTTATTCAAATGAAATTAAGGCGCAATGTTCAAAGAAATATAAAAATAAATATGACTCATGTCTGTAGTTCAAAAGTAATCAATCATTTGGGGACTAGATACATACCACAGAACAAAGCCATACACATTTATAAACAAACAAAAAAGATTTGTATAGTATCTGCATTGATGTAGTCTGAAAAATCCCAGAATAAATCAAACTGTGGTGGTTGTTATGATATTCAATGCAGTCTCATTATTTGTTCTGGTTAAGAGCCGTCTTTAGTGCAGAACAACAAGTTTCTTGCTAGACAAAAGCCAGTCAAAAACAGCACATCATTTAATAAAACTGTGTGCTTTTCTACCCAGTGCAGAAGAATTAATACATTTTAAAAGCTTTACCTTACAGCAGAGCCCAAATTTTTGGAGATTTATTAAAAGTTTGTTATGTAAAAAAAATAAATATACGTATTTATACATAAATGTATAACACTGGTATACAAAAACAACTGTGAATGGTAGAACATTAGAAGCAAATAAAAAATGGTCCAAAATACTAAATTGTTTACTCTTAATCTCAATGTATCAGTAAGTGCTGCTCAACCCGTTTCTGAAATTAGTTTTGTTTTTTTAAATGGTGTCATAACTTTCCTAGGGCAAACATATTTATCCAGTTATGAGTCCTGTCTAAATCTCATTTAATTATTAATTAATTGAGACTGCAAAAGCATAGATACATATATACCATTATAGTGCTGCAAGTTCTTGATCATCACTAGCATGAAGTTACAAAGCACCACAATTTAAATGAACTGGTGAAACACTACCATCTAGTGGATATCAACAGTATAAAATCAATTTCATAGAATTACAAGCCCATGCAGAATGTAGTTTACCAATACAATGCATTATCAATGAATTAAATTGTTTTTATCAATATTACCACAAAAAACTCACCCAATGTGACAAAGAAGCAGAAAAGGCTGTCTACTATAGTGTCCATGATCGCCTCCATATCTGTGTCCATTATGTCCGGTTTGTTTATTGCTGTAAAATGGAATTTAGATAAACATAAGAAGAGGGTTACAACCATCTAATGTTATGAAATAGAATGAAACCATTTAGAAACGACCTACAACTACATATGTTGTATGCATATGACAAATACACACAGAGTGGCGATGGAATTTGAAACCCTAGAAGTGTGAGGTATTGGTGCTATTCACTGAACCACCCTAAAAACGCATATATTGTTGTTTCATTTATTTTGGTCTGTTCCATTACTTTACTGTACTTTCATTAAAATACAGGGTGGGCCAAAGGAAGGTATAAAGTTTTTTATTTTACAATGTAAAGGATCTATGTTATAAAGTATAGTTTTTATCATGTTAACGTTAAAAGTAGGTATATAGTTTTGATTAGATCTTTCCACAGCATTGGATCGGGCAAAGTGGCAGCATTGACTGGACAACACGTTCATCCGACCTGACACCCAAGGACTTTTTTTTTGGGCACAGTAAAGGAGAGGGCTTTTGAGAGGAAGCCCCACACAGTGGATGAATTGAAGGAGTTCATCTTGCAAGCATTTGTGGACATTGATGCTAACTAGGATTTGTGTGCTAAAGTGTGTCACAGTGTCAGGGACAGGCTCCTAGGAATGTATAAACATTTCGAACACCTGAGAGACTAAATGTGACCCAATCAGTACTGAAAAATAAAAACTGTATACCTACTTCTAAAAATAACTTTGTAAAAGAAAACCTTTACTTTGTAAAAATCAAACCTGTATAGCTACTTTGGTCCACCCTGCACACTTTTGCTAGTTGGGTTGAATAAGCATTTTTAGTGAATCGACAACACAGCATTTGTATAGACAAACATATAATTTTGTATAAACATACCATGGTAGGAAATTAATTCTTTATTTTGATTGCACAAGACGAACATGTCATCCTCTAGGGTAATGAAGTTCAAATACTGATCAAACACCTGTAGAGACAAAGAGTGCAGGGCAATGGGAATTCAGACAATGTCTAGAGCTATGATATTACTAACAAGCATCATTTAGAATACATCTGATAAACAAGAAAAGTTCAGCATCTAACCTTTGTGACTTGGGTCACGGCATTAGCCCCAAGAGCTGCACTGGCAATGTCTTCTAGTTTGCTTCTGGAAATCGCCGAGATAAAGTTCAAATAGTAAGACTCGTAGAACTGGTTACGAAGGTCCTGAAAAACAAATAATAATTGCACAAGTACATTTCATAAATGTATATGATTGGACTATTATACTTTTCACTCAAATCACATTAAAAAAACAGGACATACACTCAAAACTATGGCTTACTTGGCATATCCTGTCAATGTTCTCCTCAGTAGGCATGACGAAGTATATGGCTGGAACATCTGGGATAGAATCTCGATCTGAATGTAGCAAGCTAAGCAACACCATTTCTTATTTTAACAAATATAAATAAGGATCATTCTCAATAAATTAACACAAGGATGTAAACATATACCAGCATAAAGCACATATTAAAAGTATTACATGTTGCTATTAGTAATCATCCTATTATTTCTTGTCACTGCTTATTATTTTGTAGATTTTTCATTTCTTAGTAACAGTTTTCAGCTACTTACAGGTGTAAAGTAATGCCCATATCTCGCAACTCTTTTACTGCGAGCAGAGGAGAAATGATGTCCTGACCAAACCTGTCGTATATCAGTACCTGGGAGACATACCAGAAACAAAACTAAACGTGAAAGGAAATGAATATGCATGGACAAGATTGGAAAACACTGAACCCTATTTCATTAAAAAAAAGATAAAAATGTGTTACCTTCCATACTGGTTCAGTAACTGTGTTCTTCAGTGGAGGGACATTGAAGTTCAGCATTCGCCTCAAGGCGGCTGTAGAATAACAGAGTAAACTATCATGTTATGACACCATCTCACTAGTCACCTCTTTACGAAGTACTCTTCAATGGCTAGGGTATGTAACACTTGCAAAGGCAAACTTATCTGGTATACTGCAATACTACTTTAAAATATGTAAATCTGTCACATAGAAAAGTCACTAAAAATAAGTAAATGGCAGGATGGGGTGTATGTTTGTCCTGGATACTGACAAGCAGAGGGCACTTCATTAGGAACACCCAGTTGTATGGGATAGGACCCACTTATGCCTCTCGAACTGCCTTAAGGGTAGATTAGTGGTGTGGGAATCCTTTCTGCAAACCACTGCAGGGCGGAGCTGTTATCTTTTCACCTGTAGCCTTCCTGTTAGCTATAACTATTAATTAGAAACTGAAGGACGAATAACTAACGTAACTACGGTAATAACTACCAATCAATAGGCACTGACAGCAAAGATCTTTCTTTAGCGTGCAAAACAAAGCACATACTGAAAATGTAATTGTGCACAGAATTTTTAATAGATGTACAACCAAAAAAATGTGGCAATTGCTTTAAAATGTACCTAGCATTGATTTCAAAGTAATACTTTAAATGCTGAAAAATAAAGATAAAAGATCAAATGAAAATAAAGAAGAGATCAAGTAGATCAAATTAAATCAAAGTACATTGGTACATCAATTAAAGAAGTAGATCAAATTAAATCAAATTTGATTTAAATTAAAATTAAACATTTAGTGAGGCCAAAGTTAACCTAGGTAAGACGATGCAGTAGTCCTTCCAAATTCTATGAAATTTTCAGTTGTAAATATCTGATTGGTCGGATGTGTGACTTGTCCCTTTATTTCCCTGTCATTTGTTGATAACTTTATTTATTAATACGATTTGCATCATTCACTGCCCACTTACATACCAAGTCACTCATCCTTTCAGGGATTATCAAAACATGCACATGCTTGTTTGCTGGAGTAGTTCCATTAAAGTGTACCAAATGGCATACAATATCATTTTAGCAATTCTGAAAAATAAAATGACCCGTCCTGAATAAAATCTATTTTAGAGCAGAACATGTTTTCGGACAGTATTACAGGGTCTCTAATGAGGATAGGGGCATCGATCAAGAAAACGATAGAAAATCACCTTTAGACCATGTGCTCTGGTGTAATTTAAAACCCTGGGTAAGAATGTGGACATTTATCACTCAAATCTTAATATTTTATGCCTTTTTGTTGTGCTTTACAGGTCTCCTACAAATGGTACTGCATAGTTGTTTTCCGGTTTTACGGACCTACTCCAGGTAATTAGGCCTATACTTTCTTAGTCTTGACACGATTTCTCGTACCGTTGGGAAAGCGTCTTTATCTTATTGTAAATGGGATACCGTACCAAAATGACACTACTTCTGCCACTGAAGGGGGTTGTTTACCCTTAGTGTAGCAGTAATTGTACATATATAATAAAACGGATATGCATTTACCATATTTGATCCCGCTCATTACCATATTACCCATTATATACACAAATGTTTTTAGCTTATGCACACTTATACCTACAACACTATTTTTTTAGACAAATTACCTCCACTACATATCAATATTCGTGTCGCGTTCACGTCATACCAGACTAATCGCGAAAACACCACTCCTGCCATTACCTGGATTAAGAGAACGTTACGCGATTACGATTATAGGTAATAGCAAAAATAATACGGTGTGTCCGTATATATAGCGAAATCAGTCCAAAGGCAGGTTTCCCGTCTTAGTAGTCTTAACGAGTACCAGTCGCTGCTAGATGTAAACTCTTTTCTCGGGCACGGACGTGGACATACCACGAAAGTAACCTTTTGGTTAATTTCACTTTTGGTTATTTGGTCAGGACTATTAATCAGCATTGTAAAGCGTACAGTAACTGCAGCTACATATTAGCTTACTAAACTGTTCGAAAGGCGCCTGAGCCGTTTTTCACAAGAAAATCGAATCAATCTTTACAGTAAAATATCTTTCAGGGCACCAATTCAATAATTTTCCTACAACACTGTACAATCACTACGCAATATCTGTAGGAAAATATAATTTCGCAGTTAAAATACTACCAGACCTGTTTGTTTCTCCCTGATGGAGGCAGCCATCTTTGCTGGTAAATGACGGTGACACCGGCGATGACGTGGCACTCGGAGCTCACTGTCAACTTTGACATCTAAAATCAGTCATTTGCAATTTTTGTTAATAGACTAAATTTTGCTTCACATATAGTTAGATTTCTGTATGGCTGAACATTGTATCTTCGTATGTCCATTGTGGTACTTCCATGCGTCTGAAATTAGCCCACACCATTTTTACTACCAATGTCATGTGCTACAAGCATAATTTTATATTCACAAAATTCATCTGTCGAAGGAATTTCTCTTATATAACCATCATAAGGTGCTGTAAAAATGGCATTTGAATTAGTACAAACATTCATTGATGTTCATTTTTAAATAAAACATGTTATAGTACAATTATGATCAGATGCCTTAATCCATATTCCAGCTACTTCAGCTCCAGCACAAAGTCAGGGGGGTCTGGACCCTATACCAAGAAGCATAGGACCCAAGGTGGGGGTACATCCTGTAGAGGATGCTTGTTCTTTGCAGGACATATGTCCACACTATGGTCAATTAAGAAATACCAATTCATTGCATTCCCTTTGCCTGTGGAAGTTAACTTGAGTACTTAGAGGAAATCTGTACAACACAGAGAGAACATGCAAAGTGTCCACACACACAGGGCAGTGGTAGGATTCCAAAGCCCAATCCTAGAGGTGTGAGGCAACACTGCTACCTTATGATCCACTATGCTATTTATTTTATAGCAAACCAATGAATCATATTTGTTTAGAATTTAGAATATTTACTTATTTTTCTGTGTTATTATAAGTATCTAAGATGTGGTAATTTGTACAGCACAAAATACAAACTGCCTTGCTATTGACAAAGAGAAAGAACATAATTCCAAACTGTGTAATTCTAAACACAAAACAGAAGTTAAAAAAATCAAAAACATAGGTGAAGATGGTGGGTAATGAATGTTCAATCATCCGCAACAGGCAAAAATAAAATATATATTATAACGAATTGTAATAAAACATGTATTATACATGTCTATATATAATGCCTATACATTGGATACTAAATTTGCTTTTCCTACCTCCCTTTCATCCATTATCCACAACTGTTTAACCAGAAAAGAGTCTTGATAAGGCTGGAACCTCGAACAGGAAGTACAGGATATGAGGTAGGGGACACCCTGAATGAAATTCCAGTCCATCACAAGGTACACACATGAATTCATCTAAGCTGCCAGTGTTTGGACTGTAGAACTAAATTAGGGTTCCCGGAGTAGGCCAATGCAAATACAGGGACAGCATGTAGACATGGGCATTTTTGATTATTTTTATTTTTTTTTTGAAAAACACAGTAGGTAAAGTACAGTTAATAATTAGTTTTTCAAAACACATCGAATCAGAATATATTCCCCAACTCTTCCAAAGTAGTTTGGTACTTCATTGTATTTGGAACTTTCAGGGATACACTTAACAGCTTTTTGTAATAAGACGTTTTGTTTGTTATATTTTAAAATGGGATTTTATGCTACATGACAACTTTTGCAAATCCACCTGAATAAGAACACAGAACCAATTCTGCACATATTGACATTCAGACAGTGTTAATGAGTATAATGTATCCTAGTCCCTTACAAGTTCTTACATCTTTTAGTTATTATTAGAGCTTTTAACTTTACTTCAGTTTCAAACATCACTTGGAAACTGTTATGACATGTGAAATGCTATTCAAAGCATCTACGTCTGGCTTTCAGTCATTGCTCATGCCAAATGCCAACAGCCTTCAATTTTCTTCTTTAGATACTTTAATACCTTAAAAATAAACCTGATTTTTTATGAACTGTACATGTATGGTACTGTCTGTGTGCCAGTGTTGTAGTACTCAAGTCCAGTTTTGGTCTTGACATCAGTCTTAATTTTTCACTTCCTTGGTGGCTCATGTTCCACTTTTTGTATCAATTCAGTTTCTCAGTAGTGACTCCAACAATTTCTAAAGAACTCGGTTGAACTTAAACTCCAATTTATTATACTTGCGCACATATCCTTAATCTACATTACTAAACTCAACTCCATCCTATGTTCCATAACACAGTCAAACAGCTATTTACATATTTTCACGACACTCGGTCTCTCAACCTTTCAACCACTCTTGCAGGCGAGTCTGCCCTGGGTCCACTAGGGTGCGCTGTGACACTGGGTCCCCCATCGTTGGCAGCGCCTTGCTGATGTAAATTTTGTTGCTGGAACATCAGATCAGTTGCGCGTCTGAGGTATCTGTGATTCCGTAGTTGCACCTTCACACAATCGCCTGCATGAAGACCACTCAAGTCCTTGGCTGACTTGTCATTGTAATGTGCCATTCTCTGTTGATTACTGTGCAGAGCTGGTAGTGGGTTTGTGGCTGCAGCAGCTTTGATGACATCAAAGTGCCTTGCAATTTATCAGGCATTGAGTCAGAATGGTGCCCACTCCCTGAGATGGAGGGTCACAATGATCCGATATGTCAAGATAGGGGTCATGTCCAGATGTCAGAGACTTTTACAAGAGGATTTTCGCCATTTTTACAGCTGACTCCACCTCACAGTTGCTCTGTAGATGATGGAAAAAATTTTGTATTCCCACTGTTTACTAAATTTTTTAAAGTCCCCTGACAAGTATTGTAGGCCATGATCAGAAACAACAAGATCTGCTATATCGTGTAAAATGCGCTTTCAGCTTATGAATTATTGGTATCAGGCAAGTAGTCAATATCCCAAAAATTTGAAAAACAGTCATCTGTAATAAGGTAGTCCTGTGCAGACAGGTTTCAATGACTATATGAGATGAATGTAGATGTTGCATAATGTCCTTTCACAGTGAAGCTGGAATAATCACTCGTCCTCTCGAAAGAGGATGCCATCTTGGGCGGTCAACTCATCTCTCATTGAATGGTACTGTCTAAGCCCTGCTGGTGTGTCAGGCTTACCATTGTCCCAACTCAGATCAGGTCCTCAGATCCAGCAGTGTCTTGACTTTTTGTGTTGCTCGTCACGCCCCACATGCCTTCTTCCTCTGTGTTCTCTGTGGTGTGTTGCTAACGAGCCACACCTGTTCCTCTTTTAACCCTGGGTCTCATTTCAGCCCTCGTGTTGATGATCCTAGGTGCCTCTCGTCTGCTCCTCATCTGTGGTGTATATAGTGCCTCCTTGTCCTGAGCTCCCCAGTCCAGTCATTATATTGTTGTGTGTGTGTAAGAGATCCTGCTGCCTACCTGAGCTACCCCTTTGATTACCCTGCGCCCTGTGTTTCCCCCCTGCTCTCCCAGCCTTGTTTTGACCCCTCGCAGTCTGGTTTCTTTGCCCTTTTGTATAGCGTTTTTTTTAATAAAACCCCTTTTCCCCAACGCCTGCCTTTGCCTCCATCCTTCCTAGGACATGACATTACTTCTTTTATCTCTCTAAAGGCTAATTCATACTTCACTTTTCTGCATGCACTTTTGTGCTCTTTCGGGTTGCAGATGACTGTATGCATGGCAGCTTGTGTTTAGGTAGGTAGGTAGGTAAACTTTATTAATCCCTCGGGAAGGTTCCTCCGGGAAATTCAGTTTCCAGTAGCAGCATAACACCATACAACATACAGACAACATACAGTCACACATAGTACAAATTTTGAAATCAAAGATCAAAGTATAGGGAGAAGTAATAAATAGCGGTGGGATGATGGTACTAAATGGTAATAAATAATTATTGCACGAGTTAATTGG
>JAODKC010000028.1:7514869-7527832 GCA_026777985.1 Mormyrops attenuatus
TTTGGGGGGGGGTGGGGTCAAAACATAAACTTTCGTTATTTTCGTTTTTGGGTATTTTAAATTGGGCTGTGGTTTTTTAAATTGGGGGGCCCCCCCCCCCCCCCCCCCCTTGTCTATATTCGCGCATCGTTCAGGCCTACTTTATACACTAAAATTATTGTATATCAGCTTATGGCCAGTGGAGTGTATCAACGTGGAAAGGAAGATGAAGGAATCTATGGCTTTTTAGTGGAGGACATCAAACAAGAGATACGCAGGTCTTCGAGATTGGTGAGTATGTCACTTCTAATCTAAATTCGGTAAACCTGAAATTGAGAATATTGTGGCCAGATCAGTGCACATCTGAGACATGCAAGACTTGAATGAATGAATGAATGTTATGTAGTATTTTTCAAGACGCTCAAAGTGCTTTGCAGAACCAAAGGGGAACACTTCAACCCCCACCAATATGTAGCACGTACCTGGATGATGCGACTGCAGCCATTCTGTGTCAGTATGCTCACCATATATGGAATATGATTGAGATATGGTTATACAACATGCCAGAAATATATGGTTAGGAGGCTAGATTTGAAAGTGCCAGCAGTGGGGAAATTCTAGCCACAACATCAGGGTATCACCCCTACTCTTTCAAAAGATGCTGAGGTATCTGTTTATGACCTTGGAGAGTAGGGCTGAATGATTTTCAAATCGAAATTGCTATTTGAAACAACGTGATTAGCAAATCGCATAGGCTGTGAATTAGGGCTTTCATTATACAGCACGTCTGACTCAGGGTTTAAAACTCGTAAAAATTGTTCTTCAAATTCACACCATCCACCTTGCGTGCCAGTCATTCTCACCAAACAGAAGTGGCCCAACGCTACTGCGGATATGCCGACAAATGGCAAATGCATGAAAGCCAAGGGAAATGTTACATTCCCGTGTGGGTGAAAAAAAAAAAAAAAGATTTATTCTGCTGTTGAGCTATAATTGAATTACCTACCTATTTCATTGTCAGAGATTGTTTACAGAAAGGTCCTATTATTAGTGGCCCAAGCAGCGTTAGCTATAGGATCCCTATTTTCTTACTGTAATTGTTTAATTTTTATTAGTTTAACTTAACAGAGCTTTTAAGAATTGTTGAGAATGTTCAGGGATGCACATAACTGGTATGCAAGTAAACACTCACCTTTAAAAGTGACACATGCAACAATCAGTTGTAACAGCGCAAATATGTACTTATTTTATGTGCATATGCATTGATAGGACAAGAACATTTTCAAATATTGCAATTAGGGCTGCCACTAACGACTATTTTGATAGTCGACTAGTCATTGACTATTAAAACGATTAGTCGACTAATCGGATTATAAATTGCATAATCATAAAATGGCTCCTATTTAGCTACCAGCTTTTACATTTAGCATGAGGTTATTCAAATTATGTGGTAAAATAATAAACAAAAGAAACCAAATGCTCCGTGTCGCGGGCCCATACCACCTCAACCATGCATCAAATTTTCAACGCTGTGTTGTCCATTATCCCCTAAGCCCCTATAGTTGAATTACATTTACATAATTGTAACAATAATTCAAGCTAAGGCCAGACTTTACCATTGTCAGTAATTGGCTATAATGAATATGATAACTGGCTTGATGAAACATCAAGTTTTCAATGCAAATTTATTTCAACAACAATGCTTTAGTAATACAGAACAGTGGATAAGAAAAAAGTGCAAGTGCAGTTGAACTACAATCATGCTTTCAACCACCAAAAAGCACACACCTGCCATTTTCATTTTTTGTCACCATGAACTAAATGGCTTGCCATTATCGCCCATTTCATTTAGCCAAGCCCATCTCCACTTATTTTTTTACCGTTTTGTCGATGTCCGACACATCTGTGCCTTCCTTTAACAAGCGCGTCCATGATGACAAAACCGAAAGCAAATTGACGCATGCGAGTGATGCAAATTGAAGGGCCTATGTCCTGTAAAGTATGGCTTTATGGACTATTTATATAGAATATGTTTATAAATAGCCTAAACTCATTTTAAAGCAGGCTGAAAAATCCCAAGATCCTTTAATCCATGTGTCCCAGACTTTAGAGCGTTTAATATGCGATGACGCCTGATTTGTGGCCGCCATTCTTCTACCTGCCGCTGAATGCTATTGTGCAAGAACAAATCTCAGCAGAGAGTCGCGTATTGGTGCACTATTGGAAAGTGGTAGTATTGCACTGGTAGAAAGGAAGGAAAACATCTCACTCCGTTTAAAAATACGTCTGGCGACAATTATCGACAATGAAATTCGTCGGCGACTATTTTTGTTGTCGAATTTTGTCGACAATGTCGAATAATCGTTGCACCCCTAATTGCAGTGTGATTTTGTTATAATAAATATTGAGGTATTTATGAAACAAAAAATGAGTTCAACTTCTCACAAACCTGGCTAGGAGTAATTTAAACGGCAAGGATGAAAATGATTATGATTGTCTCAGAACACATGCAGTGCTTATGCAAAAGCAGGTAAACTTTAAACTGATTCTTAAACATGTAGTAATCTTAAAGGAATAATCATTAAAATTGCAAAAATTGCTAGGTTTTTTTCCTTATGAGAGTAAAAATGTTTTAGGGAGACTTAAACTCCCTGCACTATAATATCCGTACCAAATTGAAGGTAAGAAAAAGCCTGATCTTAATCTAGCTGACTGGTAATGTAAGAATGTCTGTTCAGACAAAACACAATCTACAGTTTTTTAGGTGTTTTTAAAATGTTCAATACGGCTGTTATTTTTGTACAACTCACAATTTAGGTTTCTTACCAGGCTACAGACGATTCAGGTCTTCTGCCAGCAGTTTCCTTCTTACCCGTGCTGCTGCTGTCTTTGGCTTCGGCACATGCAATTCAACATTACACCTTCTATAGTCCTAATGTTTTCTTATTTAAGTCCAACAGACATCCATCGTACATGACAATGTCACGCAACATACAGCATGTCACAAAAAATGCTGCAACCTTCTGAGGGCTATATTGTAATGCTCCACCTGACTTAAATATCTGAAATGCATTTTCAGCAATCCAGATGTCCTTTTAGTTACAGTACAGGGGTGCGGAAATCCAATGCCTGACTCGCCTGACACGGGTAAATTGACCGTCGGACAAGCGTGTTTTTCTGGTTTCAGTTGTCTGTGGACAAGTGCAATTTTCTGGAGAAAAAAGAATTATATGTGCTGTGCAGGGCACATTTTTACCGCTACTTTCAAATTTTAAACATTTGGGTATGTACTTCGTGTTGAAACAGTCTACTTAGGCATGTTCTTCATGTCTCAAATTGGTCTTCAATATTGTTTACAAAATGATGGCTGATTTTTCAAAAGGGGAAGCACTCTTACGGTCTTACATAAGTATTTTACTCTACTATTTACACACTTGGACATGCGGTCATTTTTTTTTCATGGCAACATTACGATGTAATCTGACTTTATTATAATCTAACTTTTATATATTATTGATAAAATTCATTGTTTCTACATAAAAATGTGGTCATTTTACTTACGATGCAAATGTTTTCACCACATAACAAAGCTTGTTAGGCAGTTAATCTTTCCTGAAATTCGCGATTGTAGGTTGTGATATATTGAGGAGTTAAGAAATTTATTGTGTGACACCAATTTTGATGAGCTGTCTATAGATCGTTTTTGATTAGAGAATTTTTCATATTTCATAAAACAAGTTGGTTTCGCTCTGTCAGTTTGTTAAAACTAATGGTTTCCAAATGTTATGAAATATCTATAAAAATCTTCATTTCAAGACGCGATTTTTTTCCCGACAACATCGGTAATATTTATTTCTTTGGAAATGTACCATCTTGTGGAATTTGGAATACATCATTAGGAATTACCGTGCATAACCCATAATGCATTGCGGTAAGCAGGTTTTTGAGAGATTATTCTCCAATATGAATTTGGTTCTCTAAGAACCCGCCTGACTCAGGAAAACCTTCAAAACCAGATGCACATTGTTGTTGATGGCAAACCATTAGAAGAGTCATGTATATATCAGGGTTCATACGGTCATCAATATCCTGGAGAAATCATGGAATCAAGAAATCATATTTTCCAGACTTGGAAAGGTTATGGAAAATAAAAAATACAAAGTTTTTCCAAGTTTTGGAAAAGTCATGGGATTTTTGAGAACTACATTTTTTTAATCAACATTTGCAATATAGCCCCATCTCTCTCAAGAGGTATCTTGATTATAATTTACGTGCAGGTCGTGTGTATGGACGGCCATTGGGCAAAAAAAAAGAAAATATGTGTCGACACTGCATTTTTTTTTCCCCTCTAAACAAAACATTTTTCCACTCTATATGTTGAGACATGGCAGTTTCCTATAGAGCATTTGTTTTATCATACGTGTTTAAAAACTGGTGGTGACATGCATTTTTATACTACGTCAACATGGTACAAATGTACGCAGTTTTTTTTTTTTTTTTTTACTAACTTTGGCCAGCTGGCTGGCATGAGATTTTCTCGAGACAAGTAGGCATGCACATGCATTTACATATATGTAACATCCTTATTACCTTGCAAATAGTCTATACTGTATGGTTTGCAAACTAACCCAACACTTCAGATGCAGCTAATTTTAGGCTTATAATGGAAAAATAGATTTGCTGTAAAATTTCTTGTGTGAGCGTGAGAGTCGGAAAGTGTCACACCAGATGTGTTCGTTGGCAACGCAAGTATATGTTTAGAAAAGGTCTTTCACTACTAAGATATACCTAGGCTAATACTTTCCCATTCAAGGGCAAAGGGTTCACTCTATAAAGCATTGTTATTCATTGCTGTACCGTGTCTCTTGTGTTATATTCTTACTACTGTATGATATTTTGGCTTTTAATTATAACCACTGATAATCAGAATTTATTACAATAAACCTCTTACTTGAAATTTTATTTTCTGATATGCTAGTACGTGAAGTAAAAGGTAACAATTTGTGTAAATTTATTAAGTTGTCAGTTTGTGCTCAAAGGAAAATTATGCATTCCATTATAATTGTCCTGGCGTGACATAAACGCAATATATGTATTAAAAATGTCACAAAAGAATGCAATAAAATGTTATCTTGGTGTACCCAACATGTAATAGAATGTGTAAAGTTTATTTATTACATGGTATAAACAAAAAGGGTGTGTGTGTTGTCATTGTCATACTTTTAGTGTGATCTTGTGGGCAATGCTAAAAGAAATATTTTATATATAATAAATATTGTTAACTTGAAGAATA
The DNA here is from genome assembly GCA_026777985.1 of Mormyrops attenuatus. Classification (NCBI taxonomy): domain Eukaryota; kingdom Metazoa; phylum Chordata; class Actinopteri; order Osteoglossiformes; family Mormyridae; genus Mormyrops; species Mormyrops attenuatus. The sequence goes on from JAODKC010000028.1 coordinate 7,520,142, forward strand.
GAATACGTAAATACCATATGAAGTCCAAATAGACCGCACAAAACTACTTGAGCGTGCCTGTGTACAATTGTCTGGTGTTTTGATATGCCACTTCGGATATAAACAGTTAATGTGCTACCGATGATAAGATTGCTCTGCTATGAAGCTAGCAGAGGCGTAGATACAGTACATAGATACAATTCAATCTAGAGTATCGGACAGTGAAAATAGACGTGTGTGAGAGAGAGTTGGTGTCCTTTTAGTGGTTACTGGAAGGAACACAGTGTACACTGCTCAAATAATTAAAGGAACACTTTGAAAAGATTTCAAATTGGCAAAAAAAACAGCTGGATATCTATACTGATATGGACTGGGTAATGTGTTCGGAACGAAAGGATGCCACATTGTTTGATGGAAATTTCGTTGCGGCAACTCAAAATTGTACTCTGTAGTTTGTATGGCCCCCTTGTGCTTGTATGCTTGCCTGACAACATTGGGGCATGATTCTTGCAAACAGGTCTCAGTATGTGCACTCAGATGTATCCAGCCAAGTCTGGATGGTTTTCATAGTTGACTTTGATTTGCTAACGAGAGGTTTGTATGCAGGAGTGAGAAAAAGGGTCAAGTGGTTGGACTGGCCTAGGTGGGGGAGGGTGGAGACTCTGTATCCATTCCGAATGTTACTGTACACATTATCCAATGTGTTTTGGCCTCTTGTTGGACATATCACGTGTTGGTAGAATTTTGGAAGGAATGTTTTAATGTTTGCTAGGTTGAAGTCCTCAACTATGAAAAATCTCATCAGGGTGAGCAGTCTGTAGTTTGCTGATTGGTGTTAGCATGGTGTTTAGTGCTGTCTTGGTATTAGCACTTGGTGGAATATACACCACCACAACAATGACAATCGTGAACTCGTGCGACAGATAAAAGGTCAGCATCTTACTGACACATACTCAGTCTGGCAGGCAGTGCCTATCTGGGATGGTTACATTACTGCACCACATACACTATATTGCCAAAAGTATTGGGACACCCCTCCAAATAATTAAATTCCATAGCCACAGGTGTATAATATGAAGCAGTTAGGCATGCAGACTGCTTCTACAAACATTCGCGAAAGAATGGGTCACGTGTTGGCAGGGTCTCACTAAATTCAAGCGTGGTACCGTGATAAGATGCCACCTCTGCAATAAGTCCATTTCTGAAATTTCCTCACTACTAAATATTCCACGATTGACTGTTAGTGGTGGTATAACAAAGGGGAAGCAATTGGGGACAACAGCAACTCAAACACAAAATGGTAGGCCACATAAAATCACAGAGCGAGGACAATGCATGCTGAGGCAGAAGTTGCCAACTGTCTACAGAGTCAATAGCTACAGACCTCCAAATGTTGTGTGGCCTTCAGATTAGAGAGAACTTTGTGGAGAACTTCATAGAGTGGGGTTCCATGACCGAGCAGCTGCCTCCAAGCTTTGCGTGCAAGTGCAATGCAAAGCGTCTGATGCAGTGGTGTAAAGCACACCGTCACTGGACTCTAGAGCAATGGGGATGTGTTCTCTGGAGTAATGAATCTTGCTTCTCTGTCTGGCAATCTGATGGCTGAGTCTGGGTTTTGCGGTTGCCAGGAGAATGGTACTTGCCTGACTGCATTGTGCCAAAAGTAAAGTGTGATGGAGTGGGGATTATGGTGTGGGGTTGTTTTTCAGGGGTTGGGCTTGGCCCCTTAGTTCCAGTGAAAGGAACTCTTAATGCTGCAGGATTCAAAGCCATTTTGGACAATTTCATGCTCCCAACTTTGTGGGAACAGTTTGGGGATGGCCCCTTCCTGTTGTAACATGACTGTGCACCAGTGCACAAAGCAAGGTTCATAAAGACATGGATGAGCAAGTCTGTGATCCTGAACAGTCTGAGGTGCAACCTGCTGGCGTCGGATGGACCGAAACATAATGTCCCAGAAGTATTCTATTGGATTTAGCTCAGGCGGGAGCCAGTCAACGGTATCAATTCCTTTATATCCTCCAGGAACTACCTCCATACTTTCACCACATGAGACTGAGCATTGTCGTGCACCAGGGGCAACCCATTACCCACTACACCAATATATGGTCTGACAATGGGTCCAAGCGTTTTATCCCGATTGAATAAAATATTTAGGCGCTTGCCAAAGAGTTCTTGAAGCTGACAGCAAAGTAAAAATTTTAGCAGACTCTCTGGGCTTTTTTCCACCGCACCAGGTACCGTACTTTAGGTACTTTGAGAAACTACCAAAAGCATGCAACTTCAAGGTGTTGGTTTTCCATTGGCGTAAAAACTGGTACTGACGCTGAATAATATCACAGTGTGAGGTGTGGTGTTTTGTACTGAATTCGAAAAATGGCTGTAGTATATTATAGGGCTGGATGATGTGCAATACATGCGCGATGCATGTGTAATTCTCACATTGCTAGTCAGATTAAAGGTCAGGCTTTCTTAGTATTAATTCTGTATGGACATTATAGTGCAGGGGGTTAAAGTTTCCCTAACATGTTTTCATCCTGTCATAGAAAAAAAACTTTAGCTAGCTTTGCAATTTTAATTGTTATTCCTTTTATGGATTATCTAATATGTTTAAAGATCATCTTAGAGTTTACTTCTGTTACTTTTGCCATGTGCGTTGCATGCATTTTCCGAGACAATCAATCATTTGTATCCTTGCTGTTTAAATCACTCCTAGATGGGTTTGTGAAATATTTATGAACTCCTTGTTTTTTTAAATACCCCAACATCTATAATAGCAAAATCAAATCACTATATTACAAAATCACAGCGCGTAGTCCTAGTATATAAAATAAAATGCTCTAAAAAAAAATTTCTTTTCATGCCATCCTGATCTTTGTTGTATATTTGTTGTTGTTCTGACCATATTGCAATTATTTATTTATTTATTTATTTTACTTTATTTTCAGAGTTCACAACTGTTTTCAAGGATGCATTTGTATTGTGTTTCAGCGGCAGGCTATTTGCAAAACCAGTCTGCAAAGAAAGTGTTTAAAGTCCCACCCCAAAGTACTGATGTACCAAAGAAGTACCCGAGCTGGATTGGCACTTTTGGTACTGGTATTTGACTGGAAGTCAGTGGAATAGGGAAAGTACCGAATGTACCATACTAAAAGTAAGGACAGAGGTACAACAGTGGGCAAAAATAAACTCGCATATACAGACAGAGGAGCCATTAAGGAGACAAAAATGGATACAGTCAAGAGACAGAGCACAATGAGTCATACTCTGAAAACTTTTTTGCGGTTTGGCAGCTTATAAAAACTTAAGATCCAAAATGGATCAGAATAAATCTAAAAAATGGAATACATATGAACCATTTCTTCACTCTCACTAATGCCTAAGTAACATTTCTGTTCCATTCTTTTTTGAAATCATTGGGAATGCAGGCAGGTTCCCAAAAGGCACCATGCAAATATCAGCCCTGCACCAGCTCTGTTGGTGGAAATGAAGCACTGAAGTACTGGTTGCTGGTTGACCATATATTCTGACCCAATATTTGCTTTCTACTTTATGGGTCATTCCATTTTAATTCAACAAGTGGTTTTGCTGCACCATTTTTGACATTTGCTTTCAACAAAAAAATGAGTTGTGTTGCTGTGAACATAAGCTCTCAAAATACACGGTAATCTTGCGCATTTAATCTGCTTCTTTAATAATCATAGTGTAAAGTGTAACCTAAAGTGTTTTGGGGCACTTTTCAAAGACTTGAAAGATGACGTCCAGGCACGTCATTGTTCAGTTTCACAGGGCACGTTACACCCATGGTCTCATTTATCAACAATCACACAGTCCAGGATGTGAATCATCCCTTTGTCCATTGTATCCATGCTTTATATGCTACCATCCCATTAATCATTTAATAGTCAATATCAGATCAGCTAGCATTGTATGGCAGTGGTATGATCAAGTAACCATTTTGTTTTTTTTCTTTTAAATAAACTTTATTTAAAAACCATTGCTTGTGAAGAAGGGTGAGTACAGTACAGTGAGATTTTTTAGAGACCACATTCACATAACTTATTACAATTTATTGTTAAAAATGTTCTATTGTAAATCTCTTATTGTCCCTGATTTATAAAATAAATGATCATCGGTATATATTTATAGGGAAAAAATAGCATTTATAGGGTTCAGGCCTATCCTCCATTTCAGGCACCAGCTGGGGGTCTCGGAACATATTCCACACGGCCGACTGCATTGTGAATATATAAACAATTTCTGTTGTCATTTGAAATTTATCAGAGTTGTCGTAAGCTGCTTTAGTTAGGTTTTAGGCCTAGATTTTCTCATCAGGCTAACTCTCTCTCTGTCTAGACCTGTAACGTTTGCAAGAAGAAGGGGGCCTCAGTTGGCTGCAACATTAAAAGCTGCAGAAAGGTGGTCCATTTGCCTTGTGGAATCCAACAAGAGTTCATATTCCAGTTCACTGGACAATTTCCGTAAGTATGTCTTCCACATTCACATAATGTTGCAATTTTGCCTTTAAGTTTTGTAAGGGCTATGTGAGTGATAACTATTGTTATCGGTGAAGAACAGTGTTTTTCCATAGAATAACAGTTGTGAATACAGAAATGTAAAACTAAGCATTAATCCAGGAGCAGAGTTGTAATCTATCCTTATTTATAATATTCAGCTTAGGGATTGACCGATATCATTTTTTCAAAGCTAATACCAATTATTAGTTACCTAATTAAACTAATTAAATTGATGATTTGATTGTAATTGATTTTGCACATCAAAGCTGGAATGTGAGTAGAACTTGTTTAACATGGCACTTCATCCCAAAACTGAAAAAAGATGTTTTAGAAGGGCTTTTGCGCAGTCCGTATAGGTTGTTCTGCTAGGAGTTGCCTAGTTTTGGAGAAATACAGGCCGTAGAACGGTCTTCTCTCAAATATTATGGGAATGTGTGGCATTCTTTCTGTGGTGATTAAAGCACCAAATAATACATTTGAAAAGTTAAGTAGTAATGTCTCTTGCCAGAAGACCTGGTTACTCAAGATAATTCATTTTGTAGTGAGCAGTTCAACATAGGAACCATTTTCCTCTACCGAACTCCACACACCAAAATAGTGCCGATTGGAGTGTGGAGTGAGGTGTGTGTATCTATATCTGTCTCTGTCTGTCTATCTATCTATGAATTCATTAACTTATTCATGTATTCATCTGTCTGTTTTGACGCTTTAATCACCGTAGAACAAATGTCATTCAGTCCCATTATTTTCGAGAGAAGGCTGACATTTCTATGTCCAGTATCTCCAAAACTTAGCAACTCCCAGCAGAACAACCTAGGTAGATAGGTAGCACTAATGACCTTCAAAAATACACCTTTTTCAGTTTTGGGGTGAATTGCCCATTTAAAATTTGAAATATTCAAATCTCATAATTGAACACACCATATTTGTATTTTATATCTGTGCAGATGCCAGTCTATTCATTTTCCATCAACCATAAGCAGTAGTTTTACTACTCAATTAAGGTTGATTCTTCCTAACACGCAGGTATCTACTTCTCTGTTAACTTTTGAAATAGCTGGTTTGAGGAAATTGTAACTACAATGCTATCTAGGTGAACTCATAATTTTTTTAGTGGCTAGAAATAAAAACCCAAGCGGGAGCAGAAGGGATCATAAAACAGGTCCCGTGCAGAGCTCAACTGAAACCCAAATCATACATCATTCTTACTTTGTGTGTAGCCCTAGCCTACTTCTTGGACATAGGGGATAATTGCTGGGTGGTCACTGTCACATATCAACAGTAGGATATTTGCCTGATATCGTTAATAACCGTTAATATTGTCGGGTCACTCAGACCTAGCACCTATCAATTGAAAATCAAAACAATGTGGACAATGGGCCGTTCTGTGAAATACACACACCTTGACCGTTCATTGGCTTGGGGGAAACAATTGCAGGAAATCAGAGAGGAGATTGGACCAGAGATTGAATATAGACATTTTCTACCCTCTCTGATCAGAGAAATGTGACAATTGGATTTGAAGAATTGCTGGCTATGGAAGTCTAAAAATGCTAGCATTTGTGATTCCTTGCTACAGGATTACAAAGACTCCCAGATGACTGCAAACTAAAATAAAATCCATGTTTGAAACTGCAGCATAATACACTTGTCCGTGTTTTTACATACTTTAAGCACATAATGAAATTTTAATTTTGGCAAAATACTCTTTTAAATAAAACATCCGTACCACAATTCATAAACGTGGGCTTAACAGAAGCTTTGCCCTGCAGCGCCACCCCAACCCTGGCATCAAAGTACGTGGTAGCAAGAGGCACCCTGGTACGCTAAAGTGTGTGTGTGTGTCTGCAGTGGGTATAAAACAGGCTTAATATGTGCAAATAGTAGTATATGTATTCATGATGCAATGATTCAGTAATCTGTTTTGTCTCGATAGATCTTTCTGTAAAGACCATCGTCCTGTTCAAATCCAGCCCCTGTCATCGTACACCAGCAACCCACTCTGTTGCTCTGTGTGCTTAGAATCTGTAGAGCCTGTCTTGTCCTACACAGTGCTCAAATGTCCCTGTTGTCATAGTGGCTGGTTTCACCGGGATTGTTTACAGGTAAATGTTTTATGTTCTTTGTTTTGATCCCGTGTTTGTTCAGCGAGTTTGATCTGAGACTTAAGTTTCAATGCAGTTTACAAACTGGTTTATTATCATGGTTTATCATTACAGATGAACAGGCATCTCAAACGCAATGCATTTGTTACTGGTACAGCTATTTAGCTTATTTATAACATTAACAATTGTCTAGAGGTGGCCTTCTGCTCCACGGGAGGTTTCCGTCCTCCCTGAGCGCGCCTTAGGAGTTACACAGAGAGAACACTATGAGAGATTACGGAGGGTGCTGTCACGAGTGCAGGAGGCGGGAGTTACGCTCAATGACAAATGTGAGTTTTCCAAGAACAGGATAAAGTTCCTGGGGCAGATTATTCAGGCATCGGGGGGCTTTGCAGACCCTGACAAAGTAAGGGCTGTGAGAGCCATGGAGAAGCCCAAAAATGTCAGTGAGGTGAGACGATTCTTGGGGATGGCAAACCATCTAGGGAACTTCCTGCCTCACTTGGCTGACAAAACTCGTCCTCTCAGAGACCTGCTGAAGAAATCGAACACGTGAGCATGGGGACCACAGCAACAGCAGACCTTTGATAGCATCAAAGCGGACCTGACAACACCCCCAGTGGGGCCAGTGCTCTGATTACATGTGTGAAGTTTGCATGTTCTTCTCATCTTAGGGTTTCTTCTGGGCTTTCCAGTTTCCCCCCACCCATAAACATGCTAAGGTGAATTGGAGTTGCCAAATTGTCCATATGCGTGATTGGTGTATGTGACCTGCAATGGGTTGGCGCTTTGTCCTGGGTTTTTCACTGCCTTGTGCCTGTAGTTTCTGAAAGGGGCTCTGAACTCCTGTGACCTGGCATAGGACAAGGGGGTATAGAAAATGTATGGATGAATGGATACTCCTTACATCCTGTTCCTAAACTTTTAATGCTGAGAGCTCCTTAACCCTCTGAGCCCGGCTGCATCATCGACGATGTATCGCACTGTTCGCGTCTATTTCCGTTTATATCTCACTGAAATCTTCATGTAGAATCATGAAAAAAAAACACTGGCTAAATCCGTAATCTGTCTTCTTTTTAAAACGTCCGTT
>JAODKC010000028.1:7527932-7546017 GCA_026777985.1 Mormyrops attenuatus
AAGATGAGTGTAATGGCAAAACAAATATATAAGAAATAATTTATTTACCATGAATTAAGTTTATGATATTTGAAGAAGTGTGTGACCATGCCCCAGGCAGTGAAAGTGTGTTTTCTACCCTCAGGGCTCAGAGGGTTAACTTATGCCCTTACATATTGCTTAGTACAACATGTATAGAATATTGTGTACTGTTACTGAGCTGTAATGTACTTGCTAATATTTGACTTGTATGCTCGTACCTTGTAACTCAATTCATACTAAAACTAACAATCTATTTGTCACTTATGTCCCCTTTAATATGTTACTTTATTGTAACTTTATTGTAATTATTGCTAATACCAAGTATTGGTTACCTGATTAAACTAATTAAATTGATGATTTGATTGTAATTGATTTTGCACTTCATCCCAAAACTGAAAAAAGATGTTTTAGAAGGGCTTTTGTGCAGTCCATATAGGTTGTTCTGCTAGGAGTTGCCTAGTTTTGGAGAAATACAGGCCGTAGAACGGTCTTCTCTCAAATATTATAGGAATGTGTGGCATTCTTTCTGTGGTGATTAAAACACCAAAAATACATTTGAAAAGTTATGGGCCCTGGGCAGTATGACCAAAAATTTCTATCACGGTATTTTTCAAAGTTATATCGATTTCACGGTATAGAACGGTATTTTATTTTTTTTTTTTAAGTATGACTGGGTGTTTACCACATTTTATAGGACACATTTTTGTTGTACGTTTTTGCATTGTTCCCACATTATATTATTATTATTATTAGCCATTGCACCTATCCGCCACCTTAATGATAACATACGGCTAACGTGTTTGTTGGCTAACTGCTTATAGATAAATGGCTAATGTGAAGGTGTGCGCTGGCCAAGTTAACATTTTTGATAAGTGTTTAATAGTTCAGTGTTGCTGGAATGCGAGCTTTACTAACATCGCGAAATTTCTCATAAAGACCGGGATGTCGGTCTTTAAGATGCTTCGCCAAGTTTGATGTGCTTCTTGACTTCATCGCCACAATGTTGTAGTACTGTTTGCATAGAGGCTTATTGACATCCTAAGCCTTTCCATGCTTATCTGCAAAATACTTCCAAAGGGCACTTTTGCGGTTTTTTTTTTATTATTTTTTTTGCTAAAGCAGCTTGCGAAGTGCCTTCAACTGCAGCATATACCATGTTTGGCCAATTCTGTATGTGTGTGTTAACCAGCGCGAATGCGTTCAGCGGCTATTGAGTTGAGTTGAGGGGAGGGGTTGCGCTAGTGTGTGCGTGCGTGCATGTGCGCCTGCGCTGTAGTGGTACTGTGTAAAGTGTGGCGAATGAGGCCTGTTGGTGAAAAACCGCCCTGTTGGTATCAGTAATGGTGAAAATGAGTCTCTAAATCAGATACTAATTTTTCATATCGATTAGTATATCAGAATCAATTTTTTTTACAAGCGCAGTGTCTCATTATTTTCAACTCCAGCGTCAGCTATATCTTCTGTTTCTGATCTTTCGTGGTACATTTTTAGTGGTGCAGCAGTGGAAATGGTAAACAGTTTCCAACTGCGCCACTTTCCAAACGTTGCGTAGGCTATTTAAACTGGTATTGCGGTATAAGAAAAATTCATATAATAAAAAACGGTTTTCAGCGAACTGGTATACTGCCCAACACTAAGGGGCACCCTTTCACTTGTGTGACAGTTAGTGGCAGAAGATCCCTAATTCCATAATTGAAAATGCAGAATTAATGGCGCTGAAAAGTTTTAAGTCACTGCAAGAAAATTAATATTCCACAGTCATAGTGGCAGCTAACTTGTGACTGAGGTTGGTTGCTGAGACAGATGTGTGGCGTATCCTAGACAAAAACTTGGATCCTAAAAATAACTTAAAAATGCAGCATGCACAAATTAAATATCACTAATATTTATTATATGATTTCATGTGATCCAAATCATTCTCAGTATTTATATTTGCCTTGAGCTAACTCCAAAAATATTTCTATTTAATTGTTCATGGCCATCTCGCAAATAACCAAAATCTCAAGGGAGCAATTGCATTTTGAATCTGACACTTTCTTGTAACATCAAGCAGGCATAGTATTGTTTGTTTAATTTACATGGGGAAAATGTGGTACAGATTAGCATTGCTATTTTGAGGTTCTATATATTTTGATTTTATTTAACGATATTGGTGATTCCTAATCATGTGGCATTGGTTATATTGCCACAAGGATGAGTATATGAGCACTGTATAGGACTAATGTACCCCTCTTTTTTGTTTAATAAATATTGTAATATTCAACTATTTTCTCTCTTGTCAATTCATTACTGACTACGAGGACTAGGGGGTGGATTTTTTCCCCTGTTTTGATGTTTTTAGTATGATTTTTTTTTCTGACATTCTAAAACCCAAATATTAAATCTTTCAGTTCAAGCAAATCTATAAGCTAATGCTGAGTGTATAAGCCTAATCTGAGAATCATTTGCCCTTTTTACTTTCAGCGCCAAGCAAACAGTGCTGCCATGTTCTTCTTCAGGTGTACAATTTGCAACAATAAAGATAAATTTCAACAGGAAATGCTCCGGATGGGAATTCACATACCAGAAAGGTAATTCAGTTTTTTGAAAGTTTTTTTTTTTTCTTTCTTTCTTTCTAAAGTTACTGACACAAACATGGTATTGACTTTGGTACTGTGTACCCTTTTTATACAGGGATGCATCATGGGAACTTGAGGAAAATGCATATGGGGAGTTACTGCAGGTGTACCAGCACTGTGATGCTCTCAAGTGCAGGTGTGATAATGGCAGAGGGTACAGTGCAAAAGATGGGTAAGGTTGAATTAGCTGTCTTCTGCACTTTATTTTACATTGTGGAGATAATGCTGTCTGGTAATAGATACATTTTTGTCTTTGTAAAAGTGAGATTAGGCAAATACAATGAAATTTAGTAGTTGCCTTCATAGCATAAATGGCATACATACAAATATACATGCATATATGTAAGAAATTGCCAGGTCTTTTAATATTTATACAGATAATTTCTTAGCAGAACATATGTACATAAAATAAGTATGCATATGCACTGTTTTGACAAATTGCCGTGTGTATTGCTTTATATGGCGAATACGTATGAGTACCAGTTATGTGCATCCCTGCATTTAAACATAATCTACCTAGCACAAAGATACAACCTAGATGCAAAGTAGGATAAAGGGATATATGTGGGATTTCTGAGAGATTTAATTAACTGTATACATTGCATTGTAGTGAAGTAACATGTAAAGCATGATGTATGCAAACATGAAGGTTTACATTATAGTGTAATCTCAAGCAGTAAGTGAAGTAATAAGTGCGGAAGGATCAGTCAGGCTCAACAGCATTCAGTGTTAAAAGGGGGATGAGAGCGCACCCTCAGTAGCAGGTGGGCCTAGCAGTTGCAGATTGAGTTCAGCCTGGTAACATGTATGGGGTTATGGGGCAGGAGCTGTTTCTGAGTCTGGCTGAGTGGGCATGTATAGTCCTGTCTTTTACCTTCTGGTAAAAGACAGAATAGATCATATCCAGGATATATGGGTGGTGGGGGGGACCGATTCTGTTACAAATCACTATTCTTCAAGGTGGCGATTTTAATGTTGTGAGTTGCACACAGCCTGATATTAAGGGACTGACATGCATGAGTTTGGCATGATGCTTTCATGAAGGAGTGTGCAATTTAAAGCCACAACTAACTGCAAGTGTGTGAAATGTAAACTTCCATTGTGTGTATACCTCTTCCGTTCTATGTGTATACCTCTTCACTGAACACTAAGAACAGTTTATTATATGGATGGGCCAATCCACATTTTTTCGTTTCTGATGCGATTCCGATACAGGACTGCCGCAAACGATACAAGAACTTTTACTTGTTTGTGTGTGTGTGTGTGTGTGTGTGTGTGTGTGTGTGTATGACTGGCCCCCACGCTCGCTTGACCTAAATACAATAGAACACCTCTGGGACATTGTTTCGGTCCATCTGATTGCGTCAGGTTGCACCTCAGACTGTTCAGGATCGCAGTGATGCCCTGGTATGGATCTGGGAGGAGATCCCCCAGGACACCAGCCATCGTCTCATTAGGAGCATGCCTCGACGTTGTCAGGCAGGCAAACAAGCATGTGGGGGCCATACAAACTACTGGGTAAGATTTTGAGTTGCTGCAATGAACTATTGGTATAATGGACTAGTCTGCTGCATCATTAATTCACTTTGATTTTTGGGGTGTCTTTGAACATTTTCAGCAAACGATATGGCATCCTTTTGTTACTAACACATTATCCAGCCCATATCAGTATTGATATCCAGCATGATTTTTTTCCCCATTGATGTGTTTTCAAAGTAATCCTTTAATTTTTTATTTTTTTGAGTAGTGCTGAGGGTTGAGGTCAGGGCTCTGTGCAGGTCAGTCACGTTCCTCCACACCAGACTCGTTCATCCATGTCCTTATGGACCTTGCTTTGTGTAGTCATGTTGGAAGAGGAAGGGGCCATCCCCAAACTGTTCCCACAAAGTTGGGAGCATGAAATGGTCCAAAATGGCTTTGAATGCTGCAGCATTAAGAGTTCCTTTCACTGGAACTAAGGGGCCAAGCCCAATCCCTGAAAAACAACCCCACACCATAATCCCCGCTCCACCAAACATAACTTTTGGCACAATGCAGTCAAGCAAGTACCATTTTCCTGCCAAGTACCAAACCCAGACTCGGCCATCGGATTGCCAGACGGAGAAGCATGATTCGTCACTCTAGAGAACACATCACCACTGCTCTAGAGTCCAGTGACGGTGTGCTTTACACCACTGCATCAGACGCTTTGCATTGCTCTTGGTGATGTAAGGCTTGGATGCAGCTCCTTGGTCATGGAACCCCATTCTATGAAGTTCTCCACAAAGTTCTCTCGAATCAGTGGGCTGCACGAAGTTTGGAGGTCTGTAGCTATTGACTCTGCATACAGTTGGCAACTTCTGAACACTGTGTGCATCAGCATGCCTTGTCCCCGCTCTGTAATTTTATGAGGCCTACCACTTCGATGCCTGAGTTGCTATTGTTCCCAATTGCTTCCGCTTTGTTATAATACCACCAACAGTTGATTTTGGAATATATAGTACTGAGGAAATTTCAGGAATTGACTTATTGCAGAGGTGGCATCCTATCACGGTACCACGCTTGAATTCAGTGAGCTCCTGAGAGTGACCCATTATTTTGCAAATGTTTGTAGAAGCAGTGTGCATGCCTAGCTGCTTCATATTATACACCTGTGGCTATGGAAGTGATTGGAACACCTGAATTTAATTATTTGGAGGGGTGTCCCAATACTTTTGGCAATATAGTGTATGTGGTGCAGTAATGTAACCATCTCAGACTAGAGCTGGACGGTATGACCAAAAATTTATATCACAGTATTTTTCAAAGATATATCGGTTTCACGGTATACGACGATATATATATTTTAGTATGACTGGCCGTTTACCACATTTTACAGGACACATTTTTGTTTTACATTATTGCATTGTTCCCACATTATCTAATATTAGGTAACATTTTACATTAACTGCACCTTCATAATGCTTTTATATTGCATTCATAAAACTTCCAGTACACCTCCATAATGTATTCATTAGGTATTCATAAATCATTCATAAATATCATGTATGTATATCTTAACATTTAACAGCTGTAATATACATTAATAACAAACATTATAATTGTATAATCATGTAATGTTTGTTGTTAATGTATAGTAAAGCTGTTAAGGGATAAGGTACGTTCACACCACGAGCTGTGAGAACATCAAAGCGGCCAGAAGTCATTCATACATGGGAAGGTGCGTCGCCAGGCAGCGAGCTGTAGTGTGTCGCAGTTTGGGTGATGAGAGTGTCAAAATGAAGTTGAAGCCTGGTCATCTTTATGGTGATGAGCTATGACGAGGTTCAGCAGCAACCAGTCGCAATACAGAGTTGCTCCACTAAATAAAGTCACATGGAACGCAAACATGTAAACTTTTGTTCTGACCAAATAGTTCTCAAGCATAATGAAAGAGGAACTGTATGGAACGCTACTGGGCTACAAACCGTGAGAAAGAATACGTCTCTACATGGCATTTTATCCTCGAGCCATAGTAAAAATGCCCATGTTTAGGCGGCATAAAACTACTTGCATTTTTATACCGCGTCAACACGGTACAAATGTCAGTATAAAAAGAGGCGTAGACCAAGCAAGGTGTTTGAAATTATTGGTGTTCCAGATGAGTTGGTGAAGTGCATAATCTATTTTAGTGGAAGAAAGGAAGGAAGTCACGTACAATTTATGGCGCCGTAGCATGCAAAACAATGCGAATAATAGGTAACTTTTAACATTATGTATTTCTAACATTAGTGTTTGTCTTAACATAATTACGTGTGCTTTAACAAATTGTATCCTATCAGTAGTCGGCACTAAGATAAGCTACAATATACTATCCAATCCATTTAAATATACAGTACAATCCCATTATAACGGACTCTAAGGGGTCTGGCAAAACTGTCTGTTAAATCCAGAGTTACTGTATACCCAGAACACAACTACAGGACACCCTTTACTCATGCCACACCCCAGCAGACACACTTGTGGTATAGATTATTATATTGTACATGTAGTAATCAACTCTACCTGACCAGAGGCGTGACTATTAATAATCCTGACTACGTATCTGCGCAGGATATCACCGGCACGCCACGTGCCTCGTAGGCAGAGCCTGCATGTGTGTTATAGCCGAACAAAACTACAGCTAAAAGCTGGGACCAAAATATTTGTCCGTTATCAGCGAAATTCGGTTATATGCGAGTGCGCTATAAGCGAATGTCATGATACACTAACTGTCGAATTACAACCTGTAAACTGGACATATGTCCAAACCAGTGCTGAAATACCCTGTGTTAGAATTGTACCCATCATGTTGTGTAGCATGTAGTTCCAGGGAACTAGCGAATTTGATTTCTCTGCTCTAAGTGCTCTGCATGAAGTTCAAGTTCAGTTTATTCCAAAAGCACATTTCATACAGTTGCAGTTGAAACAAAGTGCTGTGCAATCAAAATAGTAAAAACCCAAACACTTAACACCAAAGACGATAGACAGCTCCTGTATTGAGTTAAAAGCCAAAGAATAAAAATGAGTTTTTAAAGGTGGAAAGTTAGTGCCCGATGAAAATGCAGGGTCAGCTCATTCCACAGAGCCCTTGTACTTAGCGTTAAGGTGGTAGAGAAGTTGTTGCCCAGGTTGATAGTTTGTGGTCTGTCATTAAGACAATTCTGTACCCAGTTGCAAAGTTGTGTGTTCAGGCCAAGGTCGTGGAGTTTGTGCAGGAATTATGTTGTCGAATGCCAAGCTAAAATAAAAAAATGGCATTATCACATAGATGTTATTGTGGTCTATGCAGATAAGAACAATGTAAAGTAGATCAGATAAAATGGTGGCTTCAGTGGGTCTGTCTCTTCTGTAGACAAACTGATATCTGTCCAGGGCCGGATGGATAATGTAATTAGCAGCTATGCTTTTGGGAAACCCCCACTCTGCTTTTATTTTTTAATTTTGCTTCGCAACTTCTCTCCTTTTGTTTATGAACAAACAGAGAACACGTAAGTTGCATCATTTATGTGAATTATGTGTTTTTAGTGCAAAAGTTCATTTTTTGCCTAAAATATCTTGACTTTGGAGTTTTACATGTTACATGTACTTTGAGTAACATAACAATGAATACAACTATTGCTTTGTAGTCTTATACTTGCAAAAATCTCATAGGTAGTGAAAAACACTAAAACAACCTAGTTACCAAAAGTTTGCATATATTTTTTTATATTATATAGTTAGACAAGCTGTTACAGTAACGTATTTTGTCGTTTACAGTCTTACTGCTTATCCTAATTCACAGTTATCCATGAATTAAAGTGGTATTTTTATCGCATTTCCTATGTGAAAACGGTCTCGCATCGCAAAATAAAAGATTGCAGCTCCTTAATCACTGTAAACAAAACCCTATTTCTCTCTCGGAGAATGCATACAGTGCTCATGCTAAAGCAGCGGAGGTAAACTTTAAAATGAGCAGAGGGTGGAGGGATTATGCAGAGTATGCTGTGAGATCTCGCGAGAGCTGTGCGTACACACATGGCAGCGCACTACTGAAAACAAACTTACTTCGATAGCCAGCCTAACCAAGCCAAAATAATAATAATAATAATAGTATCTATAGTACTTTATTGGATAGATAAGTTCACTCATTACATCCTGGATGAAGAAACCCTAGAAGATCTACAGGATTACGTGGACGAGTGTTACAAGCGACTCATCATGAAGAACCACCAAGCAACTCAATCCACGAAGAGAACCCGCGAACATTTCAAACAAAAGGAGCTGGTGAAAAACTGAGGCAGGGAGCTCCGAGGAACGGATTTCAGCGTCAACAACCAATTTCCCAAAGAAATCCTGGATCGTCGCAGAATCCTGTTCCCGCTCAGGAAAAAATTCATTGTGGAGGGAGCCCGGGCCATCATTGCGGTAGACACTGTATGTTAATGGACAACTGTTTCGCTACTGGACAACTGTATGTTAATGGACAACTGCCTCTACTGAAGTCGCTTCCGACTCCAGTAACACACATTTAACAAATTAACTTTAAAGTTTGGCATTTAATACTGGTTTCTAGCGCACGCTGCACACTAGACGGCTTTGTATAAGCACTATTAATGCTGGGACACTTTTTATCCCTTATTGCTCCTCAACCCCCTTGTTTAATGTCTCACCACAGTCGAAATTGTTGTTGTTGTTGTTATTGCCATCATTGTTATTTTGGTTGTTATGGTAATTGTAGCATATCGGTATTGATGCTCAAAAATGTTTTATCTGGAAGTAGCCTACCACATACTATACACCCGCACATACACGCAGGCAGTCACACACAGACACTCGCATACACAGATGCCCACTCAAACACACACACACATCCCCTCATCTTAACATGATACATGTATACACTCACACTCACATATATACATGCCCATCATTTTTGGGAAGAGTAGCAACAATTAAAATGATGATCTTGCCAAAAATTAACTACATGTTCTCAGTGGTTCCGAGTCAACCTCTGCTGGCTTGGTTCAAATCACTGCCCCTCAATTTTTACTTGCATACTAGACACCACATGACACTATGGCTGAGGAGGTGGGTTGAGGCAGGTGGGGCTCTGCCGTCTGCCAGTGGTGGGGTGCCCGTGCCTCGACTGCTTGCCCACTTTTTGCACTTTAGTCATATACAGTCCATATTACATTAGGGCCTTGGGGTGCGGGGAGGGGGATGGGGGGCTCTGCCATCTGCCACTCCTTGTACGGGGGTTGGCGCCCCCTTAGTCCCTTGTGGGCTCCCTCTCGGGTTGGGTGGGTGGTTGTCTCGGGGACATGTGACCGTGGGCCCTTGTGCCATGGGGTCAGCAGGGTAGTCTTGGTTGCCTGGTTCCCCCTGCCTTCGCCTTGGGCCCGGGGGTGGGGTGGGGCGCTGTCACGTCCCCTGACGGCATCAAATGCCAGCACATCCAATGACAAATCAGTTCACACCTACACTTCCACATACTGTACAAGAATGGGCGAATACGAGGTTGAGCGATCATTATTATTTCTTTTTAGAGTATCTTATAGGAATTGAAATATACATGTATATGTGTAGGATCACGTGTGTGTATGCTACATATATTTAATACCTATTTGTAACATTATTATTGTTGTTGATATTATTATAATTTTTTTTATAATTTATGCTGTCCTTGTAATGTGTTATGTGTGTTATGGTTGTCTGTATTCTGTATTCCCGTACACTTTTTCTCCATCCCACCTTTATTATTATTATTCTTATTACGTCCATTTTTGGTGATTAATGTCTGTTATTGTTATGATTGTTGTTTCTGTGTCCCCCCCCCCCTTTTTTTTTGTTTTTTTAATAATCACAGCACTAGGATGGGTGAGTTCGGAGTGGCCACACTCTTTACGCTGTACCTCTGTACGCAAGTAGACCTAACTCGTTCTTGTTCATTATTCACTAAGATCACTAAGATCAATCGCTTTCGGGAAAGCCACCCCTGGCTGGTTGAAACACAATCTTGGTCTGGACTTTTACTCTCTGAGCCTAAATTACCCACCTCTGCTACCTGGTCCATAGGACCGACTCAGTTTGTACCCTTGTACGTGCACATACACAGCATTTTCAAGCATGTGCACACCGCATCACATTTTCTGGCACTGCCTGATCTGTTCATCCAGCCACTTTATGCCGAATCATATTGTCTACATTTACAGCAAACTAAGCTGGATAACTTGTCGGAATTAAGGTAGCCTGGGATAAAAATAAGTGAACGAAGGAAGTCCATAAAAATAATCCATTTTCTTTGCTGCTTATTTTAAGTTTTCAATCCAGTCTATTTCCATCTTTTGGTTCAGTGCTACTACCGAAGTATCCCATATGTCAAATTATTTTATATTCCCATCTTTTGAAATTGCTGCTATCTAGTGACATGGTATTTTGGTATACATATAACTTTGGGTTTCTCTTAATTGAAATATGACGTTTGGTGCATTTTATGTTTCTTTCAGCCATATTTGTCCTTTGTCCTATCTGCGTTGTATGCTGACATGGCTGGCACTGTTTTTTGCAGCAATCAGGGACATGTATGATCACCTCATCATGACTGGGGTACTTAACGAGACACATAAACATGCCCTTAGACACAAGTGCGGGTGCTCTGCAGAACTTATATTGAATAGACGGAACACAAAGAACCCAAAATCGGAATATCTGTCTGAATATCCCATTCTGTGCTGGTGGAGATCGCTCACAAGCAGTTCGTAAAATGAAGATGATGTGAAACAAAATATCAGATTAGGTTGGGTCGTTAATATGCTGTGAAACTATGTAGTACAAATTGGGCACTGTCATAAAATTGGTTCAGAAGCGCAACGTGAAAACGTCATTAATCCAGCACCAGTCAAACCTTACAAGGCAGAAAATGGTGGGCTGGAAATGGTGATAGAAATATAACATTCATTTTTATACAGATATTTTTATACATATGAATGGAGACAAGTCAATTATGCAAAATAATCATTAGCAAGCAATTGTGTAGTAATTGTGACAGGCCTAGTGCAAACAGGCTAAGCTGTATGCGCATAGCAGACCTCCAGTTCAATATGGTGTTCTCAGGCCTCATTGTCCTGGTTGCTAGTTTGTTTCTGTTAAGAATACGACTCGCGTGTTAGAACTTGTATGAGTCAAAATGAGTCACGACACCGCGCGTTACCCTTGTTTACCTCTCTCGAGACAAAGCCATGACTGCCCACGAGCGTCAGTACGCCAGTTGCTACCATTCAGTGAGTAATAGCTTTTGTAATTATGCATTTTAGTATTAAGCAGTGTTCAAATTATTTTATACAACCCCAATTGTCATGCCCCACTCGTCTGCTCCTTCTGTGTGCCACGCCCCCTCATCTACCTCGTGTGGAATTCCCGTGTTTACCAGCTATTTCTTGCTGTCATTAGTCCAATGTATTTAAATATGCGTTAGGTATGTTTTCCCCAGTCCGGTCATTAATGTGTAACGTCTGTTTTATGATGTATAGTATTTCTTGTTGTTTTCTAATTAAAATCCCTCATTCGCCCGATTTCCCGGCTGCTTCCCCGCTCTGTGCCCGAGCAAGTGCAGGAAGCAAGTGCAGGACACCATCAATGTATAATATGCCAATAACAATAGGATTTTTTTTTCCATGGGAACGGATTAATCATTTTCTCAATTTCTTATGGGAGAAATTTGTTTGGTATAAGTCCAAGGATCTGGAACAGATTAAGGACGTATACTGAGGTACCACTGTACCTTTCTGTAATAGTTTTCAGAAAAAATGTATATGTACATTTACCAAGACTTAAGGCAAACAGAACAAAAGCAGACTTTTTTTTACCCATACTACTGCCATCCACTGCATCTCTGCACAATATCATCTTGTGTTTATTGGTCTTACAACAGAGTACAAATAAGTTCTATTCCTAAAGTGGGCATTAAAACAATTATTTCTTTATTACACCACCTGACCAACTGGGACTGCTTGCCTTAATGCAGGGATGCCCAAGCCCTTGATTGTGAGATTGATAATGCTTTACAGTGATACCCCGCTATATTGCGGTTAAGCTAACGCACCCCCGCTGTATCACGGATTTTGCCCCTAACGCATCACAGTTCTCTGACTATCGCGTACCTTGCTTGTGGTCCGATTGTTGTGAGCATACTTTTTGTGAACTTTTCATTTTGTTTTCATTTACAATGGCTCCCAATCGTACCCATACTGAACTTAAAATGTTTTTATTTTTACATATTCCATTGTGTATAGAGAGAGAGATGTGTATATATACATATACATTATATTATTATTATTATTATTATTATTGTTATTATTGTTATTATGTTACTAATATCCTTAGCCTGACATCCACATATCATATGTGTTTGCAAAGTGTGTTTACATGCGTTTTTTTAACGCTTAAACTATTAAAAAATGTTTATTTGTATGGTCTTTCTATATTGTGGATTTTCACCTATCGCTGATGGGTCTGGAACGTAACTTCCACGATAGGTGGGGATCACTGAATTTCCTTTATGGCCAACCTGGCGATTGCATTTGACAAAATATATTTATGGGACCGCCCCTTTAAAGTTACACCCCCTAGATCCACCTTAAATTTTGTACTGTCAACAATGATTGTGCTGTTCCTGCTGTGCTAGGTTTGTGAATGTTTGCTATTTAAATTTTTGTCAAGGATAATTTTTTCATCTTATGAGGTTTTTATGTAAATTAGTGTTGGGCGGTATACCGGTTCATACCAAAAACCGTTTTTTATTGTTATGATATGAATTTTTCTTATACCCCAATACTGGTTTAAATAGCCTACACAACATTTGGAAAGTGGCGCAGCTGGAAACTGTTCAAGGGGGGACCTTTTTCGCTGCTGCACTGCTAAAAATGCTAAAAATGTACCGCGAAAGATCAGAAATGGAAGATATAGCTGACGCTGGAGTTGTCAAAAAGTCGATTCTCGGATTAGTATCTGATTTAGTTACTCATTTTCACCATTACTGATACCAACAGTGTGGTTTTTGCCTCATTCGCCACACTTCACACCGCACCACTACAGCGCAGGCCCGCGCGCTTGCATGCGCACACACTCGTGCAGCCCTTCCCCTCCTCTCAATGGCCACTGAACGCATTCACGCTGGTTAACACACACATACCAAGTTGGCTGGACATGGCAAATGCTGCAGTTGAAGACATTTGCAAGCTGCTTTAGTGAAAAAAATGCAAAAGTGCCGTTTGGAAGTATTTTGCAAATGAGCATGGAAAGGCTAAGGATGACAATAAGCCTCTATGAAAACAGTGCTACAAAGTTGTGGCGATCAAGTCAAAAAGCCCGTCAAACTTGGCGAAGTATCTTAAGGACCGACGTCCCAGCCTTTAAGAGAAACTTCGCGTTCCAGCAACACTGAACTATTAAACACTTATCAAAATGTTAACTTGGCCGGCGCACACCTTAACATTAGCCGTTTATCTTAGCCACAAACATGTTAGCCGTATGTTATCATTAAGGTAGCGGATAGGCGCAGTGGGTATATAAAATAATATGTGTCCTGTAAAATCCTATAAAATGTGGTAAACGCCCAGTCATATTTAAAAAAAAATAAAAAAATACCGCCTCATACCGTGAATCCGATATAACTTGATATAAATTTTTGGTCATACCGCCCAGCTCTAATGTAAATCTTGAGAAGTGAAGGATAGCCACTGACACATTGCAGTATACAGTTTCTTTTTTCTTCAGTTGTTACAACTGTACAAAATTTCTTTATCGCTTTTTTCCAGGAAGTGGGTGATTATACGCTGTAAGTTCTGTGGCTCCAGGGGAACTCATCGGTTATGCTCTTCCTTGAAGCCCTTCCAGCGTGACTGGGTTTGCAGTGACTGCCGGCCTGTAGTGAATAAAAATGGTAAGGGTCTTTGTGGGGTTCTGTGTTCTCCCTCATGACCACGTGATGACTAGGATAGAGGATGAAGTATCCTTGAAAACCAGATTCATAGTGGTTCTTTTCCTGTTAAATGTTTTGTGGGGTATCAAACTCAAAATGAACTCTATACCTATTCTATTCTATTATTCTAAACCAAAGTAGAAAGTGAAAGCTGATTAAGTTGCACAATATATACCAGTATCGGGCGATGTTCCTTAAAAATCAAGATATTGTTATTGGTCCAGTGTGGCAATTTTCGACGATATGCTGCCTGAAATTTCGTCTTATTCAGTCAAGCACCAGATCTAAAGACATAATTTAAATGATGGAGATGATTGCCTTGGACAGTCAGCCATTTTCTCTAGTGGAGAATGAGTGGTGTTGTCGGTTCATTCACCCCTTAACACTAGAATTACTGAACTTTTTATTTTCTGGTGAAAGTCTGCTATAGTCTCCCAAAGTCGATGCTACTGGGCTGGGCACAGACGCTATTAAAGAAAATGTGGTATTGCCCTTGGCCGTAACCAACTCGGTCACAGTTAGCATAATGTTTTTCTGTGTTGAACATCGAGCTTAGCTGGTTATCAGTTTATCACAGTAATCAGTGTCTGCTATCAGTATGAGTTAAAATTTCCACATCAGTGCACCACTAGTAGCTGATAAATTGTATTGAGCGTTATGTGCCTTGTTTTCTCATTGTAAGATTTGTGTTGTGGGTTCTTGTAATCCAATCCAGTGCAATCTTGTGTGCGATGTTAATCCTTAAATTTCTTTAAAATGAATAAATGGTTTTCTGTTTATTTTATTGCTTAAAAAGGTTTAAATTTGAACCTGGCTGGGAAAAGCAAGATAGGGGATCAAAATCTTTTGTAGTCTTGTAGCAGTCTGAAATTTATTTGTTGATGGGAATTGTGTATATTAGGAATGAGTTTTAACTTGCAGTCATGTTACCTCACACACAAGAAACAACTTAATAGTTTGCATAAACATGTACAATTGGAAGTTTGTGAACCCTTGGAAATTATCTGGATTTATGCTCAAAAGGCTCCTGAAACGATCTGATCTTCATCCACATCATATGTTTTATTCAATACACATTTGCATTTATTTTGCCGTTTTCTAAGAAATTGATTAAATAAGATTGATTGGTGTAAAAAGTTTGTGGAATGTTCTTTATTGGAAATGAATATTAGCTATAACCATAAACAAATGCCTTTGGTACCATTGATTTGGTGATGCTTTCGCCTATTCCCCTATGCAGAACAATTTCAGTGTGTGTCCGTTACTTGCTTTCCACCTTATTTCACAGTTGGAATGAGGTTTTTCTTATTGATTCCTAAACGTAGGATACCCTAATGGTAGGGCTCCCAAAATTTCTAAATCCTCGGTAGCCCTTCAGGCAGGCATTCTTCAGATGTTCTACTAAAAAAGTTTTTAAATGTCTATATATACTCAAAGCAACAAACATTTATAAATTCAACATTGTATCTTAAAGGCCATTATTATTCTTTCACATTAGGCAAGCCAGCCATTTTGTATGACAGGCAACATTAACTGGGCATCAGCAGGGATGCAGCAGTCTGTCAGCATCGCTGACTTCAAGTGAGGGAAGCAAAAAGAAAGTCCTTCACAGACAGTCCTTGCAGCCACACATCCAAGAATAAATGGTAATAACTACAGGCACAACACTGTAATGTTCACATTACAGCGGAAAGCAACGTAGTCCATGGGGTTTTAAAAAGTATTAAAAGGTAGTAAATCAAATTGGCAACAATTAAGGCCATTAAAAGGTATTGAAATGTATTAAATGCAATTTTGTGGGGTATTAAATGAGGTAGATAAGATTTTAACAACTCTGAGCTATTAGTTAAGTTCTCCCCAAACGAGCTTGATGGGCCGAATGGCCTCCTCTCGTTTGTAAATTTCTTATGTTCTTATTAAATTTTAGATTTTTTTCTTCAAACTATTTGCTGTCAATTTGTGTTTAAAAGTTTATCTGATAAATTTCACATAAGTTTACAGTATTTAAATGTGGGATTAGGTTCATTCATTCTAGTTAATTGAAATCTATGATGCTGACGTCATTCAACGGTCGTTCAACGTCTCAACCATTTTGCCTTTTGAACTGGATACTGGCTGGCTTGTGAAACTCCTCAAATGCTCCGACCACTAAACATATTGTCGACATGGGTAAATGCAAATTCTCAGACAGCTGGCAAGAGGACCCGGCGTTTAAAGACCAGCTCAGGCCTGTAGTAAGGAATAACCGGCGGGCTTGCTGTTCGGTTTTTAAAACAGTTGCAACTCAGTGTCGTGTTGGTTTTAAAAAATATTGAGACAGTATTAAAAAATATTAAAAAGTATTAAATGTAACTTTAGTATTTCTGTATATACCCTGTTATCACATTACAAAAATAATAATAAACAGTATATAATAATAAATGATCATTAATAAACATAAGATATATATTTGTACTTACCCATGAATGCACCAAAATATTTCGTCCACACTTTTCCTCACTTTTTGTACCCAGCTAGAAATAAATTCTACCTCCAGATTTTAGTCACTATCTTTTGCTTCAGTGTTACCCACAACATTTGCAAAACCAGACTATTAACAATATCATATTACTGTGGATATGAGCAATATCCATTTTCTGTTTGTTTGCTTTTAATTTGCTTTTATATAGCGTTATTTTACGTCACCATATGCAGCTTGCTGAATATGACTGGTGTGATAAAGCTGCACTTAACTTGCTTCCATTAATATGCTTATCGTTACTGACCCCAAGATGTTGGCATGAGGTAATTACTCCATAAATCTGGCTTTAAGCGTATACTTTCTAGTGGACTGACCACCATGATCGACAGCTTGTTTATTCAGTGGTCAAAATTTTCCTCTAAATAGCAGATCCGAAAGACTAAAAAAGGCAAATAAAGGAGGCTATTTTACTTTTTCTTGGGTGGACGATTTTTGATAGCCCTTCAGGCAAAGTACAACATTTTGGTAGTCTCACAAGAAACCTTCGCCCTGGGATGTTGGGCTAGTGATTTTTCAAGCCTTCTCTGGAGGGTAGCAAAGATACTGAATTTCTTTCATTTGTAAACTATCAGAGTGTGGACTGTTGGAGGATCAAGTCTTCAGAAATCTTTTTCTAACCATTTCCAGTCTTGTGAGCTTTTCCAGCTCTTGAAATATTTTGATTGTCCCATATTGCACTTAAAGTATTAAAAGCAGCAAACCAATATTGTGTGGGTTTTATACTTAAGGACAGGTAAACCCCTCACCTGAATTGATCGTTATCATTCATTATCATGAATAACCTTGATTGTTTACATGCCTGTGTCTGCGGGCGTGTGTGTGTTTTAAAACTAATAATTTTCATTAGAGATGTACCGATCAGATCAAGTCGCATCTCTGATGGGCTGGCACAAAGGCAAACAGACGCTTTGGGATGCTTACGCCTATGAATCCCTCTCAATCTTGCAGTTCCTCTTGACCGAGTTTGACTTGCACAAAGCTGTGTTTGGTGTGAATTATTTTTTTTTGGTGCTTTATCTACAGTACATTTAGTGATACAGCAATCATGGCCCCTAAAATGTGAGCAGTGATAGCAGCAAACCAAAGAGGAAAGTAGTGAGAGTAAACTGTAGAACTGAAAAAGGAAATTAGGAAATTGAAGGTGGTGCACGTGTGTCTGCTCTTGCTTCGGAGTATGGGATTGCAATTTATTTCATGTTTATTGCTTTTGCGTTTATTTAGTCTCTCATAGTACCCTAGCCTGTCTTTCCTTACTTTTACTTGAAATCAATTTGCTTAATTTACTTTTAAAATTACTTTTACTATGTCAAAATATTTATTGCTGTTAAAACAAATGTTAGCCTTATCCTTTAACCACATCCTCTGAGATGAGAACATAAGAAATTTACACACGAGAGGAGGCCATTCGGCCCATCAAGCTCATTTGGGGAGAACCTAACTAATAGCTCAGAGTTGTTAAAATCTTAT
>JAODKC010000028.1:7575497-7587195 GCA_026777985.1 Mormyrops attenuatus
CTTGTTCTCCTCCTGTCTCTCCCTCCTCCATCCTCTTGTGCTGTGTGTGACTGTGTGTGTGTGTGTCACTCTCGGTCACTCTGCTAGTTCCACTGCCATATGCATGCGTGTTTTGATAGACAGGCAGTAGAAGCAGAGTAGAAGGTCACGCATGAACATGCTTTATTTCTGTCTGATTGTTGTGTTTCAAAATCATACTGCAGAGGAAACCTCTGCTTTTCTCAGACATGTCCTAGAAATTGTAGCTTTTGTGGACACTACGTCATCGCTACTTGATCAAAAAAATAATGTAACTACTGGAAAGTTATTTGATTCAGAAATCAGCGACGCTACAGGTAAGCTACTAGAAAATGTAGTTGTAAAACATTTTACAAGCAGGCAGAGTGTGGTTCAGTGAGCTAAACCTCTGTGCCTGTGATCAGAAGGTCACTGGTTTGAGCCTGGCCTTGGCACATCTGTAGGTCCTTAACCAAGGCCTTGGAGCAAGGCCCTTGACCTCCAGATCCCTGGGTGCTGCTATGGGTGGCTGCCCTTGATAGTCGGCTTGTTGTCACCTAAAGAGAGCAAACTGGGGGAGACATAAAGAGAATTTCCCTAAGGGGATCAATAAAGTATCTATAATTATTATTATTGTTATTAAATTAGGCCCCAGAAATCTTCTGCTGTACCATGATGATGCAAAACTAGTGGTGCAGCTTCTGTTTGGAGTACTGACAGACCCTATGTAAGTACAGATTTTTTGCTGCAGATGCTGTAGTAATATCCACAGCTCATTAATCCTTTGGATTTTACATTCTCTATTGCAGGGGTCTCCAACTCTGGTCCTGGTGAGCTACTATCCAGTAGGTTTTCTATCCTACCTGGTTTCTGATGAGCCACACCTGTTCCTGGTATTTACCTGAGAAATGGTGTGGTGTCAGAAGCCAGGTTGGATAGAAAACCTTCTGGACAGTAGCTCTCCAGGACTGGAGTTGGAGACCCCTGCTCTATTGAATTACTTTTATCCACATGAGTTAAACTAAATTCAGTGACATGTACAAGATTTGAAAATTATGTCTGATATTTAAAATGTGGTCACATTTTAAAGATGGAGTATGTCCAGGGATCATGCATTCCATGATACTATGATTAATATTAAGCTAAATGCTACCTGTGACATGTGTTGGGCAAGTAAGCAATGACCATTTCCTGAAAGAATGGTGAGTATAAAGGAAGAACTTTGAGGAACTTAATATAGGGGACATATCCTCATATCCGGAGGTAAAAGAAGAACACTTAGGTGCACTGGAATACATCTTTGTGGCTGAAATAGCTATGATAGTTACTATAGTGGTTAGACCACAGGGGTGAAAGAGGTCAAGCTATAGATGTTGAATGCACTGGACATTGTTGAAATCATGTGACTTACTTATTCAAAGGTACATGCAAGGAATACTAGTTGCAGATGAATGTGCCCTTTTGACCTTTGGTCTGAATGTGACCTATGACCAAAACTTTGGCCACTGAGTGTTAATTAGCTAGGGTAAAAATCAATACCTCAAAGTCTGAAGCTATGGTGCTTTTCAAGAAAATGTGGTCTGCTCCATCCAGGTTAGTGCTGAAAGTAGCAAGGTTTATGTACTTCAGGACCCTGCTCCCTACTGATGATGGAGGGGGCCATGATTTCAACAAATTGGGACAGCAGCAGTGCAAGTAATAATGACCAGTATGTGTAGTGAGTAAAAGAATAAGGTTGAGGGTACAAGCAGCTAAGTTCAGTTCACATGGATGTAATGATCTGAGAGAACCTTGGAACAGAATTCCTTCAAATGAAGGCAAACCATTAAGATGGCCAAAGTATCTTATGGGAATGCCTCATGGTCAGCTTCTAATGGCTTGCTTTGGGCACATCCTTCTGTATGGTTGTCTGGGCATGACCAATAGGAGTTCAAGTTCACAACAGAAAAAAGGAACCATTGGCTGGCTTGCTCAGCTTGTTGCCACCATGATAGACCCTTACCAAGATAAGTGCTATAAAAATATATGGCTGGATGCACAAATGCTCCTGTATATAAAGTAATGTGATTATATAAAGAAACTGGTTAGGATTGTAGGCACCCTAATTATTTTACAACAATATTCCAAATATTCCAAGATGTCTAAATACATCTCAGAAGTTGCCAGTACTCAGTGGAGTCCTTATAGAGTCCTTTTTTTGCTGTTGACTATTTAGTGACCATTTTTATGGTCATTCAAATAAAACGAAATTGCCTTTTCTTCAAAAAATATGCTGGAGAGCTCTATTATTAGTAATGATATCCAAAATTATAGCTATATTTAACTGTTTACCTCATTTTTACTTTTAACTGATCTGGTGAAAACATGACAGTTGACTTCCTCCAGGGTCTCTTGTTTCCTCCCATGGACAAAATTATGAAGAATTAGTGATGATAAATTATTCAAGTTTGAGTGTATTTGTTGCTGTGTTCTGTGGAATAACCTAGAAGTTTTTCCAAACAGTCACCAATGTGATGCACGTATATGCATCAAACGGATGCCCTGCAATATCTCCTTACATGGAAACTATGTCTAAGGTACAACACTGATTCATGGTGAATACTTTGATACTAACAGCAGTAATTTAATATATTTTCCTTTCTCCTAAGTGAGTTATATTTTTAATTGCAGTTTGCAACATTTGCATGAATGCCTATGTAATGTCATGACATAATAATAACTCCATCCTGACAGTTTTTTTACCCTTAAGTAAAGTGAGTTTCACTTTGCAGTTTATAAGGTTAATGTAAATGCTTATGTAAGGTTGGTTGGACTTTCTTGTTGTCCATTATTTTGATTGACAGGATCTTAAAAATTGTCATCTGTAATTAGTTGTCATTTTGGTTACATTTTTTATGAGACCTTAATTTTCATCCATTCATTTTTTCATAATTAATGTACAGAACAAATTATGCATTTATAAGGGCATGGAGAGAAAAGATGAAAAGAAGTGGGCTAAAAAGAAAAGAATATTAAAATAAAACCTAGAATTAAATATTAAAAGATTAAGTAATCTGAATTTGTAATACCTGGTATTATTTCAAAATACAGAATTATTTTAGAATACAATATGCATTTTTAAAATTTTTAAGATTTTTAAAAGATTACCGGGTATTACTGCTGAGATATTACTGTATATGTCGCATTTGAATAAGAGACACTAATCCTGTATGAAAATAGCGATTTTTCTGCTTAGCATCAATCCCATACTCTCTGGCTTGCAAACAAGAAGTCTCATGAAGCTATTTAATGCTGGTTTTTTTAGATTGTACATTACTCTAAGTTAGGGCACCTTATCCCAACTGTGGGAGGACTTGAAATGGCCGTAAAGTAAGTTAGCATTTAACCAGCCAAACCATTTTAACTATAACTAGCAACTTCTGTACTTTTCCATCCTTTTAAGTTGTATTTAGTAAACATTTTGTTGTGGTTTGACCATATTATTTTCTTTGCAAAGCATTTTGTTAGCTTTTTATAGGTTGTAAAGTTTGAGATGTGCTGCAATATCAAAATACCTGAGTAAGCTGGTTGCTATGAAATTCATCCATCCATTCATCCATTTTCCAAACCGCTCATCCCACTGGGTCGCGGGGAGTCCGGAGCCTATCCCGGAAGCTATTGGCACGAGGCAGGGAACAACCCAGGATGGGGGGCCAGCCCATCACAGGGCACACTCACACACCATTCACGCACACATGCACACCTACGGGCAATTTAGTAACCCTAATTAGCCTCAGCATGCCTTTGGACTGTGGGCGCTATGAAATCCCCTTACATTAATTAATAAATGAACTGAAATTGTCACAAACACTGGGCAGTTCTGGTTCAGGTGCACCTGTCTGCTTGTTTCTTCACTACATCATTAGAAATGCAACCCCAAAAGAATATTCCCCTTTATACTAGTTAGATTGTGTGGCTTTTTTTTTTCTAAAACTAATTCCTTAGCTTTAAATATATATATTTCTGTACATTTTAAATAGTTTACATTTTTACTAATACATCCAGTAATTTTATTCATCCATATTTTATCATATTTTGTTGTCTAGAAAATAGAATATTCATTAGTCTAGTTTCTCTCCATTTGGCATCTGATTTTTTATTCATCCCTCACAAAAAACATAAATTTTTCCATTCTTAGGATTCACTCTCCCTTTTTTTAAATTTAGCACTTCTAAAATTATTCAAAAAATGCTGAAGTGTGTAACAAGAGGTGCATGAAGTGATGGAGTCAATTTTTCTCAATTCACAAAAAAGTGTTTATTTTTTTTGTAAGGAAAACAATGGTTTGTTTTCCTTTGACAAATTTAGACATCATTATAAAGAACTTGTAAGCAAACACATTTCCATTCTTATTTTGCAGTCATGTGACTACAGGGCTCCTCACACGTTTTTTTTTTTGTCACAGCTAACAATTTATCTTAATGAGCAATATGGATTGAATTAACCCATAAGATAATGATACCTTTCCTTCATAACTTCATTTAGTTTCACAAATGTGTGGGCCAGGAAAAGAAAACTTCAGCTATAGTCCAAATAAAGTCTCCCACTGTGAAATTCTCCGTCCCATTCTCACATGATTCGGGGTTTAATACAGCAACCTCTAATTCAATAAATAATTCAAATAAGAATTATGAAAAAGCTATGGAGTATTGTCAATGTTTTAAAATAATCATCTTA
Source organism: Mormyrops attenuatus (assembly GCA_026777985.1). Lineage (NCBI taxonomy): Eukaryota > Metazoa > Chordata > Actinopteri > Osteoglossiformes > Mormyridae > Mormyrops > Mormyrops attenuatus. Next base: position 7,580,211 of record JAODKC010000028.1, read on the forward strand.
TCTTAACAGAAGCTGTGTCCCATGACTAACACCACATGAAGTCTATAGGTGATTCATATATGGAAATATGACAAGCATGAAAAAAAATAATTCAGTGGTTACACATAGAGATGCTTCCTAGTTTATCTGGCATATCAGTTGATAGAGTGTTGTCTGGTGAGAATACAAAATAATGGAGGAATCCAATTTAAATGATCAGACTTTGGGTGCACATTTCAAAGCAGGTACAATGCAGCTTTTACCATGTCCTGAAGCTGCTATTGCAGAGTCTCTCCATCAGCTGCTGCTGGAGCTATGTATTATCTTGGTTTCTATTGCTTATTTGGTTTCTATATCTGAAAAGCCCTTTTTAGCCTCCTGCTGATCCTGTTCTGGATATGTGAGTTGGCTCTTGAGATTGGGCTGTTCTTGTAAATCAAGTTAAACAGAAACCAAAAAAACTACTCAATCTAAAAAATATTTTTTTCTAATGAGACAGTTATAATATAAAGTGGTTTGCTTTTGCTTCAAGAGACTCATGTGCTTTGTAGACGAATTATTACCTCCATAATACCTCAACCAGCTTACCTTAGAGCAATGTGACCCCTTTCCTCTTCTAAGTGGAACGTAGTCTTTCTGCTACCTAAGAAGCATGTGGCCTATTACCCTGCCTGAAGCAGCACATCAGTAATAAAACACACATTCACCATTTGAGATGATTATTCACTACCTCAGCCGTACTCCTTCCCCCACTTTTCCAGGCTGTTTGCCATGTCACACTGTCAGCCAGCCTGGATGCAGGTATGTGTTAGTTTCTCTCTCTATCAGCAAATTCATCTCCAAACATTCATGCTCTTTTCTAACCCATAGCCATGGCATTTATTCTAATTAACTATCTATTACCATGACCAAATACAGGTATACCTCAGTAAAATGCTGTCCTGTCATTCACCCTCATATAAATGTCTCCATCCAGTCTGTAAAATACTCATAACCCCTGTAGAATACAAATACGTGCAGCTGCTAATTTACTAAAATGTAGAAGTATGCCAGAATGATTAATAATTATAGTGTAGTTTAACAATGGTTACTGAGAAGGAGCCCCCCCTTAATAGTTAGTACGTAAGAAATAAAAGACTTACACTGGGGTGTTGTGCTTGGCAAAAGAGAAGGTACACAATGAGAGGCTCTACTAGGAGGTGTTGCCAGGTTACAAGAAATGGAGGCGACAACAGTAATTCCAGAGGAATCAAAGAGGTGAGAAGAACGACACAGTCAATTGAGTTCAATAGATAACTGAATGCCTGGTTGTTTAGGAGCAGATTTTTGAAGAGTATTATTAGGTGGATTTTTAACACAATTATGTAGATTATCAATTAATCTTTTGTTTTGTGGAATAAAAGTTTTAATGGTATATTATTATTCATGTTTAATGTGTATTAATGCGCATGCAACACATATATATTTTACATATACATATATATATATATATCATATATATAGTACTAATCGTGCAACTTCTATGACAACCACAGAAATATTTTTAGAAAATATGTCTGAGGTAATGTACATATATGCAGTAATGCTGCTGATTGAGAGATGTATCTAAAGTTGATATCCAAGTACATGTAAAAGTATTTTATTGATATACTGTCAGAATACGTATATTTGTGCTAGGGTACTGTCATCTTCATAAAATTTTACCTGTTAGCCATAGTGAGTTTAATGTCCACTTTGGAAAAAATATCATAACAGGTGTAAGGGACTTTTGGTTAAAGTTTTTGGGTTTTGAATTGAAATTCAGTGTGACATTATATGATCTTACTGTCAGTCTATTCTGAAATAAATGAACCTCAAAAACTCAAACTGTAAACCATTTTAAAGGATGGATATTTCTATATTTATATAGTATATATATAGAAGATTATACTGCTCAATTGGAAAGAAAAAGGCTGCTAGTTCATTGTGATTTAAATTGGTACAAATGTACAAACATAAGACTGTTTAAATGTAAAGTGTAGATGTTCAGTATGCACATTAAGAATAAAAACTGTGTGGTTTTCTATTTCAGTAAGATTGGCCTCCAACTGTTTTAAGAATGCTTATATGATTGATATATTGGACTCTAGATTCTTGTTTAAAATATTACAAGAAATTTATCCTAAAAGAAACTGGCTAAAAATATTATCCTGTGAAACCTGCAAGATTTTACTTGGGAATATAATGATGCAATTAAGTTTTAATATTAAGATTCTAATTTTGGCATCATTTACTAGCTCCTTCTTACTTGGTACTGTTTGACAGTAGGATATAGTACCGAAGCAGCATTTGAGATTATATGTGATTTCTGTCCTCCCCTAAACTGAGTCTAAAGCAGCTCTAAACTTCTTTGACTTCTGTTGCTCAACAGCCTCCCCCAACAACCAACACAATTCTTCCATCCAAACAGAGCTAGAATTATACAAGCTAATTTAGTCAATTAAACACAGGTGTGATGCTAATTCCTCTCTCCCACACTGAGCTCCCGGCAGCAAAAATAGCATAATTACACATCCGTCCTCCATTACCTTCTTCTCCCATACATCGGTGCCTGTCTTTCCAGGCACCTTTTCAAATCCCTAAATCTATGCTAAACTGCAGCTTGTCTTGATAACTTTTTGTCCCTTTGTTTCTTGTTGCAGTAAAAACACAGCCTGTAACAAATTCAGACATTTCCTCTTCCATCTTTTTTCAAAGTTGCCAGATGCCAAACTGAAAAACATAAGTACAGCAGGCAGGGTACTGAACCCAAAAGATGCAATTTTCAATGCAAATTTTACTGGTTAACCACTGAGTAAGATTCTTTCTGAATCTCCCAAAGACATTTTGAGGACTGCAGACTAAATACTGAATTATTAAGGAAGAGTCAATATAAAGTTGTGTTTTTTTTTTCAATAAAAACTCAAACAATTTTTGATTTTGTGAGCCTGTTCAGGATTGAACAGGTATATTGTCTGCTGTTATGCATTATTTAGTGAATAGAAATATTATTTCACAAATAATGAAATACTTTTTATTTTTATAGGCTTATCAATGACGATTATCAATATACAAGTAAGATTTGTTTACGTTTCTATAATTATTAAAGAAAAAAATGGCCCAGGAAGCTACACATGTAATAACAGTGTTTAACTAAAGCCATGCTCTTTGCCCTAAAATTACAAGGAATGTAATCAACATATGCTGATTATTTGGGAATTTACTGGATCTGATGAAGATCTTATCCTCATTTGCTTTCATTGCTACATCTTTCACAACTGACTTTTGCATTTAACTGGTATCGGCATGTAGATGATTTGTCTTTCATTTGGATAGCTTCCTGTGATGTCCATTCCAAGCAGATGAAAATGATTGTCTTGAGGGGACATCAATTTTTTTCAGGTTTTGCTAGCCACAAATTAGCAAACTTTGTCTTCAGTATAGCCAAGCAAGTACTCATACATGCATAACAGCCAACCCTTATTGTGTTGGAGGAAATACACTTTTCATGTTATTTTGCTATTATTATGTGTTATTACGTGTACCTACTATGAGGCTAGAAGCCAGAACACGTTTATTCTTCTTCTCTTATAAAAAATAGGCATGATTATTAGGCGGTGGGAACTGTGAACTAACCTCTGAAATGGAAAGCTATGTGAGATTTTCCCTTGAAAGAAGTCAAATTAAATGATACATTCCCTAGTTAGTAGTTGCTTTCAATATTCAGAATGCTGTGGGGAATAGAGGATTGATTCTCACCCAGAGAGGATGGCTTCTTGATGCACATTTGTAACAGCTTGTGATATCTCATCTCATGTGGGTTGAAGAAATTGCTGTCTACACAAGCCAAATAATTCTGTCTCTTTGACCCCAAGGACAGGCGAGTCTAATTATCAGCTACAGTGCTCTACTCACTGGGGTCTCCATGTCGGCACTCCGGCCTTGAGTTGTCACCCCCTTGGTGTCCCTCAATGAAAATTGAGTTGTCTACAGAGTGATAAAATGTGCCTGTTAATCTGAAATGTGGCAAATCCCAGAATCTAGAAGAACGCCATCCAACCATTGGAAAAACGAAACACAAGGGGGTTGTTTGCTAGTGTCTTTGACTTTTTCTTCTGAATAAATCCAAATCAGACGTTTAAAATGCTGAGCATTTGCTGTAAATATCATGTTAACAAAGTTACAGCAGCAACAACAACAACAACAACAATAATAATAATAATAATAATAAATGATTACATATCTCCCCCAGCCCATTCTTGAGGAGGAAGATGGGTGAATTTATTAAGAGGTAAGATTGAGGGCTGTGATGAATCTGACAGAACCATCCAAATAAAACAGTGAACTGGAGATGAACATAATTTTCTTAATCAGCAAACATTCTTAAAACTGACATGGTCTTAGGTTTCACAGTGATAAAATGATTTATTGATGCATTTATTATAGTCATATGTAGTATATGAACATTCAGAGCATTTGATATTTTTGCAATGAACTGCAGTTTCTCAGCTGGCTAGAATGAGAGGAGGTCAGGGGAAGTCAAAGTTACAGTCTGATCACTTCTTAGTTGCTCATATGACAAGTTGAATATAATTGACTGATGTGTTATCATAGAAGAAGGATGACTTTTTAAATAAGAAAATAAATAAATAAATAGAAAGCATAACTGTTAAAGAAAAGAGAAAGCACACCAGATCTTGCTTTCAGCAGCTTTCTTTTTTTATTTAACCTTGTCATAGTTTCTTCTGATTTAATTTGCTTCCATTATTGCTAGTTTGATTGTCTCAATGGTTTCCAAAAATGAATTTACCTGAAATAGAGGTCTCTTATAATAGCAGTGATTAGTGTGGATGCTACAAAATAACTTATGGTATTAATTAAGGGCATACAGTGTACATCTATTATACTTACACAAAACTGCATTATTGACACAAATGCATTTTAAACTTTTTTCATTTGTTCCCCTATTTTCAAACTCTGGTACAGACATGTAAGTATTTTTAAATAATTAACTTATCAATATTTTATTCACTATAAATATATTTATTCCATTTATGTGTTGGAAACATTTTTAGCCATTTTACCCTACAGCATTTGCAGTTATAGTAAATTCTATACCTCCTTCCCTTTCTTTTTAACTGCACAAATGTGACTTTTTATGTAACCATAATGAGTCCTCTCTATAATGAATTAATGAACAAGCTGTATAGATGCATGCATGAATTTTCCAATGTGCTGTTCAGTAAAATCTAATTTGAGAGAAAGTGGCAACCCAGCTGTTCTTTTGATAGAGATTAACCAAAACATGGATTCTTTCAACTAAACATGCATAGTCCATCTTCATCTACACATGAATGGACCTTTTGTTGTAGGCAGGGATGTAATTAAAAAACAGTGTGCGGAGGTAGGGGTAATTTACAGTCAGTTTCTTGAAACTCTGAAAGCAGGTACTGAAGAATGATTGCAGCATACACAGGGCCTTCGGCAGTTCATGTCACCGCTTTGTTTCCCCTTCCAGCCTCTGCCGTGCAGATGAGCTTAGACAAAAAAAAGAGAAAAAAACATATTTATTATGCAAACAAAAAAGATGAATATTCCACACATTAGTATGCAATGGGTAAATCAGTTGTGTAAGTGTTTCATAGCAACCACTCTTGGAAGGGCAGGAGGAGGATCTTTGCTGTGAATGGAGATACAGATGCAGACCGGTAGCAGAGATTTAGACAAACTAATACAGTTATATGAGTAATGCCAAAGCAGGAATACTGCGGCTGGGGACAGTCAAGGCAGACAACTTGTACTAATGGGCAGCAAGGGGAGGCATGCTTTATTGTGATAGTATGGATAAGCTAGTCTATTAAATAAAATATTTAAACATCATAAAATTGAAAAAGATTTTTCAATATATTATATGAGTAAAATATATATATATTTTTTTTAAAGTGTCTGGAGGTGGGGGTAATTTACAGTCAGTTTCTTGAAACTCTGAAATCAGATACTGAAGAATGATTGCAGCATCCATTCTGTGTCATACGTGGTGGTTAAACCAGGACTGTATTAAGAGTAAGTGCTCCTGAGCAACAGTGCACATGACATCACATCAGAAAGAAACTGAGTTGATTGGTGGCCTTAGAAATTCAGAAATGCATCTAACAAACAGGAAAATGTCACATAAGCATTTCAGTGAGTGCTATAAATGGTCATTATCATATACCCTGATCAGGATGGCTAGGAGCATTTAACAGGCAGAATATAGGACAAGGCTAGTGGACACCTAGGATAGAATGCCAGTGAATCACAGGACACATATACACTAATGTCTGTGGACTGCGGGAGAACTGCCTCAGCATGTGGCAGTTTGTGGCTCAGTGAACTAAGACTCTGTGCCTGGAATCGGAAAGTGACCCTTTCAAAACTGGCCTTGGTGGAATATGCACATGGGTTGTGGGTCCTTGAGTAAAGCCCTTAAGCCCTAGCTCCATGGGCATTACTGCCAGTGGCTGCCCTTCACTGCCATGCTTGCTCTCATCTACATATGGGTCTGTGTGTCATGGAGAGTAAGATGGGGTAGATAGAAGAGAATTTCCCCATGGGGACCAAAGCAATTGTTGTTAATGAATATTCAAACAAAATTACTTCTTAAATTAAAACAACCCCAACAGTAGAATTGAGTCTCAAAAACTAAACTAAAATTAAAATACCAAGCTCATAAGCACATAATTGATGTGAACGTAGCTTATGATAAGAGTCTCAAATTTACAAAACTACGTATGCCCTTGCAAGATTAAACAATGTTTCAGACAAAGAGATTAGATTAGGGGTGGGCAATACTACTGAAAATGACAAAAACTTAAACATCGGTATATATCACTCCCTGGACGAGTTGCCAGCCCATCTCAGGATACATGCAGGTACACACTCACACACTATGCAACAGAGAGATACAAATTCGCCTAGCTTCACATCACTGGACTGCAGGAGGAAGCCT
>JAODKC010000028.1:7650896-7661036 GCA_026777985.1 Mormyrops attenuatus
CAAACACCCAGTGTCATAAAGTTAACACCTAGATGGAGCCAGTATATGAATATCCGAAAGAGATGTTAGGCACTGTATATGCACCAACTCACCATATACTCCTGAACAAGGTCTTCAGGATCTTCATTAAGGTAGACACAGAGTCCTCGGATGATGAATTCTCTTGTTCCATCAATGTCATTCTTAAGGATGAACAAACAGCATAGGCACCCATTTAAACTTCAACCTGAATGGATTTTGTGGCCATGGCATGTCACTCTTTTTAAACAAATAGTTAATTGAGAGGTATGGAATACACAATTTCGTGCTGTATTATATTTGATCCAACATGTTTGGTATCCAAGGCAAATATGAAAAAACTATAGCAAGTACTGGACATATATTACTTATTTTAGCATCATGCAAAATATCTATGAAATAAAAGTCTAGAAATAAATGTTTTAATGCAGTATTTAATCTAAGGAAATACTGTGGCTCTGCTCAAGGAATACTATCCAGTCAGGCAGCATATGGTCATGAGTTTTGGAGGAAGTAATCTGGAGGAAAGCCTGAAGCGAGGGAGTGGGATTTCAGATTGAGGCTTTCCAAATCACCTACACTAGCTTTAAAAGCTGGCAAGGGAAAATGTCCAACTACTGGGGTTCTACATACATGCACCTAGAGAAAATTGTGCACACTGACCTGATCTAGAAGTTTCTAGAAACTGATGTAAAAGTGTGAATTGTAATTGCTGCATTACATAACTGGTCTTACTTGAACCATGGAGGACATCATTTCTTTCAATTTTATTCCTGGCTCCCCTCTGGATTTTTTAAACAGTTTAATCAGGTTTGCAGAGTGCATATCAAGCTGCGACAGAAATTTTGACTGTAGCATAACAGTTGTGATGCGTTTAAATTCTGCATTTACCTGAAATCACAGAAAATGTCAACAATATCATTTTTATTGCAATAAAAACAATAACAATGATAATTTAACATCTATTACCAACTTCATTAATACTGAAGAGAGCAGGCCATCTCATTTTGATGTCTCTGATCATGGGGGCTCTATGGATAACTTCATATCTTCGAAGTGCGTAGGTTCTATCCATTTTGGCCCGAACTGTTTCTCTATTGTTCGTTTTGTTCACATCAGCAAGGAGTTCAACTCTTAATTTCTCCAATGTCTCGGGATTCTCTCCAGCAGGATAAGAGGGGCAGTAAGCCACTTCACCTCGCTTTGGTCTTTTAACATTGTAGGCAGGGCTGCATTTCCCCTCAGGTTTATGCTTTAAAGCATTCACAGTCACTTCCGGACAGCCGAGTTTTCGGAGATGTGTGCGGTAGTTAGATAATTTATGTTTTAGGCTTGTTTTCCAACCTCCATACCCGGAGTCGGAGCCCTTCTCTGCTAAACACGGATGTCTCTGGATAAGTGCCTCAGCAACTTGTCCAACCTCCCTATCCGTGACATAGACCTTGTACTGAACCATCTCCTGAATTAATCCATGTAGGATGTCCGATTTCAGCTTAGGGTCAGGAACAAGCAACGATGCATTCTCTCTAAAAGCACTGTTGGCTTGCTCCAGTTTCAATTCTGCATATAAAGTGAAATGGGGAATACAAAATACAGATGGCCAAGGTGACCGCGAAGTCCCTGTACAAGATGGACTTGAAGATGAGGATGCCGGAGAGGACAGAATGACTGTGTCATCAGAAGATGAATAAGAGTCATCAGGCCGCAGTACTGCAAAATTAGTAGTATCAGTACTCAAGGGCCTGGCCGACTCTGTGAAGTAAATCACTTTGACTGTGGCTTTGTTGTCTATTTCTTTCATAGATGTCAAGTTCATAAACTGGTTGTCAAAAAGAGCATCCATGAACTGCAAGCGAAATGGTTCCAATAGATTACACTGTCTTCTTTTCTCACTCTCCAGTTCTGCAACAGTTTCAGGAATTCCAGAAGGAAAAATCACTCTTTGGCAACTGTTCTCAGCAAGAATGACTCTGAGGACTCCTGAGGATGTCATAGTGAAATGTCTCTGTGGGGGGGTAAAACACACACACACGATGGAATATGACTGGCATACTATTTGAGCATCTGAAACATTTCCTGTAAACTGTATACCGTAAGACTATTATCTGCTGGACATTACATTGTTTTACTCAATACAGGGTTATACACCAATAAGCCACAATGTTAAAACCACTGACAGGTCAAGTGAATAATATTATCTTGTTACAGTGCCACCTGTTGGGGTGGGTATATTATGCAGTAGGTGAACTGTTTTTGAAATTTGTGCGTTCACAGAAGTAAAAATAAGCAAGTATAAGGAGCTTGCTTGTCTTATCTCACAGAACAAGTACTGCAGCACAAACTGCTGAAACCCTTTAATTAAGCTGGTCAAGACAGAATGGTGTTAGAACACACAATGCATCACAACATGCTGCATATGGGGCCTTGGTTGCTGCATTCATGTGGATTTCACTTTAATGTACCACCTAACTTAACAAGTAGATGCCTTCATAGTAAGCACTCCCTGATAGCAATTGCTTCCTTCAGCAGGTAAATGTGCCATGCAAAATATTACTCAGGAGTGGTTTAGAAATATGATGTAATTTAAAATGTTCACTTGACCCTGAAATTCCCCAGATCTCTATCTGATCGAGCATCTGTGGAACATGTTGAAAAAAGTCTAATCCATGGAGGGCCCACCACCAACCTCGGCTAACTTCTTGGTACCAAACATGATATAACACCTTTGGAGGACGTATAGTGGTACAAGGGGGACTTACACAATATGGGGTATTAAGACAGTTTTAATGATGTAGCTGATCAGTGTATAATCTTGCTTGTTTTCACAGAAGGACAATTCAAACAAGGATCTTCTCCCCCCCCCCGCAATGGTTCAAAGACAATTGAGAACACCCTGGAATTTGATTAGTCCCAGTTGTGAAATAAATTAACGAATATGAAATCAGATTAGGCTTATAGTTAAAGATCTAAACTTAGTCAATTTCAATTTTATTTTAAAACAATATAAATTTTATGAAACACTACATACCCTTCAAGTTTTTTTTTTACCTCTCAGAATGCAGAATGATATATCTCTTCAAGGTCACCATTCAAACACCTCCAACCAAATAGTCAGCCAAGGGATAATCATCAACAAGTTCACTGACAACCAGTTCAAGTCTTTGTGCTGGAGACTGACTCAGCTCGTAAGCTCTGTAGTGCTCTCTATACCAGCCACATAATTGTTTCAGGATGAAGAACAACTTTTGATGCAGCACACACATTTGACAAATTTCCCCAAATTCAGGCAATCCACCTTCAGATCTATTTACAACTACCATTCCTGTCCTGTAATTGATGCCATTGCTCTAAACATTTTTTGCTAAATGGACCTCACAAAGGTTAGGAAATCGCTGGTCAATGACCTGAATTATCTCCTCCTTCAAAATATCAACTGGCACCTCAGATATGTTGGATACATCTAATACTGTTTTTTCTGGAGACGTCAAATAATACCCAATCATAAACTGATGTTTCTGAGCCAGTGTGAGGGTCACATTTTTAAAGCAACTCGTATGTCTAATGGCCTGCTTAAAAAAACGGTGCTTTGCTTCAAATCTGATTGTCCAAACTGCCACAAGTGGTCCAAACAACCTTATCATTTGGGGATAATGTTCTAAGTAGTGGTGCTTGGGCAGTATTCGGTCCTCTGGAAAAAGTTCCTGGTATCTGTATCTGTGGTCTGATATTTTGCTCTCAAGGTATGCAATTGATTCATCATTATGAACTGGGGCAACCACAAGCTCTACTATTTCCTTCAAGTCTAAGAGAATTAGCCATGCTGGATCATCCTCTGGAATATAAGAGCCAATCAGAAAGGGGAGCAGTCGTATCAAGGCCCAATTTTCATGAGCATTACCTCCTATACTTTTCCTGCTTGACAAATTTTGGGGCAAACAGTGTGGTTTATTGGTCCTGTCAGTCCACCTATAAGGGAAATGCAAAATGTTTTTGTTGATTTCTTCCAAAGAAATATATTTCTTTGAAATTAATGAGGACAGACACTGTGCAATCTCAGCAGGTACAATGCCCTCAAAAATGTCATGGGAAATGTCTGGAGGGTATCCACTAAGGACATGGAAATGCAAAAGCGCTTTTGTCAAAGGGCAGGCTTTTTTCACTCCACAGTAGCTGATCTTACTCTCTTCAGCTGACCTCACATGAGCAGTGTGCAACTCTTTTGTTCTACTGCAAAGAACACCTGATTGCACCTGCTGTGTTTGGATATCTGAGCTGCTGGCAGTACAAAATCGACAAATATAATTACTTGAGAAACTTTCATTAAACCCTGCTAAAGCATGAGCCCCCAAATTATCAGCAACAACGACAAGGACTGAACCTTTAAGGGATTTGCCAATCTGTGATATGAAAACTCCGTCTTCTTCCAAGATTCTAAGGTCTCTTAGCAAAGGCTCCAAAACTCTATCATACCCATAGGCTTTGACATCATCTGTTTTGCACAAAATGGTTAAATAAATGGAGGACAAGGAGGAGTTAAAACCCTGGGGTAGATTTTTCAGCACCCAATAGACAGCACAAAGCATGTGCCTTTTTCTAGAAGTGCCCAGAGGATTGCAGAGCTCAAAGTCATCTATATACAATGAAAGACATAATCTTAATTCCTCTGAAAAGAAACTGTTTTGCTTAAAATGAATACCATCCCTAAAAGACCTAAATAGATTTCTTGCTTCCGTTTGTCGGTCCCAAACTATTACACAGTCCAAAATTTCCTTCCTACTCAATAACACTTGCAAGGACTTAAGAATTGGAACATACTGAAAAGACCTCTTTTCTTTAGCATTCAGAATATATTCAACAGGCTCAACTATTTTAAAGTTATTCTTGTAAAACTGCTTCCGTTGATGGGCAGAGCTCAAAGGACCACCTTTCTGTATGGCTTTATAGATTGGATGGGCTGTGTACAAAGTTGTTGATATTTCCTTAATGATAAACTTGTCAACTTGAAGATTGTGCTTTAGAAAAATTTCACCTAACACACTATCAGTATGGGGAACACAGAGAGAGCTAGACAAGTGTTGAAGCTCCAGGAGAAATTCATCTATTGCTGTGCTGGGCACATGGGAAACATGCTCAAGCTTCAATAAACATGCAGCAAAGCTGAGTTCAGTTTCATGTGCAAAGTCTTTTGAGGCATCAGTATAAAACTCATACTTACTGGAACATGCCTCATCATTAACCTCATCAGAATTTTCTGGTGAATCCTGTGAAACAGTTCTTGCGGTTAACACCACCTCTGGCTTAAAATCTGACAAGGAATAAGTATTATGTTTTCTGTTTTTGTGAGATTTAAATGTGCCCAATATATTTGTTTGGAACTCACACCCCAAAAACATGCAAGTTATTAATTCATATTTCTTTAGATGCACATTTATGTGAGCAAGTAATGTTTTTCTGAAAAAAGTTCTTTACACTGGCATGAATGGCATCTAAATATTACATTTTCTGATCTTCCCTTGATGTTTTTTGTCAAATGATATCTATTCAGATGAATTAGCAGGGCATTCCATGTTTTTAACGTACAAGGACAGTTTACGTATACACAAGGAAAACGGTTATGTCCAGAATATCTATGCTTAACCCTATAATGGTGTAATAATTGGGACCTACTTGATACCACTATCGAACAAGTCTTGCAAGGCCACATTCAGCACAGTATGCTCTGAAAAAGAGGGGAAACATGTCAAATTATAAATAAATAAAGCAAGTATTACAATATTGTTAATCCTAAGCCTTGAAATTCATATTGAGGGAATCCCTCCTTATGTGTAGCATATGAAAAGGGAAACAATTTCATGTAGGGATGCAAAACAAATGTAAAAACAATATTCAACTGCATCAGTTATGGCACTTTTCCATAATTCAAGTGTATTATAAAAGTTTGTTTTGTAACAGCAACTAATAAATATGGTATAGACTACATTTTGCATACTGGACAAGTAATTTCTCCACTATTTTTCTCAATCCACCACTTTTTTAAGTCAGAACGGGTGTGAGGCAGTGCCCACTCAGAGTTTAAGCTTCCTGACAGCCATATAAATCAATATAAAAATAAGCATATATAAATACTATATGATTAGAATTGTTACATTCATGTTCCATATCTTTTAAGCATTAAACAAATGCCCTTACATATACACTTTAGTCTTGCTTTCATCTAATTTCACCTTAATCTGACAAGGAACAATAACATTTTAATATATCTTCATTACAAAACGAGTTTAATCCCAGTATTTATTCGAATTTCGCCATGGATACTTCGCACTCCGCGCAACTACACCATGTGTGCGTGGACACCGCGGCCGCTTCACTTGCTCCACCGTCGGTATCGTCCATTGCGCATCCGACGTTTTTAGACACGCGGTTATGTTGGGACTTGGACGTATTTATTTTCGTCATACTCACGGCTACACGCTTAAATTCTGCACACTATTTTGTCTTCTCCTCCTTTCCCCGTGTTCCCGCGCCTAGCGCATCACGCGACCGATAACGTCTTCCACTCCATTACAGATCCATTGATAAAACGCTTATAGAACTTAACCTAACCCAACGAAAGTTTTGTGAAAGTATATAACTTATCGTGTTCTCTAGCCTGAAAACAGGGTAATAAGGGGAAGTAACACTTCTGCTTTATCACCGGCGAAGTTTACCTAATTAAAGTGCTGCTGTGATGACTGCCGTTGTGTTACGAATTGCGCATGCTCGGGACTCTAAAGCGAGATAAAGCAGTATGATGGTTGACTGGGCGGGAAAATATAAATTGTGCAATAGACCCGCGATGTCGCATTGAATTTCAAGCCCTGATTGTAACAATTTCTGACCTTTTAATAGCCTACGCTAAAGCGAACATGTCATTAACAAATCACATTCTTTTCTATAGTGAAATAATCCAAGTAATGTCAGTTTTACAGTTACGTTTAACTTACTTAACTAAAGTGGCAGCGGCGTTTCAACATCTACAGACAAGCTGAAAATGAATACAGAACAACCATAAAACTAGACTGCATTTCCGCAGAGAAAATGCAAAGTGTGCTTGCTCACTTCTACACAGTCGCGTTAGTCTATATCTATCTATATATATCTTCTCTTTCTTTCTCTCTCTCTCACCCAATCACCAAATGTCTATATGTTTTTCAAATTAATTCAGAGGTTTCACATGGTTTAAAACGTGAATTTTAACATTGAAATCACAGTTTATGCTGTTTTTTTGCTGCTCTCACTCTAACAGCTAGAGTGGATGACATCATCGTTCCAAAGTTCTACCCATTCATTCCTATGGGCCATTTTTTGGCCGGAAAAACGGGAATAACGAACGAACGACAAGGCGTAGCATAAAGCTGTGAACAAGCACGCTATTCCAGATCGGTCCCGACGTGTCAGAGTTCGAACGGGGTCTCTATCTCGAAAGCCCTGGGCGGAGTAGCGGGCCAAAAAACGGGTGTATTATTATTATTATTATTATTATTATTAATAATAATAATACTTAGGAAGAACAATAGTGTGCTTGCTCTGCAAGCACACTAATTACATGAGATTTTGAAAGAACTACCACACAATCTATATACCACGACCTGAAAATATGACCCAGTAGTAAGAAATATCTTTCAAATATAAAAGATATACCTGGTACATTATATACTACTAACTATTTACCTTTAATTTCATTAAAATTCAGTGGATTTTTTTCAGATTGTCCCTAACTTACCTGACAAAGCAAACTGGACGCTGGAGCCAGTCCCGTCACCATCGTCTTCCGGTGGACGTTCAGGGCTTCCGTTTGAATTCGAATCCAAATAAAACACGTTATTCTAACACGACCAAATCATTCTCTTTTAACTGTGATGCGTTTTGTTTTGATTTTACATGGTACAATCACATTTTCCGTGGAAACATTAAAATATTGGATTGAATCCATGTGATTCATTATAGTTAATTTAATAATGGCACATTCCCTTTTTTTCAGTGTAATAAAGCCCCTTTGCTCCACATTTGGGTGTCTGAGTATCTGTCACAATGCCAGAGAGTACAATGCTGTCATTCCAGACAGCACCGATTCTTGTTTAATGTAATTATTTAGTGAAGAATTGCTTCCAATGGCAAACTTGAAAAAGGGGAGTATAGATTAACCAACTACTGTAGTAGGTCTATATCAGGGCTCAAGACTGCAACCAAAATGGTCACATATGTGCCACATAATTTAAAATCACATCTATAAACACACCTTTTGAATCTGAAAATTCATGCAATGATATATCTATGAGTTTTATAATTCATCTTAAAGACACACACACACACATATACACACATATGCAATTTTGCTATCATTATTTTTGTTTTAACAAAGCCCATATGGAAATGTATACAAATAAGAGACAAAAAAGAAAAAAAAACATAAACCTTGAATGACAACCCTGCTTGGACAGGCATCAAATGAAAGATGGTCAAAGACACATGGGGAGCTGGCCTGTCTGGCTTACAGAAAGCCCTCCCCACTGCTCCACACTCCAGGGCTAATTCAGTTTGACGCAAAGGCTCCATCAACAATCTCCGTGCTGGCAGATGGAGCAGCAATATTCACAGTTGGCCCAACTGCCAATTGATGCATATAAAAACACTGACACACAATCAGCAGCTTCTACAAGAGCATGCTAGGCAAAAGGAAATGTGCCTGGCACAGCAGCTTTAAAGCCAAGTAGCACAGAGCTTGGCTGATCTGGAGGTGGCCCTGATGGGGCCACTGATTTATAAGTCAGTCACAGGATAACTTTGGGAAAGAATCAAGTATTACCTCATTCACGCTGTATTTTTGAACAGAAGTAATCTGATAAATGACAGTTTCATTTGTAGTAAATTTTTTTATGATGACAAATTTAGCATTATGATACAATTTACTCTTTATTCGCTTTTATTTGTATTATAATGAACTGCATGTGCTTATACCACTAATAATCCTGATCATAAATTAACACATAAAACATATCCAACAAGCATGCAATATCTCCTCTTTGGTAAAAAGGTTACCTTAAAAGATTAGATAATTCTAATTGCCAAAGATTATTGTAATGAGAATCCTCTGGTGCAAGGGATCCAAATACAGAGGGAGCAGAAAACCAGAATGTTACGCAAGAATCAGAGTCAGGGATGAAAGCGGAGGTTGAGAAGCCAGAGGGCCTCTCCCACAGGCGCCAATCCCGTGGGTGCTGGAGAGCTAAACTACCCATGGAGAAGGCAGAGTACCCATGGGAATAATTAGTGTTCCGTTTATGTGGTTGTGTGCCGTTTTGTGGTGTGTAACGTCGACCAAGTCTCTGGTCTACAAACTTCTTTTCACAGTTTGTTTCCTTGTATACTTTTAAATGCATAGGCCACGGTATATGTGTTGTGGGGTGTGGGAGGGGGGATGTGTCAATTACTTAGGGCATCCTCTGTCAGAAAAAATCAATGCCTATGGTCTGTCCTGTGAGTGAGGGGGAACCTTTATGTGAAGTAAACTCTCACTTGTTGTCAGGGAACACCATTAGAACAGGGGATCCATAGGGAGAACTAACATGTACAGGGAGGCAATATAATAAACAGGAATCAAAGTAGGAGATCATAGGCCAATAAACGGGGGAGTCTATCCTAGGAGGACAGGGAATGGCAGGCACATGGCAGATATGGAAAAGGGGGTATGCACCCATTCTGGGATCACAGTTTCACACATTCATCGGGCAAGGGAGAAGAAAGAACACACTCATTTAGACACATGGAAGGGGTGGCAAGCCCGTCAGTAGAAGCATGTAGGATCATCAGGTAATGAAACAAACTACAGTGAGACACAGCTGTCAACATTCCAGAGAAGGAGATCGGGTGCAGGGGCACAGCTGCAGAGCAGAAACAACCTCACACTTAATTGCATTCATAAAAAATTGTAATATACCATGTAGTTGAAAAAGAAACCAAATAGGATGATTTAAAAAAACCTGTCCTTTTATTACTATTGTTTGATACTGCTGTAGTTTCCCTTTGTCTAACTTTTATTTGTGTAAGTACACACATTTTGTATCTCACTGTTTTTTTTATATA
>JAODKC010000028.1:7709708-7726789 GCA_026777985.1 Mormyrops attenuatus
TATAGTCTTATAAGCAATACTACCGTTTTCATCAAGAAATATCTCTATCCAGCGAATTAAATAATTTCATTTATTATCTGTAAAAACAAAAAACATCGAAAAGGCATGTGATGTTTTAAAATATATCAAGAGCTTCGTAGAAAGACATTAAAACAGCGAAACTGTCTACAAATCAGTGCGACAGGGGAAACATAGGGAAACTGAATTGCCCGGAACGGCTAAAACTTTATTTTGAGTTGTGCCATCCAAATCCCGCTGGATCTGTTCATCCAATCATATGGCGATTAAAGCCTGTGTTTCCTTGTTTGTCCATCCTTCCATTTCACTTTTTTAATATTTTTGTTTCTACTGCTTTTTATTTTGTTTCTCGCTGTTTGCTGTGTGTTTCAAAAGATTTCAGTTGTATTTTGTGTTTCAGCAGCAGGCTATTTGCATAACCAATCGACAGCAAATATGTTTGCAAGTCTCACCCCAAAGTACTGAAGTACCAAAGAAGTACCCCAGCTGGTTTGGCACTTTCGGTACTGGAACTTTCAGTACTGGCACTCAATGAAAAGTCAATGGAAAAGCAAAAGTACCGAAAGTACCGTACTTTGTGCGGTGGAACAGTGCCATAACTCCTCCCTCAGTTCCGGTTCTGTCCCTTGTTCACTTAAACTGGCCGCTGTCACACCAATCCTCAAAAAACCTGGTCTAAATCCCGACATCATGGCAAACTTCCGGCCCATTTCCAATCTCTCATTTCTGTCTAAAATCCTGGAGCGCGTTGTCACAGCTCAAATAAAAGCCCACCTTAACTCCAATAACCTGTTTGAAACATTTCAGTCAGGATTTCGCTCTCATCACAGCACAGAAATGGCCCTTTGCAAAATCACCAACGACATTCTTCTCTCTTCTGACACTGGACATCTCAGCATTCTCATTCTCCTTGACCTCACTGCAGGGTTTGACACTATTAACCACAACATCCTCCTCTCCCGCCTAGAATCGTCTATCAATATCACTGGCCCTGCTCTTTCCTGGCTAAAATCTTACCTTCTCAACAGACAACAGCTCCTCCCCTTCTGCTGCCTTGTCCCAGGGCATTCCCCTAGGCTCAGTGCTGGGGCCTCTTCTCTTTATCATTTACATCCTTCCTCTTGGAAACATCATTCATCGCCACAATCTCCGCTTCCACTGTTATGCAGACGATGTTCAGATTTACATCACCACAAAATCCGTTACCCCCTAAACCCACTCTACTCTCACCAACTGCCTTACAGAGATAAAAGCCTGGATGCAAGTCAACTTCCTTCAACTAAACTATAACAAGTCTGACATGATAATCATTGGACCCAAATCCCTCACTGAGCTCACACAAAACTTCCACCTCTCTCTTGATCACTCCAATCTGACCCCATCCCCTCATGTCCAGAAGTCACTTTTGACAGCAACTTGTCCTTTGTAACCCACATCAACAACATCACCAAATCTGCTTTTTTCCATTTAAAAAACATAGCTCGCCTCCGCCCATCACTCTCCTCCTCTGCTGCTGAAACCTTAATTCATGCCTTCATCACATCCCGACTCGATTACTGCAACAGCATCCTTTACAGCTTACCCTCCAAACTAATTAATAAATTACAATACATTCAGAATTCTGCAGCATGGCTTCTCACTCAATCCCGACTGCGAGATCACATCACCCCTGTCCTCCAAAACCTCCACTGGTTTCCTATTACCCATAGCATACGGTTCAAAATTCTTCTCCTCACCTTCAAAGCTCTCCATAACCAGGCCCCCTCCTACGTTTTGGAACTACTCCACCACCACACTCCTTCACGTAACCTTCGTTCCGCAGACGCCAACCTTCTGCATCCTCCTGTCAGGACAAAGCACAAAGGACAAAG
Organism: Mormyrops attenuatus; assembly: GCA_026777985.1. Lineage (NCBI taxonomy): Eukaryota > Metazoa > Chordata > Actinopteri > Osteoglossiformes > Mormyridae > Mormyrops > Mormyrops attenuatus. The sequence continues at coordinate 7,711,598 of JAODKC010000028.1, forward strand.
GATAGAAAAACATTCAGAATTGATAGGGTTGAAAGGGTTAATGTGGCCTATAACTTGTACAATTCAACTGACAAACAAACAAATCTGTCTGTGGATATATATATATATATATATATACTGTTACGTTCGGGCGATCGGCGAGCAGGGAAGAAGCAAGCGAGCCGTGGATGCGGGACAAATGGGGCTTATTCCATGGGAAAACAGGCAGACGAACATCAACTAACATCACATCAATGACAGACCTGGGGAGACTGACTAGAACGCAGACAAAATACACAGGACTATAGGCAAATAAACTAGAACAACAGGTAAAATGGCAGGATTCCACACGAGGTAAACGAGCGCGGTGTGGTTCACATAGGGGCTAAACGAAGGATCATGACAGAACCCCCCCCAAAGGCGCGCACTCCGGGCAGGCAGCCGCAGGGGCCGCAGGACGGGAGGCCAGAGCTGGAGGGAGCCATACAGGGGACGAGGAGACAGACGGAGGGACCGACAGAGGAGGGGAGGGGGAAGCAGGAGGGGACACCAGGGGTGACGAGGAGGGAGCAGGAGGGGACACTGGAGCAGGCAGGCAGGAGGGGGAAGCCACGGCAGGCGATGGTGCAGCCGGAGCCAGGGAAGGCGCCGTCCGACGCCGAGCCAGAGCAAGGGGACCCGGAGGCGGCCGACAAGGCGAGTCAGGGGGACCCGGAGGCGGCCGACGAGGCGTCGGCGGAGGGACCGCAGGCGGCCGACGAGGCACCGGAGGGGGACCCGGAGGCGACAGCCGAGCCGGAGCCGCAGGACCCGCAGGCAGCCACCGAGCCACTGCCAGGGGACACACGGGCGAGCCAGGGGGCAGGGCGGGAGGGGCCCGGTCCCTGCGCCTGTGGCCTCGTCCCTTCCTGGAGACCAACAGGCGTGGGCCAGGTCGAGCTCCACCATGTGGCAGCGATGGTGGAGGGGACAGTTCCAAGTCCAAGTCCTTTGTGGCCATCAGGTGGGTGCCCGAGGGGTCCCATTCAAGCTCCTCCTTCTCCAGTACGGTCCCACAGTCCAGGACTCTCTCGGGGACTGGTGGCGAGACGGGCGAGGCAGGCGGGGCAGGCGAGACGGGCAGGGCAGGCGAGGCGGGCAGGACAGGCGAGGCGGGACAGGTGGCAATGGCAGGCAGGACGGGCGAGACGGGTGAGGCAGGCAGGACGGCGGCGGCAGTTGGCGGCGAGGCCGCGGGTGTAGCGGCGGCGGCAAGGCCGCGGGCAGGAGGGCCGCAGGCAGAGCAGCAGGCAGCGGTGCCGCAGGCAGAACGGCGGCAGCAGGCAGGGCCGTGGGCAGAGCGGCGGCATCAGCTGGCAGGAGGTCGGGCACCTAGGCCAGTGCGTCCAGGGTCGGCGCTTCCTGGTGGGGCGTTGTCCCTTTAAGGGATCGCGGGACCCGCGGGATAGCGTCCAGTGCGGCCCTGATCCCTGTATAATCCAGGTAACCTCCCTGGAATAAGGAGGCTGCTGGTGACGGCTGCTACGCGGCTGCGGGGTCCCTCCCGATAGCCAGCGGGGAGAGAGGCTGCGGGGAGGAAGCAAGCCCCCAGGCGGATTGTTGGGGCTTCCTCCGGGTCTTTCTCCTTGTGCCTCTTCTTTTTTCTCCGGGTTTTGCTCGCTGGCTGCGACGGGGTTGCCCCAGAGAGAACGAGCGCCTGGAGCCGCCTCTCCGTCACCCCTTTGATCAGTCTTCTTCCCTCCACCTTAACTAAAGCCCCAGTTCCCACTGAAGAAATACAACCCCAAAGCATGATGCTGTCACCACCATGCTTCACCTTCAGTATGGAGTTTTTCTGGTGATTTACAGTGCTGTTTTTGTGCTAAACATACTTTTTTGGAATTGTGGCCAAAAAATGCAGACGTTCAAGCCCCGCTAAATTTATAAAAAAAAACATAAAATCTCCCAAAAGCATGTGGGAAAATGTGCTATGGCCTGATGAACCCAAAGTTGAAGCTCTTTGGCCACAATTCCAAAAGAAATGTTTGGAGCAAAAACAACACTCCACATCACCAAAACAACTCCATGCCCACAGTGAAGCATGGTGGTGGCAGCATCATGCTTTGGGGCTGTTTTTCTTCAGCTGGAACTGCCAGCACAGAGCGAAGACATGGATCCACCTGGGTCCAGATGCTAGTCAATCACAGAACCCATACATGCACACACTCCTTCATGCAGTCATACACTAGGGGCAACTTGAAGCTAGATGGCGGTGTGTAGCTCGTTGGGTTAGGAATCTGTGCCTTTGTCTGAAGGGCCGTGGGTTCACATCCCCTCACTGGCATTCATATCACTACCTTGAGTAGGGCCCTTAACTGCTCCAGGGACACTGGCTGACCCTCCTCTCTGACACTCATATTTTTCTTCAGCGAAAACGTGTCCGCTAGCAATGTAAATGTAACACAATTGATGAAAATTAGCCTAACAGCATGCCTTTGTACTACAGGAGGAAACCGGAGAACCCAGAAGAAACTCATGTATTGTATGGAGAACAACTGCACAGACTGAGAGGAGAGGTGGGATTCAAACCCCCCAACCCTGGCAGAGTGCAGCTACTGTTCTGCTTCATTCTCAATTACTCCTTACCAGAAAAAGAAATATGCCCATATTAATTGAAAGGATGTGGGTAAGTAAAGTAGACAGTGTCCTCTGGTGGTGAGGTAAATAGGGATTTTTTTGTATATAGCATTAGATTTACCATAATTAAATAATTATGGGTATGGCTCAGCTGGGTGTGTTATCGTTTTTGCATTGCTAAGGTGGTACTCCTTTGAGTATAAATTGGTGTCTTTATAAATTAAGTATATACAATACAAATATGATGCTCAAGTTAGTTGGTGATTTAAATATAACAATTGCAGCTTACATTGAAATAACCGCTGAATTACAAATGTGCCTTTCAGGATGCTTCTTGCTTCCCAGAATCCATTCATGAATAGAATATTTTTCAGTATATGCCATAATAGTGTTTTATTAGTATTCAATCTTATTATTCCAGATACTGGAGCAATGCTGGCAGTTGAAACACTGGAAATTAATATCCAGATCACTGTGAAATCCTGTACTAGATAACAAATTTCAAGATGGATGGATAATTATTACATATAGGAATGCAGCATTTCAATACCTGTGCATGCTCTCTGACACTGGACTTTAGGTGGCACTGTAAGACAAAAAATTGAACAAAATACTATAAGCAGATTCTTTTTTTTTAAACCAGTTTAGGAAAGTGTTTTTTATTACTTGCAACAGATAGGTCATTCCCAGTTAGCAGAACCTACTTAACTTTTAGCCTTTTTTAAAACTTACCTTAGTAAGAATAATGAATCATGTAGGCATCTATTATACCAGAAACAATACAAAATTAATTAAAATATAAATACCTTGGAAATGGCATAAAATATAACAGCATATTATCTCAAAATTGTTATTCTGAAAGTGTGAGAGATTGCTTTTTTTAAAAAAAAAATTAATGGAAACTTGACACATTATAGCAGTAGGCAGATAACTCTTAATAGCCTAAATCCATGCAATGAGAAGTGTCCTATTTCAGTGGAGCTGCCAGTAAATTAATAAGCCAACAATAAAATGTACCAGTGGCACAACTGTCAAGCACCTTCTGTTTAAAATGCTAACATTCATTGTACAGTACCTGGTTCTTACATTAATGTTATCCAAGTGATAATTGAAATGCAAAAGAAATGCTGTCCAGCAGATGGTGCTTCATCATGATTACATGCACAGCTAGCCCCACATACATTCAAAAAAGTCTTTATTAGATACTCGAACACAGTCCCAGGTAGAATCCACTTTCTTCTCCAGAGCCATTTCAAGATTTGAAGTTGCGTGTTTGGTGATGCCTTTCTTCACAGCACTGTTTTACTGAGTGTTGAATTTTAGCATTTGTGGCCTTCCTGTTAACTTTAACCAATCAGGCCATTCTCCTCTAACTGTGGCGACTGGATGTTTTTTTTTATTTAATCCACCATCTTCAGTAAACTCTGGACAGGAGGGAGGCTATTTCTGAAATTCTGGAACCACCATGTATGGCACTGATGATTATATCATGTTTAAAATTACTTTCATCACAGCCAAGGATCCTCAACCTGTCTGTACATGAACAAACATGTCCATGGCAAGACTCATCTGTGTCTGTGGCAAAATATTTTGATAAAAAAAAAAATAAAAACATTTTTAAAAAAGTTTTTTTAAATACCATGTCCAGGGTAAAAACGACATTTTTATCAAAATGTCTGTCAAAATTTGCCATGGTGTTGACCCCCGGTCACATTTGTTCTACTGTTTAGACACACATTAAATGAGCCTTTTGAATGAACTACATACTGTTTATGATTGGCTGTTTGCAGGAACAGGTTGTTGTGTAAACAAGCACCTAATAAAATGGCCACAAAGTGTACATGTCATATTAGGCACTGACAGCATTATCCACCCATCCTCTGTACCCGCTTCACTTACAGTATGCAGAGTCACAGGGGCCCAGAGCCTATAGGCAGTAGGCAGGGAATATTCCAGGACCGACTCCAAACATGGGGTGAGTGGCTCAGTCTCTGTGTCCGTGATCAGAAGATTGCCGGTTTGAGCCTGGCCTCGGTAGAACAGTAACATGTCTGAGGGAGCTTGAGCAAGGCCCTTAACTCCCAGCTCCAGCGGCACTGCACATTGGCTGACCCTGTGCTGTAATCCCCAAGTATGATGAGTAAGATGGGTTAGGTGACGAGAAGCGATGTACTTGTGCAAATGACAAATGACAAATAATGGATTTATCATTATCATTTATCAGTTCCACTTAGAGCCAGGGCACAGACTGGAATCAAGGTCTCCAGTGGTTTGAAGCAGCTGTGTTGACCATTGCACCACTATGCTTCCCACAATCAATTATATTACAGATTATTTTCATATCTGTAATTATCCAACAGCTTTCAAACGTTTTGGTATGAATTGTACAGAGCACTGGATAGGGCATAAAGGGTTTTTTTAGTTTGTGCACATACTAAATTGTGTGCACAATTTAGTTTAACATACAAAAATTGAGCTCACAAAATCCATAAAATGTGCACGTGATTTTAATTTTTTTGTGCTGTTTGCTATTTTGAGATCTTGAATTAATTAAGTTGTGTTCAAATCTTGGTTAATTGTGTTCTTCCTTAAAGAAAATATCCCCTTAGAGCCAGAAAATTAATTCCTGGGACTGTGGTTAAGCCATAGTTTTGAAGTGCACAAGTACTAGTTGTAAATAAATTGTTACTGAATTAAAACAATAGGCATATTCATAAAAAGCCTACCTGTTACATAAATATGTGAATAGTAATTAAATTACCACAAACTGTACTTTTTGTCCATTAAGAAAAGTACTAAAGAATAAATTTGGAATCAGAGAATTGGTTGAAACTTTGTTTGGACAAATTGCAGGTCTAGCAGAATAAGATCAAGTTGGAATTTGAGACATGGATTTCGACAAAAATCTGAGCAAATTTACTACCGTAAGTCCCTTCATGCACTTCACTCCAGCTTCTCGCATTGCAGGCACAATGTCTTTAGGCAGGAACACAAATAACCAAAACATGAGCACAACTTAATTAATTTGAGGACTCTAAATACCAGACTGAGAGCCTGGTACACATTTTAGGGATTATGTGCTAAAAACTGCCCATGACCCCTTCAGAGGTCTGTTGATTTGTATGTCTGCAATGCAATTGCACTAAAACTTTATTTTGTGTATTGGGAAAAGTTCCAAGCTGACTATGACCTTCTACTGAAGAACATGTCTAAATTTTATGGCTAAGCCTTTACATCAGCAAAGACTTGTCACTGGTTGTAAAAGGTAATATTCATTGCTTTGACAGCATTGTCATAAGGTATCGATGTTCTTAATTACAAATACAACGTTCATATGGATCTGTTTAATTCAGATTTCTATCATATATCTCAATATATCCCATACTATTATGCAAAAATAATATCTGCTGACATGTATTTGATAAAAACTGAATTTTATTACTAGTAGAACATTTCAGTTCAAACACACTTTTGAATAACTCATGGCATATTGAACAAATTAATGTCCGCTAAATTATAAGTATTTAAGATCTATCTGTACCCTCTACATTTTTGTTACTTAGTTTACCTTCAGCAACATTCTGCCATATATTAATTCACAGAGGAGTTTGAAAAGGAAATTAATAAGTTTCCAAATGTTGCTGGTGAAGGTTGAAAAAATTTTAATTATACCTGGACGCTAATACTTAATATAACAAATGGTAAAACTGTGCTTGCCTGTTCCCAGGGTAATTGAGACTTGCTGTTCCCCTACAGTTTCTTAACGTCTGCTACATTAATTAACAGTGTTATGAGCCCGGCTACAAGAGGTATTTTATTTGTTCAAATACATTCCCCAGACAGTTGCGGTGAAAAAAGGAAAACTGGTGACAACAAGCACAACTCACACCTGGGAGCCCTTCATTAGAATTTTACACCACACATCATTTTCATTCACCTACTTTTGTCCTAAAGAGTGCAAGATGACATGAAAATATGAGTTGCCTTTATATTCAAGAATAAAAAAGAAGACGGTAGAAAAAATGCCAGATAACAAATTTGAATGCTAATTTTTCAAAAGTATGACTACTAAGGAGCTGGCCCTAACATGCATGCCTCTATCTTCCAACCACTTTCGAATGCAAAGTTGCTTGGGGGCCTGAAGTCTGGGCCAAGCACTACAGGGGTGACACACTGGATGGGCTGCCAGGTCATTGCATGTTGCACATACACACAGTCACATGGTATGGGCAATTTAGGTAGACTGACTTGACATCAATGGACTGTACGAGGAAACTCGTATACCTACAGTACAGGAAATCCATGCAAAATGGAGAGAACAAACACACTCCACACACACAGTGCAGAGGTGGCATTCAAACTCCCAGCTCTGGAGGTGTGAGGCAACATGCTACCCACTGTGTCACTGTGCCACCCTTGAAACAAAGTGCAGCAGTAATGGTTTGGGAACCAGACACAATTTTCCAGTAATAATACACTATCAAAAGCTTTAGTAATTCCTAAGCTCTGAAAACTGCTGTCACAAGAAACAACTCGCAGTTACATGTATGTGGGAATGGATTCTTATCCTCTTTTCTCAAGTCTTTTACACAATTTCTCCTACAGCTATGGGAATAACTTACCAATTCTTAAGTTACAATTTTGACATTTCCGTTATTTTTATACACACATTATACAAATATTATAATGGAAAATTTGATTGGTCATCTGTCTATATAGTCACCTTTTTCAGCTCCATATCAAAATGCATTTTTCTTATTTCACAAATTGCTTTTGTATCACATTGATTTGTATTAGGTTAACTGCAAGATTATCGTATCGTTATCACATGAATAGTGCTATTTGCAAATGGATGGGTGATCAGGAGAGTTTCGAGAGTCAGTCACTCTTGTTCTTTTTATTCTCCTTACAAATCTGTAAAAATATATTTAGTTTCTACCTATATATATATATTTGAAAATTAGACCTTCAGGATTTCTGGGAGTGTCTTTTAAATGTTTCTATTACAAAAACTCACCAACTTTAAACGGTTTGGTGAAATTTCTGTTTTATCATCCGGGTGGCATGGCGAACTCCAGAGGGTTAATACATCATAACAGCACGACACACATTAATGTCGGGTTTACATCTTCAAATTTACTTAAGGTATGAGCACTGACACATTTTTTTGGTTGAAAAAGAGCACCTTAAAAATATGCCTGCGAGGCTTCCTTGCATGATGGTTACTACTGTTATACTAATTTTGTATAGTTGAAATTTTGGCATTACTGCACTAAATTATGAACCCTCAACCCTCTGTTCATGAAAATAATAAATTAACTATAAACTAATTATAATGTGGGTTATTTTGATAGGTGCCAATAGGTATATTCCAAGTAACGTGGAGAGAGAGATAGAGTGTGTTTTGTCCCTAACATGATAACCATTTGTCCCTTACATGATAATTCACTGGCCCTAAATCAGTAACTGCCAGCGTGATCAATTCTTTAGAAGGTACATTGATTAGTATTATTTTTAATGGTGGCAAAGAACATGGTTTTCCAGGTTTACTGAAAATGGAAAATATGAAGATGTTAACAGATACATATTGAATATCATTATATGTTATCAGACAATATCAACTATACGTGTATGTGTATTTTTTATTTTATATGATCTTCTAGGGTATTATTTTTGCTTCTGATGTGATTTAATTTCTATATCCGTACCCACATCTGACCCTGAAAAATACTTCAAGGAAACACATATAAAAGAAGAAATTTAAATATATATACAATCACACACACAGACACACATACACACAATCATTAACGACTGAAATAATTAACCCGGTTTGTGGTACAAAATGTAAGTGGCATCCATAAGCCATCCAATCATCCCTTCACTAATGGCCTCTCCTCCCATAGTCTCTCCCATTATTTTGCTTAATTTCAGCTTCCCCATTTTCCCTTATTCTGTTTTTAAAGAGGATTTCACAGAAAAGCCTGTTGTCCACCCACATAAAATTCCTGCTTCCCTTTCATCCCTTACAATGGAAGATAATGGCATTGAGATAGGATTCAATGAATAGCTTTGTGTTCAGCAAACACATTAAAATTAGCTATGTTTCTTTTGTTTATTCTGTAGCTCTGTCTGGGTGTTATAGTATGTATATGGTTATTTGCTTACATATTGCTGATATGAAAAGAACAAGAATGTGTGTGTTTCTGTTTGTGCCTATGCAACCCTTTCTGAAATTTAAAGGAATATACTGACTCCCTGCAGAGACATTTGTTTGTTTATGATGGCATGTACAGTATATATCTGTATATCAATGTTTAGAGGTGTGTGTTTTGTTTGTGTTTTCATGTGTGTATTGCTCATGTAGATATTTGTGTGTATCGGTGTAAGTCAGCTCATTTTTTTAATTTGTTTTCGAGCTAGGAGGATGAGTGAGTGAGTGTCTGAGTGCTCTTGTATGTCTGAGAATACAATAGGAATGTATGTTTTTGTATATGACAACACACATTCTCTCTCCCACCCAGCTGCCACGATGTATGTGTTGAAACATAAGCTGGCAGCAACGAGTTGCATGTTACCCACACATTGTCAATGTTTCTCCATTTTATTGGTAAACAAGAAAACTCAGTTTGGTCAATAAATGATCTGTGGGCGTGTTGTACTTAAGAAAGCTTGTTACAGCTATTCAAGAGTGCCCTGCTGTGGTTCCTTTTTAAAAAAACAAATATTCTTTAATGAGCCTCCTTTGCTGTGGAGCTTTTTTAGACATTAGCAGCCAAACGCCTTTTGTTATTTGCTGCAGCTATTTTGATTCCCGCCTGATGCTGGAGTGGGTAAAATATAAGTAATTGCTGGATCGTTTGCAAGTTGTTTAGTTTGTGTACCAAGCCAGATGAGAACAGTTAATGAGCACAGCTTCGAGCGGCAATTAGTGAAGCAGCCGTGTATATCACAGATGATTTGCAATTAGTGGGCAACATCTATACTGGCTGGGTTGCTGGTTGGGTGGAAATGGAAGTGTGTGGTAGTGGAGAGAGGGGGAAGGTGTGGGGGGTTGTAGTGAAAAACATGATGTTTATACATCCAGCTGAAAAGATACCTAACGGTGGGATATTACCTGGTATGAGAACAACGGATGCTGTTCAGTGCTGCATGGGAGATTGCAGCGGTGTAGATATGAGTGGTGATGGTGAGGTCATAGAATAGTGTCACATCACAGCTCTGAGAGCACTGTCACTGTAAACCTCATTATCAGAAAACAAAAAAGCTGGATAATTTTATCATCATGACTTTCCCTTTCACACAGCAATAAGATAGAAACTATAGTTTATTTATAGTTTTATAATTATAAATTTGCCATTCTTTTCTTTGCATAAATTATGTATCAAGCTTCACCAACAGTGTATGTGAGTGGCAGACTTGCTTTATCATTTCTGCTTTTTTGTTACATGGAGGAAAAAGATGGAACCTTTAGAACCGGGAAAACATCACTCACCATCAGTCAGAAGAAAGGCTGACCTTGGAGAAATCTATTTACCTGTAAAGAAACTCAAAGTCAAGATGTAAAGTAATTGTGCTTGATGACACAAAGTCTTTAGCCCAGCCATGTGATTGCATGTTCATTTATCTCTCCAAAGCAACATAAGAAAATGTATAAACAGTATTTAAATATGACAGATATCATTATCAGAAATAAAATCCAAAACATATTATATCAGGGAACGTATGAAAGATACAGTACAGCACCGGGGTGGGCAATCTTGTCCGGAAAGGGCAGATGTGTATGCGGGTTTTCGCTGCAACTCCCTAATTAGATTACTTATTAGAGGACTGATTGGCTGAAGAGTTCTCACACCCGCGTTTGAAAAGCTGATTTAAAGGTTATCCTAAAAACCTGCACACACGCCAGCCCTTTGTGGATAAGATTGCCCATCCCTGGTATAGCGTCTTCAGTGATTCAATAATACTTTACTTGAGGAGGCACAAGTAACTCAGTTAGTACTCAAGTACAAATCATTAACAAATATAGTAACTGCATGAAAAACATGACTGATTAATGATGAAAGGTCATGGGATAAGTACATAACTAACACTTATTTGTACCCTCTCATGAAATGTAATTCAAATTGCTAGTGATTCTGACAATAAGCTATATTTTGAAGAAAGCATTATAAGAAAAGTCTGAACAAGGGATCGCAGTCAAAACTGAAAAAAAGATTTTATGCCATCACGGCCTGCATTCCAACTGAATAAATTTTCAAGCTTTGATGCAAGTAAAATCCATGGTAAGACTGGGACACCCTCAGGTTCTGCAGATGGTATGCCTAGCCAGTGTCTACAGATAGGGCTTATGTGAAAGCTCATAAAATTGTTTAACTTAAAAAAAATAAAACAGCAGAAGGACAATAAATCTTCTTGGACAGTCATTATCAATCAAAGGTGAACAATACAATCTTATCAGTTCCAGTGTTGTCCCCAGACAGCCTGTTATTGTTTGTTTGTTTGATCAATACTTGTACAGGGAAATAAACAGGAATGTTTGAATCTCCCTTGACAAATGCACTTTATCTCTTTCCACCCTATCAAGTATTCAAAAATACTGCCAGAAAAGTCTGGACACATTGCTTAATATCAAATGTGTTTAGGTTGTTATTTCAGCTTTAATTGCCACTGATTTCATAAATTTGAAAATATTCCCCAGGGGCTCATAGATTGTAGACAACTGGGAGACAAATGGAAGAAAAATACAAATAACCCACTGATACTGTAGAGTTGAACATATGCCAATGCTGAGTGTAAATTGACACCATCCTGCACCCCATGTGGCTTCTGCAAAAAAAAAGTGCAATGCTTCCTCCTCCTCATTATGTACTTCCTCAGCCATCCATATCGACATTCAAGACTCTTTGTTGTCATTTCTTTCATACAGGTATATGACAGAAGTGAAATAGCATTCCACTAAGCCAAGGTGTTCTATAAGGTCAAATATAATACACACACACACACACAATTTGTTTTGATACGTATACCATGAAATGCAACTATACATAACTGAAAAAATACAGCATAGGCCAACCAGTATTCAACAACAAAAACATCCAATCAAATAAGATAACTTAAATTCTAAACACAATCTCAGTAATCAAGATCTGTCTAGCAGCTATTGCTGAATACTTGTGGTTTGTTGTAAAGCTTATTTGTTTTTCCCTGTTGTTCTCAAAATTCAAAACAAACACATGTATAATATAGAGGAAATCTAAGACCATAAGGATTATTATGTGAATCGTGGTTTGCTCATTTTCCTGGTCATATTTCACTGAAAAACCAAATACCTTTATCCATCAAGAGTTGACTGAAAAAATGCATTTCCATTAATGTTTACATTTATAATGCAAAAAGATGCATAGGTGTGGTTAACAGAGATGAAATATCTGAAAATTTAAATAAAGAGAGTTTTGTGTGGGAGTTTTAATTTGCTAGTTTGAGATTACCTTGCTCCCATGAGTGACCATTATCACATTGATCTAATGATACGACAATGGCCTTTGCATACCTTGGAAAACCAACACCCAGTACCCAATTAAAGCCATCACTGGTAATGACCAATCACAGCCTGCTAAAGGCCTGGGCTCTGTTAACAAGTGAGGTGACTACTGGGTCATTAGCAGTCTGTGTCTCTGCAGTCACAGAAAAACCCATTAGAGTACAGTATCTTTCTTCTTCTGCTTGATGAAATCCCTGGTGAATCTAGACTCCATCCCTCTCGGCCTACTCAAAGCAATTAAAGTTGTTTGTGGGAGATAAAAAATAATTAAAGGTGTACTTTGTTGTTTTTTATTTGGAATGCATACTGCCACCAGTGGCAGTGTTACAATATGTTTTCTGATGTTTGCTTTTCAATATCCTAGGTTAAATATCAAAACCAGATTTTCTGTTCTGTAATTAAGTGTACCTTGTTATATTTTGAATGCGTATACATGCACAGAGACATATGCATACAATATATTTTACACAAAATACATATACTCACACACAGAAAAAATAAAGTGTGCTACTAACTTTAGGAATTTACGTAATGTATAAATATATTATAGATACTTCATGACCGGGATTAATTAAATGTTATGAAAATGGGCAGATGTACAGAAATTCAGTGTACTCTTAATATGTGTGAAACATGCATAGTCCTACATATCACAGTCCACAGACAGAGGGTCATAACCATATGATTCAAATACCCTTGAATATATGTTTTTTACAGTAAGGCTTATATGGTGCATGAAACAAAAATGAACTGAGAAATATTTTAGCAAAGGATTCCCCGTGCAGCCAATTAAAATCAGCAACTTACGAAGTATAAACCTTAATAGAACAATACATTTCTTCTTTTTTCCTAAATTCTGTAGCAATTGCAGGTGTCTCATTTAATTAAATTAATTTATCAGACACTGTCATCCAAAGTAATGTAAAAGTGAGGATCAGAGAGCATCCTTGGGGCAACTGCGGATAAGAGCCTTGCTCACTGCCCAACAATGACATGATTACTCTGCTAGCCACAGGATTTGACCAGGCAACCTTCCAGACATGGACACATATACCAAATCCATGGAGCTACACTCAATGCCTCATTTATTTCTTTCTTTGCTGATTGACTGGATTTATGTATTGCATTTTTAAAAGTGCATAATCAAAGGAGTGAACCACATTGATGAGCCATAGGTGCGAGAAAATACAAGATGGCACCCACAAAATTTTAACCGTTGAATATTCATCTACTGTTCTTTTGCTGCTCTTTATGTACAACTGGACAAAGGGTACAACTGATAGAGATCACAACTCCTTTCACTGTGCAGACAGACAACAGACAGTGTGCAAATGTAAATGTGCTTAGCCTGTCTGTCTCCAAGACATTTTGACAAGCAACTTGAAACACCTCTGAGTTTCATGCTGGGTAAAACAGGGGAATTGTCACATATAACAATGTCATAAAAATGGCATGCATGCGATAGAAGGATTCTATAACCACAGTCAAGGTGGGGCATTACAGATGCAGGCCTGGATGTCCAATATATAAGATGCCTTTTTGCTGTTTGTGACAAAGTTCAAACCACTTTATTTATTCTGTACACATAGTACAGGAATACATATAATAAAGAGGAAAACTGAAAAGGTTATATTTATAAAAAAACTGTGTTGATATGAAATAAACAGGCAAGATATAGACCTTGGCAATGCATGCTCTAAAATCATGCTTGTGCTTGTCATATGTGTGTATATTATTTATAAATTGTATGCATACTAAATGTATATTTAATTAAATTCATTTTCAAATTAAGACTTCACGTCTGCAGATTTTTCATACCTGTATTTTTAGAATATTTAACATCGCTCCTCTTTAGGTCATTAATTTTTTACAAATGGAACAAATGAACGTTTTTCTTCTTCTAGTAATAACTACATTTTGGATGAAACCATCCATGTCCCACTATTCTGAATGGCTGATTGAAGCTATTAAGAAAGTTGGCAGAAGTCAATGTCTCCTGTATTAACAACAGTGACTTTTCTTGTCAGTCTTGTCAGTTCAGAAAATTATTGATGAGAGCCAAGTTAATTGCTGGGCGAGATAGGTCTAACGCAGCCAAAGCGAAAAAAGAAGTGCTTAACTGAAGTCTGTCAGTTCTGACAAGCTATAATCTTTTCTTAATCTTCACATGAAACGCACTACCAGTTTTCCAAACTCTTTCCTGGCTATTACATAAATTGCAATTAGAAAGAGTCATCATGACATTCAACAGGGGGTCTTGACCTGCAATATCATATATATAGAAAGACCTTATTATTCTTCTAGAAATGCTTTGACAAAATGTCAGTAATTGACTCAGTTGCATTTCTCTTTCATGTGACATGCATGGATAATCTTTTGATTTCCAGTCTACTGTAATTTAGACTGATTCAAAAAAGCCTATTTTATGGATTTATGACTGAAATAATTCTAGCTCCTTTTGTTAGGAGAGAAATTATATGTCATTACAGGGAAATAGTCAAACCTGCTACAAAATGTATTTGTTTTAAAGGTGACTCATCTGAAATGAAAACAGCATGAATGATGTCACTTAGAACAGAGGCACTTAATTTTTCCCTGTAGGGAAAGAAGGTAGTTGTCACATACCCCATCTTGCTCTCTCTAAGAAACACAGACACATGTATATAGAGATTTTTGGAGTCAGAGTCAGCCAGCATCACAGGATCAGTTGGGGTTGAAGGCCTTGCTCAAATACTCTGTAGGTATCTGATAATTCTAATAGACACAGGGTTTGAACAATCTTCCAGATATGGATACAAACACATAACCCACTAATCTACACCCTACAAGGCTACGACCCACACCACATCTCATCACTTGTTTCAGCAGTTAAATCCTATAAGAACATAAGAAATTTACAAATGAGAGGAGGCCATTCAGCCCATCAAGCTCATTTTGGGAGAACTTAACTAATAGCTCAAAGTTTATAAGATCTTTTCTAGCTCTGATTTAAAGGAACCCAGGGTTTTAGCTTGCACTACATGAACAGGAAGACTATTCCATACTCTAACTAC
>JAODKC010000028.1:7738299-7754786 GCA_026777985.1 Mormyrops attenuatus
TGGTCGGGTTGATGGCCGCAATTTCGCTGGTACTTGTGACTAGTGACAAGGTGTATTGCAACAGCAATAAAGGGTTTCGTCATATCATATCATCATATGGCCATTTTACTGGGCCCGGTACATCCTATGGTGCAAACACTGATCCCTCATGATCACGATACTACATTCTCAGATGATAATGAACTCCTGCACACTACAACAACACTGGAGGGGTTTCATGACCACTAAGATGAAGTCAAATGCCCTCCGCAATTGCCAAGTCTAAATATTATCAGTTTTGGAGTGTGGACCACAAAGCAGACTTCTTTATCCTTCAACATTTTGAAGAATGGTTCAATATCCAAATACACAGGCTTCTCTCTCAGAAACTCTTGTTCCACAGATATAAAGGTAACAGATGTTCCAGTCCATTTGACACTTGGAGCAGAAGAGGAATTTATTGATCACAACTGAATCAAATTAGTTAACTGAGACATTTAAATTACATGACTCCTGCATAGGACACTAAACCTTAGTCAGGATACAGCTCCACCAATACCAATATGGGGGAGGGGGGGCACGTTTTCTTCTGTTTGTTCCAGCAGCATTTTATACTATAGGTAGGGCCCCAACAATCACTTTTATCAATGAAACACCTATCAGTAAAAGTAAAGCTAGAGGCATTTTGTCCTTAATCACATTTATTGAAACTTTTTTTGACATTAAACATATCTTACATAGCAGTCACTTCAACCAAACATTTCATACCTGGTGATCTTGCACCTGATAATTATCCCTAGTATACTGGTATATTCAGACTTATTTACCTTTAAAGAAATGTTATTGATATTTTTTATTATTGTTATTAAAATTTTTATTTTCAATTTTTCTGGCTTATCAGATGACTTGATCTTATGGAATTTATACAACACAACAACACGATAGATTAGGTCAGGTCAGATGGGGAGCATGCACTGGTTACATGGGTGTTCCCTTGGCCTGGTCCAGCTGCTCAGGTCCTCAGCAATGAAGATCCTGCAAGCCGAATCACCCTCAGGGCATCACGCCACATGGCCGTAGTGCCATCACTGACAGTCCCTCACAATGAGGTAATGTGCCTCATTCAGGACTCCCTGAGCACCCACTTGTTCAGTCAAACCAGCGGTACCCAAGAATCTTTCAAAGCAACAAAGTATAGAAGGAGTCCAGTCTTTGTCTCAGGTCGCTGGATAGCGTCCATGTGTCACAGCTATACAGCAAGACAGGGAGCACCAGGACACTAAAGACTTGGACCTTTGTCTTCTTACAAAGATTGGAAGCGCCACACACCCCTTTCCAACGACCTCATGACCCCCATGCTCTCCCAGTCCTTCTACTGACTTCATAGGAAGAGTCACAAAAGACATGAATGTCACAGCTGAGGTAAGTGAACCTCTCAACACGGTCAACATTCTCTCCACAGATAGGCACACTGCTGATGATTGTACCCAAAAGGTCATTAAAAGCCTGGATCTCAGACACTCAGACTCCTTGCTCAGTCTTTCAAGAGCCCCAATCAGAGCCTCCATTAACTCTACTAAGATGACAGCATCATCGGCAAAATCAAGATCATTGAATCTTTCTTCACCAACAGATTCCCCATTGCCGCTGGACCCCACAACCCTGCCCAACACCCAGTCCATGCAAGCACTGAATGGAGTTGGAGAGAACACACCCCTGATCAATTAGGAGGAATGCAGAGGTTCTGCCTACACTCTGTACAGCACTCACATTACCAACTACAGTGTTATCCCCCTGTAGTTGCTGCAATCCAGGCGATCACCCTTCCCTTTCCAGATACGGACAATGTGTCCCATTTTCCAGTCATTTGGGATATCACCCATCTCCTAAATGGAAGCAAAGATTGCTTGCAATGCTAGGAGGACAGCCTTACCACCAGCCTGGAGAATTTCACCCCGGAAGCCACAGATCCCTGCTGCCTTCCATGCCCTCAGCTGGTTCACCATCTGTGCAATCTCAGTGAGATTGGGTTGTTCACAGCTAATCGGAGGATCAGCCTCAAGGACTGTGAATCCACAGATGTCCGACATCCTGAGAATCAGCTTTAAACAACTCCTCAAAGTAGCCGGCTTGGTGGGTCACAACTGCAGTGTCATTTGTATGGACTTTTCCTACACCTAAGCTGAATCTTCAGAGTAACAAAAGCAAGTCTGTGGTCAGAATTCACAAACTTGGCACTCCTGTAGATCCTGCAGATGTGTAGGAGCTTCCAGCATCTGCTCATGAAGAAATGATCAATATCCTTCTACACACCACCAGTATTGGAGTACCAAGTCCAACCATGCGGCTCAGTGTACTGGAACCAGGATCCAGCAACCTGCAGGCCCTGACTTTTTGCAAAGTCAAGGAACATGAACCCGGTTTAACTACGGTTGCCAAACCCATGGGGACAGACAGAATCTTCATAGCATTGAAGTCACCCATGACATGACCAGTGCAGTGTCACGTCTTGGGTACCCATCAACATCTGAATTGAGAATAAAATCTCCCTTTTTGAAGCATCACTCTCTGTGGTTGGAATACACACTGAGACAACAGACAAGACACCCAGAGGGTGCCTTAGCCTGAGCCTCTTAATAATGTCATTGAAAGGAGTGAGATTGGGCACCATCAGGAGGAGCTGATCTTTCAACACCACCACAGAAACAGTTACTCCCTGAGTATGACAGCCATCAGGGCATCCAGACCAATAGTAGGTGAACCCCATTGTCACCATGTCATGATGATGAAGTTGCAGTGGTATTTCTGGGTCTAACACTTTGGTGCTAGAGTGTGGTTTTAGTCAACATTAACACCAAATATTTCATCACGTGGGTATCAGAACAACTGCACATGTCTATCACCACCAGACACTGCTAAAACAAAAATTTCAGCAAGAAAATAACCTCGAGGATGGACTGCTGGACAAGCCATTTGACCTTGGCTTACAACAGGGACCAGGCCCTCAGACAGTGGCATCTCCTAATGCTGCTGGCTGGAGGAAGGGACATCACAAGTGGTGTGTGAAGAAGCAGAAGTGCAGAAAGCGGGCAGGGGTCACATACTATGCTAAAAGCCATGCTACTGCTCACCACCGCTGGAGTTTATGACTGTTAGATATAGACCATTTTATTTACCACATCAATTCATCATCATGCTGATTGTCATGGTACACATCCAACCCAGTGCTAATGCCAACAGTGCACTCACTGAACTTTATGGAGCCATCAGCGAGCTCCAAAACACACACCCAGAAGATTTTATTGTTGTCAGTGATTTTATCAATATTTGGACTTTGCAAAAAGGGGGGGAACGTGCTGGACTGTTTACACAACCATTGCTGGTGCGTACCGTGCTGTGCCTCACCCCCACCTCGTCTACTTAAACTACATCTGTGTTACGCTGATCCCAGCATACAGATTGCTCATCAGACGTGCCAAGCCTGACCTGAAGCAGACATACACTTGGCCCCCAGGAGCCATCTCTGCGAATCAGGACTGTTTTGAGCACACTGTCTGGGACATATATAAAAAGCTGCAACCTATGGTGGGTTTGCCGACCTGGAGGAGTACACGGCATCAGTGACTGGCTACATCAGCAAGTGCATTGATGACCTTATTGTCTCCAAAGACCATCATCACAAGCCCCAATCAGAAACCATGGATTACTGCAGTGGTGCGCACACTGCTGAGAACCTGAGACTGCCTTCAGGTCAGATGATAAGGCTGCCCTGGGAACAGCAAAGGCTAACCTGTCCCCTGCCATCAGAGCGCAAAGCGTGCACATGCTCACAGAATCCATGGCCACTTCCAAGATACTGAGGATGTACAATCCATGTGGCAGGGCATCCAGGTCATCACCACCTACAGGAATTTTCTCCTGCCGCCGACAGTGATGTGCTGAATTCCTTCTAAGCACACCCCGCTCTCCCAATGACCAGGTGCTCCACCTGGCCATGGCTCATGTGAGGAGAACTCTGCTCAGAGTGAAACCATGGAAGGTCACCAGACCAGACAACATTCCTGGTCGTGTGCTCAGGGCATGTGCAGACTATCTGATATCTTCAATATCTCTCTCAGCACTACTGTCACTCCAAAGTGCTTCACAGCCACCACTGTCATCCCCGGGCAAAGAAGTCTCAACAATTACTGTCTCGTCGTACTCACACCCACCATCAGTGCTTCAAAAGTACATAAAATCGCAGCTCAACTGATGATGCCATCACCACCACCGTTCATCTGACCCTAACCAACCTGGACAAAATGGACTCTTATGTGAGAATGCTGTTCATAGACTACAGTTCAGCATTCAACATGATCATTCATCAGCATCTGATAGAAAAGCTGACACTACTGGGCCCGATCACCTCCCTCTCCAGTACCACCACGCTGAGCATGCGGAAAGCATTCAAAATGGCAGCGTGAGCAGATGTATGCTCGGCGGCCTCTCCATGTGACCCGAATTCGGTGCTAAATGTTACGTGTTTTTGTCAGCGTTCTACCGATGTTTCGTCTTGTAAGCGCTCCAGTAACATGCATGTATGATTGGGAAACTCTGCTCACCTACCGGAAAAAAGAACAATTAACGCTGGAGGAGATGGTGCGGGAGACCGTGCAGGAGCTTGGCCTGCTACACAAAGGGGGTCGTGGGACCACAGAGCAGCGTGGCGTTGTGGGCCAGCGGAAGTGCACCCAAAAACGGCGTGACCGAACCCGGAAGCGCAGCAAGCGTGGAGGTCTCCATGCCAAGCTGGGAGCTAATCCGAAGCGACCCGCTCTCCCTTCCATTCTTCTCGCAAACAGACACTCGCTGGGGAGCAAAATAGACTATGTAAGGCTCCGTCACACTACACAGAAGGATGTGAAAGACTGCTGTGTGCTTATTTTCACGGAAACGTAGTTACACATCGGCATTACAGACTCGGCAGTACAGCTAGCCGGCCGCTCATTGTTCCGTATGGACAGAGTCAGCAAGAAGTGCGGTAAGAAACAAGTAGGCATTTACATCAACAACGACTGGTGTACAAATGCTGCGGTACTGTACGGACACTGTTCTGCTTCAGTGGAGCTTATAGCAGTGAAATGTTCGCCTTTTTATCTGCCGTGGGAGTTCAATTCCATTGTTTTGCTGGCTGTGTATCTACCACCTAGCACAAATGCTAACCAGGCACTAGCAGAGCTGTACGACACCGTAAACAACCTGCAGACTGCCCACCCGGAAGGGTTTTTCATAATCGCTGGCGACTTCAACCAGGCTAATTTAAAAACAGTGTTGCCTAGATTTCATCAGCACGTAAAGTTTGCAACCAGGGGAAAACTGCTTGGACCACGTGTACACCACCATAAAGGATGCTTACCGGCCCGAACCCCACCCACATTTCGGCAACTCCGACCAAATTTCAGTGAAAATGATCCCAGCCTACAGCTCGCTGCTGAAATGCACTTCACCGGTCCAGAGAGAGATCAGAGTGTGGCCTGAAGGAGCTATCTCTGCACTTCAAGACTGCTTCGAGAGCACAGACTGGTCAGTGTTCAAAGAGGCTGCCACCTATGAGGACCGTGTTGATGTGGAGGAGTACACCTCAGCTGTGGCTGGCTACATCTGGAAATGTACTGAAGATGTCACTGTCTCCAAGAAGGTCATCACAAGTGCTAACCAGAAACCCTGGATGACAGCAGAGGTCCAGAGGATGCTGAAAGCACAGGATGCTGCCTTTAGATCGGGAGACAGGGATGCCCTCAGAACTGCACGAGCCAACCTGACTAAAACAAGGCCAAGTTTGCATATGCCCGTAAAATCCAAAGCCACTTCCACAACACAAGAGACACTCGTAGCATGTGGAAAGGCATTCAGGCTATTACAGACTACAAACTACCAACCTCCCTCAGAAATCAGTGGTGTCCTGCTTGAATGACTACCGTCCCATGGCCCTAACACCGATTATCATGAAATGCTTCGAGAAACTGGTCATGGGCCACATCAAAGGCAATCTTCCCAGCTCTCTCGACCCCCTCCAGTTTGCCTACCATCAAAACCGGTCAACTGATGATGCCATATCCACCGCACTTCACCTGTCACTGACCCACTTGGAAAAGAAAGACTCTCATGTGAGGATGCTGATCATTGACTTTAGCTCAGCATTTAATACCATCATCCCTCAGAAACTGTCACCTAAACTGAGTGGGTTGGGCTTAACACCCCGTTAGTGAACTGGATTCTAGACTTCCTGACTGACAGGCCACAGTCTGTCCGGATCGGCACCAACACCTCCAACACCATCACACTGAGCACAGACGCGCCGCAGGGCTGTGTGCTCAGTCCATTGCTCTTCATGCTACTCACTCACGACTGCACAGCAGAGCTCAGCTCAAACCAAATCATTAAATTTGCAGATGACATGACTGTGGTGGGCCTCATCAAAAACAATGACATCTCAGCATACACAGAGGAGGTGGGTAGAGTGGCAGACTGGTGCAAGAACAACAACCTCTCATTAAATGTGGACAAAACAAAAGAAATAATCATCGACTTCAGGAGATCCAGCACTGTGCATCCACTTCTAACCATCGACGGCGCCATTGTCGAGAGGGTGCAAAACACCAAGTTCCTGGGCGTCCATATCATGGAGGACCTCTCTTGGTCCCTCAACTCCTCTCCCAAAGCCAAGAGGGCTCATCAGCGGCTGCACTTTCTGCGAAGACTGAAAAGAGCGCGCCCCCCACCACAGATCCTCAAGACGTTCTACACCAGCACCATCGAAAGCCTTCTCTCCAGCTGCATCACTGTCTGGTACAGGAACTGCAAGGCTTCGGACTGGAACTATCTGATAGTGAAAGCAGCTGAGAAGGTTACCGGTGTGCCCCTACCTCACTTGAAAGACATTTTCAAGACCCGCTGCTACAACAGAGCCAGAAATATAGTGAAGGACTACTACCATCCATTACATGGACTTTTTTCACTCTTACCATCTGGCAAATGGTATCATTGCTTCTGTTCTGCCTCCACGAGACTTTGCAACAGCTTTGTTCCACAAGCCATCAGGGCTCTGAACGCACTTTAATTTTAGATCATAGCTCTGCCGAAATACCTCATACCTGCATTTTCATGTTTTACTCTGTACAATATAGTAACCATGTGCAATATAATATAATAACCATGTGCAATACCAGTCACTAAGGCTCCCCACTCAAGTAATACTGGAGTAATACTGGTGTTGTGTACTGTTCTGTCCATTTATTGTTCCATCTCTTTATTGTAACTTGTTGTGCACTGTAATGTTCTCGCACCTTTTGCACTGTATTGTGTTGCCTTTTTGCACCTTTTTGCCTAGTTGAATGTGATGTTCAGTGTTACTAGATGTTGCACCGGGGCCATGGGGAAACGTTGTCTCATCACACTTTGTACATGGATAAAGCCGTTGATAACAAAGTAACCTTAACCTTAACCTCTAATAGGGGCCCCTCAGGGCTGTGTGCTTTAGCCTTTTGTTATTCATGCTGTTGACGCATGGCTGTGCAGCAATGCATAGTTCAAACCACATCATCAAGTTTGCTGATGACACAATAGTGGGGGGTTTGATCAGTGGAAATGATGAAGCGGCGTACAGAAAGGAGGTGCAACAGCTAATGGACTAGTGTGGAACCAACAACCTGTATCTGAATGAGGACAAAACAAAAGAGATGGTTGTTGACTTCAAGAGCACCAAGTTCATTGGTGTTCACAGTAGCTTCAGTACTGCTTTTCTTGAATTCTTCTGTGACACATTCACCTCTGCACCCTATAGAGCATATTTTATTTTGATTGATGTCATTTTGGGGGTTTTCTTCACAGCTCTAACATTCTTTCTGCCTTCAGCCACTGTGGTCATTCTGGGATGGCCTGATGATTGACAATGACCTCAACCATCCTGACATATTCACAGCTCTGTTATGTGTTCACAGTTGAGGGAACATCTAAAAACCTGAACCATCAGAATCACCTGTCATAGTTTTGTCTCAATACTTATGCCAAAATTGAGTATGCACAAAAGATGACATATTTTACATATGGTTAATACTGTCTAGAAATAAAAGCTGACATTTTATTCTTTATTATACCTGTTCCCAATATTCATTTGACCTTGTCCCAGTATGTTTGCTTCTCCTTGTATGTTCTGGGTGTTTTTGATTGGACAAATTATACAGCACAACAGCTGCCCCCTCAATATGCAACCGCTTAGGTATTTATTGTGAAAATAATGTCTCGATGATGCAATGGACTTGCTGGGATATAGGAAATCTCAATCTTCAATCTTGCAAAATAGAAATTATGCTCAGCTACCCAGATTCTGATATTGGTGGGACATGGAGAAATCTAGGGAAGGCTGACAAGTTAAAAAGTAGAACTGCATGGCCATAGTCCAACAACAAATGGAAAGCCATTAGAGCAGGTAACAGGTTCCAAGGATGAAAACAGATAGATACCTAGCACTGACTCCTTTGGGCTACCAGAAAACAGAGGTTTGAGGTACCCTGGCAAAACACCTGATAGGACCTATTAGGGTGGTATGACTCTAAATAACCTAGGGAAGTTCTTTACTCAAGGACATGAGGATGATTTAATGTCAAAACTTGAAGACATGAGAAGTAGAAAACAACAAAGTGAGAAGCTCCACAGTTATATGGAGACCCACAGATAGGGCACATATAGGGCAGTTTTGGACAGCCATATTACAAGCTTATACAGTTACAGTATGTCCACCATCTGATCATTTATTAGCAGCTTAGTCCTTGACAATGTATGCCATTTTGAGAAAAGATATACATGGATATCGTTAATCATTGTTTTTATACAAAAGGCCAGCTAGTTCTGAGCTGTGTTCAAATGTAATGTATGTTTCTTAATGAAGAGCATATGACATAGCATAGAAATTTCTGAAGGCTAAGTATATCAATCACTTAAATGCAAGCAATGAATATAGTCAACCTTGATTAGATGTGATTAAATAATTTAAGAAAGAGTTCAACTAAATCATGCAAATGGGACTCAGGAAGCCTTGATAATATGAAATCAAAATCTAATTTATCTGATCATTTTTGGTGATCACAATAATTGGAGCAGTATTAATGTAGGGCTTCTCGATGACAGAGCCCAATTCTCAAATAAGACAGCATATTAACTATAGGTTATTTAAAAAAATAAAGGAAACTATCTGAACATTATTTTTTACCTTGAAATAGATTAACATGATTTAACACAATTTATGCATGGTGGTGCGATGGTTCGCACTGTTACCTCACACCTCTGGGACCGTCCTGCCTCTGCTCTGGGTCTACACATGTGGATGCATGTTCTCCCTGTGTCTTTATAGGGTTTCCTCTTGGTTCTCTGGTTCCTACAGTCCAAAAATATGATTAGGTTAATTGGAGCTGCCCAATTGCCCATAGGTGTGAGTGGTATGTGTGCACTGAATGGGTTGGATCCGTGTCCTGGGTCATTCCCTGGCTTGCATCTGTATCTTCTGGGATAGACCTGACCTGCATAGGACAAGTGAGTATAAAAAAGGATGGATGAATTGTAGAACCCCATATAACAAAATATATAGAACAGTGTAATAATTCCTTCATGTTATAAATGTAGTTATTACACTGTCTCCCATTTGAATTTTTCATTGGACCACCTTTAGCTTTGATTATAGCAAACAATTGTCATAGCATGTTTTCCACAGCCTTATGCAACATCTCACCCTTTATTTTCATCCATATTTGCCTTCATTTCTCACCGAGATCCTGTATTGACAAGTGAGTTGAACCACTCCATAAAGCCTCCTTTATCACATCCCAAAGACTTTCAATGAGGTTAAGGTCACAACTCTGTGGTGACCAAGTTATACATGAAAATTATTCCTCATGGTCCCTGAACCACTCTTTGACAATTCGAACCCAATGAATCTTGGCATTTATCTCCTGGAATATGCTTGTGCCAACAGAGAAGAAAAAATCCATTCATGATGGATGGAGATATAACCTGGCCAGTAGATTCAGGTACTCAGCTGACTTCACTTTATTGCTGCATAACGTTGCTGGGCTGTAATAATGATCCAGTCATTGGCTCTTAAGTATTTGATGATATAAATTCAAATGGCGACCTTTTTTGCCGGGCAGTGTATTTAAATTCATACAAAAGATATTCTCAGGGGTGCAGTTAAAAATTCTGGGCCCCCTGGTAAAATCTTAGGGATGTATTTTTCAATCAGAATAAGTATGGGACACCCCCCCCAGGTTTCCAACAGTACAGATGTCTCTTCTGTGCCCCTAGTTATATTGTACACATATATGAGACATAAATAACTACATAACACAGACATCAAATAGTATAAGTTCAGTATAAATTAATATAATATAAATATATATTAGTACAAAAAGCTCTTTTTAACTGAAGAACACTCGTGGCCTA
The DNA here is from genome assembly GCA_026777985.1 of Mormyrops attenuatus. Taxonomy (NCBI): domain Eukaryota; kingdom Metazoa; phylum Chordata; class Actinopteri; order Osteoglossiformes; family Mormyridae; genus Mormyrops; species Mormyrops attenuatus. The sequence goes on from JAODKC010000028.1 coordinate 7,748,752, forward strand.
AAAAATTTCTTCCCCAGACATACATTAAAATGGGCCTTCTCAGGGGTGTCAGAAGCATTTTGAATGTGAGGGGGACACACTGGCGTTGAACTAATATTTTATGTTAAATGTGGGGGGGTCCAAACGAATAATTATGAAATGTGAGGGGGACACGTCCCCCTCAGATTTAATGGCAGCAACGCCATGGGCCTTCTTATGCTTAGCAGGGTATTCAGGCCAGTTACTGTAGGCTCAGCCGGTGGACACAGGGCTGGTGAAAATCGCAATGGAATCACAGCACTCTGCTGAAGACCGGTATTTGCTCTTATGTGCAAGAAGGAATAGGATCAGCACTGCCAGAGCCCTACAAAGTGACCTCCAGCAGGACTCCGGTGTGAATGTCTCTGTTAGTTATAATTGAATCACAATACATGAAAATTAAAAAAAAAACACTTCCCAGTAGACCTAAGAATCAATGGATGACTTAACCAAGTATTCCCAATATTTCATGATCAATAAAAACTCATTGGCCTAAAAGTCAGTTTGCCCAATCCACACATTTACATCCACTGTAACAATTATCAGACATTTTCTTTTCACAAACTTTCTCAGAAATTTCACTTGTATTTTTATCCACTTTTCTTTTTTAAAACATTGGGGAAATTCCTATGAGTTCCTCTCCGGCTATTCGCCCCCCAATCTCCATCCCCTAGCTCACCAACCATTGCTTTCCAAATACAGATTGGGCTGAGCCGCCAGGCAGTCCTTCTTGACTCGAACAACTTCAGTCTAGCATTGGGATTGGAGCTGATGTGGTGCTCAGGCGTTGCCCACTGCATGGTAGCACTTGGGTCCCAGTTTGAGGTGGCCCATCCGGGTAGGCGTGTGGAACGTCTTGTCTCTCCAGCAAGATGACATCTTCCTGTGCTGTCAGGGGAGCTTTATAAACTCCAAATTTCGTTGTAGCACTCTCTGAGGTATGCAGACCGGGGAGTGGCCAGATCTCTGTAGGTGGGTACACCTATTTTTGGTCTGGTTAGTCTGATGACTGCAATACTCAGGGAGTAGCTGTTGCTATGGCGGGTTGTCTCCTCCCGATACTGTCCGATTATACTCCTTTCAACAAGCATATTATACAGTAAGACTTAGGCTATGGCACTCCTTCGGGGTCTTGTCTTGTCTGGTCTTGTCTTTATGTTGAACGAGCGGTTGCTAGAGGAATCCCAAATGAAGCATATTATCTGCATTGCGAGGGAGCATAAGATACGGCTCTACGGTCATTGCTGAGGACCTGAGTGGCTGGATCCTGAAGTATTTTGTCATGTGGTGGGCGGGACAACGCGCTGCATCAGTGCATGCTCCCCAACCTGACCTGAACTGATCTATCAATGTGATTCCACTCTATGTGTTTTGTGTGTTGATATTGTATACTTCTGATTAATAAACATATATCAGTACATGTATTTGCTATATACACTGATCAGCTACAACATTAAAACTACCGGCAGGTGAAGTGAATACATTGATTAATCCATTACAATGGCCCCTGTCAAGGGTGCCATTATACGCTGCTCAATAAAATTAAAGGAACACTTTTTAATCAGAGTATACCATCAAGTTGATTAAACTTATGGAATATTGATCTGGTCAGTTAAATAGCAGATGAGGTTGTTAATCAGTTTCAGCTGCTTTGGTGTTAATGAAATTAACAAGTGCACTAGAGGGGCAACAATGACATGACTCCCAAAATAGGAATGGTTTATTGGTTAAATGGTTGCATTTTTCCGTCCTCATCTCTTCTGACTCTTTATTCACTAGTTTTGCATTTGGCTACGGGCAGTGTCATTACTGGTAGCATGGGGCGATACCTGGACCCTACAAATGTTGCACAGGTGGTCCAACTTCAGGATGGTGCATTATTATGTGCCACTGCCAGAAGGTTTGCTGTATCTCCCAGCACAGTCTCAAGGGCATGGAAGAATTCCAGGAGACACGCAGTTACTCTAGGAGAGCTGAACAGGGCCGTAGAAGGTCATTAACCCATCAGCAGGACCGGTATTTGCCCTTATGTGCAAGAAGGAATAGGATCAGCACTGCCAGAGCCCTAAAAAATTACCTCCAGCAGGACTCCGGTGTGAATGTCTCTGACCAAACAATCAAAAACAGACTTCATGAAGGTGGCCTGAGGGCTGAACATCCTCTAGTGGGCCCTGTGGCATTGCCTGGCCCCATGGAGCTTGATTTCCATTTGCCATAGAATACCAGAATTGGCAGGTCCACCACTGGCGCCTTGTGCTTTTCACAGATGAGAGCAGATTCACCCTGAGTACAAGTGACAGATGTGAAAGGGTCTGGAGAAGCCCTAGAGAATGTTATGCTGCCTGTTACATTGTTCAGCATGACCAGTTTGGTGGTGGGTCAGTGATGGTCTGGGGAGGCACATCCATGGAGGGACACACAGACCTCTACAGGCTAGACAATGGCACCTTGACTGCCATCATGTATCGGGATGAAATCCTAGGACCTATTGTCAGACCCTACGCTGGTGGAGTGGGTCCTGGGTTCCTCCTGGTGCACGATAATGCCTGGCCTCATGTTGCAAGAGTATGCAGGCAGTTCCTGGAGGATGAAGGAATTGATACCATTGACTGGCCCCCACGCTTGCCTGACCTAAATCCAATAGAATACTTATGCAATATTATGTTTTGGTCCATCCGACGGCGCCAGCTTGCACCTCAGACTGTCCAGGAACTCAGTGATTCCCTGGTCCAGATCTGGAAGGAGATCCCCCAGGATACTGTTCGTCATCTCATTAGAGCATGCCCCGAAGTTGTCAGGAATGCATTCAACCATGTGGGGGCCATACAAACTATTAAGTATGATTTTAAGTTGCTGCAGTGAAATTTCTGCAAAATGGACTAGCCTGCCGCATCATTTTTTTCAGTTTGATTTTTGGCATGTCTTTGAATTCAGCCCTCTGTAGGTTGATCATTTTCATTTCCATCAAACAATGTGGCATCCTTTCATTCCTAACACATTACCCAGTCCATATCAGTATAGATATCAGCATGATTTTTTCCCATTGAGATCAGATGTGTTTTCAAAGTGTTCTTTTAATTTTTTGAGCAGTGTATATTAGTCAAATGAACAGTCAGGTCTTGAACCTAATGTATTGGTGCTCTGTGTTTGTGTGTGTGTGTGTGTGTGTGTGTGCGCGCGCGCATGTGTTCAGAGGAGTTTGCATGTTCTGTCCATGTTGTGTGGGTTTCCTGTGTTTACACCTACAGTCCATAGACATTTAGGATAAATGCCATCTGTAAATTGCCTGTAGTGTGTGTGTGTGGGGGGGGGATGTGTGTGTGTGTGTATGTTCCCTGTGATGGACTGGAATTCTGCAGAGGGTATACCACTACTACTACTACTACTTATAATAATAATAATAATAATAATAATAATAATATAGTTTCAAGGGAAAAGAAACTCAGGAGTATTTAAATCTACAGTTTTAATATACTTGCAACTTAAAAGCACTTATTAGAGTATATTTATTTATTTTGCATATCCAGATGTCTTAAAACAACTTCATTTTAATATAGACTAAGTTTATTTCAGAACAACAACGTATTGATATACAACTTGTCACGAATTATACATAACGCCACCTACTGTAGACATACTACGTGTTGTATTATCCTTTGATAAACACAGTAGGAACTGATATGTTTGTAGCCTGGCGGTCATGGTTTTTCCTGCATGAAGTGGCCACTTCGAATCTTCCACAATTCTTTAATAATGGACAACAGTGAGGGGGCGGGATCTGATTAAGTCTGATCTGATCTCAACTAATCTGACGTCTACGACTTCATCATCGGATTTTCACTATTCTGACAACTAGTCGCTTCGCCATTTTTTACTAACCAAACAAGATGCGGTTTTAAAGTTTTCCCAACCCACCTATTTACATCCACTGTAGCAATTATCAGACGTTTTCTTTTCACGAACTTTCTTAGAAATCTCACTTGCATTTTTTTTTCCACGTTTCTTTTTTAAAACATTGGGGGAAATTCCTTTGAGTTTCTCTCCGGCTATTCGCCCTCCGAGCTCCATCCCGGGCTCACCAGGCGTCTCTTTCCAAATTCAGACTGGGCTGAGCCGCCAGGCAGTCCTTCTTGACTCGAACGACTTCAGTGTAGCAGAAGTCCGGGAAATGGCATGGTCTATCGTCGACCAGAAGGTAACATTCACCTTTAATTAAACCGTAACCACTTTTCTCGTATGTGTATACTATTTGTATTTTAAAATTGTGAATGTTTAAATATTACGGATGTCAGGAAAAGTTAAAAAATAAATAGCTATAGAAATTATCACGAGAAACAGGTTCAGTGTTGCTGTTTAATTATATAGACATTTTAATCATTCCGATATAGTTCTATTGTTTTTGCAGGCAATAGCGAATGTCACTGACGTTTTTGGTTAAATGAGCCGAAATAATTCTGAATTAATGGAAATTTTGCGTTGTGATTCAAAATGAAATTTAAATTAAGGAGAATGGCCACGTTATGAAATGGCTCAGGATATTAAAAACGGTAAGCGTTGTCGATTAAACGAATAAGACCTTTTATTAGCTTTTAGTTATGTTTTTTTATGCATACAATCAGCAAATTAACAGTGCAAAAGTGGAATGTATTTAAAATAAAAATATAGGTCTTTTGGATATATATATATATATATCTAAATTATTTATGTATTTACCAATGCATATTGCTTTTAAGTGATTGTTTAGCTTATATAATGACAAACTGTTAAAGTACTAAAATAGTTATAAAGATAAAATAGTTATAAAGTTTAAAAAAAGAAACTTCCGTTTCCCAGTTTAGCACTAACTGGAAGAGCAACAGAAAGAATAATCCATCCTTCCATTTGTTCGTTCTGGCCAGCTTCACAGAAGGGCCTGGAGCATATCCCAGGCAACACAGGGTTAAAGGCTGAGGTAAACTCTGGATGCTAGTCCATTGCAGGACAAGAACACAAGCATGCAATTTAGAGACACTAGTTAGACTAATGGCATGTCTCTCCCCATATCCCTTGAAGTGTTAACCATAGCCCCACCATGCCGCCCCAAGCAGAATTCATGTTTGTATGTTTCCTATAAATTTGACAACTTTGCTTCCTGACATGGATTTCTGATTTAAACGCCAGGGTTATGAGAAACTGGAGAAGGTCTGAGTATTGATTAATATGGGCTTCTGGGGAAAAATTTACAAAAGACTGGAATGATTCACAGAATAAAAATTTGTCACGGAAGGGATAGTTAATAAACATTGTAGTAAATGATAGTAAATTAAGAAACTTTACTCTTGTTTTTATTATGATATTACTTTTTGTTATATTTGTGTATATTTGGAATACCAAGTAATATACCAAGTAATTGTGTGAAGCAGGTACCAGCTCTCCAGGTGGCGCAGGTGCACAGTCAGTCACTCACACATGTAGGGCAATTTAGGCACCCCAGTTCATTGAAGCTTCATGTCTTGGGACTGTAGGAGGAAATGGGAGGAGATCATACAATGTCCACACACACGAAACAGTGTTATGCAGCAACAGCACTACTCATTGCAGCACCAGCTATGGCTACGTGATGTGCATTGTTAATACCGACATTCCTTGTTATGCACATGCAGTTGTCACATAGTCAGGCGTGTGTGTGTGTGTGTGTGTATGCTCCCTCTGATGTACTGGAATTTTGCAGAGGGTGTACTACTACTACTACTACTGCTAAAAATAATAATAATAATAATAACAGTAATAATAATAGTAAAAACAATAATAATAGTGTTATGATATTGTTCCTAATTTACATAAATGATATTGACACCAATACATACTGATCTAGCAGCAGAGAGGCTTCAACAGGATCTTGACTTAATTAGCGACTGGGCTGATACCTGGTAGATGAAATTTAACATAGATAAATGTGAAGTAATCCACGCAGGGAGTAGAAATATAAAGTACAGATATTTTATGGGTTCCACGGAAATAAAGGTAGCTGATTACGA
>JAODKC010000028.1:7807970-7829568 GCA_026777985.1 Mormyrops attenuatus
CTGCTCCCTACCCATCATTTTGTTCAGCCCTCGCCATGCATCTCTAGCATTACCAGTCTTCAGTTTCTCCTCAACCTCATCTTTATAATTCAATTGGGCTTTTTTTATTAATTGTCTAGTATGCTTTGTCAGCTCCTTTATTCTACCTAAGTCACCCTGCATGAAAGTTATTTTCTTCAAGTTTAAATGGTATTTAAGTTCCTTACTGACCCATGGTTTATTATTTGGATAGATTTTAATTTCTTTTGTTCCAATTACTGAATCCACACAAAATTTAATGTAGCTAGTTATGGTGTCATTTAATAGTTCATAATCACTCTGACAGTCCTTATCGCTTAGAAATAGATCCCATTCTGTTGCCTCAGAACAACACCTCAGCATGTCCACCGAGCTTTCTGTCCAGGCTTGACAGTGCAAAACAGTCAGTTTAGTCCTCTTTAAGGATTGTCGGTACTTTGGTAAAAGGTGGATGACGTTGTGATCTGACAGTCCCAAAGGTGGGCGGGACCGGGAAGTATAGGCACCTTCCACATTTCCATAACATAGATCTATAATTCTGTCCATTCTTGTCGGACATGAGACATATTGTTCCAAATTGGGCAGTAGAGCAGCGACATCACATCTGTTAAAATCTCCTAGTAGGAAAACGGGATCATCAGCAGAGTGATGTAGTGCCTTATTATACTTAGCAGCAATACTCTCTGCCGCGAGTTTTAAAGTCTGGCCCCGGCACATATACCAAAATCACTGTTATCTGACCAAATTCACGAGGCAGATAATACGGTCTGAATGAAACAGTCATCAATTCATAATGGGTGGTGCAATCAATGTCACGTACCGTGATGTTTGTTGCCCAGCTGGAGTTTATGAACATACACAGTCCGCCTCCAGTTCGCTTTGCCGTCTGTATTACATCCCGGTCACAGCGAACTAGAGAATATCCATCCAAACTGATATTATTAACATCCTCGTTCAGCCATGTCTCGGTAAGACAGATCAGGTTAGTCCTGCTGAAATCCCTATCATACTTTATCAGTGCAGCAAGTTTGTGCATTTTGTTCTGTAATGAGCGCACATTGGAAAGAGTTATTGTCAGAAGGGGGAAGCGGCTTCCACGCCGTTTGAGCCTGTTCCGTACCCCACCTCTTGATCCTCTTTTCTTTTTCTTCTTAATGCTCCATCCAGGGTGGATTATCCCAGGTGGGTTAAAGAGAAGTTTCGGAGGTCCTTTGAAGGAATATCGGAGATTCAGTAGATCCTCCCTGGTGTAGAAACGAACGTTGGATACCGGATCACCATGCCACGAAAAACACGTTTCTCCTCCATGTGCGCATACAATGTCCCAAATTATTACAGATGTAAAAATAATTATGGCGATCTTAATCAACGTATTATCAAACATAATTACCGCATATAATATAACCTATCGTAAGCTTGCAAACTTAATATAAGGTTAACAAACGAAGTAGACAAACATACACAATGCCACTGCCGAGGGTCAGCACCCGTGCATGCGCCCCTCCTCCTCTTTAAATATGTGTTAAAGCACTAGTAGAACAACTTCTTTGTTTGTTGTGTTTAGTTTTCAGAAGTTTGGGATCTGGTACATTATACAGATTTAATATACACCATACTCTGCCTGTGGAGCAGTTTTACCAGCTAAGTTGAGCTTATGTATGTACAGTGATAGAAAATCTAGGTAGCAGTAACATTTGATCTCAGATGAAAATCCCAATAGGGTCTTTAGTTATATGTCTCTCTGACATTACAGTAGTTGCTTAGTTATACTATTGGTGTGTCAGTTAAGGTTCTTGTTCTTATGTTATGGAAAACACTGGCCATAATGCAAATGAGAAAGTAATAAATAGAATATAAATATTTATATAAGTAAAGAAACGTAAACATAAAATACATTTTAAGGCATGGACATTAAGATATACACAAAGAAATACAGTTAACTAACTAACTGGAGGGGGAAAAAAATGTTATTTGATATGTAAATAGATTGTGCAGTGAATAGGTGTTGTTTCAGATCTTTTCATTTATTGGTTTTCATGTTTCTAGTTGATCAATCCAGTGATTCTGGAAATCATAGAGGTTGGGGAATGTGGGAGGAGTAAGAATTAGATGGAGTGATGGGACTGTTGAATCAATGTTGTTGTTCTGACAGCATCTATTCTAGTTTTATTATGGTTTGGTGATAATATTATTGAAGAGCTATGTAGGAGTGGCTGAGAAAAGGTAATTTCTTTTTTGTTTTTCATTTAATTGCCCAGTTAATTAAACTTATGTTGTCTACTTCATTTTGTCTTAAGAATGAAATAAATATGCATGTTATACACTGCTCAAAAAATTAAAGGAACACTTTGAAAACACATCAGATTTCAATGGAGAAAAAATCATGCTGGATATTTATACTGATATGGACTGGGTAATGCATTAGAAAGGAAAGGATGCCACATTGTTTGATGGAAATGAAAATTATCAACCTACAGAAGGCTGACTTCAAAGACACCCCAAAAGTGAAAGTAAAAAAATGATGCGGCAGGTTAATACATTTTGGTGAAATTTCATTGCAGCAATTCAGAATCCTACTCTGTAGTTTATATGGCCCCCACATGCTTGTATGCCTGCCTTACAATGTCAGGGCATGTTCCTAATGAGACAACGGATGGTGTCCTGGGGGATCTCCTCCCAAATCTGGTCCAGGGCATCACTGAGCTCCTGGACAGTCTGAGGTGCAACCTGGCAGCGTTGGATGGACTGAAAGATACGTAATGTCCCAGAGGAGTTCTAATGGATTTAGGTCAGGTGAGCGTGGGGCCAATCAATGGTATCAATTCTTTCATCCTCTAGGAACTGCCTGCATACTCTCGCCACATGAGGTTGGGCATTGTTGTGTACCAGGAGGAACACAGGACCACCTGCCCCAGCATAGGGTCTGACAATGGCTCCAAGGATTTCATCTCAGTACCTAATGGCAGTCAAAGTGCTGTTGTCTAGCCTGTAGAGGTCTGTGTGTCCCTCCATGAATATGCTTCCCCAGACCATCACTGACCCACCACCGAACTGGATCATGCTGAACAATGTTATGGGCAGCATAACATTCTCCATGGCTTTACCAGACCCTTTCACATCTGTCACATGTGCACAGGATGAACTTGCTCTCATCTGTGAAAAGCACAGGATGCCAGTGGTGGACCTGCCAATTCTGGTATTCTATGGAAAATGGAAATCAAGCTCCATGGGGCCAGGCAATGCCACAGGGCCCACTAGAGGATGTTGGGCCCTCAGGCCACCCTCATGAAATCGGTTTCTAATTGATTGGTTAGAGATATTCACACCAGTGGCCTGCTGGAAGTCATTTTGTAGGGCTCTGGCAGTGCTCATCCTGTTCCTACTTGCACAAAGGAGCAGATACTTCTCCTGCTAGGGTTAAGGACCTTCTACAGCCATGTCCAACTTTCCTACAACAACAACCTGTCTCCTGGAATCTTCCATGTCCTTGAGACTGTGCTGGGAGACACAGCAAACCTTCTGGCAATGGAATGTGTTGATGCACCATCCTGGAGGAGTTGGACTACCTGTGCAACCTCTGTAGGGTCCAGTTATCACCTTATGCTACCAGTAGTGAAATTGACCATAGCTAAATGCAAAATCTAGTCAGAAAAGATGAGGAGGGAAAAATGTCTTTGGCCTCCACCTGTTAAACCATTCCTGTTTTGGGGGTTGTCTTATTATTGCCCCTCTAGTGCACCTGTTGTTAATTTCATTAACACGAAAGCAGCTGAAACTGATTAACAACCCCTCTGCTACTTTAATTGACTTGATGCTATACTCTGATTAAAAAGTGTTCCTTTTATTTTTTTGAGCAGTGTATTTGGTGTTTTTACACATGAAGACTATCCTTCCATTTTCTGCAACTGCTTGTCCTATTCAGGGTTGCTGGGGAGCCTATGGAACAACCCATTTGGTGGCACCAACCCATCACAGGGCACACACACACACACACACACACCTATGAACAATTTGGTAAGTCATATTAACCTCAGCATGTTTTTGGACTGTCGGGGAAAATTATCAACCTACAGAAGGCTGAATTCAAAGACACCTTGAAAATCAAAGTGAAAAATTGATGCGGCAGACTAGTGCGTTTTGCACTAGTTTCATTGCAGCAACTCAAAAATTTACTCAGTAGTTTGTGTGCAACCTGGCGGCATCGGATGGACTGAAACATAATGCCCCAGAGGTGTTCTATTGGATTTAGGTCAGGCAAGCGTGGGGGCCAGTCAATGGTATCAATTCCTTCATCCTCCAGGAACTGCCTGCATACTCTCTCCACATGAGGCCCAGGACCCACTGTACCAGTGTAGGGTCTGACAATGGGTCCAAGGATTTCATCCCAAAACCTAATGGCAGTCAAGGTGCCGTTGTCTAGTCTGTAGAGGTCTGTGCGCCCCTCCATGGATATGCCTCCCCAGACCATCTACCACCAATCCGGTCATGCTGAACAAAGTTTTCCACAACTTCTCCAGACCCTTTCACATCTGTCACATGTGCACTGGGCGGACCTGCCAATTCTGGTATTCTGTGGCAAATGCCAGTTGAGCTCCATGGTGCTAGGCAGTAAGCACAAGGCCCACTAGAGGAAAATATGAGGAAGGAAAAATGTTAGTGGGCTTCACCTGTTAAACCATTCCTGTTTTGGGGGTCGTCTCATTGTTACCGCTCTAGTGCAGCTGTTTAATTTCATTCACACTAAAACAGCTGAAACTGATTAACAAGCCCCTCTGCTACTTAACTGACCAGATCAATATCCCAGAAGTTTAGTTGACTTGATGATACACTCAGATTAAAAAGTGATCCTTTAATTTTTTTGAGCAGTGTATTAGGTGGCATTTAAGTGACATCTGCCTTGCCAGCATGCTTGGTAGGTGAATTAATTAGGATGAACGACTAGTGGATTAAAAAATAATCCTTTCAATTAAAACGAGTTAAAAAAAAGGTTCAAAAGAAGTAGTGTGTGCTCGGAAACCTAAGCTGCAGTGCTTGTACTTGTGCTCCTGCGAGAATGAGACAGAGACACCCTTGTCTTGATGTACTTCTGCTGACCAACACTGAATGCATCACATCTGTCTGGGGGATCATAAATGCTCTGTTTTTTCCACCTCATTCCATATTTTTATACACATATGTACAGTGCATACACTACATACGCTAGGTCAGGTGTCCCTAACTGAACAACCTTACCAGAACACTTGCCTAATTGATAACCATTTTAAGCTTTTGGAATTAGTTTCACTACAGACTCACATTGTATAAATGTCCAAACCACTTTTGCCTCTAGGGTAGTTCATCAGTTGCAGGGTAAAACAACTGACAATAAATAATTGAAGAAATGAACATACATCTTATAATGCTAATTGATTGTTTGCTCAAGGGTTACTTGCAATAAAGACTTAAAGGTGCCACATAATGAAAATCTTTACCTTGTCATAACTGAAAAAAGAGAGAAATTACATACCTTGAATCTCAAACATTGTTGTTACCCCTTTGAAATATTGAATACGTAAAAGAAGAAAGTGAAATGGGCTGTTTAAAAAATTCCTTGACTAATACATAACAGTCTTAACCACACCCCCAAATGTAACATATGCTAGCCCACTTTCAAGCTCAATGGAAATGCACTTTCGGGCTTCAAGGGTTATACAGGTACTATGAAGAACGAAGCAGAGGACATCAGCAAAAATGGCAAATTATATGCCTAAGTTTGCTGTTGTGGCTGTGTCGGGGATACTGGCACTTTTCATACAATACACAAGGAACCAAACTGTCAACGGGCATGGCTGAAGTTCATCTTTAACAGGTAAGTTAACATTTCCCAAATGCTGCCATTAATAACAACTTATATAGTTGGAACTGTAAAATTGCAGCAACGATGCTATGGGAAAACATACCCCAGTTTTTCAGGGAAGTAGTAAACAACATTATGAAGTCTGTGATATTGAGGCTTCTGTACTTCCCACAGCGTACTTCTGGCTAAATAAATATCTAATCAATACTGCAGCAAAAAAAAGAAAGCAAAACTCCAAATTCATTACAAGCAACATATTTACAAGCTGCATGAAGAGGTTAGCATTGTAAAATCGTTTGTTATGTGAGAAGAAAAATAAATTCAATGTTCTTCTTACAATGCTGAAAACAAAGTTATCATTGTACTAATGTTGTGCCTAGGCTGAAGTGGGACTATTAAGTGACGTGCGGCAAATTGGTTCTGTATAAGCCACTGAATTTAGAATTAGAATTTAGTGCAGTACCGCAATGTAAACTAGCCAATCAGAGCGGAGCTCATGAACATATTAATGAGCCCACCAAATAAGGGAAAACAGCCTGTTTCATTCAAGGGCCAAATTGTCGGGTTGTAAATGGGCCTGTAAAACCACTTCTGGACATTTTTCTACCAAACTAAGTTCATATACCAACGCAGACACCAAAGTACAATTTGAAAAATAAGTGCATTCTATGGCACCTTTAAAAACATCTAATGCTTGTGGGATTATTGAATCAGAGCTATAAGTGACATACTTTTAATATATTTAATGTCAGGGTCAGTCCCTGTCTTGCCCCATTTGGTCTGTCATTTCCCCATTTGGCCAAGAGGTGTCACTGGCCATCCAGTTTTTCTGATGTTTCCAATGGCTTGGCACTGCTCTGTTCCTAGTGTGTTCCCCTGTTCCCTGGGCCAACAGGTGACTGAATGGGCTAATTGGACATCTGTGAACCAAGCATCTCCTACCATTGTGGATTAGAGAGGCCAGCCTCAACTTGTTGGACATTTTGCGCCCTATCTTATACCCAGTCTAAAGTGGCACCAGACATGTGTCTTTGCTAGCATAAGCACAACACAGCTGTCATTTTCCTGTGCAGCACTGGTGTCGTTTAAATAGCAGATGTACTTTTGCCCATCCTGGGTGTGTTGATTTTAAAATGAGGTGGTCAGGTACATTGTTGTCACATTGCTATCTTGAGGAAGCAGAAGCGATTTCATGACTAATCAACAAAAACCAGGTCTAAAGTCAATGGTGTAGTATTTCACTGTTATTTAAAGGGTGTGTTATGAAGATAATACCATGTGCCTACAACCCCATTTCCAAAAAAGTTGGGACACTGTGTAAAATGCAAATAAAAAGATTGCAATTATTTGCAAATCATATAAACTCATATTTAATTGACAACAGAACAAAGACAACATATCAAATGTTGAAATGTTATAATTTAATGACAAATATATGCTCAATTTGAATTTGATGCCAGCAGCACATTTAAAAAAAGTTGGGACAGGGGCAACAAAAGACTGGAAAAGGTATGTAATGCTGAAACAAAACACCTGGTTGAATATCTCACAACTAATTAGGTTAATTGGCAATAGGTCAGTAAGATGATTGCATATAAAAGAGAAGCAGAGTCTCTAATGTGGAGAGGTTCACCACTCTGTGAAAGACTGTGCAGGCAAATCGTGCAGCAGTTTAACAATAATATTCCTCAATGTAATACTGCAAAGAATTTGGGAATTTCATCCTGTATGGCACATAATGTCATTAAAAGATTCATAGAATCTGGAGAAATCTCTGTATCCAAGGTTAAGAACCAATATTGGATAGCCGTGATCTTTGGGTCCTCAGGAAGCACTGCATTAAAAACAGGCATGATTCTATAGTGGATCGCTAAAGAGGAGAGAGCCCATTCAGCTTGTTATCAGCAGACAGTTCAAAAGTCAGCATTCATAATAGTATGGGGTGCATTAGTGCCCATGGCTTGGGTAGCTTGCACATCTAGTAAGGCATCATTAACGCTGAACAATATATACAGGACAGGTTTTGGGGCAACATATGACACCATTCAGACAACATCTATTTCAGAGAAGGCCTTGTACTGTCGTGGCCAAAAGTATTGAGAATGACACAAGAATTGGTTTTCACAAAATAGCTGCTTCAGTGTTTGTAGATCTTTTTGTCAGATGTTTATATGGTATACTGACGATTATAAGCTTTTCATAAGTGTCAAAGGCTTTTATTGACAATTACATTAAGCTTATGCAAAGAGTCAATATTTCCAGTGTTGGCCCTTCTTTTTCAAGACCTCTACAATTCGCCCAGGCATGCTGTCAATCAACTTCTGGGCCAAATCCTGACTGATGGCAGCCCATTCTTGCATAATCGATGTGTGGAGTATGTCAGAATTTGTGGGTTTTTGTTTGTCCATCTGCCTCTTGAGGATTGACCACAAGTTCTTAATGGGATTAAGGTCTGGGTAATTCCCTGGCCATGGACCCAGAATGTCGATGTTTTGTTCACCGAGCCACTCAGTTATCACTTTTGCCTTATGGCGCGGTGTCCCATCATGCTGGAAAAGGCATTGTTTGTCACCAAACTGTTCTTGGATAGTTAGGAGAAGTTGTTCTCGGAGGATGTTTTGTACCATTCTTTATTCATGACTGTGTTCTTAGGCAAAATTCTGAGTAAACCCATTCCCTTAGCTGAGAAGCAACCCCACACATGAATAATTTACTGGTGGCATGCCACAGCACTGATGATAGTGCTCACCTTTTCTTCCCCAGAGAAAAAAAAATCGGATGCCCCAAACAATCGGAAAGGGGATTCATCAGAGAAAATAGCTTTACCTCAGTCCTCATGAGTTCAATCCCTGTACCTTCTGCAGAATATCAGTCTATCCCTGATGTTTTTCTTGAAGAGAAGTGGCTTCTTTGCTGCCCTTCTTGACACTAGGCCATCCTCCAAAAGTTTCACTCACATTTGCCTGCTGCGATTCCTGAGCAATCTCTGCACTGGTGGTGCCTCGATCACGCAGCTGTCAACTTTAGGAGATGGTCTTGGCACTTGCTGGACTTTCTTGTGTGCCCTGAAGCCTTCTTCTCAACAACTGAACCTCCCTGATTTAAGTGCAATCTTACTAGCAGCAATATCCTTGCCTGTGAAGCCCTTTTTGTGCAAAGCAATGAAGACTGCACGTGTTTCCTTGCACGTAACCATAGGAAGGAAGATTTCAAGTGCCACCCTCCTTTAAAAGCATCCAGTCTGCTATTCTAACTAAGTCAGCATGACAGAGTGATCTCCAGCCTTGTCCTTGTCAACATTCTCACCTGTGTTAACAGGAGAATCACTGAAATGATGTCAGCAGATCCTTTTGTGGCAGGGCTGAAATGCAGTGGTAATGGGTTATTTCGGATTAAGTTCATTTTCATGGCAAAGAGGAACTTTGCAATTAATTTCAATTCATCTGATCACTGTACATAACATCCTGGAATATATGCAACTTGCCATCATAAAAACTGAGGCAACAGACTTTGTGAAAATTAATATTTGTTTCATTCTAAAACTTTTGGCTTTATATTTCGGCAAGACAATGCAAAACCGCACTTTGCTCGTATTACAACACCATTGCTCCGCAGTAGAAAAGTCCGGGTCCTAGACTGGCCTGCCTGCAGTCCAGACCTGTCACCCATTGAAAACATTTGGTGCATCATGAAACAAACTGTTTCACTTTCACTTTCAAAATTCCAGTATATAGAGTGTTGTTAAAAGAAGTGATGCAACACAATGGTAAACATGCCCCTGTCCCAACGTGGTGCTGCCACCAAATTCAAATTGAGCATATTTGTCATAAAACAATAAAATTTCTATTTTAACATTTGATATATTGTCTAAGTTCTATTTTCGATTAAATATGAGTTTATATGATTTGTAAATCATTTTATAATTGTGTTTTTATTTACAATTTACACAGCATCCCAACATCTGCACAACACGCCTACACTCCTTGTTACAAATACAGGAACACGCAGCAGCACACAAATATGCAAAAGATTAAAAGAAAAAGACTACCATGTGAAAGATCATTAATGTGTACATCAAGATATAAAAAATATTATGCCTATGCATAATGACATATATTTATGCATGATGATACATATTTATCAGGAAATTGGCTAATTATTACAGTGGAACCTACGCACCAAGCAAGGACAGACTGTAATCTGGTAAGTACCCACAATAGGCTAAGATATTTTGAAACATTCATTTCTCATTACAGGTTATATACAGGTACAAGAAACAATACATTTCATTGTAAAATGTGTAACAGTAACCTATGTTTTTTCATTGTTCCTTTGTTCTTTGAGGGGTATAAAAGCATGATTAATGTTGGCAATGTTTTATTGTGCATAATTTGTCGATTTAATTTTACCACACAAAAATCATGTGATATATACACTGTCTGCGGATGGTTCGCTATTATCTGTGGTTTCAGCTATCCATGGTTGGTCTTCAAATGTATTGGGGATACTACTGTAATTATATTATTATTTTTATTGCTACCTATAAAGTTGAGGGAGGAAGCAGGGTGGAATCCTGCTGTTGCTGTAGATGGTATGTTCACATGCTTTCACTTTGCGCATGAGCTGATCTGTTTCCTCTGCAGAGAAGCACTCTTTTCTACTGCCTGATAAATCTACTGTTGTAATAGCAATCTGCCAAGGTGTAAGCATACCTAACTTTTAAAAGAAATGTAACA
Source organism: Mormyrops attenuatus (assembly GCA_026777985.1). NCBI lineage: Eukaryota > Metazoa > Chordata > Actinopteri > Osteoglossiformes > Mormyridae > Mormyrops > Mormyrops attenuatus. The sequence goes on from JAODKC010000028.1 coordinate 7,818,561, forward strand.
TGACACTGATGGGTTTACAGCATGTTACGCTTCAAACACACCCATGACTAATTATGAGACTTAGTATAACCCTTTGGGACCATGGACCTTCTACCATTAAACCGGCAAAAGTGGGTTGGCCACATCCTTAAAGAACTTGCACTGTATACTTCAGACTGTCTACTTTAGACAGTCAATACAGGGCTGTTGTTTTGTGTAGTCTTGTTAATTGTTTTCTTGTGTTTCTTTATGGATCCTTGTTTTTGTACCTTTTTTGTTTTTGTCCTTTTCCTGTTTGTATTTAGTTTTGTGATTATGCCTTGTTCTTGCCATTGTTCCCAGTATCTCCAGCATAGCCCTAATCCCTAGTGTTTGATTTGAACTGATTGAACTTTCACCTGTTTCCTTTAGCCATGAGGCCTTCTTGTGTGAACAGTGATTGGCTCACACCTGTTCCTCATCTAGCCTTGTTACTTGGTATATATGTGTCCTTGCTGTGTTCCTCTGTCAGTCAGTGTTGTGTTCATTTCCTGTGTGTGTTGTGTGTTTTACCTTAGGCTGTTTCTGAGTCTAGTTCGTAATAAAAATTCTTTTGTTGTCTGTAAGCTGCACCGGGATAGTCATTGACCTAGCCCAATCATTACACCTAATATGTTTAGGTAATGACAATTGCTCTGCTAAAAATCTAGCACTGTAAAACTTCAAGGTTTTTGTTGAAGGTTTGTGAGAATGACCAAGTGTAGTATGCTATTGCCATACTTACATTTTCAAAATAAAATCTCAGTTAGGTTCATAATGTGTACGACATAGTCGAGGTTCCATTCATTAGGTTAATTGAAGGCGTAACCCCCTTTTCTAGCTTGATGAATTAATTATACATCTTGCATGGCCGCACCTTTTTTTAGGTTAAGTGCAGTGGGCATGACAGCGCTGATAATACATAACTCAAAATCCATAACTTTTTCAGTGCTGTTTTTGACTGAAGTGCTTGCTGGGAGAATTGACTCTCCAGTTAGTAGGACAGAATAACTTTCAGTATTTATTTCCTAAATGAAGCTGTATACTTATCTCAGAATGCCAGATGGCCCTTTATTGCACATCAAACAATTATCAGCCAGACAGTACCCTCAAATGGTGTAAATTCCCCAATTAAAAAAGTATATCACACTTTTATCCACACTGCTTAAAAATCCCAGTACACTTGTAAAATATAAATATTTGCCAAAAGTTTGTAAAGACCACGTTTCACGCATTAGTACACTGTATGCTTCATCCATAGATATCTCACTGTTTTGTTGGTGCAGCTTCCTATTTGCATTGTGCGAACTTGAGATGAGTTTGTTTGGATGCTGTAAATTAAAAAAAATGTTGGATGCTATAAATGTTGTGAATGGAAGAAATCAGATTTATTAGCTATACTAATGTGTTTCTAAAACACTCTGCATGTTTACTTATTGATGATTTATTGGAGGTAATATCTACAATCCAGTCAATGAATAGGTATAATCTCTCCAGTGTGTCCTGGATCAGCCCCGAGGTCTCCTCTTCATTGGCCATGTCTGAAGCACCTCCCTAGCGAAGGCATCTAGAGGCATCCTAGATAGATGCCCAAATCACTTCAGCTGGCTCTTTTCAATGACAAGGAACAGCAGCTCTACTTTTAGCCCCTCGCTAGTGTCCAAACTCCTCACCCTGTGGTCTCTTCTCCCATGCATTTTTTTCACTTAGGCAAATTCTCCTATCAGCTTAAGTCTCAGTTTAAGCACACTTAGGCTAATATACACTTCTGGTGGAGAAGCACCAAAATATGGATGTGTTGCACGTCAGTGACCCTTACACACATTCTGCCACTGACTTAAGTGCAGCAGTCTATGCAATGATGCACAGATCTCCCTCTCACCAGCCACCTTCTCCAGCTCCACCAGGGGGATCATAAGGTGTTCCCAGGCCACCCGAGAGATATAATCTCTCCAGCGTGTCCTGGGTCTGCCCCGGGGCCTCCTCCCAGTAAGACATGCTCGAAACACCTCCCCAGGGAGCTGTCCAGAAGGCATCCTAGATAGATGCCCGAACCATCTTAACTGGCCCTCCTTCGATGGGGAGAAGCAGCGGGTGTACTTTGGGCTCCTCCCAAATATCCAAGCTCCTCACCCTATCTCTGGGGCTTTGCCCAGACACCCTATGGAGGACACTCATTTCTGCTGCTTGTATCCGCAGTCTCATTCTTTCGGTCACTACCCAGAGCTCATAACCATAGGTGAGGGTAGGAATGTAGATCGAGTGGTAAATCAAAATCTTTCAGCTCAACTCTCTCTTCGCCACGACATAATGATACAGTGTCTGGAATACTGCCGACGCTGCACCGATCCACCTATCGATCTCCCGTTCCCTTCTTCCCTCACTCGTGAACAAGATATAAGAATTATATAACGCAATTGTATATACAGACGCTCCTCTACTTCCAAGCCTTCAACTTGCGCACTTTCAGACATACGAACGAAGAGGACTGTAAGTCCAAATTGTATTCCTTGGGCTCCCGTTTCCTGTCTGCAACATAAATATTTTTTTCTGTGCGTCAATTCCGTCTAGTATGACTTCTGGCCGCTGCTCCCGCATGCGTACTCCCAGCAACCTAGTTCTTTGTACTTGCGCATACCCTTAAAATGATGTTGAATAACGACTTATGAACATTTCAGGTTCCGAACGGCCGTTCGGAACGTATCTCGTTTGTTAGTAGAGGAGCGTCTGTCCTTAAATATTTCTATATACTAAGTATTGCAGCGCCGGCAACATTAGCATATCCCAGCATGCTCATCGGCAGTTGTAAATAGCCCTTCTTAGTGTTGTGTTACTGTTAATACTTTTACTCTTCTATTGTTGCATGTGTGTTTGCCCTGTCTTGCGTAAACCCTGTCCGATCCTCGTGTGTCTTTAGGATTGTGTAAATTACCCACCATGTGTGAGCTTTACCATTCAGCGTCTGACTCCTTGTATTTCCAAGTGTATGGTTAGTTTGGTGCTTATTGGGTCTTGTGTTAGTCCTGCTAAGGACTCAATAAAAGAGCATGGTTTGTCCCCGTCTTCTTATCATTCGACCGCCCTCATGGTGCCTCAGTTTGCCTGGAGCTACTGTATATTACCATAGGCAGGATTCAAGTGACATCTGCCTTGCTAACATGCCTAGCAGGCGAATCAAGTAGGCTAAATGACTGGTCAATTAAAAAATAATCCTTTGAAATGAAACAAGTAAAAAATAGGTTCAAAGGAGGCAGTGTGTTCTCACAATCCTAAACCGCACTGCATTTACTTGTTCTCTTGTGTGAGTGGAACAGACAGAAACGTCCTCATCTTGAAGTACTTCAACTGACCGACAGTGAATGAATTGCATGTTTCTGGGTGGATTGTGAAACACTTTGCTTTGAGCCAATACTGGACGTCATTTATCCTGTATTTTCATACACATAATGTACATACAATCCATCAACTAGGTCAGGGCCCCCCAACAGACATATGTGACCAGGGCACTCGCCGAATTGATAACCATTGTATGCTTAATGGGGGGGGGCTGATGCGTGGGTGTTTAGTAGCAGAAACTAGTTTGGAATAATACATTGAGCCTATGCTGAGGTGTATAACCTTGTTTGGATTATACAGTTGATTGCACTATTATTTGATCAGCAGTACATTGTAAACTTTCAATTACTAATTAACTACTACATTTATACCCTATCTATTGGTTAGACATATTTGCTTGAATACAGAATTCTTCTGAATGAAGAGGGAAAAACCGACGTATATGGATTAGTTTTTAAACACAATGTGGGCCATATTCATGAGCTCATTACCATAACCTGTTAGTATTTTCTAATTTTAAATGAGTTTGACGATAAAGAAAAATGAGTTTGACGATAGACTCACAATATTGTATGATCGTAGGTTATTCTATTAATTGTCTGTTGTGGTTCACTTGCAGTAAAGTTACAAGTAATATATAGTAAAATATTTTATCTAGTTTTGTGTTATTTGATCTTAAAACTACAATGGTAGGGCCTATTTGGAGAAAAGGGTTGAGGGATCATTAAATCAATGCTATAAATTACATCATTTTAATGTACCTACAGTAGTAAGTTCAGGTAATATACAGTACTGTGCCAAAGTCTTAGGCAGTCAAAATAAATGTTTAAAGCTATTTATATGGGTAGTGAGTGCACTTTTGCTCAGAGCAAAAAAACAGTTTAACATTATAACATATGCAAATTAAGAATAACACAATAAAAACTCATAAGAATTTCTTCAGCTCTCCAGAAATTTACTGATATCTTGTTGGATGACTAGATGAGCACTGCTTCAGTTCCCAAACCTCTCCTCAGGGGCACCCCAGCCATTCCATGATTTTTTTAAATTTCATTACCAGCTCAATTAATTAATAAATTTAATTTGTTTTTTTTTCAGCTGTATTTCACTGTAACATTTCATCTTTGTTGAACGACTCTCATGTTCACGAGAATGATCAAGAATAAGTGAAAAAGGTACTGCCATGCTTTCATTTTCAAAATAAAAATGTTTCTCCAGATTTTAATTAGGTTCATAATGTAAATTAAAGAGTCCATGTTCCACGTTTTGCTTGTTGCAAAATTCATTGAGGGCATAAGCCCCTTCTCTAGTTTGAAGAATTAATTATATTTCTTGCATGGCTATCTTCTTCGAGTTAAATACACAGCACGTGACTTTTTAAGTGTTTAATGGGAGAAGAGACCCCCCTATCTGTAAGGCTGAGCCCAGACATCCTGAGAAGAATAAAAAATATACATTCTTTCAATGGAATTAAATGATTATCAGGTTTATAGACTTCACTGGATACAGCAATGGCCAGAGTTCAAATGGCCAAAGGTCATAGGTTAACATACAAAGGATCAATTAAATCCTTTACAGTGGAAAATAACACCAAGACTGAGGAAGGGCACTCCAGCCAGACTCAGCATAAATACATTAATCTCAAGGTAGGTAAGTACATGTTGCAATCATCTGGCATGACCTGTTAAGTCAAAGAGTGAAATGGAGTCTGACAAAATACTTATTGGAATGTACTGAAGCCAATTTTACTTTTCACAGTACAAATAATAATTGTACATATTAAACATCCAACAACCAGAGACACTGGAACAGTAGGCCTACTGTTTTTTTGTTTTTATCACTAGTATTGTTTTTCAGGTAGTACTTTAAAAAAAAGTATGTTTAAAATCTGCAAATTGTGGGGGGCATCCATCCATCCATTTACTGTAACAGCTTGTCCTGTTCAGGGTCACCGGGGGTCCAGAGCCTATCCCAAAGGCTACGGGTACAAAGCAAGGAACAATCCAGGATGAGACACCAACCCATTGCACATTCACACACAATTTACTCACACATGCACACTACAGGGAATTTCTTAACTGCATAGTTCTTACGAAGTATTACTTATATTAAAGCAAAATAGGGTGGCAAAAAACTATTATTTTGATGATCAATTAATCATGCAATCAGAAGATCAACTAATTGATTGATTAGTTCGCCTTAATTATAGAAATGGGCAAATGCTTTAAAAAAAAAAAAAACCTTAAGTGGTTCTATCGTGTTTTTTTTATTTTGTACAAAATGAAAAACTGATCTGTGGGCCAGATTTAATAATGAAATACAAAAATGTTGCCAGTATTTTAAGACCTCTTATAAGTGGGAAATGAGTCAACAAAATCCTTCATCCTCCACTATGGCTAATACTCACACATCGGACCGATGCCAATATCTTGATTTTTAAGAAACATTGGTCTATACCAATATATTGTAAGCTGTCTTCAAGTGTTACTTAACCTGCTCTTTGCACTGATGTTAGACTGCTAAACAGATCTTATCTATGTTATTAAAATCAGATTCAAACTGCACTAGTTGCTCAACTGAACATAAGAACATAAAGTTACAAACGAGAGGAGGCCATTCGGCCCATCGAGCTCCCTTGGAGGGAATTAAACTAAAGTGGGCAGGATCTTGTCAAGTTTAGATTTGAAGGATTCTAGGGTCTTAGCTTGCACTACCCTGTCGGGCAGACTATTCTGTCACGCCCACAGCGGCGGGGCAGCATCGCAGCAGGCGATCGCCGTCTAATTAGTAGCTCTAAATAACCCAGACGCGATCACGGGGTAATCGCGAAGTATTGCTGACTGTTTCATGATGCGTACCGAGCATTTACTTGTCTCCTGTCTCTCCCGTTTGCCCTGCCTGTCTCGTCCTGCCCTGCTGTCTCGCCTGCCCTGCCTGCCTCCTTGACCCCGTCGCCCTGCCTGCCCTCTTCGCCCTGCCTTCCTGCCCCGCATCCATTGTCTTTCTGATCCCTGCGTCTCACCGTCTCGTCTCTCTCCGTAGGATTGACCTTGCCGGCTTCCGACCTTCTGCGACCAACCCGACCCTTCTTTTGGATTTCCCTTGTCTGTTCTGGTGTACCCGATCAACACATTAAAGTGTTCTCCCGCATACTGGGGTCTGCCTCCTCCCTTGCCGTGAAGCGTGACATATTCCATACTCTAATTGCAGGCTGTGAGAAGAAGTTCTTTCTCGGATCCAAACTAAAGTGCTCCCCCACTAATTTCCAACTGTGGCCATGGGTTCTTGAATTTGAACTTATGTTGAAGTGAATTTGGGTAAACAGCATCTAGACCTGTTAGAATCTTACAGTCAGGACCATAAATATTTGGACAGAGCCAAAGTTTTTCAATTTTTAAGTTTTTTTTAAAAAATGTTTAATTTTACCACAATAAATTTTAAAAGAAACAAGTCAGATGCAGTTGAAGTGCAGACTTTCAGCTTTCATTCAGTGGGTAGAACAAAAATATTGCATAAAAATGGGGGTAACTAAAGTAATTTTTCTACACAATCCCCTCCTTTCAGGGGCGCATAAGTAATTTGACAAATTAAAATAACTGCAAATAAGGCAAGGTGGCCCAGTGCTTGGAGCGCACCTAAATGCGTCATTTCTGGGTGAGAGCACTGCTGGCGTCTGTCTTGACTGCCGCTTTTGCATCCTTTGTTTATTTTGTCTACTTTGTCATTTTTTCATCAGTATCGTTAGTTTTCTTTCTGTCCAAACACTCTCTACGGATCCACAGTTTTGGCTGCTACAATCTCTCCAAAGAAGCTCACCGCAGGTTTTCCATTCATTCCTCCGGTTTGTCCCGCATGATTGCACGCCGTCGTTAACGCCTCTTCTCTGGACTTCCTCTATCGGACTTATTTTTCAAATACTTTAGACTGGCTACTCCTGGATTTTGCCTTGTCCCTCTGGATTTCGCCCGCTGCTTGCCGAGCAGGCATTTTGCGCCGGCGTCGTTATATTCATCGGGGCTTGAGGGGCCTATAGAACTTTTCTCCGGTATGACAACACCAACTTCTGCACGTTCTGGACAACTTGGCGTCGACCAACTGCCTGTACTCAGCGTGCTGTTACATTTAACTTAATTTTTCCGTACTCTACCCCAGACTCCACTCAAACCACAACTTGTAAACTGTGCACTTCTGAATGTTCGCTCCATTTCCACTAAGTCATCTCTACTCCATGAACTGATAATAGATAATAATGTTGACTTGTTCTTTCTCACTGAAACCTGGCAGCCACCAGGTGATTTCTATGCCCTCAATCAATCCACTCCCTCTAATTTTAGTTACATCTGTAAACCTCATCCTACGGGTCATGGTGGGGGTCTTGCTGTAATTTATAATAACAGTCTTAGAATCACTGAAGTTAATCTTATCATGGTTACATCGTTTGAATATCTTGCATTTAGATTACCCAGTTCTGTTATGGTATTGCTGATTTACCATCCACCAAAATGTAGCTCCACATTTCTCTCTGAACCGTCTGAACTCCTTATCATATCTCTCTCTCTCTCCTCACGTCTACTATTTTGTAGTGATGTCATTATTCATGTTGATCAACCTCATAGCAAGACCTCAAGTGATTTCCATTCACTCCTTGACTGTCATCACATCACACAGGATGTGTCCTTTCCTACCCATTGTAAAGGTCACACACTTGACGTGCTGTGCACCTCTGGTTTGTCTATTTCCAACCTTCACTCCTCTGTTTTCCCACTCACTCATCACAAGACCATCTGGTTTTCTTTCCCTCTGCTATTTCCTCATCAGCTTCATAAACGGTGTATGTCATTTCGTAACACAAACTCTGTTGACTCCTCTGTGCTGTCCCAAGTTATTTCTACAGCTCTATCAACGCAATGTATCCCTTCCTCCCCTGATGATCTTGTCTCCACTCTAAATACAATCCTATCAGACTCATTAGATCTTGTTGCTCCCTTGAAAACCAAACTGCCCCATGGTATACTACTGAGCTTCGGTACATGAAACAGAAGGGCCGGCGACTTGAGCGACTACTCAAGAAAACCCACCTTGCTGTCCATGCTGAAGCATATAAAGAACATATGGCCTGTTATAAGGATACCTTACAAAATGCAAAATCTGTCTATTATTCCAGTGTTGTAAACAGCAATAATAAGAACTCACGCATTCTGTTTTCTACTGTCAGAAGATTAGTCAAGTTCCCTGACCACAATATTTCTCCCACCCCGGAAATCTGTAATGCCTTCCTCCAGTTTTTTGATTCCAAGATTTCTGCTATCTATGCCTCTGGACAGAAACCACTCAAATGCTGATTCAGTCTTCCTATCTCCTCCCAGTGTCCCAGCTCCAACTAGCTCTCTGACTAACTTTTCAACTGTCAGTGTGGCTGAGGTCCATGACATAGTCTCTGCTGCTAACTCTGCCACTTGCTCACTAGACCCTCTTCCTACAAGTCTAACTAAGAAATGTCTCTAGATGCTTGCTCCCCTCCTGACCACCCTGTTCAATTTATCCCTAGCCCATAGTCAAGTTCCCACTGCTTTCAAAGTAGCAGCCATCACCCCATCCTTAAAAAGCCCGGCCTTGACCCATCTAGCCTTGCTAACTATCGCCCAATTTCTAATCTTCCTTTCTTTTCTAAAACACTTGAACGTTTAGATACTCTCAGCTCCTTTCCTTTTTGCAAAACAATAGCCTCCTTGAACCACTTCAGTCCGGTTTCCGCCAATTCCACAGCACAGAAACCACTTTAGTTAAAGTTCTAAATGATCTATTAGTTGCAACTGATACTGGTGCCATAAGCCTCCTTCTTTTGCTCGATTTAAGTGCAGCCTTTGATACAGTCTCGCACGCCATTCTTATCCAGAGACTCCACAATCTAGGAGTTTGTGGAGGAGCACTTAACTGGTTTATTTCCTATCAGAAACAGAAAATATTTCATTACCCTATCCGGTCAAACATCAGACATATCAGCTATCACACGTGGAATTCCCCAGGGCTCTGTCCTGGGGCCACTGCTCTTCATCATTCACCCCCTAGGACAACACCCGGATCTATGTTAGTTCCAGCTCCATAAACACCCTCCCACTAGCACATATAGAATCCTGCCTCTCTGAAATCAAACTATGGATGAGCCATAATTTTCTAAAATTCAATAGTGATAAGGCAGAATTAATCATCTTTGGGACAAAATCCACTCCTAGCAAAATCAGTCCGATAACCCTCAAATTGGACCGCACTACCATCTCTCCCTCTCCTCTGGTCCAAAACCTTGGTGTCACTTTTTACCCAACCCTCTCATTTGACGCATACCTACGTGCCATAGTAAAAACAGCTTACTTTCACCTTCATAACATCGCCCGTATCAGGCCATACCTTTCAAACTCTGCTGCCGAGTCCCTCATTCATGCCTTTATCTCTAGCCGTTTTGACTACTGCAACTCATTACTCGCTGGTATCTCTGCTAAATCTCTCCATAAACTTCAGATACTTCAGAATTCTGCTGCCCGCCTCCTTACTCACACTCGTTCCTACCAACACATCACACCCATTCTGCAGAGCCTGCACTGGCTCCCTATAAAAGAGCACATCCACTTTAAAATGCTGCTCCTGACTTTCAAAGCTCTTAATAACCAAGGCCCATCATACCTTACTGAACTGCTTCTACCCTACCAGCCTCCCCACAGTCTTAGATCTTCCTCCTCTCCTTTAACCGCCAACAGTATGTTTTTCGGCATATCACACCTTTCGTTTTTGTTAATGGGCCATTGTATTAGCATACCGCTCACCCATCAAGAAAACAATGGGTCAGTCAGTAATCCTCACAGCAGCAGAGATGCTGTCAGCTCAAAAAAGCCATAAAGCTCATAATACAGTCATGCTTACGGCACATATTTTTAGTATTGGTTTTGATGGGTGATTAATCTTGTCAAATTAATCTCACTGGTAATAAAATCAAAGCCACATATTAACACAAAAACCACAAGAATTTAGCACTTTTTCTGCATTACAGTCGAGTATGGATGGTCTCATTATTTCGAAAAGATATAAAAAGTGAGACACGCAATGATTTCTCCTATGCATTTTAGATTTGTCGGAGCATCAGCAAGAAAATGGCAAGCCGCTTCAGCCGCAAATCTAATATGACCCCACAACACAAGCAACACAACTTGAATAAGGAAGTTGACATGATAAAGACAACACAAATTCAACGATCGCTTTGTGTTGCTCGTCTGCCGCCGGGAAAACTTATGCAGTGCCAGGTCGGCAAATGCACCCAAAATATGGCCAAAGACACATCCGTAAAATGCAGTCGGTATATCTGTGGGAGTTGTTTGAGAAAGCCACCAAAGACGTGTATGGATTGTGAGTAGCGGCTGTAGGGAAAGTTTTTCTTTGTTTATTGTATTGAATTTTATGGAATATTTCTGTGCACTTTGGAATTCTTTTCAAATAAAACTTTTTTTAATCAAGTTTTTTGCCTGGGTTGATTTGTATGAAAATAGCTATAGTTTATTGCAGTTGTTAAACAGCGGACACTTCAACAAATATAAAATCACTAGTAAACAGTCTAACATTTTATAAAATACTGCCATTGCACGTTTCAGCTTTACGATTTCAGGACAGAGCAGCCACTCTGTTAGGA
>JAODKC010000028.1:7912299-7931079 GCA_026777985.1 Mormyrops attenuatus
ACTTTTAACCAATCGTGCTGTTGGGACCGCCCACCTTATTAACATACAGAGACAGAAATACAGAAATAAATAAATGTAGAAATATGGAAATGCCGAAATAAATAAATGACGAAATGTGGAAATTCATAAATGAATAAATATTTAAATACGTTAATAAACAAATATAGGAATCCATTTAGCAGTTTTCATGGCCAAACTGTATTTATGTATTTATTTATTTCAGTATTTACTTATTTATTCACACATTTATTCATTTATAATTATGTCATGTTTAGTCCTCCATAAAATAGAGCCTTCAGAAAGTATGTTCTGCAATCTCTTGTTTGGACAGATAATACTGACAGTCCTCTACGATGCCTTATATGTAGATCAATGCTTTGCTGTCTCCCAAGTAATAAACCCAGTTTCTTCCAGTCAGACCATTAGCATATTTCTTCAGAATACCCATCTAGATTGCTTTTGGTGTGAAAGGTCTGTAGTAAACTGCAGCTTCATGTCTGCTGCTTGCAGGAGACAACCCAGTGCTGAAACTGTCTGGAAGCCTTTTACAAATTGCATTGATCTCTCCCAAGACCTGCTGTGCACCTGCCGCTCATTCTAATGCATCTCCATTACATCGACGTGCCAGGGAGGTGGCGCAGTGACAATGACAGACTGTCCCCCACCTCAATATCCCTCCCGTTCTGCAGTGGCACACAGCTAACAATAATGATATACCTAGTTCATATTGATCTGATAGCTAATTAAAAATTGAGCCACACCAGTTTAACATGTTTGCTGAAAACAGCTTGTTTAAAATGACATAACCAAAGTATCAGTCATACAGAGATTTTTCAACTACTCATTTATTTAATGCAACTGTCATATTAAATCTTTCACAGATGTCCTACTTGTTTCACATAGCACATGACATACCACTGGGGTGAGGAATGTTTCGCTATTTTCCTGGAGTTTCAAGGTAACTGCCCTGAATAGTGTGCCAATTAAATGGTCTGTTGAGGCCTTTTCCCCTCGTGAAAATGGCATTCATTGTGCAGTGCTAATAGGTTTTCCCTGCCTTCTGCACATCAAATGACTGTCTTCATTTAGTGCCATTCATAATGCCCCCTAGGCACCACATAGCTGCAGAACTATGTACTGTACTATATGTTGTTCTGCAACTCTTGTCCTGCTGCTATGTGGTGGTAGAAGCCTATAGTGATTTACCATCCTGCCTGCACACTGGCGCAACCATTAAACTGGAGCTGGAAGGGGAAGCGTATGAAGAGCGTTTTTTGGTATAGGCACAGGTTACACCAAAATCAATTGTTATCATCTTACTGCCACTTGGTGATAAATTGAAGGGCACATTGGAGAGCAGAACCCGACAGCAGATCTGGAGGAAGGTCCCACTAATCCCTGACAAAAGCTAGACCTACCTCTGCAAACGGTGCCATTGCCCACATAGCCAGGCTTACAGGTGCATGTGTGGCCCTGGATGCTGTTGGTGCAGATGGCATTCCTGTCACAGGACTGCTGACTGCTGGCGCACTCATCTTGCTCTACAAGGAGAAAAACAAGGTCAATGTCTGAAACATAAAAAGTTATTTGGAAAGATAAAGAGTTATTTGAATATAGGGTTATTATTAAAGTCACATACTCTCAGTCTAGTGCACTGTAGTTGATGGGGATCAAATTCAACCAAGATCTCATGAAATCACACAACATATTGTCTTGATTGGCAGGATTCATTAGGAACATAGACATGTTTTCTGGTGTCACGAAGACCAAAACCGTGCAAGACTGGATGAAGGATAAACTGCTATCATTACATTAAAAGCGTATTATACTGTATACGCTAGTTCTTTTATAGCTCCTTTTACCCGTCATTAGAAGTTCACAGAACCCCAAGGTGCTCTGCAGCCATGCACATAGCAAAACACAACTTACAGAATCTATGGATGATTTTATTAAACAAGAATTTCCTTTGCAAACAACAAACCTTATTCTTTAAGTACAGTGGTACCTTTTTATTTTCATATTAGAATACAACAAAACACATACATACAGTAAAAACCTTTCTACATATCAAAATGTTCTAAAAATGCTTATATTTCAGAGGTAAACAAAAGCAATTGTACTTATTGATATTTTAAAATAATGACATGCAGCTTAAATAATTTTTACCAAGGTTTCCATTTCGGCAAATTTCAGAACAGCATTATCAATCTAGGTGTCCTCTATGCTACAGTTAAGGTGACTTAAACAACCACCCTAGGAATTGTTTTTTAATCCCTATTTAATTTAAGTTTCAGCATCAGAAAATAAAAAGCAATGCATCTGTATTTTTCAATTTTCTCAAAAGAATATTTCTATGTATGGATCACTTGCAGTGCCTTGGCACATTACATTGTGGTGTTTTGTCCTCTGTGTAATTTTCAATTTCCATTTTTCTGGTTAAATTCAAAGAGTTGCCCCCTGGCCTGTTTTTTCCCCAGAATTGTCTGTATATGTGCCAGTGCTTTGCAGAGAATATATTATATTGCTGGCATATGCATGGCACAGTTGGCGACAATGCCTAAGACTGTCATTAAACATTTTCTGGCAAGTCACTCTTTCTTTGGACTTTTTGCACCAACCAATCATGGTTCCCCATATTAATGAAGAGGAACATCTCACAGAGTAGGCGGACTGGAAAAAGGAGGCAAGGTGATTTCATTATCACCCACCTCCTCCCCCATCCAATGATGTGGTGGAAGAGCATATTTAAGTGCCAAAATAGGAAGGCAAACCCGGAAGGCTGATTATTAAGATTTCACCACTTATGCGCAACAATCTGGATGAGCTTCAGCTGCAAACAGGGACCTTACTATCACATGACAGAAGGCTTATATGGACAACCTGGGGAAATCTGCTTAGATATAGACAGCCAGGAATGATGATGAATTAATGTCCATGTTAGGATGTATGTCAGGATTTACTTTTGGCAGATATGCACTAGAAAGGCTGCTGTTCGACAGCCCCATCACCCCCCCCCATGTAATCCTTACTCCTCCCATACCCCAACCCCTACAATTTCTAGAATTACTGGATGAATCAACTGGAAATAAGAAAGCTAAGAAATATGTTTTTACCTGAATGCTCTGAGTCCTAGCTGTAACATTTCACTTACATGCCAGTTTGCAGTATTTTTCCCCACCAATTATGCGATTACCTGTATTTCTGTGAGTGAATGACTAAATGTCCAGGTGTCATATTATTCGTATTTGTCTATTAATATTCTATTTATTTCTCATTTGCCCTATAACCAACATTTTCTGTGACATAACAGTAAGAACTATAGCTGACAGATACACCAATGGACACAATGTACTAAATTGCACACAATATAGGGCAGCATGCCTATGAAATATTAAGTCAAGCTCAGAAACCCCCTAAAATGTGTGGACAATTTACTTTATTCATGCTCTAAATTTGCTACTTTGAACTCCAAAATTAAGCTGTGTTCACGTTTTTGTTATTTGTGATGTTGCCTAAAACAAAATGGACCTGGGCGAGTTTTACAGTAGTAAATTTATTCAATCAAATTTTTGTAATACATGTCTCCCATTCCATCTTAGTCTTATACTACAAGGCCTGCTACTTGTTCACACAAAGTTTCAAACAATTCTCGCATTGCATTTTATTTTGTTGAGGCGAGAGGTATGTCCTAATCAGTGGGGGATACAGAAAGTGGCCGACCCACAGATCCAGCCCTGGTTCTAAGTATACCACAGTATACCAGACTACACTACAGTATATTGTTTGCTGGTTAAATAAAAAAAAAACATTTTTTAACACTGACTTTGTTAATGTCTGATATTAATCTACATGATTGATTGATTCTCAAAAAGAGTTCTAAAAAGAAATTTTAGCCAAATGAAACGGAATTGAAACTGAATCAAATCAAAATTAAATTGGATTGAATCAAAACTGAATTGGGCACTTATGAATTGAAATCAGATTGAATTATGAGGTCAGGGCCAATTCCCAGCTCTGGTTATCAAGTGTCAGTTTTTTTTTTGCTATTACTTTTTTGCTATTACTTTAAAGTGTAGCGCTGTTACACTTTTAGAGCGATCTGTTTCAAAATTTATTCCTTGCCAGGTCCTCACCCATACAATGGCTGTGAAAAGTTTGAAAAATATCCGTCAAATACTTTTAGAGTTATCATTCTAACGTGCAAAGCATCCGTGGTTGCGCTGGCTCCAGACTGGAGCTAAAACCATATTTGGTCCCTGGAGTACAATTAAAGCATTATTTAGTACAACATCAACAGTTTTCCATCAGCTCAACAGATTATACTAACAATTATACTAACAAAACAGAACTTGGGAATTCAAATCTAATGAAGCACACATAAATACTTAAAAGTAACCACATAACTGATGAGGAAAGATTCTGCAATTCTCTTAGTGAAAGCATGATAATGCACAATGTGCAACGATCAGCCAATCACAGGAGTATTTTGCTGCACCAAAACAGAAAAAATATGAAAAATTAAAGAATACAATAATGGATAAAGAGTATGGAGGTTTTTTGTGACATATCTTTAATTATATGCAACAATCTATGTGTCAAATTATTGTCCAATAAATACCTCAATAATTAAATGTCAATAAATAGTTCAATTTATTATTGCAAAACATTTAAATTTATATTTCATTATTTATTGATAAATATAAATTTAATGAATGATATATTGTAAAATTTATTGAAGGATTAATTGCAAGATAGACTGCAAGATAGATTGATGATTTGAAGGATCATTGTTCATTAATGATTACACTATTCGCAATACAAAGGATTGAATGGATGGACTTATACCTATAAAATGAAATGAGAGAGACATGTCCGGTAAAGTGTAGTTTAAGCAGTTGGCTAAGAGGGGCAATGCACACCAGCTGATTTCTAGATTGATTATATTTCTATAAATCTCTGTTAACAATTGCACTCCATTCACTGTAACAAGTCACCGCAAGCATACGACAGCTATTGAACGTGAAGTGCACATGCAAAGATTCAAATGATTCAATTAAAATAAAGTAAAATCAAGTGGTGTGCAAGGGTGTTCAACATGCTAAACCAAAATCTAGTTACAGTAGAGATCACCTCTTGTCACTGATACTACCAAGATTTAGCGCACATAGTGAAAGGGCTTGAAAAGCAAAAATGATCAGTGAGCATCTCTGCCTGTAGATATCAAAGGTGTATTATTAGACATTATCTGGCTTGCTCTTGTTGAAACACATTACGACCAGAAAACTGAATACCAAGTATAAAACTGGCTTTACTGCAGTTACAGGATTCCCATGAACAAGCCATTTGAAGAGCTTGAGACAGATCTTCCCAAAATTGAAGTGACGCCACTTAGTGGGAGCGAAGGGAAGGGTCAAAGTGGACGAAATTTGACCCTATGAAGCGAAAAATCAAAAAGTATTTGATGGATCTGTTTACTGTTTAAGCAGTAGCTCTGTGTGGCAGAAAAGGAAGGAAATGTAGAATACTGTAGAAGATAATAGGGGTCTGTCTCATTTATCAACCATGTGCATAGACAGTTTGCACGTAAACCATGCGTACGCAAATTCTTAGCATAGAATGATATTAATCAATTTCTTCCTGTGCATAGAAATGTGCGTATATTTACACATACTCCCAAGCATGCGTACACACAAAAGCCCTAGTGGCAGTGAAGTACACTGAAGCAAACTGATCAGCACATAGGATTTGCACAGACTCCCATCAGCCTTATCAGCATGATAGACTGAAATATAGAATAATTGAGTTTTGTTCACCCAAAGCATGCACAGGCAGATCATGCTCATGACATGGGATCTTTCCAAAGTGGCCAAAGAAATAATATATCACTGTCACTAAATACTGCCTTACATCGAGACATGCTTGATCAAGTCATGTCCGATCGCATTTACTTTGGAGGTCCATAGTAAATAATATGGGCCTACACTGATAGCGAGGGGCCTGAAAGCACACATAGTAGGACATTAGCAGGTGTATGGCTTAGTGTAACAAGTGCAGGAGAATAGGCAGCGCTGGATCCATTGATATTCAGTGGACAGTGATCGCTCCATGCTCTCCTGAACTTGACAATCATCTCCTTTGTTTTGTCCACATTCAGAGACAGATTGTTGACTTTACACCAGTCCGTTAGATGTTGCACCTCCTCTCTGTATGCTGACTCATCGTTCTTGCTGACGAGACCCACCACAGTAGTGTCATCGGTGAACTTGATGACGTGGTTCAAGTTGTGAGTCAGCAGAGTGAACAGCAGTGGGCTGAGCACACAGCCCTGGGGGCTCCAGTGCTCAGTGTGGTGGTGTTGGAGATGCAGTTTCCGATCCGGACTGACTGAGGTCTCTCAGTCAAAAAGTCCAGGATCCAGTTGCAGAGGGAGATGTTCAGGCCCAGCAGGCTCAGCTTTCCAATCAGGTGCTGAGGAATAATCGTGTTGAATGCTGAACTGAAATCTATGAACAGCATTCATACATATGTGTCCTTATTTTCCAGGTGGGTGACGGCCAGATGTAGGGTGGTGGCGACGGCAACGTCTGTTGACCGGTTGGGGCAATAGGCAAACTGTAGTGGGTCCAGTGAGGGGGGCAGCAGGGTCTTAATGTGCCTCATGACGAGCCTCTCAAAGCACTTCATCATGATCGGTGTGAGTGCAACGGGACAGTAGTCGTTGAGGCAGGACACTGAGGACTTCTTTGGCATGGGAACGATGGTGGTGGCCTTGAGGCACGTTGGAACGACAGCAGTTCTCAGGGAGAGGTTGAAGATGCCAGTGAGGACATCTGCCAGCTGGTCTGCACATTCTCTGAGCCCTCTTCCAGGGATGTTGTCTGGAACAGCAGCTTTCCATGGGTTAACTCTATGAAGAGTTTTCGTCACATCAGCTGTAGTTAGACACAGAACCTGGTTGTTGTGAGAAGGGGTGGACTTCCTCACCATCATGCCGTTCTGAGCATCGAACCATGAGTAGAAGTTGTTCAGCGCATCTGGTAGGGAGGTATCACTAGCACAGGCAGGTGTTGTAGTCCTGTTGTTGGTGATGGCCTGGATGCACTGCCACATGCGCCGCGTGTCACTGCTGTCCTAGAAATGACTGTGGATTCTCTGCGCACGCTTTGCTGCTCTGATGGCTCGAGACAGTTCGGCTCTCGCTGTTCTCAGGGCCGCCTTGTCGCCTGCTCTGAAGGCGGAGTCTCAGGTTTTTAGCAGCTCACGCACCTCTGCAATCATCCACAGCTTCTGGTTGGAGTGTGTTGTGATTGTCTTGGAGACAGTGACATCGTCAATGCACTTGCTGATATAGCTGGTCACAGATAATGTGTACTCCTCCAAATTGGTGTTGTCGCCATTTGTTGCAGCCTCCCTGAACATGACCCAGTCAGTGTGCTCAAAACAGTCCTGGAGAGCAGAGATAGCTCCTGCAGGCCAGATTCTCACCTATTTCAGGACCAGTTTGGAGCGTCTGACAAGCGGTCTGTATGCTGGTGTTAGCATAACGTGGTCCGAGTATCCGAGTAGTGTTTGTGTAAACAAGATCCAACACATTTTCCCCTCTCGTCACAAAGTCCTGATGGAATTTCGAGAGCACTGTCTTTAGATTTACGTGGTTGAAATCTCCGGCAACAATAAAAAGGCCATCTGGGTCTGAGTTCTGCAGTTCGCCGATAGCCCTGTACAGCTCGCAGAGTGCCTCTTTAGCGTTAGCGGAATGTACAAACACACAAGCCACCACCGTGAGTCTTGCCGCACAGAGCTGCATTTCTGTCGGCACGAAATGAGGTGAGCCCATCTAGCTGGATGGCCGCGTCCGGAACTCTGTCGCTGAGCGATTTTTCTGTGAAAATGAAGACGTAGCAGTCTCTAATTTCACACTGGGTAGTCCGCTGGAGTCGAATGTAGTGCTTATTTTCCAGGAAGTAGACATTGGACAGCAGGATTGACGGAAGGGCCGGTCGGCTTGGATTAGCCCTTAGCCTGGCTCTGACCCCGGCACGTTTGCCGCGCTTCCCCTTCTTCGCACAACGCTTACGGCAACTCCGTCTCCGGTCACCGGCATCAGACTGGAGGCCTGGTCTCCGTAGCAACCCAAGTATGCGCAGCGTCTCCAGCAGATCATGTTCAATGTCGGTTTTTGGGTGATCCTTGTAATTTAGGAGTGTTTGACGTTGGTAGACATGAACGCTGCTTGTTCTAGTATCCATGTAGGCATGGAAGTTACGTTGGGAAGCAGTATAGAACAATATAGCACAAAAACAGCACTATTTTGGATGCGGAGTGGCCGCTGCATGCTACCGCATAAGTAGAGGGAGATACAGAACGGGAAAGAAGTAAGGAAAGAAATTGAATAAAGAAAGAAGAAAGCCAAAAGACAACGGAGGAGAGGAACCAAAAACTCCCAAGTAGGGAGAAAAAAAACCTCTGGGGCCCAAGGTCAACTGGCCGCCCAACCTCCCTGGGCACACTAACATCACTGAAAACAGAAAAGAGTGGACATGCTTGCTAAAAGGGAGGTATATGCTGTGATTAAGAATGAAGACAAAGTCCATCAATGAGTCAAAATCCTGTTTTGTTGGAGATGCTATGTGGATCGTCCCTCCTTCGTCATGCCCTGCCATAACATCCCCATGCTAGCTTCTTCTCATTGTCTGACAGGCCGCTGGTGAAGTTGCAAAACAAGTCCAATTTGTTTTTTTTTCTGTTACATCCAGGAAAACTACCACCTCATTCTCAGCAAAGTTCCCATCTGCATGTTTTTATTAATAGCAAAATATAGTTACAAATTGACAGTATAAGCATATTATGTGAAATATATTACAGACAGAAGTAAGGATATGAGAGTATGTCTCTTCATAGTTTCCGTTTCTGCAACACGTTCTGTTATTGTGCAGTTCGACGAGTTTTATGTGGTAGCTATATGCCCATATATGGTTAATTGAGGGTGTTTATTTAAATTAGTCTTGCTGTGCACTGGCAGTCACATTTAAAATGCACTAGATTTATCAATGTCCCTTTCATACAGCTGTTTGTATGCATTTCTGATAAATGCCAATTTGCCTGTTTGTACTAAAAATTCATAAGCACACATTTAAGAACTGTTCTATTCACACTTTGATAAAGAAGACCCAAGATCACTCTATTTGTTAAGGCAAATTCATACTTCATTTTTCCGCGTATACTTTTGGTTGCAGATGAGTGACCGTGATTTTAAATTTCATGTGGACGACTGTGGTCGGAGCACAGGTAGCCCAGATTTTTTGTGTAGCGGAATCCTTGCACATCTGTGTGCATCAGTCATGCATGTGCAAGATAATTGATTAGGTATTTCCAGTAAGTGGCAGCGTGGACTTTCACAGATCAGTGAGTAGCCGTATGAGGACGGTCGGAGGTACACGCATATCTAATTTTTCATAGTGTCCAGTAGAGGTGTAATGAAATTTCATGCCACGAAACTACATTTCGATACACATCATGCCAAATTTCTTCTGCCGTCGGAACATCTGATTGAAATTACATTTGTTAGAAATTTTGTGAAGTGTATCAAATTGTGAGCTGTGCATTGTGAAGTGTATGGAATTGTGAACTGAGTACATCATTATACCCCTACTGTCCAGACAATATACTTAGGTATATGGTATTTTAAAAAGCAGTACTATTCCTGCATTTATAAATCCTAGCGATAAAATTCACCGAGCAGGTTTGGGGGGCTAATTTTGTCAAAAGGATTTCAACATACCTTGGTATGCCATATAACTAGTACTTCCTGAGCCTAGACTAATAGCTTTAAAATTGTTGATAAAAGTTTACCTGTTAACCTTCACTGCCTGTATTTGTGTTTGTTGCAATACATCTGCCCTCTCCTGGTCTGGTGGAATGCATACCAATTGTTACCATCCACATCTGCAGCCAAATGTAGTATGAACACAAACTGCCATGCACAAGATCATTCACAGCCTGAAAATGTATGTGGAAAAATATGAAGTGGCCTTTATTATTACTGTATTTACTCTATTTAATCTTTGATGGATCATATGACCACTTCACAGAATCATTACATGGATGAAAATGTACACCCTTCCCCCTGATAGACCTCAGATCAATCCAAAATTGAAACTGCACTACAGAGGGCAGCAAAATTGAAACTGCAAGACATCAGGCAGCCAAGAGCGAAAACAAAGCCTGTAGCAGCTACTTTGTGAACACAGCCATCTGTAACCTTGTAAACTTATTCTGTAAATTATTTTGCAAACTTCCCAGGTAAATTGTATAGGCCAGTGATTCTAAAATTGTGGGGCACAACATGATTTTCTGAATATTATATATTCTATAATAGAGTATAATAGAGTTTGTATTATTTTTTTATCATTATTATTTTTCATAGGCAGCCTGTTATCAGTAGTAGTCCTTCTTGATTTGTGGACGAGGAATTGGTATAGCCTAATCTAAGTGAAAGCTAAAAGTTAAAGTACATGATGTTCTTGTTGATTGCAGCTAATCCCTTGTATATACTGTAAATAAGAATGTCTACATTTTGCTCAGTTTGAATCGAAAGACTCATATATTGTGCAGACGCTCCGTATTGAAAAACAAAATGCTGTGTACCATTTTGAACCTGTATGGGAGGCAAACTGTCTCATATTTTCTCAATTTAGTATTTCATGCGCATGTTGCACTACAGCGTGATTCTGTATGTGGTCAAAAGAATTAGTGTAGCTCAACAGTTAAAACATTGTGCTGAAAAGCTTGAGGGTTCAAATCTGATGGAGCACATATTAATTGTTCACAATAAAAGTATCAAATAAGTGAGTTAAATATACATCCTATGCATGGGGTGGGGGCAAAACAACAGTCTGTGGCCCCTCTGAGAATCTTTTCTTATTGTTATGTCACAGAAATACTTTTCAATACTTTAACCCCAAAAGAGCTCTAAAAGATTAAATAACTAATCTTCAGGACAGTAAGAGTCTTATAATTGAAAATGAAACTGATATAGTCAATGAGTTTAATGATTTGCATGGGTATTCACTGTAGAGAACATGAGCAAAATACAGACTCTTATTACTAATCCAGCGTTGTCTATGTTTAACTGAAGCTGATATGATACAAAGCCTAGCTAAGCTCAAAATAAATAAATCACAGGGCCCTGATGGCATCTTACCTATAGTTTTAAATGAGGTGAGGGATTTTATTTGCCGACCTTTGACTTTACTATTTCAGAAATCCTTATTTGCTGGTGTAGTACCTTCTGATTGGAAGCATGCTAATATAATGCCCATATTCAAAAAAAGGGATGGAAGTAATCCATCAAACTATAGACCAAGCACTTTAACTTGAATAAATGGCAGAGTAATAGAAGAATTATTCCAAGTGAAAATGGTAGATTACCTGGATTCATATAACATTCTGAGGGACAGCCAACCTGGAATTAGAAGAGGTAGATCTTGTTTAACTAATCTACTTCAGTTCTTTGAGGAAGCTACAAGACAAATTGATCACAAAAAGGCCTACGATGTGATCTTCTTAGATTTCCAGAAGGCCTTTGATGTTGTCACTCACAAATGGTTCCTGCTTAAGGTCAAAGCAGCAGGGATTTTAGGAACTGTAGCAGCTTGGATTGAAAACTGGTTAACAGACAGGAAGCAGCGGGTAGTTATTAGAAGCACAATGTCACAGTGGGCCTGCGTTCATAGTGGGGTACCGCAGGGTTCAATTTTAGGACCACTATTATTCCTAATTTACATTAACAATATTGACACCAATATGTACAGAAAACTGGCTAAATTTGCAGACAGCACCAAGGTGAGTGTAGCAGATACTGAACTAGAGGCACAGAGGCTACAGCAGGATCTGGATTTAATTAGTGACTGGGCTGATACCTGACAGATGAAATTTAATCTAGACAAACGTAAGGTAATCCATGCAGGGAGCAGAAATATAAAGTACAGATATTTTATGCATTCCGTTGAAATAAAGGTAGCTGATTATGAGAAGGACCTTGGTGTGTATGTTGATGCTTCCACATCCCACTCTCGCCAGTGTGGGGAAGCAATTAAAAAGAGCAATAGGATGTTGGGTTACATCTCTAAGTGTGTGGAGTTTAAGTCAAGGGAGGTGATGCTACGATTATACGATTCCTTGGTAAGACCCCACCTAGAATATTGTGTGCAGGTTTGGTCACCATACCTTAAAAAGGACATTTCTGCCATGGAAAGGGTACAACGTAGGGCTACAAGAACGATTCCTGGTCTTAGAGGAATGTCTTATGGGGAGAGGTTAGCTGAGCTGAATCTGTTCAGCTTCAAGCAAAGGAGACAAAGGGCGACATGGCCCATGTATATAAAATTCTAACAGGTCTGGATACTGTTCAACCAAATAGTTACTTCAAATACAATAGTAAATAGTATTTCAAATACAAGAACTTGTGGCCTGTAGGTGGAAATTAGCCCCCATTCTAATATAATGTGCTCATGAAATACTCAACCGAGCTGATGATCGCGTGGCCCAAAACTATTAGACAAATCAGGTCTGATATTGGTTCAAGATCAGATACCATATTTTATTTTTCAATCACGCAAATAGAAAACCCTGTATTTTCCAAAAGACTTAACTGCACAACTACACTGATATGTTCTTTTTGCAAAATAAAATAATGAATGAAATATGAATGTTCTTATTTACAGTATGTACACAGGATTAATCAACAAGAACAGTATTTACAAATCAAAGGATTTTAAACTCTTATCTCTTTCACTTAGAGTATACTAACTCTTTGTCCACAAAACAACACCGTATACTAGCGAACAAATGACTATCTTGCCTGATGGCTGAACTCACATTCTGAATGGTTAAAGGTTGTTAATCACTCTCCTTTTCAAACATTCTCAGACAGACAGACACACATTTCTATTCATATCTTTGTGGAGACCATTGATTCGTTTCTGTGGGCAAAACCCTAATCCCAACTATGACCACCTTAACCCCTACCAAGCCCTAACCTTAACGATGTGTACTCAAACTAAATACGAAACTTCTGGCTATTTTAGTTTTTTGATTGCAGTTACAGATTTTTATAAAATTGAGTTTTCCCTTATGGGGACCAAAAAAGTGTCCTACACGGTCAAAATAACAAGTTTTTATCACATTGTGAGGATACCTGTATGTATGCACAGCTAAGAGTGAAGTTTAAGGTCCAAGTGCAGGGTCAGGCCATAATTCGGTAGTCCTGGAGACTTGTCTTAATGCAATTAAGTTTACCAGTTCTGCTTCATACTTGGGCTAGGTTTAAGTGACAGGATTAAATTTAACCCGAGTGGGAACGAGGGCCTAGGGGGGTAGGGGAGGGGGTTTGCCCATAATAAATTTTGCTAAACAAAAAATGCTTCAGCACAACAAAAATATTGCTGTTACAAGCCTTTTGGTGTAATTTGTCTCAAAACTTGATTGATACCAGATCTTTAACCTTACAACATGTCTGCAAAGGTTGAAAAAGCCCTGTTAAATACTTTTTGGTAATGGGATAAAATGGGATCCAAAACTATCCTATATTTGAAATCAATGTGCAATGCTGCTTCAATATTAGGGCAATCTATTTCAAAATTAGATCAGTTCCAGTATGTCACCCCTACAAAATACCTGCAAATTTTGAAAAAGATATGTAAAATACTTTTAGAGTTACTGTGTTTGCAAGACCAAGTGTCTTCTATAGCTGCTGTTTTCTTCCTTTGCTGCCAAACAGCACTGCTGCTTCATTTTTGGGAAATTTGTCTAAATATTTGTCAGATATTCATCCATATATTGTTTGTGAAGCAGTAATATGATCCATGAAATACTTTTTCACTTAGCACATTCACTGAGTCGTTTGCTTTTACCCTTACCATTGCTGCCACTAACCAGCTTTGCATTAGTTTTGCGTTGTCGCATGCAATCATTTCTAGATCGGCACCCTTAAAATAATATGTCTTTGCAAAGTTTAAAAAAGATCCACCAAATATTGGTGGAGACAGTGACAGTTAACCGGTGCTAAACCCGTATGTATTCCCTGAGGGCCAGGGAATACATAATACAAACAAAGAGCCATGGTTCAGAGCAAAATACAGTGACCAAGCAAAAGCCAACAGAAGACCAGACATATTGCGGTGTGCAAAACATAACATGCAAACATGTACTGTAAACAACAGTACAATAGATCACAAGTGCTGATTTTATTTGCAGGTATGTGGAATTGGGAGTTATTGACTTAATGGGATTAAGTGCTAAACCTGCATTTTTTGCTATTACTATGCGGTGCTACTTCAGTTTTGGGACAATCTCAAAATTTAACCAGTTCCAGTTTGTCACCCATACAATGCCTCAGCAAAATTTGAAAAAGATCCCTCAAATGGTTTTTGAGTTACTGTCTTATAAGGATCAGATGTCAAAACATACCTGTTTTTGCTACTGCTATGCAGCACTGTTTCAATACTGGGGCGATCTGCACCAAAATTTTATCAGTCACCCACGCAATGCTTGTGCAAAGACCTTTCAAACAGTTTCTGAGTTATCGCCTTACATACCAAAGCCTCAGCAGTGTCAGTAGACCAGTGCCAAACTCATACGAATTCCCTGCAGTCTGGTGAATTCAATGAATGAGTTTGATATCAGTTACAGTAGATGTTTGTAGTTTAGGCCAAGATGAGAAAAGAAAATAAGGGAAAAAGGGAAAGAAATGTACTATTTTTGGAAAAATCATATTCACTTATATGTATGGTGCTGTTTTAGCAAGAAAAAATTATTTGAAAGGGACAGAGATTTGCCTTCAAACCTGCCTTGTGAAAGCAGAGCCGATCATAGTGTGCACCATGGCAACAACCCAAACTGTTTAGAAACAACAAACGAATCAATTTTCCATGGACACCCACTTCCACATGACTGCCAGCTTTCAGCTAATTAAAGATAGCTTTTTCTCCTACATAACTCACTTGTGCATATAACATACTTAACATTGCTTTGTTCTGCAGAAATTAAAAAAAGTATTCTATTAGCTATTGTAACTGTTCCATTTCCTTCATTAATTCACCAAACCACCATTGAAATGTGCTGGACTGAAAGGTTAAAACTTGCATAGACTTCTAATTATCTCTTGCATTTTAATCAAAGCCTCCTTGAGGACTGGTTAATGCCATTTTCAGTGGAACGATGAATGTCAGCTGCACTTCAATAGACAAGAAGACTTGGGAGAAATGCCTTTCGACATAACAGAACTCTTTCAGGACCTTGTGTGACAGCTGTGATGCTATAGATATTCTCCTGTATTTATTTGGGAAATACGTTTATAGAGCTGTCAAAACCTTTCCACCTTTTTCTCTTTAAGACTACCCAGGTTAAACATCTAATTGACACTGATTAAAAATATGGGCAAATTCTTTTTATATAAATTATTCTTGACATACAGTGCTTTATCTTTCATTCTCCCACATTCAACCAGTGTTCAAAATTTCCAGCATAGTGTCATATATTTTATCATGGAAAGGAAACTGCCTGAGGAATAGATATGAAAAGTGAGCTCTTCCCCCTGATTTCTCTGATTTACACAAAGGTATCTAGGTCAATTGGATATTATACAACTGACAATGATTAAAACAGCATCAGAACTGTATAAAGAGTTTGTGTTCTTACAAAACCTATGACGTTCTAAAATGGAATGAATTGACAGCTGCTCCTATTTAGATTCAGCATCAGTACTCTTAACTGTGCTAATGTCTTGTAGCATTGCATATTTACTTATGAAACAGTATGTAAGGTGTACAAGCGAGATCATTGCATTAAACCTAAAAATAAACCCAGGAAATGTGGCCTCGGAATTATTTTGCGCTACTGTCAGTTGTGCCACAATTTCCTCAAAGACTTTTCATCTCATTTAATGAAATGCATGGTATTTTCCTTAAATATAACATACAGCAGCACTGCATCACTCTATTCTCTCATTAACTGTGCAAGCAGTAAAATAATTGGTAACGATCTACATTAACTGCACCTTCATAATGCTTTTATATTGCATTCATAAAATGTTTAGTGCACCTTCATAATGTATTCATTAAATATTCATAAAACATTCACGGATATCATGTATGTATACCTTAACATCCTAACATCCCTTAACAGCTGCAATATACATTAATAACAAACATTATATAATAACAACAAACATTATAATTGTATAATCATGTAATGTTTGTCATTAATGTATGTTAAAGCTGTTTAAGGAATGTGTACTTGCGTGCTGCTTATGAATGTTCTATGAATGCATTATGAAGGTGCACTGAATGTTCTATGAATTCATAATGAATGCATTATAAAGGTTCACTTAATATAAAACGTTACCTTTTGTTAAATATGTTCATTAGTATGTAGTTCAAAGTAAATGCTTAAGAAATCTGGGCCATTTTGGAGAATTCTGTCTTCACACCATTTTCTGTTCCAGCCACCACTAGGCATCTGCCAGTGGATGTGTGGTCCGTATAGGGCAGGGATATTTGATAAACTTATTCATGAAAGCCACTGAGGGAACAGGTCCTAGCAAAGCCTCATTATAACCTCTGCTAAGGCTGTGATCCTGCTCTGGATATATAGTGTGTGGGTTTGTGTGGTCTAAGCTTTGCATTATGCCTTCTTCACAAGATTTACAAGGGAGTTCAGTGGTACTGCTTCTCTGACAATATGTCTCTTTGATGGAGTATGTGTAGCTGTCATATATAGCTGACACCTTAGATCTTTGCTTTGGCAGTGTTCTTCATTCAAACTGTCACCTGCCCTCAGCTCTTAAATACACTTGGATAGAACAGCAGGAGACATAAGCAAAGGCAGTCAGGTTTCAGAGTTACTGGTACCGGCCTTTTGTCAGCATGCTTAGAAAGTTTAGATTATCTGGTAACGTTTCACATTAAGTGCACCTTCATAATGCATTCATTATGCATTCATAGAAAATTCCTAAGCAACATGCAAGTACACCTTAACATCCTAACATCCCTTAACAGCTTTAATATACATGAATAACAAACATTACATGATTATACAATTATAATGTTTGTTATTATATAATGTTTGTTATTAATGTATATTACAGCTGTTAAGGGATGTTAGGATGTTAAGGTACACATACATGATGTTTATGAATGTTTTATGAATATTTAATGAATATATTTGAAGGTGCACTGAACATTTTATGAATGCAATAAAAAAGCATTTTGAAGGTGCAGTTAATGTAAAGTGCTACCTAACAAAATGTGTACAATATATGGTTCAGAAGGCAAGCTGGATATCCTTACTTGCACTTTCCTGTCTCAGCCTTATAATGCAATGGCATATATTATCGGGGGGGGCGCATATAAGTGAGTCATTTAGTTGGAAGCTACCCTTCAGTTGGGGGTGGGTTTTGGTTCTCTGTGTTAGGATGCTGTGACTGCACTCTGAAAGTTGTCAATTCAAATCCCGTGGGCGACACAGTGATTTCATCATTGGGCCCTAGAGCAACCCCAGTTGCTCCAAGTACTGTCTTATCCTACACTCTCAACTGTATGTCACTTTGGATAAAAGCATCTACTAAATAAAAGTGAAATGTGAAGGCCAGAAGATGTGTTTTAAACAAATGATATGAAGGACTGAAGTGCTGCTCTGAACAAGTATGATTAACATACTTAAGAGTTGAAAATGAGGAAGGCAATTTCTGACAAAGATGGCAAAGAATAGCAGTAAAAGCTCCCTTGAGATGGCTCTTAAGCCAATTACAATCTGGTTTATAATCAAATGAAAGATGGCAGACAATCTACAGCAATACACCTAACCACTGTGCTGAGTCGAAAGAGGGAGGATGATTTCAACTAGACAGGTTGAAATGAAACTCCAAAAGTTGGATGGTCCAATTCACAAGAACTAGAACATTACATTTATTTATTTAACAGATGCTTTGATCTGAAGTGACATACGACTTAGAACACAGGATCAGAAAACCCCTGGAGCATCTTTGGTTGAAGGCTTTGCCCAAAGGCCCGATGGTGAGATTACACTGCCGAACATGGGATTTGAACCAGCAAACATCCAGTCATGAGCACATTGGCCCACATTAATACATTAATGATTTAGCAAGAAATAATTAGGAACCAAAATACACAGTCCCCCTGACGGGGGGGCGGAGGGGGTAAATAATGAGTAGGTAAATAAAAATACTTACATGTGGTGATGGCGCTATTGACAATGTGTAACAACACCTGGGTAGCCGGCAAAGCCAAAGGGAAGCAAGAGAGAAGCCCACCTGCCCTCTTGCAATGACAGGCAATGAGGCATGCCGTAAGTCCCCTACATGAAACACCTAAATGGGCAGGTGCACTCAGAAGCCCAAAGTAATTATTAAAGCCCTTTTCCAACAGAGAGTTACAAATCCCCACTGCAGCCAATGAAAGGAACAAAACAAAAGAGCATTTCAGTGAGGAGGTAATAACATTGAAATTTGTCCTATTTGCTGGGGACTTAAAAATAGAAAATTAAAAAGGACTGAAAACTATCTACATATCTCAGCAGAATGCACATGTATATTCATGTTGTTAAAATTGGTTATTACCATATTGCTTTACATTGCAGGTTATTCAAAATTGCTTAAGTGACTGGGAAATTCCCTAAACTGACTAGAGGTGAGTTTCCCAAAGCCTTCTTAACGTTAAGTCGTTCATAAGTTCTATGTTGTAACACAGAACTTACGAATGA
>JAODKC010000028.1:7978754-7997294 GCA_026777985.1 Mormyrops attenuatus
TTTGATGTGGTGATCAGGTGATTTGGTTCCAGCCTTGTCGGAGCCGGTGGTCCTTTGCCTTAGGTCACTGGGTGGAAACTTGCAGGCTTGCCAGAGCTCAGACGGACGGGGCCTGCACGGCCTCCGGCCTTACACCACCCACCCTGGCCCCCAGCTTGCCTGCGGTTCCCCTGGCTCCTGCTCGGTGGTCGCCTGCGGTTCCCCCTGTCGTGACTCGTCAGTCGCCCGGAGTGTGCGACTTTGGGGGGGGGGTTCTGTCATGCTCTGCTTGTGCCAATCCTCCTATGTGCCACGCCCCCCTCGCTACCTCGTGTGGAATCCCCGTGTCATCAGCTGTTTTGAGTTGTGTTAATTAGTCTGGTGTATTTAAGTCTGTGTCTGTGTGTTTTGTGTGAGTCCGGTCATTAATGTTGTGCAGTGGTTGTATGTTCCTGCTTGTCATTACCCAATTAAATCCCAAGTTCACCCGATTCCTCGAGTCCTGCCCCTGATTCCCTGGTCCGTGCCCCATGAGTCATGACAGACAGAAATTAAAACGTCAGAAGGTCAGCAGTCATAGCACTGTGAGAGAAGGCAACCTCAGGCCATTTGGAGTAGTAGTCCATCAGCGTAATAGCATGCCGGTAGGCAGGAGCAGCTGTTTCAAATGCACCAACGATGTCCAGTCTTTTTCCACAGACCATCAGGAAACTGAACAGGAAGCAGAGGAACAGGGTGTGTAATGGCTGTTTTGTCATTGGATTGAAAAAAAGGCATTACGATATACAGGCCTAAACCTGCATGTCCATTTGCGGCCACTAGTAGAGGTTATATAGGCACTGTTTTGTGCAAATGAACCCTGGGTGACTCTCAATGCATGGTGTTGGGAGGCAGGTACTATGTGCTTGAACCTCTGAAAATGTAACTGTCCTTGACAAAGAGCTTGTTTCTCTCCTAAAAGTAGGTCCATCATCTTGATGGAGGGCAGCCAGTCTGTGCAAAGAGCAGTTATTTCAGCATATGCAGAGCAAGCAGCTTCAAAGTCAGCAACTGGTAATGATCGCAATGTGGAGGAAATCAGTACCGCAGGTTCAGGTTCCTCATCAGTAGACGGGTTATTAATGCCTCTCAAACCTAGAAAGATTACTTCCTACAGGGAGTGAAATCTTGTTGTGGGGGACAAGGCAGGGTAGTGTGTGTTTAGAAAAAGAATGTTTTAGCTTATAAATATACATGTTACTGATTTTATAAAAACAGCTATGATCTGGTGTTCAGATATTTTCAGTTTATAATAGAAATACAAAAGCTTTCTTATAGCTTTTAGCTAAGATTGAAGAGTGCGCAAACAGGCTCAAACTGAAAATGTAAATGATATTTAAAATTAATGTGCAAATAAAATGAATATATTCAATACTTTCCCATGTTGTTATTCTTTTTCTACTTAAAACAATAACATGTTTGGTTTAATTTAGCTTAGGGTAAATAAATGAATAGCCTGGCCAAAACAAGGAATAAGAACCACAAATGTTCCCTAAATGTCTCCCAATTTTCATTGAACATCCCAATTGAATGTCTAAAGAACTTACTACAAATGCTCCCTCAAAGCCCTTGAATGTCCACTAGAAATCCCATGGATGTCGTATGAGAATGTCCTAATGACATTCAAGGAACTTAAAAAACAAAAAATGTCTAGGGGACATTTGTACGAATGTTGGGAGGGCATCCTGGGGATTCAATTGTGTTAGCTGGGTAGTGGCAGTGACTAGCAGTTGGTTTGGAATAATACATTGCAGCCTATGCTGTAGCGTATAAGTTTATTCAAATTATGTAGTTGATTGTATTATTATTTTATCAGCAATGCCTTGACTTCCAGTCTAACATTTATACCATGACTATTTGGTTAGGCATATTTGCATTTTTATGGAATTGTTCTGAATGAAGAAGGAAAAAAGCCAAATGATATGGATTCATTCCTAAACACTATATCGGTCATTTACCCAAGCTCATTACCGTAACATATGAATTTATCTCTAATTTTTTTTAAAAAAAATTGATATCAGATTCACATTATGTTATTGTCAAAAATTTTGATTTTGCCCCTCGGCTACGTAAGAACACATTATATAATTTAGATAAATTTTGATCAATTTTCAGGGGTGCGTTACCCGAAAACTTTGTGATGCTATGTAGTTTGCTACTCCATACCTAAGATCATTAGCTGATAGATGAGTGTTCCTTAAAACACTTTGTAATTAAAATACAGTAGATCTTAACCACATTCATAAATAAACAAGTGATCCGACCCACTCCTTATTTTCTACCATTTATTTAAACCTAATACCTGCTATTTTGTCACCCGAAATGGATCACAAAAACACACTGATTGGATAATGTCATAATAATAATAATGATAATAATAATAATAGGTTAATGTTGCAATATAAAATTATAATGTAGGATATACATTTGTCAAATTCTTTAAGGTTATTACATGATGGATCTGGGCTGACGCCGCCAGACACGCGGCACAACAGGCCACGCAGTTCCTGTCGAGACATCACAAAGCAGTGAGGCGTCACCGGAGGGCACATCCTGGAGCTGCAGACCAGTGTCAGCAGACCGCAACCCCTGAACCTCACCATCAGCTGCCTGGTCTGCTGCCATTAGTGCATAATCCACACCAACGTGGACAGAACCAACCACGGACCGTGAAAGGCAATCAGCCACCACATTGTGTTTGCCAGCGACATGATGGATGTCTGTAGTGAACTCGGAAATGAACGCCTGCTGACGCTGCTGACGTGCAGACCAAGGGTCCGAAATTTTGCCCATTACAGCCACCAATGGCTTGTGATCCACAAAAGCAGTGAATGGGCACCCTTCTAACAGGAAGCGGAAATGGCGCACAGCTAAGTACAGACCAAGGAGCTCCCAGTCAAAAACATTGTACTTCCGCTCATTCGGGCGCAACTGGCGACTGAAAAAGGCCAGCGGCTGCCATTCTCCATTAACCAGTTGCTCATGTACAGCGCCCACAGCAACATCGGAAGCATCCATAGTGATGGCAATGGGAGCATCCGGCAAGGGGTGAGTGAGCAACGTAGCATCCACCAAGGCCTGTTTAGCATTACGGAATGCTTGACAACGCTCAGGAGTCCACTCAATCACCGCCTTAGAAGCAACACCCTTAAGTACAGAGTATAGGGGACACATAATGCGGGCAGCCCCAGGGATGAAACGATGGTAGAAGTTAACCATTCCCAGAAACTCTTGCAAAGATTTGACCGTGACCAGCCATGGGAAATCCCGAACCGCGGCAATTTTCTCAGGGAGAGGCACCGCCCCCTCCGAGGTAATGCGGTGGCCAAGAAAATCAACAGAACGGATACCAAACTGACACTTGGTAACATTCATAATTAAACCGTGAGCACTGAGACGTGCAAACAATGCCTGAAGATGAGTCAAATGCTCTTCCAAACTGGTGCTGGCAACTAAAATGTCATCTAAATAAACAAACAGAAAAGGCATGTCCCACACAACGCTGTCCATCAAACTCTGAAAAGTTTGAGCTGCGTTCTTGAGCCCAAAAGGCATTCTAAGAAACTCAAACAGACCAAAAGGTGTAACAACGTCGGTCTTAGGGACGTCCTGGGGGTGTACCGGAACCTGATGATTGCCCCTAACGAGGTCCACCTTAGAGAAAATGAAAGAGCCTGCCAAACAGGCAGAGAAATCCTGGATGTGTGGAATAGGGTACCAGTCAGTCCCCACAGGGGCGCCAGCCACCCCCAGGCTTGGGCACCATATGAAGAGGAGAAGACCAAGGGCTGTCAGACCGCTGAACAATCCCCAAACGCTCCAATGTGGCAAACTCCTCTTTGGAGATAGCCAGCTTCTCAGGGTCTAGGCGTCTAGCTTTGGCATGCACTGGCGGGCCTGCTGTGGTTATGTGGTGCTCCACACCATGTTTCGCCAAGGATGTGGAGAAGGTGGGTGTGGTGAGGGTGGGAAACTCTGCCAGGAGGCACTGGAAAACATCAGCTGAAGCAGAAACACCAGACAGATTGGAAGGGCCAGCCCCGCTGAGCGAACATGGAAAAGAGCAGAAAGTCTCTGCGTTTTTTAACATCCACCAGCAAGTTGTTGGCACACTAAAAGTCAACACAAAAACCCACTGGAAATGCTGTCCATGAAAACAGAGGTCCAGTGACCGATCGCCAAAAGTCCCAATCGAACTGCTGTTAGCAGCCTCTAGGGGGAGACCACGCACTCCTGACTGCTTGTCTAGCTGTGAGGCGGGAAGGACGCTCACCAAAGCACCCGTGTCACACAGAAAACGCCGGCCGGAAACGGAGTCTTCGATAAACAGCAGACTGCTTTGCTGTCCGGTGCCCAGCGCAGCTACAGGGTGCCGGTCCTGACGTTTCCCAGTGGTTTGAAGGAGCAGGGCAGGATGCACTTCTTAGCACACACACTGAAACGGGCATGGTACAAACAGTGACCAGGCTTAGAGTCACGCTGAGCCGCAGCAACGACACCAGGGGCAGGAAAAGTGAAATCAGCAGGTCCACCGCTGTCCAGCACGGCGCAGGACTGCCGACCGGCAATGTAAACTCTGTCCGCTTCTCTCGGCAACTCACGGAAATCTGTAAGCGGGGAGCTCGCTAGAGCCGAACGAACGGGAGCCGGCATCCACTGCATAAAGAGCTCGCGGAAAATAAAACAGGGCTGATGTCTGCCCAGCAAAGACAGCATGTGGTCCATCAGCTCGGACAGTTTCTGGTCTCCCAAGGAGGGCAAGGCGAGAAGCCGACGTGCCCGGTCCGGCTCCGACAGTTCGAAGGTTGCGAGCAGCAATGATTTAAAAGCTTCATACTTGCCGTCCGCCGGGGGATCCTGCAGAAAGCTCACCACACGCGATGCTGTGGCATTGTCCAGCGCGGCGACAACATAATAGTGTTTTGTGTCGTCCTGCATGATGCCCCGGACGGCGAATAGCTTCAGCCTGTGCGAACCACACAGCAGCATTGTCACGCCAGAAGTCCGGCAGCTTTAAAGCCACAGCGTTAGCTGTCACACTGAGGGAAATCTCGACATGTACGAGGAGACGTCAGGGTCACCAATGTGGCGAGTGGAAGAAGACAGGAGGCAGCTGCTTAGTCCGTGCAAGGGATGAAGCACTTTTTTTTATTAGCAAAGAACAGGAGAAAAAAGAACGGAAGATCCAGTTGCCGCCGAGATATCCAAAAAAAAACGGAAGTCTAACAAACCTTCAGAATAAGAGCACATCTGCCCTGAGAATTCTGATCGATAAGAACCCACTACACCAACATCTTATTGACAGAATTGTTCTGGGGTGGCTTTCCCAAAAGCTTTGTAAATCAAAGTAGTTTGTTATCTAGTACTTTAGATTGATCATTAATTAGCAAGTGTTTCCCAAAACCCTTGGTAACTAAAGTAGTTTGTTATCTCGTTCATAGATTTATGAATACTCTGACTCACTCGTTATTTTCTACATCCTTCTTTATTTGAACTTTTGACTACTGTCCTGTCACAAAGACACAGAGATTGGTCAAAATAGATGACAAAAACACACTCATGCTCTTTTTTAGACAGTGTAATAATGCTGATAATAAGAGATGAATATTGCAACATAAAACTATATTGTTGACTGTAAATTAGTGCAAATGGGGCTCCTTGTTGTAACACCAGTATGCCATTTGAGTACATAACAGGGTTGTGCACTATTCAGAACAGACTTGAAAATCAAATCCATTTCATAAATCGGTTAAAAATACAGTGCAGAATCGCAGTTAGACTTTGCATATATGGAAGTAGAATTAAAATGGAATTGATTTCACATAAATTCATATACATAGTGTAAGTGCAGCTAGCTTTAACGATACAGTTTAATATTTCAATATGAATTTCCCAGCATATTAACATAAACAGTAATCACTGAATCCCACCCATACCCCCCACCACGCCATTATGAATATTTACAGTAGAAAATAGTACCCATTGGCCACCACCCTCCCATTCCAGCACCTGCCTGAAAAGTCTGTGTACTTTCATATATAATGAATGCAACATTTAAAGTATCGCCTATAGAATAAATAATTTAATTGTGATTTTGTGTACCATGGTGAAAGAGCATGGGAGTACATATGATGCTTATATCTGGTCTAGCATTTGGAGTGTGTCAGATGGCAAAGGATGGTGTATTTGCTGGTGGATGGTTATTGGGAGAGCGAATACCTGCTGATTCCAGTGTTGAATGTTGTGTGTTGAATGTTCTTGGGAGTTCTAACATTTCCCCTTGAATGTTGCTGTACTATTCTTGTTATGTGTAAAACATTGCAGTAATTATTTTATTAAAATATACTTTTGACCACCTCCTCAATATATATGTTTATAACTACGGTTAACCATCTGCTTTCTTCAGTTTTAATTCAGGAGTAAAAATCAGCCTTTGAAGTGGGAAGAAATAATGATTTGGCATTTATCGTGATAAATATCGATATTGACTGATATGATTTTTTTATTGCAATAACATTTTTGTCCATATCATCCAGCTCTACTATGATGTTAACCTTGAGTGGTTGGCTTAGCTATGGCTGGAGTCAACCTGTGCCTGGATAAATAGGTCTAAATCCTTAATTTTTTGCACCTTCTCCTGCTTCCATGCCCCCTTACTGTCTCTTACAGTAAGAATGACCAAATGTAAGCATAGTAGGTTACCACCATGCTTTCATTTTCAAAATAAAAGAGTATCTGCAGATTTCAGTTACATTCACAATATAAATGAAATAATCCATGTTCCACGTTTTATTTGTTGCCAAAATCATTCATAGCTTATCCCCTTTTCTGGCTTGATGAATTAATTATACTTCTTGCATGGCTATACTTTCTTTTTTAAGTGTGGTGGGCATGACCATGCTGAGGAGGACAGAATACATGTAACTCAAAAGTGCGTAACTTTTAAAGTGCTTTTTTAATTTGAGTGCTTAATGGGAGAATGGATCTCTAAAAGAATGAGAGTAATAAGAAAGGTGATAGCAAGAAAATACATGCAACAATACATACATGCACTAACACTAGTACTAATAATATAGTAATATACTACTAAAAAAATCTAATTGAAAGTGGGATTTAAAAAAGTGCCTTGTGCTACTTTTTGAGACTGTTACACAGAGGATGCCAGGGAGATATTTCATTGAAATGTGTTCCTGCTTTTGGAGCATAAATATGGTATTTGGAAGCACAGCATTATTTGGGTAATAATTTTGGTAATTTGTTTGATAAAATTATCATTTAAATTGCCAAAACTGTCTTCTGACTCCCCTCTTCCCTACCTCTCCCATATATATGCCAGTTTGTATATGTCCAAGAACTGGAAAAAGGAGTTTAAAAAAGAATGCATTTTTAGGCACATTTGTTAGTTTTTCCTTGTATTTAATCCCAACTGGAGACCACATGTTCTAAAGGAATAATGAATGGTATGAGCAGTGGTTGATTTGAAAAATTAGCAACTGTGTGAGCAGCCTTCCAGACAGTGGATGTTTTAATGAGGAAATATTAACAGTAATGGCATGCAATTTTGGCAGGGTGTGCTCACCTTGCTCTTTGTGATGCTCTCAAGTGTCACCAGTAGTGTTTGCTGGAGATGTGCCTAACATCACCTTGGTAACCGTAATCATAAAAGACTCCAAAGTGTGAAAAAAGAAAATTAGAGTCCAGTTTTAATAAGAGGTCTAATGATAAATCAATGTTCTAAGGCATAAAAAGAGAATTACTTTTATATGAACATCATCTATGTGAAAGTGAGGAAGATTAGGTAACTGCCTATTAGCAAGATACAGAAAATAATGAAGCTTGGAAGGCTTATATTTCTTATCATATATTAGACAAAATTTAGACAAAAACTAAAACACCTGCTGTTTTACAAAAAAACACATAAAGTCCGAATTTTTATCAGAAAGTGTATGTATTTTGATACAGTCTCACACAAACAATTTATGTTCATAATCTCCTTCAATGGATATATTACTGGACACATTTTCCACATGACTAATGCAGAAAAAGTGAAAAAGCATTTTCAAAGCTCAGTGGTAGCTTTATTGCCTCACACCTTGATGGTTTTGGGTTCAGTCACTAACCCTAGCTTTGTGGGTTTTCTCCTACAGTCGAATAACAAGTTGATAGGTGAACTGATGTCTCTTTCATTGCCCTCAGTGTGGAAGTGTGTCCCCTGTTCCATCCAACTTGTCCCCTGCCTCATACCTTTTGTGTCCTCGAGCAAGCTCTAGAGAAGAGATATTTCTGATATTTATCTGATGATCAAAATGTGGTTTATGGTGGTTGATTATTTTGTATACATTTCCTTATGAGTTATGACACAAATACATTTCTTTTGTTGTGTATGGAGTGAAACCTTTAAAACAACCTTGTGTAAATAAGTACTGCCATTTTCCATACTAAAATACGGGCAGGGATACAGCCTAATGCTGTAGATGAGGCATGTGTGGGGCTGGGAAGATCACTCCTAGCTCATGGCTGTAAGGTGGTGAAAGAGAGACACCTTGTTGTCGATTCTACCATGCAGATAGGTTGCATAACTACACACTTCTTTTCACTTAAGTGTATTCTGCCATTGATTGAGCTTTGGGGTTTAGGCCAGATTTATACATTGGAGTCTATTATCCCATCAGGTTCGTAAGTTGAAAAAAATGCTTAAAAAGTTGCGTGTTTTTGTTATACATCAGCACGGTCATGCCCCCTAAGCATAATGCAAAAAAGAAGGAGCAGCCATGGAAGAAGTCTAATTAATTCATCAAGAAAGAAAAGGGGGTTACGCTCTCAATGATTTTGGCAACAAGCAAAACATGGAACATGAGCTCTTTAATTTACATTGTGAGCCTAATTGAAATTCATAGAAACCCTTTTATTCTGAAAATGACAGCATGGGGGTAGTGTACTATGTCTACGCTTGGTCATTCTCAGAAACATCCTTCGACAAAAACAATGTTACAGTGAAATTCAGTATTTGAATTTTGTCTAGAACAATAAACAGCTAACTTTTTAGTTATATTAAAATTGTCATTTTAAGCTCTGATTTAATGATCCCTCAACCATTATGTAACCACTTTGGGATGAAATTATTTCATCAATTTCATCAATTTAAGTACTGTCACCCTATCCAGGGTATACCCCAGGCTTGTGCTGTGTACTACTTGGGACAGGCTCCAGAGGTCTCATTTATCAAAGTGGACATAGATCAATGCTTACACGTGCGCATACAGCTCGTGGGTATGCACAGGCAAATTGGTATTTATCAGTCATGCGTATAAACAGCCATACAAAGTGAATTGTGATAAGTCTCACACATTCTAAATGTTACTGAGCATGCACAACAAATCTAATTTAAATAAACGCCCTCCATTAACCATATATGGGCATATATACCTGTAGCTTCCACATAAAACACATCAAACCATATAAAAGGACAACATATTGCAGAAATGGAAATCATGAAGGAGGGGGAATTGGAACTTCAGGGAGAATGAGGAGGTCATTATGCTGAAAATAACAGAAAAAAACAAACAGGTATTATTTGGCAACTTTCCCTGTCAAAGAAATAGAAGGACCTAGCAAGGGGACAGATAACATATACAGTTAATGCTGTGTTACCAGTAATGAGAATGGTGGCAGAGGTGAGAAAGAAGTGATTGTACCTGAAAATTACCACAAAATAAAGGATTGCAGCCCACAGGTCCCACATCCTTGCCACAGGGAGTAGCCCAAGTACCATGCCAGTGTCACCTCTGGATGGTAACATAGCTGCCATCAAAGGCAAAACATCCCTAATGGAAATCATTCCAAATGGTGACACTGACAGTGCAGTTCCATCACCCATGGAAGACGCCTGGCTATCAGAAAATGGTAAGATATTTTTGTGGTTGTGTTAACTGGCTGCAGGAAGTAATGTGTGTTCTACACTACAGTAGACCAACAAGTGAATGTTGCCAAAAATTAATCGTACCAGACATGTAAGTTATTTTGTAAAGCATATATTTAGTGACAATGATGTATTATTTCTCAGTTGCAGATCCTACAATCTTTCTGGATCCAGCAATTCGGCTCAGATCCAAGAGTCCTGTCTGATGCTGTGCTAGAGAAGCAGGATGAAATTGTCACTGCTGGGATAAGGGAAGAACTGAAGGCAATGGCACTCTGAGAGAACTTTACAGCACCCTCAAAGAAATGAAGTTGTACGAATAAATCAGTCATTGTTTATTGGCTGCCAGAATGCACTTTTATTCACAGAGCAAAGCCCTCGTAGTATAATGCATACCTAAAACTGTTAGATTAACCTTTGTCTCAGCTGTATAGCTGCAGCAGTAGGCATAAGGTGAACTCCATCAAGCGTATGGTTCTCAGGCAGA
The DNA here is from genome assembly GCA_026777985.1 of Mormyrops attenuatus. Classification (NCBI taxonomy): domain Eukaryota; kingdom Metazoa; phylum Chordata; class Actinopteri; order Osteoglossiformes; family Mormyridae; genus Mormyrops; species Mormyrops attenuatus. Next base: position 7,989,179 of record JAODKC010000028.1, read on the forward strand.
GGCACATCATCTACTGATATACTGTGTTTGATGCAAATGTTATGCAGCACACTACATGCTTGATTATGTGGCACACCTAATTGAAATATGAACACTGATGAGAGGTAGAGTAACCTCCATTCACACATATATAACCTTGTCCGATTTGTACTATAGTATGCCTCCTCTGCTAGGTAGGCACAGCTAAGGATTCTTCAGCACTCAAGGATTTGCTACAGGAGTCATCAGCTGGGTCTTTAGGGCATATCTACAATCTCCTGCAATGATGCGGCTTAAAACACAAGGCATCATGCACTGTGTGATGGTGTATGGTTGTAATTTAGCAGTCACACACTTACCGATCAGCCAGCTATTTCCTATTGCTGTGATATCCACAGGTGCCATTCAGCACAATGAAGGAGTCATGTGTCCCCCCTGGCCAGTTGGCAACCACATTCAATAGGTTAAAATGTGTATTGCTTATTACCTGCACATTCATGGAATGGTAGCCTTTTCAGTTAACATACGGAAATCCCTTAACAGAGGGAAATTTGAGCTTGCCATGAGTCCAGTCAATAACCCAAGTACATTTGGAAAACATGCAATAGGGTGGAAGTCATTCATTACTGTGGTCTGTTACACTGCAGTATTTGGAAAGTTGATGTATTGTGACGTGAGCAACATGATACCATGTAAAACCGGCTCTTGGTGGGTTGAGAAATGATGGACCTGTCTCCAATTTCCTGTTGAAATTCTCCCATGGCTGGGAAGCCAAGGGTAGGCAGCACGTGGGTATGCACTGGGAGGGCTCTGGAACATCTCAATAACAATCAACAACAATCCCCTTTGCACACATACAGGTACATTGGAATAATTCTCGTCGGCTACCCCATCTTGCCCCCATCTACCTTGGGGGCTCACAGCGCATGGTCAGCGCCTCTTGAGCTGGGGGTTAAAACTGTTCTGACTGTTCAGACTATTCTATTAAGGTTGGGGCCCAAACTAGTAGATCTTCTGCTCAGAAGCACAGATACTTAGCCCGCTGAACCACTCACCGCCCCCTGTCTTGTTGGCCTCACCATGGTGGTGCAAGCTGCTGGCAGAGACTGCACAAAACTGCCCTTGGCAGATGAAATTGACTGATGAGCCTTTTATCAGAGCAAATAGATCTGTGTGGTCTTTGAAAAGACATTCCCTGCACAGAGCATACACTGGGTCCCAACCTTTTACATGCTGAGGCGCACCGGTTTCATCTCACGTTTCCCTAGCCCAACAACACTTAACTTTCAAAAGTACCAAAGCAGCTGTAATTAAACTAGTAAAACCAAAATTTGTAACTCAACTAATGGGAAGTCTGATGTCATTTGAGAGATACCAATTTTTCGGGGTCAGGCTGAATGGGGGAAAGCTACAAACAGAGGTCTGGGTCAAAATTATATTTATTTCTGTATTTGGTCTTCAGTGACACTAATGTTGAAAATCCCATTTCGCAAAGATAAGTTGTTGGAAATCAGATCAAAAATGATACTGCTTCGTCCAAAAGATCAGGATACTCTAAAGAAACATGAAGTGAAGCACTAGATTTCTGTGAAAAAAATATTTTAATGCACTGTCACAAGATAATCCCACAAGCAAGCCCTCACACAGGATTCAATCCAGCTTACATGAAGCAGGGAAATATTCATGCAACTGAGTTTACAAACTATGCAGGTGCAATTCAGATTCCTTTGCAACAGAGGCTGGTAGGAACACGTATTGTTTTTTTGTAAAATATGAAAGATTTGAATCTCAAAAGATTCAAAGTTTCCCTCTTCAGCACATCTAGTCACATGTCAAGTTTCTTTATTGTTACTTCAGCTTTACTTTGGACATGAAAATCTGTCAGTAATGTGCATTGACGGTCGAGCCCATTTAAATGACTGGAAAAGTCTAAAAGATATGTTAATTTTGAAAGCAATTCAAAATCATGGAAGTGTTCTGAGAGTTCAAATTTAGAGTGAGATAAAAAAAATTGTGCCTCATCTCACAATTCAAAAAATTTGTGCCTCATCTCGCAATTCAAAAAATCATGTAAGCACTGTGTCGCACGAAAGCTATCACACCTGTGTGCAAAAGAAGCTGATCATGACTGATTCCCATTTTTCACTGAGTACTCAAAATAGTCATGACTGGAAAGGCCAACCCTTTATGAAGTTAACTATTTTAATGACGATGTCCAAGACACATTTATGATCAGCTGCATTTTTTCTTAACCATCCTGTTTCTCTTTGTAAACTTCAGTGGACAGAGGTTGCCAGTGAAGCAACAGCTTTAACTCATGTAATGACTCCATTGTGTCACCCCATCCCTGCTCTATCCCAGTGTGTCCTTGTTCCCACACTTTTTGTCCATTCAATTCCATGGGACACAATAAATGCATTTAGAATGTCAGAAGTTTAGCAGTGGATTGAGTAGGTAAAGGCTTACAGAAAAGAAAGTTTTCACAGTGTCGCTGTTGTTTTCATACCTCAAATATGCCATTAGGTTGGAAACATTTGTAATATTGGTGGATTCATCCAGCATAAAGCGACTCTTGTAATCTTTGTAATAGCTGCTGAGTTAGGGTGCATTTCCACCTCACCAAGTACAGTACTTTTGGTACTTTCCCTTTTCCATTGACTTCCAGTGAAGTCCCAGTACCAAAAGTTCCAGTACCAAAAGTGCCAAACCAGCTGGGGTATTTCTTTGGAACTTCAGTACTTTGGGGTGGGACTTAAAAGGTTTTCTTTGTAGACTGGTTATGCAAATAACCTGCCCCTAAACACAATACAACCGCAATCTTGAAAAAAGTTATGAACTCAGAAAACAACAATAAACAAAGCAAAAAACATGGAGATTTGATCAGAAAAACAGATACAACAAAAAGATCAGGATGGCATGACAAGAAATTTAAAAAGTATTTTGTTTAATATACTAATATATGCACATAGCAGCGTTGGATGGACCCAAACATAATGCCCCAGAGGTATGCTATTGGATTTAGGGCAGGCGAGCAAGGGAGCCAGTCAATGGTATCAATTCCTTCATCCTCCAGGAACTGCTCGCATACTCTCATCACATGAGGCCAGGCATGCACCAGGATTTATCCCGATATCTAAGTTAAGGTGCTGTTGTCTAGTCTGCAGACAACTGTGTGTCCCTCCATGGATATGCCTAGGTCTGATATAGGTCTGTGTGTCCCACCATGGATATGCCTCCACAGACCATCACTGACCTACCAACAAACCGGTCATGCTGAACAATGTTACAGGCAGCATAACATTCTCCATAGCTTCTCCAAACCCTTTCACGTCCATCACATGTGCTCAGGGTGAACCTGCTCTATGTGAAAAGCACAGGGTGCCAGTGGTGGACCTGCTAATTCTGGTATTCTATGGCAAATGCCAGTCGAGCTCCACGGTGCCGGGCAGTGAGCACAGGGCCCACTAGATGGCACCGGGCCCTCAGGCCACCCTCATGAAGTCTGTTTCTGATTGTTTGGTCAGAGACATTCACACTAGTGGCCTGCTCATCTTGTTCCTCCTTGCACAAAGGAGCAGATACCAGTCCTGCTGATGGGTTAAGGACCGTATACGGCCCTGTCTAGCTCTCCTAGAGTAACTGCCTGTCTCCTGGAATCTCTTCCATGGCCTTGAGACTGTGCTGGGAAACACAGCAAACCTTCTGGCAATGACACGTATTTATGCACCATCCTGGAGGAGTTGGATTACCTGTGCAAGTTCTATATGGTCCAGGTATCGCCTCATAGTGACACTGATCATAGCCAAATGCAATTCTAGTGAAAAACAGTCAGAAAAGATGACAAACGAAACATGTCAGTGGCCTCCACTTGTTAAACCATTCCTGTTTTGGGGGTTGTCTCATTGTTGCCCCTCTAGTGCACCTGTTATTAATTTCATTAACACCAAAGCAACAATGAAACTGATTAAGAAGCCCCTCTGCTGCTTAACTAGATCAGTATCCCAGAAGTTTAATTGACTTGATGGTATACTCTGATTAAAAAATGTTTCTTTATTTTTTTGAGCAGTGATCATTTTCCCCAAATGTATGAGACATTCCAGCTTTGGCTATGAGCTGTGCTACATTGTATGATGCCTCAACAGCTTTAGCATTCATGTTTCCTGTACAAGCAGATTCAAGAGTCTATTTCTTGCTCTGGTATTCTGTGTTCTCAAAAAACTGAACTGGCTTGGAAACATTTTTGCTATGTTTTGTCTGTAAGTGATGATGTAATTTATTTGGCTTCAGAGCTTCATTTAATGAAACTTCCGAGTACAAAACACATAAGGGCAGATGCTCATTTTTATAACCCACGCATGTGAAGCCAAGCACGTGGTACTAACAGCTGAATTTTCTTTGTTTTGGTTATTTTTTGTAGTCTTGATGTCAAAGACAAGGGTTTGTTTGACTTTACGACTAGCTGATGGAGTATCTGTATCTTTCCTTTTGGGAGACCCTGTTTGTTATCCGTGGTGTGTTATGCAACTTTAGCACATAACAGAATTTTGATTTACATTGCAGTTACTTGTTAATCAGGTGCGCTGCCCCCCCCAGGCACCACCATGACCCACTGGGAGGCCTCAGCCTATAGATTGAAATCCACTGCTCTAGCGCTAGATCTGTGTATGACTTGAACAATTCCTTTATTGTACATAACTAGACCATCCTATCTGCCAATCTATCAAGGTTGATAATTTAGTGTGAGTCTGTGCAAATCCTATTTGCCAATCTGTTTGCTTCAATTACATGTCTCTACTGTTAGGGGTTTGTGTGTACACATCTTTGGGAGTATTCCTAAATATTCTCACATTTCTGTGTTTCATAATCAGTAATTTTTTGTAACCTAGTCTGTGATTAATTAATACATTATGTAAGAGCTGGTTCATGATTAATTAAGAACATAATAGCATATTACTAAATTGTATGCCCCCTCAAGTGAAGAGTTACCATATTGAACAAAAGTAAAATCTGGAACCTGTACTACGTCAATAACATTTTGAAACATAATATTTCCTGAACTACTTTTTTCCCCATTGGCGTTAATGTCCAATCCTTTCTGACTGCATGACATGTTACATACTGTGTAGTCTGCAATAGGGCAGTTCTACTGCAGACCTAATTCTGTTACCATAATGTCATGTATATGTTGAAGAGTGCAACACATGCACTGTTATGCAGTACAGTTAGACAGTTGGGATTCAACAGCAGAGAACTGGTAGTATTTTAGACAAAGCAGGTCAGTTCTTTTGCTAACATTTAACATGAGAGGGCACAAATTTCAATGTTAACATAAAATCTAATGTTTGTTCATTATTAATGAATCGTAACACAGTTTTTATCTCAAGTACCTACTATTTTTGTTCATGATTTGTACTTCAGTGGTAACTGAGTTACTACTAAGTTACTAAGGGGACTGTACTGTAAAGTGTTAACGAAATAATCTGAAAATATATTTTTCAGCAAGATAATGGCCTGTGACATAAAAATAATAACATTAAATAATAACATTAAACATTAAAGAATCTACCTTAATGCAGTGGACAGCCGAGTTACCAGATCTCAATCCAGTTGCGCAAAATTGTAAGAAGAATGGTATTCAGCATCCACATGGAACACCTGAGCCCATGCACTTACAAAATAAAGCTATTCTGAGAGCAGGAGGAGGTGTGACACAATATTAGAAAGACATTCCAGATGTTCAGTACATTCACAGTATATTCTCACCAGGGTAATTATTTTCCCATAGTATTTTAAATCCATTATACTTCTGTATATCAAATCAAGATATGAATTCTGAAGTAGCTGTATCAAAGACTTCAGAGAATATCAATATTAAATGATTGTGCTTAAAAGATCACTGGACGTTCACTGATTGAAGTCAAACCATGAAGTGGCTGCATGATTATAAGACATCTGTATTGTAAACCATTTGGTTATTAATGATTATTGAAAGAACTATGCCCTAAAATGAAAATAAAGCAAAGGAAAGACTGCTAGTGATCACGGTTCTGTGTCGGATGACATGAAGAATTATTGTGAAACAAACATCAAATGCATTTTTGTAAGATATGAACTTAAGTTTAATTCACTGACAAAGAATGTCAGAAAATCTAGGAAAAGTTTTATTTCTACTTTTGAAAAACAGGTTAACAAAAGAAGCAGTAGCCACGAAGCTGAAATATGAATGCGTGAAATCATTTGTCCAAATGAAATAATAGCTTTGGAGGAGTGGCTTCTTTAGAGTCTCACTTGACATGTGTGAGGCCTCATCAAAATGTTGATCTGACTTTTGATCCAGAACGGGTAATGATTCCCATCCCAATATTTGTCAGCCTCCTCTATGCAAGTTATAAAACGGCATATGCAGCCCTTTTGTTTTCCTTTTTGTGTCATTAGTGTTAATAACAGGAACGATTTTAACACCTTTAACCAAAAAGCTGTAATGTTCCTAACAGAGTGACTACTTTGTCATGAAATCATTAAGCTGGAGTTTTCAAATGCAGTCTATGTTTTACAAAATGTTGGATAAACAGATGTAGTTTATATAACATATATAACATATCTGGTTTCAAAATAGATTTTATAACAATTTTTAGGTATTTATTTCAGTGTACTTATGTGTATTGTGTCGTATTGAATTAGGGACGTTGGTGATTTCATGTTTGTTAAAGTTTCCACTTTTTAATAACTGTAAAACAATGTTAATTTCTTTTATACTAATCAATCCAGGTGAAACACTTCACAAAAATATAGGATTTTATTTTAAGTGAATTGTAAAATCTACTTAAGTATTACATAAAACCTACTGCAATAGACACAAAGCAAAACAAATAATATTCACTACTTGCAGTCCATACATGTCTCTGCTGGCTTTATTGAAGAACTCCCGCACACATATTGATTGCATTTTACACAGGTGCCTTTACTTTTATTTTCATTACATTTGCCAACCTGGCGTTGAGTCGTTTTTCCCAGCAGTAAACGAGAAATACACAGTGAAAGTAAATGTACAATGTAAACACAACTGTATTATGGAATGAATGTTATGCTAACATGATGGCCCTTTAGCCAAAACAAGAGGTGTCATATGCTGAATATGTTGCAGCTGGTGGTTAAAGGAGGTCGAAAAACGCTGGTGGTTCTAGTGTTAATTGCTATGGCTCTCTCACTATACCTTTTTTATGACAATGACTATATACTCATCATCCATGTTCAAACTCTTTACATAGAATGGGGTCACAGGAGCTTGTAACTTTGTGGTATAGTTCACAAGATGGGAATATCCAGAACAGGATGCCAGTCCATTGTAGGGCACAGAGATGCACATTATTACTAATACCCATGCACATTATTGGTAGTTCAGAGACTTTATAAGCTCCACACATGCATGTTAATGGGACTTTTATACTCACAATCAGAGGTATGAGGCAACAGTACTGCCCACTGGGCCATCATGTCATTCCAATGGATTTGTATGTCATTGCAGATTAAATGATAAATAATAAACAATACAAGTGAAATATTAACATTGACGGATCTTTTTCAAACCTTGCAGAGGCATTGAGGTGACGGTTCTGAAAAATTTGAGACAGATCGCCCCAAAATTGAAGCAGCACTGCATAGTGATAGCGAAAACAACGGGTGGTTTTGACCCTTGACCTCATTAAGATGATAACTCAAAAACCATTTGCTTGATTTTTCAAATTTTGCAGAGACATTATATGGGTGCCAAACTGGAACAGAATTTTGAGACATACTGCTCTAAAACTGAAGAAATTCTGCTTAATGGCAGCAAAGGAAAGGGTGAAAGCAGGCATTTGACCTTGTGAATGTGATAAATGTCATGATGTGGGTTGGGCAGGACACAACTGATGTAGCAGCTTGGAAACAGATGAGGACTTCATTGGGGGATACACTAGACGTTACATATGACAACAAGAGTAGGGGAATCGGACAGAAAACTGACATAGCAACCAGAGAAGCAAGAGAGGACCAGATGAAAGGAACATAAGAACATAAGGAATTTACAAACGAGAGGAGGCCATTCGGCCCTTCAAGCTCGTTTGGGGAGAACTTAACTAATAGCTCAGAGTTGTTA
>JAODKC010000028.1:8022529-8032939 GCA_026777985.1 Mormyrops attenuatus
AGGCAGTTCTGAAAGCGAAAGGGGGTCAAACACCGTATTAGTATGGTGTTCCTAATAATCCTTTAGGTGAGTGTACAGTACTTTGCAAAAGTCTTAGGCAGTCAAAGAAAATATTTGAATATTTTTCTGGGTAGTAAGTGTATATGTGCTCTCCGTTCGCCGGAGGGCCTGGGGTTGTCCCGTCTTTGGCTGCTAGCTGGGGTGTCATTGGGTGTGGTGGGGTGGGGATCTTCCAGTTTGCGTCTGGGGGGGGGGTTCCCTGCTGCCGGGCTGCCTGTGGCACCCCTGAGCACCCCGGTTGGCCGCCCCTGCCGGCTGTGCGGAGTCGGGGATGGGGACTAATCAGGGCCAGTCGGGGATCTGGCCCCGGTGCAGGGGGCCCACTCCTTGTATGCCCTTATTGCTCCCCTGGGCCCAACATCACATTTCACACAACACTAGGGCTTTGAGGGGCGGTGGGGAGGTGCCCCTCAATTTTTACTTGCATACTAGACACCACATGACACTAGGGCTGAGGAGGTGGGTTGAGGCAGGTGTGGCTCTGCCGTCTGCCAGCGGTGGGGTGCCAGTGCCTCAACTGCTCACCCACTTTTTGCACTTTAGTCATATATACAGTCCATATTACATTAGGGCCTTGGGGTGCGGGGAGGGGGATGGGGGACTCTGCAATCTGCCAGTGGTGGGGCCCTCATACCCGAACTGCACCCACTAATTTTGCATTGTAGACAAAAACACACAACTCTCTCACACATATACATACATACTTTACACTAACATGGGACGGGGATGCAATGGGGGCTGAGGGCCCCCCCCCAACTCTCTGTCTCTGGCCCTGAGTGGGTTATAATTTTTGTTGTTTGATGTCCTTGTAATGAGTGGTATGTTTCTTATGGTTTGTACTCTGTATTCCCCTACACTTTGTCGTCTCCTTCCCACCTTTATTATTACTCTTATTATTATTTCTGTTTACCTTTTTTTTCCCTTCCCCTCTGTCCCCATGGTAATTAATGTCTGTTATTATTAAGATTGTTGTCTCTGTGTCCTCCCCCCCCTTTTTTTTGTTTAAATCACGGTATTAGGATGGGTGAGTTTGGAGTGGCCACACTCTTCACAGTATACCTTTAATTAAATGTAAAATAAAGTTGTCCTTCGAAGTGTGAGGGTGGTGGTGGGCAGAAAAAAAAACATGTCAATTTTACTATCAATATACATGTAAACATTTTTTAATAATCATTATTTTAAAAATAATTTTTAAACTTTTTTTTTAACTTTGCAAACATTTTATTGATGTAAACACTACTGCGGTAGGGGTGAAGGTGAAAGTTACTGGGTAGCTGATCAACACTTCACACGAGGAATGAATTTGTATGTGAAATATTTCATGTGACAGCTCCATCTGATAGGTCAAATGTTCACATGCTGAGTGTGAATGCATGGCGAATGTGAATTTGTGATTCAGGCAGTCTTTCGCGATATGTTTGTTGCACATGTTCATACTGTGATGACAATGAAAATATGATTTATTGGTCAGTGTTAATATATGAAAGGTTTATTTGTTGTCACAAGATGAGGGACGAAGGACTCAGGAGCAGGCATGGTGGTGAAAGAAAAATGGCTTTTTAAGACTGAAGAACAACATCTAGAAACAAACAGGATCACAGGGAAGCACTACAGGAGAATAACATGGAAAGGTACAGGCAACATGGGGGTTTGACATAAATGCCTGGTCTGGGGAACACAGGACTGGAAAGCACTTAAATACATAACTAATGAGGGAGCACAAAGACAGCTGGGAGTGATTAACACAAAGATTAGGAACGGGAGGTAAGACTAACGATTAACAGGCGTGGCTTGTTAGGGCTACCCTAGGGAGGAAACAGCAGCATCTGATGGGCAGGGCGTGACAGTACCCCCTCCCCGAAGTGTGCCCTCCAAGAACAAAGGATGAGCAGAGGAGGGGACCAAGGGGACTGAACAACAGGTGGGAAACATCGGCTGGAACACCGGACAAGATTGGGTACAACAAAACCAACAGTATACACTGAATTGGTCAGAGGGATTGAGTCCCACGCCAGGAAATAAAACGGACAACACTAGACTCAACCAGAGGCAGGGAACAGGTCTAGGCAGAACTAGGGACATCATGGAGGACATCAAGCATGAGACACCATATCAGGGCAGACAGGTGGAGGAATCACAGGACAAGGACAAAAACAGAGGAGAGGGCTACAGGACACACTGACTAGGGTACAACAAAGGCAAGACAGGGCAGTGGGAGAACTGAGGCAAGGTAACAGGGGAAGTCTGGGGAGTCTTCCAAACCCTAGGAAGCTGGGCAACAAATGGTGGTGAGGGTCTTCCTCAGCCCATTCATCGGCGTGGCAGGACTCACCTGGATAACAGGACCAAAGGGCTTTGAAGGGCCAGTGTGACTGGATGTCACTGAGGGTACTGCGTGGGCAGATGTCACCAAGGGAACAGCAGGGCTGGAGCAGGTGGACACCGAGAGGCCTGCAGGGCCGGGGCTGGATGGCACTGAGGGGTTGACAAGGGCCCTCTTTGATGCCCTCGCTTGCACCGTAGATCAAGATCTTGTTCAGTGCGCAGGTCCACAAGACTCTGTTTTTCCACACCTGGATTGACCCCTGGACCCCTGGCCTCCTGCCCCACCATCATATCCTATACAGGGTCAGCAGTGGTGGGGCAACTGACATGGAGGAAGACTCTTTGAGCTCGTTGGGTTCATTAGGCTCTTTCAAGTTGGTCTCACAAAGCAGTTCAATTAGCAGGTTGTCCTCGAACCATTGAGGCATGTGGACTGGACACTTAGGAGACAGGAGGCTGGGTGCAGAGAAAATCATGCACACAAAAACATGCAGCATGTGATGCTCTTAGGAGCAGCTGCCCGGCAGTTTGTGGAGTCCACATCACGAGACGAGGGATGAAGGACTCTGGAACAGGTATGATGGTGAAATAAAAGATGCTTTATCAGACTGAAGAACAATGGCTAGAAAGAAACAGGATCACTGGGAATCATTACAGGAGGCCTGGACCATGGGAAGGCACAAGTACGGCAAAGGTCTGACGACAGGCAGACGTAGGATTGGAATGCACTTCAATTCATGACTAACGAGGGAGCAAACAAAAGGCAGCTCGGAGTGATTAACACAAGGATAAGGAATGGGAAGTAAAACTAATAATTAACACATGTGGTTCATTGGGGCCAAACTAGGGAGGAAACAGGAGGGTCAGGGGGCAGGGTGTAACATTTCTCTACATTTTTTAATAATTATAAAGATATCAACTCCATAAAATTACATATGAGGACTGTTCCAGCATGATTGTGCCTCAGTCCACATAGAAAGGTCTATAAAGACATGGTTAGGTGAGTTTGGTGGGGAAGAACTTGACTGGCATGCACAGAGCCCTAAACTCAACGTCATTGAACACTTTTGTGATGAACTAGAATGCAGATTTCCAACATCAATGCCTGACCTCACAAATGCACTTCTGGATGAATGGGCAAAAACTTCCACAGACACACTCCAAAATCTTGTTGAAAGCCATCCCAGAAGAGTCGCATCTGGTATGGCTGCAAAGGGGGGACCAACTCCATATTGATGCCTGTGGATTTGGAATGGGATGTCATAAAAGATCCAGTAGGTGTAATTGTCAGGTGTCCCAAAACTTTTTGTCCAAATATTATATGTATACATGTGTCACATCGCAAGAAACAATGGACTCAACGGCAGGTCTTAGGAGAACAAAATTAAACAAAACAGGAGCAGGGAAACAAACAGGATTGTGAGGGGTCAAAATGGAAAGGGTAGGACTGGGAAGGGCACAGGCAACAAGATGACTGACCTTAATGACTAGACTGGGGCTCACGAGACAAACAAGTACTTAAATACAAGATCTAACGAGGAGTAACAAGCACCAGGCATACCTCATCAGCCACATTACGGAAGAGACAGGAGGGTCAGACTTGCAGGATGTGACAGTATGCATATATGCCATTTATCTGGTGACTTTGGAGCACTTCACATGACAAATTTCACTGAATGAAAACACTGCAGTTTAAAGAAAATATTACAAGCCTACCTCACACACTCTCCCCACGTCTCCAAAAAAAGTGACATGATTAAATTCTCCCCCAATTAATTTTGCAACATTTCCCATGATACATTTCTCCATTGGCAACCGCACTGCTACACTCAAAATTTGCCGAATGGGGAGGCCTGCGACCAAAAATCAATATAAACTTCATTATGAAATATTCAGAAAATCATCTTGTGCCCTGCACTTTTAGAGCACGAACGGTGTGTACAAATCAAAGTATTTTTCAAAGTCCAATACCAAAACAGAAGAAAAACAACATAGTATATGCCGTTAAATGCAGTGAAGTGTGCCCTGAACTTTACATTGGAGAGACCAAACAACTGCTACACAGGAGGATGGCCCAGATCAGAAGGAGTAACACCTCAGGACTGGAATCAGCTATGTATCTCCATTTGAAAGACAAAGGACACTCTTTTGAGGACAATAACGTCCAGATACTGGATAGAGAAAACAAGTGGTTCGAGAGAGGGGTGAGGGAAGCTTTGTATGTGCAAATCCACAACCCCTCACTTGACAGAGGTGGAGGCCTTATGGTGCGTTTGATTATGTCTCGGAAGTTGGAAATTCCGAGGTGAGTGACATCACGTCCGACAATCTCCCGTTTGAGCTACCACATCTCGGAACAAACATGACTGCCTCCATGAACATGCTGTTGTGTGTTGTTGCTTTATATTTTAGCAGATTTGAAGTGAGATTATTTTTTCTGAGAGACTAACAAACAAGAAACACAAACTAGGCAAACCACATTTAAAGCTCAATGAAATATTTTAGTACATTCATAGCGATATTCTTTTTTTGAGAGGCAAACAAACTATAAACAACAAAAGACACAAACAAGTCTAGTAAAAATCTGATATTGCATGCTAGGATACTGTTTACAATCATGATATGGTATTTTCTGAATTGAACACGTGCAATTACATTTATAGCTATTAATACATTTAACAAAATAAACATTTTTAAATATTTATAAAATATAATTACTGTTGACTGTGTAAGCCGCCATGTTGAAATGACGTCACAGGGGAAACTCGACAACAAAATTCTGTCCGACATCAACATCATAAAAGAGGCATGTACTTGTGAGGCAGTAGTAAGATCCATCAGATATTTTTTGACTTATCACATACACAAGGTCAAATGTCGTCTGCTTTCACCCTTCCGGTTGCTGCCACTATGCAGTGTCACTTCAGTTTTGGGGCAATCAATCTCAAAATTGAATCAGTTTCAGTTTGGCACTGTTACACCATTACAATGCCTCTGCAAAGTCCTTGAGAAACTTTTTGAGTCTTGTTTTAAAGTGATCAAGTGTCAAAACATCCCCTTTTTTTGGCAAACACTATGTGGCACTTCATTCATTTTTGGGTGATCTGTCTCTGCCTCACCCGTAAAATGCCTGCATAAAGTTTATAAAATATCCATCAAACGGTTTTTGAGTTACTGACTCAAAAAGCCAAAATGTCTGCCGTGGCGGTGGCAGATTAAGGTAATATTTTCATTGCACTGCTATATTTCATTATACAAAATGTACTGTGGGTGAGCCCCCCCTCTCCCCCCATATGGATGGTATGAAAAGTTAGGTACTGCCTAAACCTACAGAAGAAGGCTAGAGACAGAGTTTGGAGGCAGTGGCAGGAGTAGTAAATAGATAAGGTGGAGGGGGTGATGGGGCCATCCAGGAAATACATCACTGTCATTTCTTGTTAGCTACTTTGCGATTTGTTTGCATGTTCATCTTAATCAATAAATTGTTATAAGAATTATACCTTTTTTTTTTCAACGTTAAAATGCTAATATAACAACATTGGTAACACTTTCCTTGAGGGGACATAAATAATGTAGTAGTACGCTCCTACTTAATGTATTAATAAGCCTAAGTGTTTGTTAAGTACTGATCCCATATTTGTTCATCATTAATCAATCATAACAGTTCATGTACAGTATTTCATGCAGTTACTATATTTGTTCATAATTTGTACTTTTTAGCAGTACACTTCACATGACTTAATATTTCCCATTCTCTTTAAAGGACACTTGAGATCATCCTCCGATTTATGAGGAACTGCCAAATAAGTTGACAGTCATCTCTGGCATTGGAAAGTTGCTTCTGCCCTCTACCTGGCTGTTCTTTGGTTATTGTCAGTGTCTCCTGCTTCACCTTGTTTTTGTGTACTTCTGTCTCTAGTAATTCAGTTACTAAGTTACTTGTGCCCCATCAAGAAATTGTTACCACAACTCTTTGTTTGTTTGCTAGTGTTTAATATTTGGGATCTAGTACATTATTCAAATTTTATGTACACCCCACTGTACCTGTTGGGCTATTTTTTGCCACCTAACTCAAGTATGTGTGTGTCAAAAACAATCTAGGTAGAAGTAGCATTTGATTTCAGAAGAAAATGACAATGGGGTCTGTATGTATCTGTGTAACATTACATAGTAGTTACTTAATTATACTACTGGTGTGTCTTTTACAATTCAATACAAATGAGAAATAAATAGAATCTAAATATTCAGACATGCACCAATCAGCCATGGCAATAAAACCACTGAGGTGAAGTGAATAACATTGATTATCTAATTACAGGTACCATTATATATTAGACAAATGAACAGTCAGTACTTGAAGCTGATGTGCTGGAAGCATGAAAAATGGGTTAATATAAGAATCTGAGAGACTTTGACAAGGGCCAAATTGTGATGGCTAGACAACTGGGTCGGTGCATCTCCAAAACAGCAAGTCTTGTGAGGTGTTCCTGGTAGGCAGTGGTCAGTACCAAGCAGAAGTAGTGCAAGGAAGGTCAACCAGTAAACCAGTGATGGGATCGTGGGCGCCCAAGTCTTATTGATAGACATGGGGCACAAAGGCTAGCCCGTCTGGTCTGATCCCACACGAGAGCTACTGTAGCATGAATGGCTAAAAGAGTTAATGCTGGCTATGAAAGATGTCAGAAGGCATCACAGCATACTGCATATTGGGCTGCAAAAGCACAGATTGGTCAGAGTGCCCATGCTGACCCCCTTTCAAAACTACCTATGATGGGCACATGAGCACCATAACTGGACAATGGAGCAGTGGAAGATGGTGCTCTAGTCTGATGAGTCATGTTTTATGTTCCATCATGTAAACGGTCGGATGTATGCGTCTTTTACCTTGGGAAGAGATGCACCAAGATGCAGTGTGATGTTCCTAAAACTTCCTTTGGAACATTCTGTTTGATCCCACATTCCAAAAACATGTACAGCTCTGGAAAAAATTAAGAGACCACTATTTTTTAAAAAAACCTGCATTTCTAAATCCTGGCATAATCCTGGTTCTGCTGGAAGAATGCTACACTGTGAGGCTTTTTCCAGGCTCAAGGTTTCTAAGACAGAAGTACACAAGAACAAGGTGAAGCAAGAGACACTGGCAATAACCAAAAAACAGCCAGGAGGTCAGAAGCAACTTTATAATGTTAGAGATGACTGTCAAATTATTTGACAGCTCCTTATAAATTTGAGGATGACCTAAAGTATCCTTCAAAAAGAAAGGGAAACATTAAGTGGTGTGAAGTGCACTGCAAGGACAATTTATAACAGGCTCCTAGAAGCAGGGCAAAAGACCGATAAAGCAAAGAAGAAGCCTTTCATCAATGAGATGGAGGGAAGAGCCAGACTGGAATTTGCAAAAAAATGTATTTTCACACAGGCATATACCCATAAATTGAGAAATGAGTGAAACTGAAAATTTTGATGTGGTCTCTTAATTTTTTATTAAAAATACTCATTGCTCACCCGTTTATAAAACAAAAAAAATTAATAAAACATAAAAAACTATTGCATGCAGAATACCTGAGTAGGGCTGCACAATTCTGGGTAAAATATGAATCACAGTTTTTCAAGATTCTCACAATTCTTGAGCAATACATTTCTTTCTTTTTTCTTCTTCTTATTACTTTACATTACATATTGTCTTTAAGGAGATGGAACAACCAATATGTAGAAATGCATTATACAGTGCCCTCCACAATTATTGGCACCCCTTGTAAAGATTTGTAAAAATGGTTTAAAAATCCACCTTTTGGTGAAGCTTCATATCACACTGAAAAATTGAGAAAAATCCAACCTTTCATTGTAATAAATTTATTGAAAGAAAAACAATTCCTTCATCAAGAAACAATTATTTTCAACAAAAACACATGTGCCATTATTATTATTGGCACTCCTGCTCTTAATACTTTGTACAACCTCCCTTTGCCAGTATAACAGCACTGAGTCTTCTTCTGTATCATTTTATATGGTTGGAAAATACCAAGCAGGGCATCTGAGTCCATTCCTCTTCACAGAATTTCTCCTGATCATCGAGGGTCCTAGACCCTCTCTTCTGCACTCTCCTCTTCAGCTCAGCCTACAGGTTTTCAATGGGGTTCCGGTCAGGCAACTGATATGGCCATGGAAGAAGCTTGATTCTGCGGTCAGCTAACCATTTTTGTGTTGATTTGGACATGTGCTTAGGATCACTGTCCAACTGGAAGATCCAATGATGGCGCAGTTTTTGTTTCCTTGCAAAGGCAGCCAAATTTTGATTTAAAATGTCCTGGTATTTCATGGAGTCCGTAATGCCATGTACCCTAACCAGGTTTCCAGGGCCTTTGAAAGAAAAACAATATCCCCACAATATCACAGAACCTCCACCATATTTTGCATTTGGGATAAGGTTCATTTAATTATAGCCATCCTTCTTTTTACTCCAAACCCACTTTATGTTTATTGCCAAAATTGAATTGAATTTGGTTCCAGTCAAAGTTGTAGTAGTGTTTCGCAAACTCCAGGTGCTTACGTTTGTGGTTAACTGACAAAAAAAAGCTTTTTCTGGCATACCTTCTAAATAATCTGTTAGCAGGAAGGGGGCGTCTGTTTTTTCAGAGACGTGGTAACCTCAAGATTTTACTTGGTCTTGTAATTCACCTTCTTGTAATCCCAAGTCATCCTTGGGGATTTTCTTGCCTCTCTTATGATCCTCCTCACTGTACGTGGGGGAAAGATAAACTTGGGTTCTCTTCCAGGTAGATTTGTAACAGTTCCAGTTGTTGTCCACTCTTTTGTTATTGACCTAACAGTAGAAATGGGCAAGTCATGGATTACAGCTTGAAGGTTCCTGTTCACTCAACTCAAAGATGTACAATTTACAGCAGAAACATGCTTCAGTTACATTGTGTTCACTATCATTTCTAGGGGTGCCAATAATCATGGTACATGTGTTTTTGTTATAATTATTTCTTGGAATAAATGTATGTTATTGAAAAGTTGGATTTTTCTCAATTTTTCAGTGTGACATGAAGCTACTTCACCAAAAGGTGGATTTTTTTCTAACCCTTTTTACAAATCTTTACATGGGGTGCCAATAATTGTGGAGGGCGTTCTATATCAGTTAACATACCAAAATTGTCAACTGAAATTTAAACTTAATCAAGTTTCAAAGTTAGCAGCTGTCAGATCCGGGCCACGAGCAGGGAGCAGGGAAGCAGATCTGGGAGACGAGAATCCAAAAACGAGGTTTTATTAACAGATCGGGGAGCAGCACGGGACAAACATTAATGACTGACCTGGGGAAATTGACTCAGACGCAGACTTAAATAAACAGGACTAAACAGGCAAAACAGGACACAGCTGATTACAAGTGGGACTGCACGCGAGGTAACGAGGTGGGTGTGGCACATGAGAGGGCTGGGCGGGGGGACGTGACAGAACCCCCCCCCAAGGCAGGCACTTTGGGTGCGCCTCAAGGGGAGCGACAGACAGGACAAAACTGGAAAAACAGGACCAGAAAAACAAGACAAAAGCATCACCAGGGAACTGGGAACAGGACAGACACACAGAGCAGGGACAGGGACAAAAAGTAGGACAGAGGTGGATTTTTTCTAACCCTTTTTACAAATCTTTAGAAGGGATGCCAATAATTGTGGAGGGCGCTTTATATCGGTTAAAATACCAAAATTGTCAACTGAAATTTAAACTTAATCAAGAGTCAAAGTTAGCAGCTGTCAGGTCCGGTGCACGAGCAGGGAGCGGGGAAGCAGATCCGGGAGACGAGAATCCAAAAACGAGGTTTAATTAACAGATCAGGGAGCAGCACAGGACAAACATTAACCCTCTGAGCCCTAAGGGTAGAAAACACACTTTCACTGACTGGGGCATGTAGGATCACACATGCGCATATGACAAGGCTGAGATTCCCGGTTGCCTGAGACAAGGCCTAGCCTGGTACGAGAGGTACTCGTTTGCCTAGGCACCAAAGGGGGGTTAGTGATCCCA
>JAODKC010000028.1:8033039-8051000 GCA_026777985.1 Mormyrops attenuatus
CCACTATGAACGCAGGCCCACTGTGACATTGTGCCTCTAATAACTACTCGCTGCTTCCTGTCAGTTAACCAGTTTTCAGAATCATTGTTAGTGTTTAAGCATTCAGAAAAAACTGTAAAAGGCCTCAGTGTTTGCTGGGTTCTTTCCTCCCATCCTTCTTGACTACGCAGCCTGGGCAGTAAGGCATGCCTAAAGCCAGTTGATTGACAGCTTGTCCCTTTATTACAGTTTTTTCTGAATGCTTAAACACTAACAGTGATTCTTATAGCACAATTTCTGAAACCATTAACACTTGTAGCAAAACTATTCATCAAGTTCACAAAACATAAAGTACAAACACTGCATTGCACTCAGTTTGCAATTTTGTAGCACACTCTTTGCAAAAATGTAAACACAAACCACTGCCTTACACTCAATTTCCAAATTATCAGCACACTCCTAGCAAAACTGTACACATTTATGTCTATTATTAACACTGTTTTCCAAATTGTCTGGCCATACTGACACATGTGAAAACAATCTTTGATAATGAGTTCACTTTTCAATCAATCTGAGCACTATAAATAAGAGGAGGATGAGGAGGTGAAGAAGCAAGAGGAAGAGAAGGAGGAAGACGAGGAGGTAAATCAAGAGGAAGGGGACGAGGAGGTGAAGAAGCAAGAGGAAGAGAGGAGGTGAAGAAGCAAGAGGAAGAGGAGGACAAGAAGGTGAAGAAGCAAGAGGAGGATGATAAAGTAGGACGAGGGAGGGAAGGAGGAAGGGTCAGGGGAGTCAGACATAGAATTACTGAGGACATCAGAGCCACGGTGGTGGACCATGTAATAAACCATGGGATGACCCTGAGAGAAGCTGGGCAACGGGTTCAACCTAACCTGAGCCACTACACTGTTGCAAACATCATAAGGACATTTCGAAATGAGAATCGGTCAGTAAAGTAACTTCCCACTAAGTTTTCTGACTGCAATACTCTAATGAGAAACACAACAATTACTGTAAAAACACAGATTTTTTATTTTCTCAGAATTGCAAGATGTCCAGCATCTGGTGACAGGGGAAGTCAATTTACTCCAGAGCAAGAACCCCATATAGTCAATATGGTGCTTGAAAATAACAGCATAAGGCAAAGGTAAATACAACAACACATAATAGCAGATGACATCACCTTCCAAAATATAAACAATGTAAGCCTCTCAGTATTGTCTTGTCTACTTGCACACAATAGAATCTTGACCTGTTACAAAATGTTCCTATTGCAACAACTGGAGAGATCCTACACATAAATGATTCTGTACTTATATCTCACACCATGTTTTTTGTTCACTGTGTGTATGTTTTATGTGTAGAACTGAAAGGTAACCTCATGGTGGAGGCAGACAAACGACTCCTGTCAGATGAACAAGAACAAGAGATAGTAAATATGGTTGTGGCCAACAACATTATTCGCTTAAGGGAAATTCAGAGCACAGTCATACAGGATCAGCAAACATTCCAGGGTATAAATCAAATCAGCATTTCTACTATTGACTGCATACTATGTCGTCACAGCATAAACATGAAGCAGGTGTATAACATTCCTTTTGAAATGAATTTGGACCGAATCAAGACCTGCAATATGTACAGGTAAGATCACTGCAACCTCACACTGTAATACTAGGTTATGATGCAGTAAACAATACGGTACTGATTTAGTAGATATGCACTAAATTCCAACTTTTTTCAGTACAGTTTGCTTACCTCTGTCCTTTCTTCCTAGAGAATTTTTGAACTTGATGCCAGTGACCAGCCACATGAATATATCTTTGTTGATGAAGCTGGATTTAACCTCACCAAAAGAAGAAGAGGCTGCAACATTATTGGGCAGCGGTGTATTGTGGAAGTTCCTGGGCAGCGGAGAGGAAATGTTACCATATGTGCAGCCATAAGCGAACACGGGGATCTCCACCACCATGCCATTTGTGGCCCTTACAACACAACACATCCATTAATTTTCCTTGATCATCTTTTTGAAAATGTTGAGCACCGACAACAAAATGAGGCTTGAAGGGCAGAGTTGTCACAATACATTGTGATTTGGGACAATGTCAGTTTCCACAGAGCTGCAGCTGTACATAACTGGTTCACTGATCATCCCAGGTTTTCTGATTTGTTCTTGCCAGCATACTCCCCCTTTCTCAACCCCATAGAAGAATTCTTCTCGGCATGGCAGTAGAAAGTTTATGACCGGAATCCCTATGAAGCAGGGAATCTTCTGTGGGCTGTGAAGGAATCCTGTGGGGATATCACTTTAGAGTCCATCCAAGCCTGTATAAGACACAGCCAAGCATACTTCCCTTGCTGCCTTACAAGAGTAGACATATTGTGTGATGTGGATAAGGGTTTGTGGCCTGACCCAGCCCAGAGACATGAAGCCGATGAATAATGTCTGTAACATTTATCAGCTTCATGCACATTTAATTTTCTTTTATGTTCTTTGCAGCCTGGATAGAACTTTTTTATTTTTTTCCTAGTTCATGAGTTTACATACTGTTGATTTTGGAGCAGTGCATTTCAGAAAAATAAAATATTTGAAACATGATCTTGCATGTGGTGTTTTTGTACACTTTCAATATTGTATGTTGAGTACTATAAATGGAAACTTTGATCAATTTGAAATATATGGTTCCTGGTTGAAGTTTTTAGAGTAGTGCTCTGAATTGAACCTTGCTGTGTTTTGTGATCATTGTCTGTGTGATCATTTTTGCTTGTTTGTCTGTGCCATCTGAGTGAAATATGTGCTTTAAGTGACATAGTGAATGATTTTGAGTTAACTATTTGCTTTTGCACTATTTACGTTACAATTTAGTGCTACATTGAAACTATTTGCATGATGCAATCAATTATTTTTTAGTAGTGCATAAACTTGGACGTAGGTGCAAACACAGGAAAAACCACACACAACACAGGAACAGCCACACATTGAGGTAATGGCATGAACTTAAATACACAAAATAAGTGCTTCAACAAAGGACAGGTACAGGCTATAACTGTTACGTCCATGTGACAGGCAAACGAGCAGGGTGTGGGAAAGCAGGATCTGGGAGATGGGAGTCCAAAGCAACGTGGTTTATTTCGGATAACAGGCAGACAGGGGATCACACGGCAGCAAACGTTAATGACAGACCTGGGGAAAGAGACTTGAATGTGGACTAAAATACACTAGACTGAAGACAGGAAATGTAGAACAGCTGGCAAATGGAAGGATTCCACACAAGGTTAATGAGGTAGGCGTGGTCCACAAGAGGGCTGGATGGAGGGATGTGACAGAACCCCCCCAAAGCGGGCACTCCGGGCACGCCTCAAGGGGAGCAACGGACAGGACAAGACCGGGAAAACAGGGCCTGAAAAATAAGACAAAACCATCAATGGGACACCGGGTACAGGACCGGCACACAGAACTGGCACAGGGGCAGAAACCAAGACAACACCTGACACAAGACAGGAAACGCTGACAGGCAGACCAGGAAGTAGACACAGGGGAATCACCAATGGAAGGGACAAAAGGACCAGCAGTGAACAGAGGAACCACAGGGGGACGAGGAGCCGAGACAGGAGGGACAGAGGGACGAGGAGCAAACATGGTAGGCCAGACGGGAAAGGTCAGGGGACAATGGGGAATCCGAGGGAGCCACAGCGGGCGACGGGCAGCAGCCGGAGGGGCCACAGGCAACCGGGAGGCCGAAGCCGAAGAGGACCTCGCAGGGGGCGAGGAGGCAGGCGGAGGGACAGGCGGAGCAGGCGAGGAGAGAGTTGGAGGGGACACCGGAGGAGGCAAGGAAGGAGGTGAAGCCGCTGCAGGCGAAGAAGAAGCCACAACCGGCCCGGGCGCAGGTGACCGATGAGTCGGAGTGGGGGGACCCGCAGGCAACTGACAAGGCGCTGGAGGCAGGACCAACAGTGGTCGACGGGCCCTCGGAGGGGGACCCGCAGGCGACTGCCGAACCAGAGCCGACAGGCCTGCAGGTGCCTCCCGAGCCCCAGCCAAGGTGAGAAAGGGTGAGCCAGGGGGCAGGGCAGGCGAGACCCGGTCCTTTTGCCTATGTCCTCTCCCCTGGAAAGGCGGGTACCTGGCCGGGTTCCACCACGCTGGAGAGATGGTGGAGGGGTCAGTTCTCTGGAGGGGCCCCTTGGGGCCATCAGTGAGATCCCCAAGGGGTCCCAATCAAGCTCCTCCTCCCCTTCCAACAATGGAAGAGGAGTGATGGTCACGCAGTCCAGGACCTCCTCGTGGACAGGGACTTCAGGTGTGGAAGGAGCTAGAGCCTCAGGCAGAGCTGAGATGGGCGGAGCAGGAGATGGAGACACAGCTGGGACCTCCTTCAAAGCAGGAGGCGGAGGCACAGCCAGGGCCTACCTCAAAGCAGGAAGCAGGGCAGGGGCCTCGGGCGAAGCAGCGGGCGGAGCCGGGGCCTCGGGCGCATCAGCGGGCAAAACCAGGGCCGCAGCAGGAGCCTCGGGCGGCGCCGCAGCAGGAGCCTCGGGCGGAGACGGTGCCGGGACCTTGGGCGCAGCAGGCGGGACTAGCCGGTCAGGCCCACCCAGCACAGCCTGGTCGGGAACATCACACACAAGCAGGGCAGGCAGAAGAGGCATGGACAGAACAGGCGGGTCTGGATTCATAAGCATCACAGGAACAGGCAGGTCAGGCATCACAGGAACATCGGGCGCTGGTGGGACAGGCACATCGGGAATAGGCGCCACGGGGGGCAGTGCTACGACCACCGATGCAGAAACCACGCGGTCTGAATCCAGGGTGCGTGTCTTTGCAATCGGCGTTGCCCCTTTTAAAGTCCGTGGGATCTGCGGGATGGTGTCCAAGACTGACCTGGCCCCTTTAAGGGCTAGGTGCGTTCCCAGGAAGGAGTGTGCTGCCGAGGTCGGCGGCCACGTGGCTGGTGGCTGTTGGGAAGCGGCCGGCAGCCTCCGGGACACAGCGACAATGAAATCGTCTGGCACAATCAATGCCGGATTTAAAGACGGAAGGGGCTCCTCCCAATAAGCAGCAGGACAGGATGCGGTGAGGGAGGAAGCAGCGGAGACGGAGGTTGCCCCCAGGAAGATCGCAGGTGTCTCTTCTGTACGTGTCCGGCTTTTGTGCTTCCTTTTTTTTCCAGTGGGCTTGCGGTGGACTCTGGGGAGCTTCGGAGAGCTCAGACGGTGTAGCAGGGAGTAGCTCCAGCAGACCAGGGGGTATTCCTCTGTTTGGGGCTACTTGCCTCACCATTGCGTCCACCAATCCGCTCCTCAGCTGTCGCAGGTTTAACCGTACCTCCTCTGCGAGGTACGAGTCCTGTGTCGGGGAGATCCTCGCCAGGATCTCTCCCATATGAGCGGCCAGGGCGCGAGCTGCAAGATCTTCCTGTACTTCAGGCTGCTGCAACAAATGAATTGCCTCGCTGACCAGGCTGCTGTATTCAGCTTTGCTGAGCTGAGGCGTTTTCTTAGGGAGGTCTGTCATTCGGTTACGTCTGTGTGGCAGGTGAGCGAGCAGGGTGCGGGAAAGCAGGAGATGGGAGTTCAAAGCATCGGGGTTTATTTGGGATAACAGGCAGACAGGGGCTCACACAACAACAAACGTTAATGACAGACCTGGGGAAACAGACTTAAACGCAGACTAAAATACACTAGATTGAAGACAGGAAAAGTAGAACAGCTGGCAAACAGAAGGATTCCACATGAGGTTAACTGTAAAACTAAAGACAAGTACGTTGTACTTTAAGCAGTGCAATATGGGACAATGCAACTGTGGTAGTTATTTCTACATCCACACACCACAGTTCAATACTTTGCATTTCCATACATATTTATGAATAGCAACTTCATGTGGTGATTCATTTCACAAAGGAAACAATAAAGGTAGATCTCCAGGAGCAGAGTTGATCACCAGTTCTTTATAGTTTCTCTGATTCTGGGATTTCATAAAGTTAAAATTGAGCAGCATTTCATCAGAGGGAGTGATGTTACACAAACCCCATAAATGCCTAATGAATAAAGTGGCAGCATCAATATTATTACAGCCCAGACCTCATTTTCAGTTTTAAAGGTAAACAGTGAAGTTGTTTTTTTATAGATGCTTCTGAGAGTAATTATTATATGACTGTGCTAATGTTAAATATTCTTAATTTAAAAATCATTATGCAAAAATAAATAAGACTCCCCTAGTGCCAGAAACACTGAAAAATCACTAAGTGACTTTCTCAGGGCCTGTTACTATGTAACACTGCTCGCTCTGATGTGATATTGCTGAAGGGGTTGGGGGTGTGGGAGGAGCAGTGATTAGGCGGGGATCTAAAGAGTATGTGGGCCATCCAGGGAATACATCACTGTCATTTTTTGTCAACTTTTTATGTGTTTATATGCTTGCAAAGATTAAATAGTCTACCAAGTTCGCGCCCCCACCCCAGCCGGGGGAGGAGGGAGGTCCCAGACGCAGCCCCCGCAGCCAAAATGGCATGAGCCCCAGAGAACCAGAAGCAACAGGCGGCCGACCCCGGGTGGGGATGGCCGCTCCTGTACGAGCCAAGGCCAGGGCCCCTAGGACCCCAGGCAGCTGGGCGCCAACCAGCCCCCGGTAGAAAAGCCCATGCCCCTCCCGGGCCACCACCCCAAGGAAAAGGGTCAACAGCCATGCCCAGGAGGCCAACTGCGCCCAGGACGGAGCAGCAAGCCCCGGACCCAGGCCCACACCGGCTACACAGACACCCCGCAGACACACCTCTCAGCCATGCACATAGACCATACACACAGAGACAAAAAGACATAAGCCCATCCACTCCGGAATGCCCTCCGACGTGCGAAGGAACGGACGTGACTCCCGGCGCCAGCCATGACCCCAGGGTGCCGCCAGTGCTATCCGTGGTTGCCGTTGTCTGATTCTAGGAGGTAGGAGGTAAATCAGGACTGCCAGCAGACCTTGATGGCAACATGATCACAAGTGCTGGTTTTTGTACCTTTCGCTGATAGCAATCTGGACAATCGGTTTCATCATTAGCACGGAGAATTCGATGCCTGTTCTTTCCGATAACAAGCTGAAATGTGGACGAGCCCAGAAAACTCATCAGCGTTTTTGCATTGCTTGATTGCAATTCAAATTGACACATTGCTTCCCCATTGCATATAATTTCAAGTTGCATTTCTGGATACAGCGACGGTGTTAAGTGACAATGGTTTTCCAAAGTACCCCTGAGCATGATACCCAGTCATGATACCTCACCCGCTTCCAATTAGTCTGCTTAGACTTCAGCACAAAGCACGTGAGGAGCTACCAGCCCCTTCACATCAGTGGGAAGCCAGTGGAGAGAGTGGACAGCTTCTGGTACCTAGGTATTCACATCTCACAGGATCTGTCATGGTCCTGCCACATCAATGTCCAGCTAAAGAAAGCTCGACAGCGTCTGTTCCACCTGAAACGCCTCAGAGACTTCCACCTACCACCGAGGGTGCTGAGGAACTTTTACTCCTGCACCATCGAGAGCATCCTGACGGGAAATATCTGCACGTGGTTTGGGAATAGCACCAAGCAGGACAGACGGGATCTCCAAAGAGTGGTACGAGCGGCTGAACACATCATTCACGCTGAGGTCCCTGACCTGCAGTCCATCTACACCAAGCGGTGCTGGACCAAAGCCAGGACTATAATGAAAGACCTCAGCCATCCCAACAATGGACTCTTCTCTCTGTTGAGGTCAGGGAAGCATCTTCGCTCCCTCAAGACCAACACTGAGAGAATGAGGAGCTTCTTCCCTCAGGCTGTTCGGGTTCTGAAACAGAACACCACCTAGGACTGGGCTCAGATCACCCCCCGCCCTTCCCACACACACACACACACACACTGTTCTGCACTACACTGCATTTTACACCAATAATAATAATCAGACATTGTTGCTGCTAATTGCACATTTTATTCTATTTGTACATATTTTAATTTCTATTTTTTATTCTTAACTCTCTTTATATTCTATATTTTTATCTCTATATTCTAATATTATTACAGTTTATATTTTATATCTTTTCATTTTATCTTACTACATTTCATTCTTATCTTCTATTTTTTTTGTATTCTATTTAATTCTTAATAGGTCGGGCACTGCAAATACATTTCACTGCATGTCGTACTATGTATGATTGTGTATGTGACCAATAAAATTTGAATATAATGTGGAATCTTCCAAACTGGCATTACTGGAATATTCTGTGCACTTTTCAATCTTATTTTAACTCCCAACTTTTGTCGAGTGTCTTGCAGCCATCAAATTCTAACATTGTGTGTATTTCCAAATTACATTTAGTTGGTCAGTCCAGCTGTTGAATATCGTTTCTTTGTAGTTTTGTCAGTTAAAGTTTCAAATGAATTACTATATTGCAGATTTTTGTTTTTATCGCCTTGCTGGAAATGGTGTTTATACAACAAGCGTTTAAAATTGAGTTATTAAGGTGTTGCCAAGAAAGCAATTTACCACAAGCTTAATAGTGCAATATAAATAAAATGCAAGCACAATGAAAATAGTTATGTGTACCAGAATTATAAGGAATTAATCCAAGAAAGTACAAAGACAAATTGCATTTGGTTAGTGAGTTAATTTGTTAAACAGAGGCTATCAGATAGTTT
Source organism: Mormyrops attenuatus (assembly GCA_026777985.1). Lineage (NCBI taxonomy): Eukaryota > Metazoa > Chordata > Actinopteri > Osteoglossiformes > Mormyridae > Mormyrops > Mormyrops attenuatus. The sequence goes on from JAODKC010000028.1 coordinate 8,041,684, forward strand.
AATATTTGTTTTATGATGCCTGGGTAACGTGTGAATAAATGGACAGAACTCTGTTTTTCCTTACTTTTTGTGAAAGCAAGCATTCTGTTTTCTGTCATACACATCAGGTGTATCATGTGATTATACTGGTGAAGGTAAAATCAAGACAGGTACAGAATGTATGGGCGAGTAGAACCTTACCGATTAATACTTATTTTGTTAATACTTTTAGGAGGTAAATTCTATTAAATGAGGTACATTTTAATCCATGTGCAAAAGCAAAAGCAGATACAATCACTATGCATTCATAGCTTGCCTCTATCTTGTGGCATGTGTCCTTGCTATGTGTAAGAACTGAATTGCTCAATAATTGTGGTGCCGAAGGTCCTGTGAGACTCAGGACTTCACAGGATGATGTTGAGTCACTGTGCCTGTGATCGGAAGGATCTTGGTCAAGTTCTAGAGTTGGCACAGTGATGTGACTGTTGGGCCCTTGAGCAAGACCTTTAATCCCCAATTATTCCGTGGAGGGTCTGACCCTGCTTTCTCCATTGTATGCTGCTTTCTATAAAAGGCATCTATTACAAACAGTAAATGTGTGGGGAAAAGTATGGATGACATGCACAGGGTTTACTGACAGCATGTCCTACAATCCCGTTATGAAGACTGTGTACTGTCATTTTTCCCACCAGTATGGCATTGCATGAAGTGTAAATGATTAGTAAATCAGACAGGATCCCAAACAGCATTTCCTATTCTTTTTTCCCTTACTGTTCAGTTTATAAAATTTTTCTGAGGTCATGGTTTTAATTTTTCACCCTATTCCTAATGATATATGGACAGTGGACATTTAAATTATAATATCGAGTCAGTTTCTTTTATATGTCTTTGGTTCTGTCATAACTCACTACTAACATCTGCTAACATACATCCCCGCCATGCACCCCGCTTGTTCAAACGTGTTCTACGGTCCATGCACTGTAGCCCTGACTTGCTAAGATTATTACTAATAGAAGGAGGGCTCAGGTCCCTTCTTCGGTGATGTCACAACAGCTATATATATGCTGTAGATTTTCTTGTCGTATGTGAACTTAGCTGCCCTGATGCCTTGGACAGATTTGAATTTGCCATCTAGAGGGCTGCCTTGTTGCCCAATCTACAATATATCAATGGATGACTGAATGAATGAATGGATGGATGGATGGATGGATGGATGAAAAGTCTTTCGTACCTGGTACCATAAGTATTGGGAACAAACCATATCTTACTCGGTGAACAAATTTCTACCTGAAAAAAAGATCTTGTTTAGGAGAAAGAAAGCCTGAGATGTGCTTCCTGTAGTGTTTTCAGATGCTTTCAGATGTGGTAGATCAATTAACAATGTTTATGCCAGACATATGTTCTGTGTTTGTATTCTGGGCAGGATGTGTGCCAGATGCCTTTTAATATAGCTGTTACAAAGTCTGGCAGAACTGACGTGGATGCTCTGGTACCTTCTGCCAGACAGATGAGGGACAAAGGGAATGTGGAAGGGTGGGAAGTGTCCTCCACAATGCGGGAGGCTTTACAGATGCACAGTTTCACAAAGATGAAGGGCAAAGAGGTCCCGATGAACTCCTTGGCTACATGTACTATCCATTGTAGGGTTTTGTGGTTGGAGTTGTTGCAGTTCCCAAAACAGACACACTCTATTGTTTACCTGTGAGAAGGGTGGGATGTCTCTTCCACAATGCTGGAGGTCTTACAGATACATTGTTTCACAAACATGGAGGGCAGAGAGGTCCAGATGAACTTCTTGGCTGCATGCACTACCCGTTGCAGTCAGAGATGTTGCAGTTCCCAAATCAGATAGTAAGGCACTTGCTGAGAATACGCTCTATGGCGCACCTGTGGGAAGTAGATGGACAGAGGTAGACTTGCCCTCCTTAGCTATGGTTGAAATTGAAGACCCTGTTGTACCTTCTTCACTAAGGAGAAGGTGTTCTGGGACCAGGTGAGGTCAGATGCCAAGGGTACACCAAAGAATATGGTGTTCCTGACGGACTCAATTGCAGAGCCCTCGAAGTGCAGCAGGAGTGGACAGCATGGGGCTTTCTGACGTCAACAGCCATTTCTCCCATTTTATCCCTGTTAAGAGACAGACTGTTAGACTAACACTAGTCCACTAGTTATGTAATTGCTATTACAAAGAGTGTGCAAGAACATGTTCAACTTCATTCAGAATCAGCAATAATTTCTTGTAAGTACATCCATCCCTCCATTTTCTGAAACTGCTAAGCCTATGCTTATCCTTCTCCAGAGGGGTCCAAAGCCTAACCCAGACACTGTGGGCACAAGGCAGGGGAATGGTAAATGGATTGCATTTATATAGCGCATTTTTGCTACTCTTTCAAGCACTCAAAGCGCTTTTCACATTCACACACCAGTGGCTGCCATACAAGGCACCAACCTGCTCCCTGGGAGCAATTTGGGGTTCAGTGTCTTGCTCAAGGACACTTTGATGGCATCAGTAGGAGCCAGGGCTCGAACCGGCAACCCTCCGGTTGGCAAACGGTAGCACTACCTCCCAGGATGGCACACCAACCCATTGCAGGGCACATTCACACACCATTCACTCACAAATGCACAAAATGACCAATTTGTAACTCTAGTTCCTTGCAGGTCATCTATGCGATTTTTTTTTTTCATACATTACATTTCCGTGGCAGTACAATCCAATAAAATTCACTGAAGTGCACCTTCATTTGACTTCTTTGGCACTTCTGTGTTCAGTAAGGCAAAGCTAGACATTTATTGGACAAATGCTTCAAAGCATCATTTCCAGAGAAGCTCTCTGGGAGTAAATGGGGCAATGGAAGGGCCAGGACACTGGGCTGCTGCATGATGATTGGAGGAACTGTCAAAGTGGCTGCACATCTTTTTGATAGACATCATTTTGAAATTATACATCTGCATTTAGCATTTCAAGTTCAGTCCCATGGGGATTTTCGGCAGGTGAAGTCTTTTCATTTCCATCGATTTTCATTTGTACATGATATCCTACTGTATATATAAACATAAATATAGTGTTCTTGAGTTTGCTCCTTGCTTTGTTCATTGGTTAGTAGGTTAGTAAAGTTTGTTCATTTATTTCTAACTAGACCGGGGGGGGGGGGGGACTAGCCACCTTTTCCCGCTTGAAAGACCAACAGCCACACTGAACTTATCACCATTGCTGATGAGATCAACCACCATTTTGTCAGTAGCAAACGTGATGATGGTGTTGGAGCTGCGTGTGGCAGTACAGTTATGGGTCAGGAGGGTGAAGAGGAGTGGGCTGGTGTTCAATGTGGTGGTGCGGGAGGTGATGTCTCCGATGTGGAGGTCTCTCTCTCAGGAAGTCAAGGATCGCATCCTCAGTGAATTAGTTTGGGCTATAAGCAAATTGAAGGGGGGCTTGTGATGTGGGAGGTCCAGCATTCAGGTGACCATTACCTTTTGAAGCACTTTGGAATTGCTCAGGGAAATGTTAAAGATGTCTATGAAAAACTCTGCCCAGTTGGCCAGACCCTGATCTGTTTTTGGACTGGTTTGGACCCTTCAAACAATGGTTTGTATGCTGTTAAAGGCATAACAGAAATATGGTATGAAAAACGTAGTTGGGGATGCGGGGTGATTTTGTACATGTCATGGGTATTTGTGAAGACCAGATCTAGTTTGTTGGCTGGCTGGGAGACAATCTTCAGGTTGGCATGATTAAAGTTACTGGGAACAACAAAACCATCCAAATGGGCATTTTTCAGCTCACCGATGGCCCCGTAAAGCACATGCAGAGCCTCCTTAATATTATCCCAAGATTTAAACAGGCACTACGATTACCGCGGTAATCTCATGTGGAAGGTAAAAAGGATAGCACTATAAAAATAAAAACTCCACCATTAGTGAGCTGTGGTTTGCTTTTATTGCAGAATGTCTGTACCATTCTTCATAGACAGACCAACCTCCTCCACAGGTTGTACCACACTCTAAAATAACTCTGTCCACTCAGAAGCTGGTTAGTCCATCTAGCTGAATGGCTGCATTGGGGATGTTATTATGAAGCCACGTCTCCCTAAAAATAAAAAGCAGTGCCTCATCTCAGGCTGGGTAGTCCGCTGGAGTCTGAAGTATTCCAGCTTGTTGTCCAGTAAGGAGAAAGTCACAAGCAAGATGAACCAGTTGCTTGGGTTTGCTTGAGGCCCGTTGTGGATGCCGGCTCGTTTGCCATACTTTCTTTTCTGTTCGTAGTGCTTGCAGTGAATCCTCACTCAGGCAGCTACCTCAGCCAAGGGCACGGTCTTGTGGTCTGATCTGCACTGCATGCCAAAGCTGTTGAGTTTCTCCCTTAATGCCAATTCAAATGATAGGCTAAGCTATGTTCACTGATTTTCTAGCAGTGTCTGATGACTGCATGTGTGTTGGATGTTGATTTCTTCCAGATTAAAGAGATTTTCAGCACAAAAGACTACATTTTGCCCCTTATGTCTTTTTTACAAAACACATTCTGAACCGATTTTTTCATACCCTGAGAAGTGGCTGCATCTGCATGCACTGCCATCTTCACATGTTTATTAGGATGAATATGATTGCTCATGAATTTCCAGTAATACATCTGTTAGGGACTAATTTTAGCTGAAAATGAAAATCTACGTTACCCATAGGATGTGCTGCTGTACTCATAACTGTACACTATTGCATCTATTGTTTAATGTGTGAATGTGCTTCTCTTACACATTCTAAAGTTTTGTAGGACCCGTTTATGCTTAATGGAAGTATCACTTAAATTGATCTGTTACACCTCTATAGGGATAAACAATGCATGATAAACTCAATTGCAACCTCATCTCACCATTGATATTGCATTTCAAAGAGATCACATAGGTATTTGGCAGCCAGCTGTGAACTGGAACATGCCATGTTAAATCTGATTTGATAGTATGTTTTTTATAATAAAATAATAATAATAAACAATGAAGTAGGGATAGTCATGGACAAAAAACATGTCTGTGGCAAGACTCATTTTTGTCTGTGGTAAAAAAAACTATGTAACCTAAGTTTTATGTACTATTTCAATGGTAGAAATTATATTTAGATGTTTGTCAGAATTAAAAATGGTATTGAGCCCTGGCCAGAAGGACATGCAAAGTAAGATTTTCATTGTATAGTGTAACTGTGCGTGCACTGCGCATTTGACTCTTGAATCTTTGTGAATATTCACATTACTGAGTATAGCAAAAACGTTATGAAAATGAACATGGTCTGAATAAGTAGTCAATTTGGGGTAGTATGGTGGTGCAGTGATTAACACTGTTGCTTTATGCCTCTGGGACTTAGGTTCAAGTCTCCACCCTAGCTCTGCGGAGGAATATGTGTGGAGTTTGCATGTTCTCCCCATGTCACTGTGGGGTTTCCTCCAGGTACACCAGTTTTCCTCCCACAGTCCACATCCTGGGTTATTCCCTGCCTTGTGCCTGTAGTTTCTGGAATATTTCCTGACTTATTCCCTGCCTTGCGCCTATAGTTGCTGGGATAGGTTCCAGGCCCCCACAATTCTAAATAGGACAAGCAGGTACAGAAAATGGATGGGAGTAGTCAATTTGCAAGATCAAACCAAATAACATTAGAGGGTTAAACTTCCATCTGTGGTACAGTTTGGTTTAGATGATGCAAAGACTTTTTCTGAGTTCAGATCTATCAGCGTTAATTCCAAAATACAACTCTATATTATTATACCATGGTTTGTTGTTAATGAGCTTTGCTTTTACTTTACCTTTGAGAGTTGAAACTAATGAAAAGAAACTGAACTCCTGATGTGAGCAAACAATTAAGTGAAATAACATTTATTGCCCTTGTTAGTCATTTAAAGCTATGATGTAAATTTTTAGTAATGGCACAACACTCAATTTAAAGCAATAATAAAAATAAAGCTTCATAATTGCAAAATTTTTTTGGGGCGTTGTTTACAAGTAAGTTATAATTGTGCTGTGTATATGATGTTGGGTGATTTCTTATACTTATAGCTGAGTGTATATGGTGTAGGCTGATGGCCCGTTTGTTGTTGCTGAAAAAGTTGAATGCTTCTCATCCTCAGGTATGGCATCTGATATTTTTGGCTAAGCCATCTGTAATATAGGAATAAAGGAGAGTCAGATAGAATTTTCAGTTGAGTTTGCTTATACAGTGCTAATGTTTAAGGGAAATGGGAATATACCACCTATGTCACCCATTGGTATGTGCTGGGCCCCCTGAATCTGCAAGGGTATCCATGTCCCTCCAAAGCTCCTGAATGCAAGTAGTCTATAGAGGTGCTCCTAATTGTAATGTACAGGCTTTGTCATTACCTAATGTTATTACACAATGCCCAGGCAATAGCTGAAGTGTGACAGTGCAACTTACATAACAGGTGCAGAATGTAAACCAGGCTTCTCCCAAGTGTTCATGATTTGCTTTTTTTCAGGCATTAAACAGAAATGTCTGAGCCTATGAACACATGGAGGTACTGAACAGTACTCCAAATTCCTTCAGCATCATACACAGTAAATGCCAGGGAATGCAGTCATATGTCTTTGAAGTCCACACAGCACAAGTAGACTGTGTCAACCTGTACCCACAAATCCTTACATAGCGTTGGGAAGGAGAAGAGTCAAGTGAAGTGGGTTCACCCTTCCACACTTGGGCCAGATTCTGCATTGTTTCTCCTGAATCCCTTGCAAAGGCTTTTCCAGTGTGATTCCCCTATACTCAGAACACTCCCTCTGGGAAACACTACAAAGGATCGCATTTCAGGGCACCACCCCTGTTTGCCAGACAGAGGTGCTTTATCTGCCTCCCAAGCACAAGCTTTCAGATCCACTACTGCATTTGCTGCAGCCATACTGCCCTGTCAGAGTACCTTTCAGCTACTCACACAAGCACTGAGAAGGCCTCTTTTTTCAGCTTAACAACCACACTCATTACAGGTGCACACCAGTTGGGTCTAGGGTTACCACCACTAACTGCCTTCCCTCCACAGCTCTTTGGAGAAGTATTTACTGAGGTATTACTACAGTTCATTTCATGGAGGTGCCTCAGTGAGACACGCCCAGAAAACATAAGAACATAATAAATTTACAAATGAGAGGCGGTCATTCAACCCGTCAAGCCTGTTTGTAGAGAATTCAACTAATAGCTTAAAGTTGTTAAAATCTTATATAGCTCTGATTTAAAGGAACCCAAGGTTTTAGCTTACACTACACTAGCAGGAAGACGATTCCATACTCTAATTACACACTGTGTAAAGAAGTGCTTTTTCAAATCCAGTTTAAAATGTTCTCCCGCTAATTTCCAACTATGGCCACGAGTTCTTGTATTTGAACTAATATTGAAGTAACAATTTGGTTGAACAGCATCCAATCCTGTTAGAATCTTATATGCAGTGTAACCAAAAATTATTTGTACACTGTGAAAAATAAACCCCCTCATAAACTCACTGGCTGATCCGATGCACTTGGGGATGATCGCATATAAGATCTTGCCCCTCGTCACTCCAGTGCGAGGTACTGTTGATTCCATGTGATGTACTGAGCGATTCTCTCTTGTCCTCCGTGCAGCCCTGACCCAGTATCCCCATCCTGCTCCTGTTCCCGTTCCTGTGCCTTCTCGATCCTATGCCCCCTACCTGTCCCACGATCTTGCCTGCCGATTCTGTCTTTGGTCGCCTCCTATACAATTAACCTTTTTCGGTTACAGAGCTTTGAGGCTCCCTGAGTGTTCTGTGGTGTGACTGAATACCTTGCCACAAAGAAAATGGATCCGGCAGACATGCAACACCAGCTGCAGAATGCCCAGGCACGGATCGATCAGTTTTCCACCCTGGTCGGTCAGTTTCAGCAATAGCCATTCTGGAGCGCTATGATGGGAATTCAGATCAGTGATCAGTGCACATTTTTAATGCAATGTGGGCTCTATATTGATCACCACCTGGAGATGTTTTCTGATGCTCAGCCGGCACCTGGGCAACAGTGATGCGGACAGAGAAGAGCCCATTCTGAATTCGGCTGCCACCTTCCAACAGGCATTTGGGGTAGTATTCGATAACCCTGCTGTGTGCAGAAGTGTTGGGGACCATCTTCTAGATCTCCGCCAGGGAACCCAGACAGCTACAGACTTCACACTCGAGTTCCTCAGGGCTGGATCGGTCCACGTCATCCCTCCAGGTGATCTTCCGACAAGCCCTCAATCCAGAACTTCAAGCGGCACTGGCCTGCAGAGGAGAGGCGGGCACCTTCGATGAGATCGTGCAATTATCCATCACCTTCTATAACATGGTCCGTGATCGGCGCCGAACAAGCCTCTACACCAAGGCTCCCCGTATGCCATCCACATCCTCTCCTGCTAACGTGGAGCAGATGCAGCTGGACTGCACCCCACTCTCTCCTGCAGAGCGACAATGTTGCGTGCAGCTGCGCCTGTGCCTATACTGTGAAGAGGCTGGCCACCCGATCCAGACCTGTCCAGTTTAAGATGGTTTCCCTGTATCCCTGTCTTAGTCAGGTGGTCAGTTTAACCCTCTGGAGCCTAGGGGTAGGAAACACATTTTCACTGACTGGGGCATGATCACACATTTCTTCAAATATCATAAACTTAATTCATGGCAAATAAATTATTTCTTATATATTTGTTTTGTCATTACACTCATCTTTATTTTAATGTATATTGTAAATATGTCAGATTTATGTTACATTTGTAATTTGACATCAAAGTACAGACATTGCAAAATGCAGTTTGGAACACTTGCAGAAACATTCTGAGACTTACTGAAGACATCCATGAAGGGTGGATGGGGGGGGTGTGGCCAGGTGTGAATGATTCATGCTTACACATAAGAGCTCTTACATATTCAATGGAAGGAGACCAGAAATAGTGACATAGTGACATGAGTTAGCGTTTTCTTATTTATTTATCCAACTGAATGTTGCAACTATATTCTGATATATTCAGTTCAGGTGATACTGCCTCTGTGACCTATAGTCGCCCACCTCTCTCGACCTCACTATTCTTCATTCTCTGTCCTCCTCGCTTGTAGCATACATACTATCTCCCTAAATGGTGTCTCAATTATTTCCTCTGACTTGGTATTGTGTCAGATGATAGCCAGTTGCTCCTCAAGGTCACGAACAATGACCTTAAGTGAGTTCACCAGCTGACATCCCTTGCACATGAAATCCAACTGGAAGCAAGGATCCAACTTCCAAACACAACACAGTGTGGTACCTTCGGATTGGAAGCATGCTAATATTACGCCCATATTCAAAAAAGGGGATAGAAGTAATCCAGCTAAC
>JAODKC010000028.1:8083159-8099970 GCA_026777985.1 Mormyrops attenuatus
TACAACCGCATCCTTAAAATTTTTAGGCACAATGCCCGAGGTCAAACTACTATTGATAATAGTAAGAATACAAGGACCCAGTGTAGGGAAAACCTCCTTAAGAAAACGCTGGGGAATAATGTCAATGGGAGAACCTGTAGGCTTCATACTTGCAACCAGCTGTTCTAATGTGGACAGGGAAATGGGCTCAAATTGGTCAAAAACTGCCACACAAGATATTAAGACAGAAGGATCTTGAGAAGGTGGTGAGATAAGGGATCTAGTATTAACAACCTTTCCTTGAAAAAAATTTAGAAAATTGTCACAAACTTCCACTAGAAGCCTCTGTAAGTACAGGTTCATGAACATTAAGAATAGAATTCAGTGTGAAAAAAAGAAAACGAGGGTTAAAAGAATAGCTGCGTCGCACAGGAACACATCTTTTTGCAGACTGACCAGGAGGGGCTAAACAAAATAAAATCGGCATATGGTCCGAGAACACCACATCGCTAGTTTCCAAGCTTCTCTGGACAACATACATGAATATTAAAATCCCCAATAATTAAAACTTTGTCATATTTAGCCATAATGTCAGCCAAAAGGTCAGAAAAGTCACTTAAAAAGTCCTTATTATATCTCGGTGGACGATAGACCACCACATAGAGCAAAGAGGAGAATGGCTCACCTCAAACAGAATGCGAAAATTATACAGTATTAAAATTATACAGTATAATGTATAGCTCAGACTTAATGATCTCTCAACCATTTTCCCCAAATAGGTACTACAGTCTACAATGACCTCGGAGACCATTATCTGGAACCAAGAAGGACTTTTAAGTTATATGGGCTTGAACTTTTGAACTAATGTTAATGTGCATACATTTTCATTCACCCCGGTCGCCCAGAGGAGGATGGGTTCCCCTTCCGAGTCTAGGTTCCGCCAAAGGTTTCTTCCTGCTAGAGGGAGTTTTTCCTTGCCACTGTCACCTGAGGCTTGCTTGGTGGAGGTCCGCGGCAGTTATATGTAAAGTGCTTTGTGACAATGACTGTTATTAAAAGCACTATATGAATAAAATTGAATTGAATAGTGCCTGGTCAAAGCAATGCTCTTAAGCCAGACTATGTCGATCTGTGTGGATCTTAGGGGTGGAGCCGAACCCGAATACGGTATTCGGAAAGGCACAAATAACGTGTTTTTTAAGAATACTTATTTCGAACAAATACTTAAAAAAATATTTGTATTCGGGAGCAAGAAAAACTTTATATCAAAAAGCTGCGTTTCCTAATGAGTCCACAGTGCATGCCCGGATGAGTGAGTGAGTGACGTTCAGGAGTCCGGGGAGGTGGGTGGGTTAAAGAGGTGACTGACACAGGCTGCTCCACACAGCAACGAGAAGGCTTAGCTGACCGAAGAAAGACTTAACTGGATCACTATTTTTCTTGAATAGATTTTTGTGCCTTAACTGGGTTCCGGAGGTAGTTTATAACTTTCGGGAAGCGGAGTTTGATCGGGAGATTATTCCATTACGCTGCATTATTGACGTCTGCAGTCAGGTCCTCTCATGTTCGCTCTGTTTACATAGCTCGGTTAGCACAGTAATTTAGACAATAGGCTGTTGACAGAGTAACGTTAATGTTCGGTTAAAAAGGTTGGATTTTTATGCCTATTTTGAATTTTACTCGAATACAAATACAAAGACTTTTCCCCCCTCAACAAATACAAATACAAATACAGATACAAATACAAATACCGGCTGCTTTGCACACCCCTAGTGGATCTGAAGGAAAATTAGTGTTAATCTGAATGTAAAAATTGATATACACCTTCTCTCTCAACACATAGACAAGGTGTTGTCTCAGTTTGAGATATGGCTGTTTCCTCTCAAGTTGAAAAATTATGTTGAAATAAAAATGTTGAAAAAAACCAATGTATCAAGTTCTTAAAATTGCCTAAGAAATATTAAGGGAATTCATATTGGATTGAATCCCTGAATTGAAATTCTGACTGAATAATCAAATTGTATTGAATCATTTGAAATAAAAAGGCATTAAATCAAACCATAAACAAATTAATCAATAGTCAGATCAATATGTAGGTAGCCCAAAGATTCCTGGCCCTAGCCATAACCATTTATGGTAACAAATTTTTAACCATACTTACTTCCAGTCTGACTCATCTGCATTTCTCTTCCCTCTGAAGAGATAATCCAGGTTTACTCTTGCCTTTATTAAGCATCTATGACTGTCTGAGAGTATATTGAGAATATACTGTTAGTTACATTATTTTACCTAATTTATTCAGGTTCTACCCATCAGAAACGACAGAGCCTCTAAAGTGGCATCAGTTTTAGTGAAGCAGTGGTTTTACAGGTTTGGGGTCCCGTGTAAAATACATTCTGATCAGGGCTGTAATTTTGAGAGTGCAGTGATGCAGCAGCTGTGTACTTCTTATGGCATACAGAAAACCAGGACAACACCTTATCATCCTTAGTGGAACAGTCAGTGTTTCAGAAGTAAGACTAGACCAATTATTTCCAGCCTGTGTTGAATTCTCATAAAAATACAGTACATCAGTCTACTGGCGGGAGTCCTTGTTTCTTGATGTTTAGTCAGAAGCCACGGTTGCTGGTGGATTTCCTTTTAGGAAAATTCACAGAGCCTCTTCAGGGTAATATAGTGGAGTGGCCACAGGAACACCAAATGCATCTCTACATTGCTTTTAAGGTATTTTGGAGTGCCTGAGGGCTACTGCAGTGAGCCTCCTGCAACAAAGATGGTGGTTCATCAGTCCCTCATTCCTGAAGCAAGTCCAACAACAGTTGTCTTCACCAGTGACAAGAACTGAGTTTAATCTTGTAGAACTAGAACAGGATACAGTGGTTTTTCCTCCTAGAAGTGGCTGATACAAGGGATGACAAAGCTCTTTTGTGTGCTGAGGAGTGAGTCCAAGACTTTAGAGCAAAACCGTGAAAATCCAGATCCAAGAACACAAGTCAATCTGGGAGTCATCTGGAGATCTGGAGCATCTAAGAGTTTGCATTGGATGATGAGATCAGAGAAGTGCAAAGAGGAGAACATGTCTCCAAAACAAATCCCAAGTGTTGATTGTAGATGGCCAGGTATCTTTAGCTGACGAAATGTATTATGAGACACCTAGTTACACTTCCCAAGAAATGTGTAAGCCTTGCTGTTGGCCACTTCATTCACTGAGGGACCACCTCACTCTGCTGGTATGTGGATAATCAGGGCAAGGAAGTTAGTCTGCAGTGTGATCTATGAATGTCAAATGCTGCTAATTCGGAGGAAAGCCTCTGGAACAAAGGATGGCTAACTTGCCTGTGGATAGATTAGAGCCTCCATTTAGTAGGGTCAGCCTAGATGCCTTCAGATTATGGAGTGTTGTCTTACAACAAACTATGGGGGGAACAGCAGAGAACAAACATTAGACAGTGCTGTTAACCTAGGAACACTAGCTGTCCACATAGAGACAGTACAGTCAACCACAAGTTTCATTATTGCCTGAAGCAGTTTGTCATATAAGGCCCTTCCAAAGTTCTTAGAATGGACTGCAGAACCAACTTCTTCAGAGCTTGTAGAGAGTTAAAGATCTGCAGAGATGATCCAGAGATCCAAGATTACCTCAGTTCTGAAGGGTGCTCATGGACCTTTAATACACCACACTCATCTCATGTGGGAGTAAATGATTGGTGTCACTTGTATAGTCTTAGATGCCCAGTCATGTCCTATCCATGTCTCTCATAAAGTCTTCACCACCTTGATGCCAGAAGTCATGGCAAAAATTAATGCTTACCTGTTGCTTCCTGTGACCATGGATCCAGAATCACCATAGTGGAAGACAGCTTTCCCATATGTCATTTTGAATATTTGGTGATGCCCTTTGTACTTGGACTGACTAACGTGCTCTGTGTTCCAAAATCGATAAACGACCTCCTTTAGGACTTGCTCAGTCAATTTGTGTTTACCTGGACAGTATCCTGATTTTTTTGTGTATGGACCGCTAGCATGTCCAGAACTTCCAGAGAGTCTTGCATCATCTCCTTCAGAGTAAATAACTCTCACATAATTTTTGTCATTTACCTTTAAAACAGTAGCATAATGTTCATAGTTCGCCATTGAGTCTAACATATTGTGAAGGTTCAAAACATATGTGCATATTAGTAACAAGCGCTTTGCCCATCCTCGCAACGGGATCATTCCAGAGGATGGCTGGTGATGTGGTACGCATTTCCCAGTTTTCTGTGTCAAGTTCCTTCACACAGTTTGCCAAGGTACTGTTAGCCAACAATTCCACTTTCATCTGATTCCCTGACATGCAAGAACAGATGAGGATAAAGGAAATGTTTTATAGGATTGCTGGCCTCCCTAATGTTGCAGGAGCTACAGTCTGCACACATGATGCCATCAAGGGCCCCGCTGCACCTGGACATGTATACAGAAACCAAAAAAAGGCAGCACAGCATAAATGACGTTGTGTGTAACGCCGACTGCCAAAGACTTGCTGTTTGTGCAAAATTTCCAGGATCCATCTATGACTCATTCATATTGTGCAATTCCACCTTGATGGAAAGAATGACAGAACTACCTAATTTGGAAAATGGGCTAATTGGTAAGTAGTATCCTCAACTTGTATTTCTAAAATCTGTCTTAGAAATCTAATAGTACTTTGCGCTTGCAGGAAACCGTGGGTACCCTTTGTCAGTATGACTAGTGTAAGTTAGTAATGGTACAATCAAGCTCATGCTGTCATTCACAATGTGATTGAGCATCCTTTCAGCATATTAAAAAGTCGGTTCAGAATCCATGATGCATCTAGTGGCAGCATAAACAAGAGAAATTGTCTACTAACTGACAGTTGTGTGTTGTATGCTCGCCAGCTTGGCAAGAGTCGGGAGATTTCCCATTCTAGATATGAATGTGGTGGTGGATGATGCCAATTTGCTGGATGGGAAGAACGAGCCAATGGAGAGGGCACAACAACAGTTGCAAATAATTGTTGATTGGAACTACATATAGGTACATTCCACTCATCAATAGCATTAAATGTATTACCTCATCGCAAGGTGGAGGGTGCAGATGCATAGGAAGACATGATGTCGGTCAGTTCCTGCAAAGTGGCATCAACAACATTGCCTCAGTATTCTCTAGGGCAGGGGTCACCAACCTTTTTGAAAATGAGAGCTACTTCACGGGTACTGACCCATACAAAGGGCTACGCCCTCCTAAACTTATCTAAACCTCATGTATAATAAACTTAAATATTAAATGCTTTTTTTAGATATTGTCATTTTCAATTCTATATAAATGCAAATGTGATTAAAGAAGAATAGCAACAGGATCAAATTTAATTTTAGACGCCACTCACTAGTGAGTTGTGCTATTTTTAGAACAGGTATGCGGGCGACTCATGTGGTCCTTGGGGGCATCCTGGAGCCTGCGGGAACCATGTTGGTGACCCCTGCTCTAGGGTGTTACCAAGGAAGTGGAAAACTGTTGCTCCCTTTTGTCTTGCTCCTCTGCCATTTTCTCCTCTTCCATCTGGATGAGGTACAGTGTTCTGCTGCTGGGTTATCCCTGTCACACAGTACGAGGGGCTTCAAACGAAATTGCCATCTAATTTTTCCTGGATACTGCAGTCTCTTGAAACAGGTTGATTGGTTCCTCTCCCGGCTCTGCAAATGGAAGACTGGTGGAGTGTGGCTGAGGAGGTCACATACCTGTTGCTTGATGGCCCAATGCAATTATTACTGTGTAATTGGCTTTCTAAACGTTCATTTGCAATTTCAGACCTACCTTTTAAAAAGTCAACTAATACCTAATGACAACCAATGCACCTACATTGTTATGCTCAACATTGTATAAGTAACCACAAAGCCACTTCAATGGACATTGAGTTGGGTATTACCTTCATAGGTGTTGTGGCGAGAAGGAAAAAGACAGGAGGCAGTTGCTTAACCCGTGATAGGAATGAAACCTCTCTTTTATTAACAAGGAAGAGAAGACCCCAGATCTGGTTGCCGCCCAGGTAACAGAAAACCGGAAGTCTAACAAGCCTTCAGAATAAGAGTACATCTGCCCTGAGAATTCTGATCACTAAGAACCGCTACACAGGCCCCCCCAGAATTCACAGAGGCAGGGGATCCCACTTCTTAGGGGGTCTGATCACTCGCCCTGACCTGCTCACAGTATCACCCACAGGAGCAGGCACAACCGGGGTCGGTGACGGAACTGAACAGCGTGGGCGACCCCTACGAGGAAGCTGGCTGAGTGGCACTGGGGCATCTATATCTAAATGGGCCAGCTTCAAACGGTCCACAGAAACGTGGTCGGCCTTACCACCCATTTCTAAAACAAAAAATTTGTCCCCAGGCTGCAGCACACAAAAAGGCCCATCGTAGGGGGGGCGCAAAGGGTCACGATGGGCATCATGCTGAACGAAAACAAAATGGGCATCCTTCAGATTCGGGAGAACATGAGATCGCGGGAAACCCTGATGCAATGTGGGTGTAGGACCAAAAGCAGCCACAGTGTCCCGAAAAGCTGAGCGTTGCTGTGAGGCCGACCAAGAAACCGAAGCATTTCGCAGAAAATCACCAGGTACCCGCAAGGGCTGCCCGTAAGCTAACTCAGCGGAGGAAGTCTGCAGGTCAGCCTTCGGAGCGGTCCGCAAACCCAGCAAAACCCATGGCAACCTGTCAGACCAAGAAGCACCCTGAAAAGATGCACGAAGGGCAGCTTTCAGAGAGCGGTGAAAGCGCTCACACAACTCGTTAGCTTGCAGGTGATAAGCAGTGGTGTGGTGTAGCGTGATCCCTAGCTCATGGGGAATTGCACCCCACAATTCAGATGTGAACTGTGGTCCGCAATCAGAGGACAGGTCAGCAGGAACACCAAAACGAGAGACCCAGGAGCTGATGAAAGCCCGAGCCACATCTGCCGTTGCTGTGGAGGCTAATGGCACCACCTCTGGCCAGCGGGTTGTACGATCAATGATGGTCAAAAGATGCGTACAACCATGGGATGGTGGCAACGGACCAACCAAATCCACATGGACATGATCAAACCGACGTACTGGGACAGCAAAGTGTGCCAGGAGAGCCTTGGTGTGCAGCTGGATCTTAGAGCGCTGACAAGCAAGGCAAGAAGCGGCCCAGTCACGGACGTCTTTTTTCAGCCCACGCCAAACAAACATAGCCGAAAGCAGCTTTTGCGATGCCTTGCGTCTGGGATGGGAAAGGCTATGGACAGCATCGAACACCCGATGCCGCCAGCCATGCGGCACAACGGGCTGCGCAGTTCCTGTTGAGACATCACAAAATAGTGAGGCATCACCGAAGGGCACATCCTGGAGCTGCAGACTAGTGTCGGCAGACCACAACCCCTGAATCTCACAGTCAGCTGCCTGGTCCGCTGCCATTAGTGCATAATCCACCCCGGACAGAACCAACCACTGAACGTGAAAGGCAATCAGCCA
This sequence comes from Mormyrops attenuatus, assembly GCA_026777985.1. Classification (NCBI taxonomy): domain Eukaryota; kingdom Metazoa; phylum Chordata; class Actinopteri; order Osteoglossiformes; family Mormyridae; genus Mormyrops; species Mormyrops attenuatus. Next base: position 8,090,631 of record JAODKC010000028.1, read on the forward strand.
CCACATTGTGTTTACCAGCAACATGCTGGATGTCTGTGGTGAACTCAGAAATGAACGCCAAATGACGCTGCTGACATGCAGACCAAGGGTCCGAAATTTTGCTCATTGCAGCCACCAATGGCTTGTGATCCACAAAAGCAGTGAATGGGTGCCCTTCTAAAAGGAAACGAAAATGAGCAGAAAGTCTCCGCGTTTATCAGGTGCTTATTTTTAACATCCACCGGCAAGTTATTAGCACACGAAAAGTCAGCACCCAACAATGGGGTGGAAACAGACGTCAACACAAAAACCCATCGGAAACGCTGTCCATGAAAACAGAGGTCCACTGGCCGGGGAAACCCACGCACTCCTGACTGCTTGTCCAGCTGTGAGGCGGGGAGGATGCTCACCAAAGCGCCCGTGTCACACAGAAAACACCAGCCAGAAATGGAGTCTTCGACAAACAGTAGACTGCTTTGCTGTCCGGTGCCCAGCGCAGCTACAGGGCGCCGGTCCTGACGTTTCCCGGCGGTTTGAAGGAGCAGGGCGGGATGCACTTCTTAGCGCGCACACCGAAACGGGCATGATAAAAACAGTAAGCGGGGTTAGAGCCACGCTGAGCCGCAGCAATGACACCAGGGGCAGCAAAGGTGAAATCAGCAGGTCCTCCACTTTCCAGCACGGCGCAGGACTGTCGACCGGCAATGTAAACTCTGTCCGCTTCTCTCACCAATTTGCGGAAATCTGTAAGTGGGCAGCTCGCTAGAGCAGAGCGAACGGGAGCCGGCATCCGCTGCATAAATAGCTCGCGAAAAATAAAACAGGGCTGATGTGTGCCCAGCAAAGACAGCATGTGGTCCATAAGTCTGGACGGTTTCTTGTCTTCCAAGGATGGCAAGGCAAGAAGCCGACATGCCCGCTCCCGCTCCGACAATTCGAAAGTTGCGAGCAGCAGCGATTTAAAAGCTTCATACTTGCCGTCCGCCGGGGGATCTTGGAGAAAACTCACCACCTGCGATGCTGTGGCGTTGTCCAGTGCAGCAACAACATAATAGTATTTTGTGTCGTCCTGTATGATGCCCCGGACGGCGAACTGAGCTTCAGCTTGTGTGAACCACACAGCGGCATTGTCACGCCAGAAGACCGGCAGCTTTAAAGCCACAACATTAGCTGTCATGCTGAGGGAAATCTCGAACACGTACAAGAAGATTTTGGGGTCACCAATGTGGCGAGAAGGAAAAAGACAGGAGGCAGTTGCTTAGCCCGTGATAAGAATGAAACCTCTCTTTTATTAACAACAAGGAAGAGAAGACCCCAGATCCGGTTGCCGCCCAGGTAACAGAAAACCGGAAGTCTAACAAGCCTTCAGAATAAGCGTACATCTGCCCTGAGAATTCTGATCACTAAGAACCGCTACAATGTCAACTCAACCTGATTCCTGAGGCATATAGTTGTGGACAGAGTAGCCTTGAGAATTATGCTCCTGATTGTCATGTGTGCCCTTGCCTCTGTCTTGTGTGAACCCTGTCCGATCCTTGCGTGTCTTTAGCTGTTTTGTAAATTACCCACTGTGTGTACCTTACTGTCCAGCATCTAGCCTCCTTGCATTTCCCCGTTATGTGTGATTTGGTGGTTGTTTGGTACTTCCGTTAGTCCGTTTAAGGGTGTAACAAAAAAAGCATTATTTTTCCTTTAGCTGTTTAGAGATATAGGTTGCTGGATCGAGAAACTTGAACCACCACCAGCATCCAACTAAAGATACACAGTTTATCCATTACGAATTACAATGGTACTTAAAGCAGTGATTATAGCTGTGGTTTTAAACAATACTTCACGCACTCCCTAAATATAATCGATAATCAAAGACATCCCAGCTAAGTAGCCTAAATTAAGGATGCGGTCTGGCTGCTATACCAACTGCTAGGTATCACACAAGTGTGAAGTTACCCCCACATATATTTAAAATTTTAACCAGACCAGTTTCAATCATTTGTGCCATGTTTATGCCGTTTCAGTTGTCATTTAAGTTATTTGTGCTGCTTTCGTTTCTGAGAAATAGAAGTTTACATAGTGACATCACCACCGTGAAATAGGACCCCTCCCCCATTTGTGTCTGATTTGAACCAAACCATTGTCAGTGATTTGTGCCGCATTTGTGCTGTTTTTGTCAGTGAAGTTTTCATTTGTGCTTCTTTAGTTTCTGAAATATAAATGTTTGTTTACATGGTGACATCACCACTGTGCGTATTTTATTTATGAATACAAGCAATCTGAACCAAGATGATATTTTAATCATACTTCAGAAAAAAAACTTTGTCTTAGCCCTTGACCATAAAATATCATAAAACATATTCCTCATATAGCATATTATAGCATCAGCAACACGGTTTGCATAGCGGAGCCCAGTAATAGCTCAGGACCCTGCTGGTAAAAACTGTAAATAAAAAAATTGTGTGTGTTATTGTTCATACTTTCCCAGTTGTTGTGCGTGCCTTGGCCTGTGTCATATGTGAATCCTGCCGATCCTCACGTGTCTTTACCCTACATGTGTACCTTACTGTCCCGCATTGCACCATTATATTTAATGGCGTCGTTATTTGGTACCTCTGTTACCTTTTTTAAACCCTTAAAAGGAATATTATTTTTCCTTTAACTGTTTAGAGCTAGGTTGCTGGATTGAGAAGCTTGAACCACCACACAGCATCTATTTAGGCCCATCCCTTATGATGGTGCTTAACGGGGTGGATGAGGTCACTCTGGGTTTCTGAAAGCTCTTCATGTTCTTGGGCTGTCTGGGATGGCACGCCTATTCATCATTTCATGAAGGTTAGGGACAGTACCCTTGGATTGGCAGACTGGGGTGGTGGTCCCAATGTTTAAGAAAGGGGACCGGAGGATTTGTTCAAACTTCAGGGGGATCACTCTCCTCACCCTCCCTGGGAGAGTCTGTGCCATTGTACTGGAGAAGAGGATCTGTTCATTGATCGAACCTCAGATCCAGGAGGAACTATGCGAATTCTGCCTTGGTTGTGCAATGCTGGTCCAGCTCTTCACCCTCACAAGTATGCAGGAGGGTTCATGGGAGCTTGCTCAACCAATCTACATCTGTTTTGTGGACTTGGAAAAGGCATATGACTATGTCCCTCAGGGGTCCTTTGGGAGTACAGGGTACAGGGTCAGTTGTTATGGGCTATCAGGTCCCTCTATAACTGGAGTGATAGTTTGGTTCACATTGACAGCAGTAAGTCAAATTCATTCTCAGCCTTAGACCCAGGGCAGACTGAAGACATGCTAGAGAGATATCTCCTGGTTGCCCTAGGAATCCCTTGGTATTACGTCGGAGGAGCTGGAGAAGGTCACTGGGGAGAGGGATGTCTGGGCATCCCTGCTAAGACTACTGCCCCGTGACCTGGCCATGGAAAGGCGCAGAATGAATCAATAAAAAAAATCCACGTTTTGCTTGTTGCTTTGACGGTGTAACCGGCTTTTCTTGCTTGAAGAATTAATTATACTATATATATAGATGCTCCTCACATTACGGTGGTTCAACTTTATGGTCAGTTCGACTTTACAATGGTGCAACAGCAATACACATGGAGTAGTCATCAAACTTTGAATTTTTATTCTGTTCTTGGGCTAGTGATATGCTGGATGATTCTTTCTACTGCTGCCAGTGGGTAGAAACCACCTAGCTAGTCTTCCAGTCCCTTTAGCATTCGAGAATGTATACATATCATACAGCATTTAACAACGTATCATAGTATTTTTTCAATGTTTAACGAAATATTTACTTATTTATTGACAGTAATTATTTTTCAAATTCACCTTAAGATATATATCTCACACACATACACACTTGCACACTGATGAGCCAAAAATGATAACCACCCCTCATATGACGTAAATAATATTGACTGTCAAGGTGTGGAAGATATTAGACCACATAGGCTCTCAGGTTACATCCAGCCTGCAGCACAATTTTTGTGTTCAGCAAATTAATGATTTTGATATTGATTTAAAAATAGCCAGGACATACTGCTGTAATGTACTCGGTTCACGGTTCAGTATAAATCTTGGTTTGGTGCAATTTGGCTTTGAAATGGCTTAGCTGACAAATTTATAGTCACATTAGCATAGTTTTACACAAACAACAAACTTGAAGATCATTTAAACATCATTTTCTTTGACACAGTGCTGTGTATTTGTGTGTGTGTGTCTGTGTGTATTTGATTGACTGAGACCTTTTTTAAAACCACTACTTTAGCATGGCACATGAGACAAATCCTCTGGCACCACTCCAATATTCAGCTGTAACACAGCTTAGCTATGGTGGGCTTATGATTGCAAACAATGGATGTTTCATACACAATCTGTACAATCTGTACACCATCTGGTACAGCCCAGACTGGGAAAGACAAAGACTCTACCTGAAACGGGAAAGCCTTAGTAACTGAAAAGTATAATTATTCATATCCAATTACCTGAGACTTTAAAGAATTACCTGAGACTTTAAAGAAAGTTTGATGTCTATTTTTCACCTGCAACATCACATTATTAAACAAAACATCCTTGACACTAGTCTGCTTACTGCAGTGGTAAACAGCAAAACAGAATTTATAATCCTTTTGTTATCCACATATACTTTACTACTGTGATTTCTGTTCTCTGCAGCAATGTTCTGCATCTTGCTTAGTGTGATGAGTGTCAGTTGTTCACTTTCTCATCCACATGAGACTACGTTTGTGAGGCTATTATAACTCATATAAGTGCTGTGCCACTCACCGTGCTACATGTGGTACAACAAGTTATTACAAAACAAATATTGTTGCGGAAATAATCTTGTTGAAAATGGAAACAGACTAGATACAGTTACAGTTTACTGAGGAAAATCTGCAATCTGTAAAGTTAGCATTGAACAAATATTTAGATTTCTAAAGGTTTTATTCATATATATATGGTTTACTGTTACATGCAGTGGCGCGTCGGGTTTTGTTTTTCCTCTCTCCTTTACCGTTCTCTGTAGGACCCAGACGGATCTTGCCAGCATTCTGACATCCCGCCTCAAGCTTGATAATACAGCTGCCCATTCCGCCTACCTACGAGCGTGATTGATTGAATGCCCGGCGTGCTCGGCGATTGGAGACACCGCTCCCAGAGTTCCTGTCACCTAGGCTTTAAAAGCCCCGGCTGAAGCGTCTCTCGAGAGATTCTCTCTGGGTCGTGGGGTCTGATGTATACACCTCAACCTGTTTATTTCAGTAAGGATTCATGTTAGGTTTTGTGTATTGCCGTTTGATTTACTCATTTGCGGTCCGTGGTGTGGTTTGAACTAGAGTGCTTCCCCATTTGCTCCATTTGTTCTCATACAGGTATATTATGCAATGTGCAGAACTTGTTAGACACACTAGATTAGAGGTGGATACCACCCCCTGTAGGTTTTTGTTATACAACCATAGAGCAGATAGATTTAGTTTTTTTTTTGTTCAAAGGAATAGGTTAAATTACATGGTAGGGTTGTTTTGGTTTTGTTCTGTACTTTTCTTTGGTGTCGTCTCATGCCCAACTTGTACCTTTCCCGTTTACCTCATTGTGCAAACCCCACTTGTCCTGTTCCTTTGGAATCTCGGACACCCACCTTTGAGATAAAGATCCGTAAGTCTCCGTTTGGGTATTTTTGGTCATTATTCACCAGTCACAGTGGTTTTCTCATGGTGAATTAACACCTAGACGTAACATTTATCATTATCTCTATGATATGTCTATGATATGTCTTTACAAACTGCCACAGATATATAAGCATTTAAATAAGTTTGCAGCAGTTTATTTTACTGAGCAAGCTACAAGAAATGGGTTCCCCTTGGATCAATAAAGTATACCTTAACTTAGCTTAACTTACTACAGTATGAATAATTTGTTACATTGTGAAATGTGAAATCATGCAAGGTTCACAGAACCAAGGGTGCCCAGTCTTTCTGCATTGGTTGATGCCTTTGCTTCTGCTGAAGCTGCCTGAATCTTTTCCTCAGTGATTAAACTGTACCCATCACTGGCCATTCGAGATTGTTATTAATTCTTTGAATGACACAAACATTCAGGCAGCATAAATTTGCTTTATGTTGCTCAAAATAAATATGTAATGTAATGTATGATTTCAGAAGTATTTTCTGCCAAGTTGGTTCATGCTTTCAACTATTATATTTGAGAAATGTTTAAGACAATGTCAAGGTTTAAGACAAAAGACAATACTTCCTAGAAACATTAACTATTTTTGCCAATTGACAGCAAATTTAGTCTTTTTCCCCCTACTACATATTCCTTGTGCTGGTTGTAACGTGCCACTGGATATGCAGAATTTCCATTTCCCTTCAAACAGCTAACTGTGCTAGTATATGGAATACAAAATTACTTAATATGGAGATTGAATTAGTTCAATTGAACATTTAACTACTAAGGTCAAATAATACCATAATTATTGTGTAAATGCCCACGAAAAGGTAATGGACCTGTAGTTTAGCACTGTGAAGATTAAACTGGATTAGTTGTTTCTGAAAAAGCATTGATTAAAAATTTCCTTTTTGATTACTTGGCAATATGGTATATGGAAGATGGAGCATAGCAGATGAGGGTCCAAATAAAGACTGAAAGTTATGTGGAAGCGCAAGGGAAAGAATATACAGACATTTCAGGTTAGTGTGACTCACCCAATAATTCTAGGACAGCCATGGATAACTATAAGTAATGAGCCCTTCAGCCTCTTGGAGTAACCTAGTCTTTTTCATTACTTACAGGTACAGGTACAGGATTCATACAAAGTGATTCTGGTAATCATAAACAAAAACGGTGAGAAAAGCACAGACAAAACAAAAACTGCGTGCAAACATTGTAAAAGACTAATAACATACACAAATAGCACAACAAACATGCTTCAGCATGTCCACCAGGACGTGTTCCACAGGCTGAAGGAGAAAGCTGTGCAGCTGGACAAACAGATATGCATTGCAGATATGTTTTTCATTTAATGTATATAGAGTTAATTTCTCAGAAGCACTTTCTCTGAATGTACATGGATGCATTTTTAGTATCATAGTTTGTGGCCTATATTTTTTTCCTAAATCTTCCAGATAATTTATGCAAGTGTGGCATGGAGGGGCCAAGAGCATGCAGGTGTTGCTGCTGGTAAACAGGTTCGTTTACCAAGAAAGGCAGAGTCATGTCTCCAGGTACCAAAAATAATTAATACAGAGTGATACTAAAAGGAGATAACAATTATAATACAAACTTAGCCCAGCTTGAGAACAAGCTGGAATTGACTGGTAGGGAGGTCTCCTCACCAGGAGACCATGCACATGCTCCCCACACATACCAAAAACACAGCAGTTATTTAGCAGGCACTTAAGACACTGCACTACAATTCAGTGCTGTCTAACCTTCTCCCCTCAGACTCTAGCCCAGCTTACTGGCATTAGCCAATGAACATAAAACTGAGCACAGGGCAACAGCCATTAAGGTTTGCCTACTCAGACCACACGAGTTAAAACATAAATCAAATTCACATACAATTTAACAAATCCGTGACACTGTTAAATCAGCACAAAACCAATACCATTAAATGACAACAAAACTAAGTTAAGATTAAAACCTTAAACAAGGAGGTAAAAACGTGCAGAAGCAAAAACAGCAGCTAACAGGGCAGCAGAGTTATGCAGAATTGAAACAGCAGCACGTCTTAACTTCTTCTACCTACAATTAAAACAGATGTTATTTATATGACGGCAACAAAACAAATGCTCTAGAGACAGCTCTAAACTAATAAACCGCATAAAATGGTTACCCAACTAGCATGCCACAATTGCACAAGTACCATATATTACATTAAAATAGTCATATCTCGACAACAGGCAACAATCCAGCAACAAGTGGTGGGGCATCAGTAACAAGGTGGAGTACATGACCACCCATCCAGGAGCAGCCAGGGGCGGATGGCACAGGAGGCAATCTTACAAATTTACAGTCCCACTGCTCATGTTGCATCATCGGCAATCAAACAATGATGCTGGGTCCCAAGTGTCAAAAAGAAACAGCCTGCTAGACAAGCAGCCAATGGAAGCAATCACCCCACCACCAAGCACACGCTCAAGAGGCATCAAACTGCCCTCTTTATACGGAACACAACTAATTAAGGGCACGCTGAATAGCCAGGGCAAAGACATTTCAAACGCAGCAGGTAATCCACCCTACTACACAAGCAAATGCTATTTCTGCTATACTTTCATAACATGGATTCTCACAGGCATGCTAGCAGAAATTTGCATACAGTTAAAAAATAATAATAATAATGATTCAAGATTCTTTATTTGTCACATACATACTTATTCAAGTACAACATGTAGTGAAATGTACCCTGAATGACCCTTAGACTGCAAATCAAAAATAGAATTGTCAAGTTAAAAAATCTTACAATAAACTAAAAGTTAAAAAAAGAATAAAATATATACATAATACAGAGAAATATAGAATTTGTTCTAATATGTGCAGTGTGTCTTGTTGCAGGTGACATAAGTATAAATATGAGCAAATATGGATATGTAATTTACAAATTGTTAAAACAGCAGGTTGGTGACAGGTAGGAAGAGCTTACATGAGTTGTGTATATTAAGGATGTAGTGGTGGCATGTCCTGATTAAAAAGTCTTATGGCGTGAGGATGGAAGACTCCTTCTGAGTCTCTCTGTATTTGCCATAATACTCCAAAAGTGCCTGCCTGATTTCAGCAGCTGAAACAGACAGTTACTGCGATGAGATGATTCTCTGATGATCCTGGTTGCTCTGCTCCAGCATCTTCTGGTATAAATATCCTGCAGAGACAGTAGAGAAGATCTGCTACAGCACTCTGCTGCCCGAATCACTCTCTGTAATCCCTTAATGTCTTGTACACAGCTGTTCCCGTACCAGGATGTGATGTTCTGGGTCAGGACATTTTCCACAGCGCTGGAGAAAAAAGTCCTAAGAATAGTTGGGGAAACCCAAAAATTCCTCAGCTTTCTCAGGTGGTAAAGATGCTGCCTCAACTTGCTGAACTGGGCTTGGATGTGTTCTGTCCATGTCAGATCCTCAGTGATGGATACGCTTAGATATTCGAAGCTGCTCACTCTTTCCACTGCAGTCCCGTTGATGTAGAGGGGGGAGTAGGAGCACTCCTTACTCTTCCTGAAGTCCACCACCAGCTCCTTGATCTTGCTGACATTAGGTTGGAGGCAGTTCTCCTGGCACCACAATGTCAGGTTTGGTTGAGTTAAAAAACAACATTAGACTCTCCAAGAGGAATGTAGAAAGAAAGATTGCATTGGAGGCTAAGGATGACA
>JAODKC010000028.1:8109769-8138446 GCA_026777985.1 Mormyrops attenuatus
TTTATACTCAACTGGTTGGTTGAAACAAAATCCTGGTTTGGATTTTTACTTTCTGGACCTGAAATGTCCACCTCTGGACATGAAATAGCCTATTTTTAGGCAGTGAAACGACATTGTGCTTTTGACAAACAAAAACCACATCTAAAGTCAGTGGCGCATTATTAAATGGTATTTAAGCCGCACGTTTTAGAAATGCTTGTTACAGACACAGAGGTATAGAAATGTTTTTTTGTTATTTAGTTTAATTATATACGTTTTATTACATTTTTTATTACAGTACATCTGGCCCTTTCACGTAATCATGCAGTTTAATGAAACACCTAAAGAAAACAAATATGTATTAAATAAAGAACAAACCGTGTCATTAAAAAATCTTTCAAGTTCATTATCAGAATTAAGCACGTACTGTAATTGAAAGGACATTTGGATTGCTGAAAATGAGAAAATTTCAGATATTTAGATAAGTCAGGTTGAACATTACAATACAGCCCTCAGAAGGTCGCAGCATTCTTTGTGGCATGTTGTATATTGCATAACATTGCCATGTGTGATGGAAGTCTGTTGGACATAAATGAGGACACATTGGAGGACTTTAGAAGGCATGATGCTGAATTGCGTGTGCCGATGCCAACAAAGGAATGTACACCGGCACAAGCACGGGCAAGGAGGGATCAGTTGGCAGAAGAGCCAAATCTGTAGCTTAGTAAGGAATCTAAATTGCAAGATGCATAAAAATTACAGTCCAATTGCCTTTTATTTGAACATCTTAAAACACCATACAAACTGCAGGATGTGTTTTGTTTGAACAATGACTGCACTTTTATTTACATTTTGTGAACTGCAGACCCAAAATTAAAATAACAAAAACATGCAAGCATAAATAATTCCCTGTTCCCAGCCACTGTGCTCGTTCAGCAGCCAGTTTCTGTTTTCCCTGTCTTCTGACATCGTAATATCACTTACGGCACTGTACAGATGATCTGGTGATGCCAGAAAATGAAGACACACTTGCTGTTACCTCATCCCACACCTGCTTCACCTCAAAAGCCTTAGGTGGAACAGTGATGTTCCCGTAGATGATGTGCTTGCGCCTTTTCACCTCACACAAAAGCACGTCCATTTCCTCAGCCAAAAAGTGATCTGGCCTACCAGACACACCATTGTAATAGCAGTTCGCCGTAGATCATGCTCCGCTGCCTTTTAAAGGTGAGATGACGTACCATTCTGATTGGTTTATTCTTTGTTATACCTAAAACATGCCTCTGAATAATTAGAAGAGTTAGGACTACCTTTTTACCCCTTGCACTGGCGCAAAGTCTGTTTCTTCCGCTGTCAAAACAGCTAAATGGGTTTGGACATGCCCATAAATGTTAGTTGTGCTTTGCGCTTTACCCTTTGCATTAGATGGTCAAAATAGATCCCTATATATATGTAGGGATGGTAGTATATATAAATGAAGTTAATAGTTTTTGTGAAACAATGGTCTAAAATTATATTTGAAACCAAATAATACATATGTAAGAGAAATCAATAGTACATGTGAATGCAAATAATCACGTGCAAGGGTTGTAAGAGAGAATGGTAAGATATGTAAATGCGAATAGTTGTTTGTGTGAGAGAATTTGATTGAAACGGAAGGGAGTTTGATTAAAATGGAAATGGTACTATATTCTCAGTTCCTGATTGGTTATCTTTGATGAGGCCTGCCTTCCAAATCATGATTGATATGGCAAGATGGTGGACTGGGAGTGACTCACTGAAACCACTGGTACAGCAGTCTATAAATGGCAATGTTCTACAAATTCAGAAAACACTTACAAAATCTGAAAACACATGCAAGACAAAAAATGCTGCAAATCTGCTCACAACAAAACTGACATTTCTGGGGGACAATGAATTGAGATGGACCATTTGGGCTGGGTGGTATATCAAATGTTCACAGTATACTGGTATATTTTCAGAATGAGATATTGGATGACTCAACACTGTTTGTGTTGGTATATTTTTTTTATCATATTAAAACTTAGGGCTCTATTAAAGATTTTGAATAGAGACCAATGTCCTAGTTGGAAGCAAGAGAACAGTGCTATATGTAAGAGAGTATGAAAGTAAATCAAAGTGAGTATGATTGTGCATGTAAGAGGATATAGTAGTATCTGTGTAAGAGTATCGTGGTGTTTGTGTGATATTATGATGCTGTGTGTGAGTATGTACTGTATTAATTGTCTTTCAAGGGGCTCCATAAATATTGGGTTTATTTTTTAGTTAGTGATAACAAGTGTGGGGAAGCAATTAAAAAGGCCAACAGGATGCTAGGTTACATCTCTAGGTGTGTGGAGTTTAAGTCATGGGAGCTGATGCTATGATTATACAATTCCTTGGTAAGACCCCACCTAGAATGTTGTGTGCAAGTTTGGTCACCATACTTTAAAAAGGACATTGCTGCCTTGGAAAGGGTGCAACGTATGGCTACAAGAATGATTCCTGGTCTTAGAGGAATGTCTTATGAGGAGAAGTTAGCTGAGCTGAATCTGTTCAGCCTCGTGCAAAGGAGATTAAGGGGGGGACATGATCCAGGTATATAAGATTCTAACAGGTCTGGATGCCGTTCAGCCAAATGGCTACTTCAGTATTAGTTTAAATACTAGAACTCGTGGCCATAGGTGAAAATTAGGGAGAACATTTTAAACTGAATTTGAGAAAACACTTCTTCACACAACGTGTAGTTAGAGTATGGAATAGTCTTCCTGTTCAAGTGCAGGCTAAAACCATGGGTTCCTTTAAATGAGAGCTAGATAAGATTTTAACAACTCTGAGCTATTAGTTAAGTTCTCCCCAAATGAGCTTGATGGGCCGAATGGCCTCCTCTCGTTTGTAAATTTCTTATGTTCTTAATGCAAAACTCTTATTTACAACTTGTCTGTGCTATATTTCTGTAATTATTATTTTTATGATGTTTGTACATTTCACATTTTTGAAATTTGCTTGTGAATCTAAATACTTTTATCAATAAATTACAGAAACATTAAAATATATAAAATTAAAAATTAATTATCAACAATTCTCTGTTACCTCAAAGAATTTTTTGACATTGTGATGCAATACACTCTGAAACTATACCTATTTTACAGTGCCACTCCAGCATTTAATGCAGAGTAAGTGCCTTAATTTTCTGATTGACAGATGGCTGCCTTATTAGCTAAGAATGATAAGTGAATGGTTAGACTGAGGAATAACTTCCTCTTGACCCTGCTCTAACCTTTGACCTCTGATCTGACTCCTTTTTCCTTTTAGCCTCACGGAAAGCTATCACCACAGGTGCAGCACAAAGAGTACTCAGAAAATACCAAATGCTTCCAAATGTTAATTGTTCTTTCTAGCCACAAGCTATAAAAGGACAATACATAACAAGCATATTATCCTGTTTCTGTCATTTTCTTATGGACACAAAAAGCTGACAACTGGGAGCAGAATTCTGATCATTTTAAGTGTGTACAATTTAATATCATAAATAGAAATGCTTTATTCCTTAAAGAAAAAAAAACTGAAAAAAAATCTTGAAAAAATGCTATATACAAAACCAAAATTAAAAACTTGCCTACCAACTATGAACTGATATTTCATAGAATTGTTTTGGCTGGAACGCAATAGCTTATCTTTTAAGTAATTTGTTAATTTAATATCCAGATACTTACTTTTTAGATATTATGAGGTGAGATTGAGGTTTCTTTGCGCTATAAATGAGCTGCAAAGGAATAAACAAACATACATACCAACAAAATTCATCTATCTATTTTTACTATTCATTTAGTTCAGTTTGTTATAGAAAGAGATTATATATGCCATATTACTTGAGTTAGAAATAGAAAAAATATATTTACTTTGTTTGTGCCTAACCGATACTTACCAATGGAATGCTGGGATCTGTTATTTTAGAGAAGAATCAGAATACATTGAGAAGTATAATGTTGGCACAATGCACTGTAGTGCAACAACATGATTATCGTAGTCCATCGAGAAAATTGGTAGTTTCATTGGAGAATACCTCCAACATGCATAAGCTTGTAAGCTTGTTTACAAAGGTCATTGTTTACAGAATTATTTAAAGACAGGCATATGATTTCAAACACCTGCTTCCACATATTAGTTTAAGATCAAAAACCCGTTTTCCAATAACATGGCAATATGACTATTAAAGCAATTTAAAAGGTGGAATTCCATTCTGCATTCTCTTCAGAGAATTCGGAGATGGTCATAATCTAAATATTAAAAGTGATTTGCAGTTTTTCAGAGGTCATCCTGGAAAGGCAAAGGTCATGACTTCTCGTCATTATTCACTGGCCAAGTACCCTGATGGGTAATATGACACTTTGTAGCGAAAGACTGTGGGATAATTTTTCTAACAATACTGTGATTATGTTACTTCTAGCAGAGGTGATAATAGATAAAGATAAAGATAATAGATATAGACACTTTCTAAGGGCACTACACTTCGAAAAGTCCATCTGTTTCAACTTATTTCATCTAATAACATTACAAATAATTCACACACACCAAAAGATTATCTTTAGATACACTGTTACTGTCACTATGCAGTTTCAGAATTATGTAAAATAAAGACAAGTATGAAACATACATGACAGTTATTGCAGAAAAACAAAAAAAATCTTAGATGAGTATTCACTTGTTTATCTTCTACCATAAATCCAATTGCTACTCTCATTCATCAGTTGGAACACTATGGAAGGAAAGTTTTACTTTGCTCTCATATCTGGCAAATGGTAGCTGTTCCTTCATTGTGATGCTGACAAGCAATTGACATATCTATGAGACGTGAGCTGGAGGAGCACAAGCAGATGACCTACTGGGGTATAAAAAGACTGCTAATTCCCTCTTCTATGAGGGAACTGTGTTTGGGCATCACTCTAACTAGTGCTCTGATCAGCACTGGGAAGTGAGGTGGAAGGTCATTCAAATGGGGTCATTGCCACTGCCTGTCAAGTGCAGTCCCACCATATAAAAAATAGCAGGTCATCTGAACATGAATATTGCACACGGAACGACAGATACACTTTAAAATGATGATTTACTGACAGAGTGCCAGTGCTGCCTTGTGCGTTTTGAGTGACAGCATGCTTGCGGAAGTGGGTGTGGGTGGGGGCAGGGTGTGATGGGAGCCCCACTTTAGTACTGAATTGCCTTCTCCACTCCAATCAGCTTGGTGGAAGTTTAATGAAGTGCCTTTCTCTCTGCTCCCCTTCACACTTCCCATCTGCAGAAAGAGCCTCATGCGGGAGCCTGACAGCCACACAATCAGTTTGCCTTTCACAACTGGCCCTGTTTTAACCTTGCAGAGAAAGACCTTCACATATACGCCGGCCTTGGCAATTAGACAGAGGAGCAATATTTGAGACAGACAAAGAGTTTGGGATTCAGCCATACAGGTGTTTTTAAGTTCTTGACAGATAGAGATTCAAAATCACAAGCAGCATTATTCGTCTCTCCCTTTTTATCCGTCTTCTCACTCTGCCGATTCCACAAGGGTAAGAAAGCCACTGAGCTCAGTTAATTAGAGGAGTTGGAGAGTCTAATGTGAACGCTTATTATTCTGTGCCCAGAACGCACACTTCACAAGAACAATGTATGCCATTGCTGACCAATAACATAGTGCATTTTACACTGTAAAATTAAAAGCACAAATCCGTCATTGCATCGTGGTGAATTTTGGATAGCCGAAAAAGAGAATGCCAGAACTTTTCAAAGAGGTCTAAGAACAAGCTCAAATGCAAAAAGTTTTTTTTATTTTGTATATTGAAGAAAAAATCACACACATGCAGACATATACAGACAAACCTGCAGACAAACATATAATTTAATGCACACAAAAGATAACTTTTGCAGGGTGTAGGAACATGTGGTGCTGGGTGAAATACTTGTTTTAAAGAATGGAAGTATGAAAAAACAGATGCAGCAATTAGAAGCCTATTGCTGCTCAATGGAGACATGACAGGAGTGGATGACAGTGGCTTTCACCCTCACACCCCCTTGTCTCCAACATGAGTCCTTTAACAATCCCTGTCAGGAACACTCTTTGAGAAGTGCTTGCTCTAGACAATGGCTCTTCACCCTTATTTTGCGCTGTAAGTAGTGGTGCAGAATGCTGGAAGGAGCTGAAAACACGCAGTAATGTGAGAAAGACGGGCAGCCATTGTGGGAAGTGTGAAAACCAGAAGGACCCCTTTCAGGGGCTTGCCTGAAAGTGCTATGAAGACCTTTAGTCCTTTGCTCTCCCTGAATCCCCAATTAGACAAACATTAACATCAATTAAGCTTTTATACGACACAGGTTCCATATAATTACCTTAATGGGTTGACGCTTTCTTTAGCAGCAATTTCTTAAACAAACTTGGGCCTTTGTGCATTGGGCTAAGAAAATTTTCAGCAGGGAGTATTTGCTTTTGTCAGGCTTTCTAAAGAGACAGCTGAATTGTTCTATTTAACAACAAACACCTTCAGAGAGGACCCTCGAGCAGGCCCAGTTCCCACCACATCTGACTACCGCGTTCCAAGATGATTATCCATCACAGACAAAAAAATCTGACCAGCCCAGTGAGCGAGGACACATGTGGAGAGGGCAGGACACAAAAGGGTAAGCAAGCAGACTGGCCCAGAAAAAGCTCCCTCTGACTGAATTAGCTCTCTATTTAACATCCCAAATAGCTAGATCCGTTCCTTGTCCAAAGAAACAAAGAACACGTATAAGAAAAACAGGATCTTAGTCATAAACAAGGCAAATCCACGCTGGTAAATTGTAAAAGGACCACTGCTAATTAAACATAGACTGATCACACTCTTCCTGTTTCTATTGCCCTACCTATGTTCGTCCAAAGACTTAACTAGGCCTCATTTTTTACTCAGCATTGCAATAATGCAAGCTCACGAACATGCTATTGAGTATGTATTTCTGTTTTAATAAATTCCAAGATTCCACAATATTTTATTGCCCATTTATAAGCAGGTCTCTATTTGTGCAAATAAAATGTAATGAATGATTTGATTTATTCTCAGATCTCAGGGAAACATGATATTTTTTTCCTCATGTAACCTATATACATAGGATTAATTATTTATTAAGTTTTTGCTGTGCCACAGTTTCCATTGATACTAATGCTTTTGTGACTACTTCTGCTGCTGCTATTGCTATAAGTAATACTAACAACGCCTGACATTAGACGCCATAGTAGCATATGTACAATATATTACTGGTTTCACCCCTCAAGAGGGCGATACACCTCCATTATTACAGATTCTCAATGGGTGGTCATCATATGAACATCTTCACCATTCCCTCCATGGAAATGATGTATGTAACATTTCATGATAATTACTATGTACAAAACCACATTAAATATTCTACTATCACATAATATACTTGGAAGCTTTAGAAAATGCTATCTGTCAAATAATTTTACTTGTTATTACCTCAAATTTAACACAGTTTTTGTATTTTTTGTTCATTTATAGCACAGTATAGGGGACATTTGAAATCTACCTACATGGCTTTAGGATACAATTGTTTTGCATTTTGGAGATTACCTTTCAGTTAATTATTGTGTTTACATCTGGATTCACAAAGGTTTATTGAGTTTTTTGGTGCAGTCATATGTTTCAAAGAGCTGTGCCCAACAACTTTAAATTACTGAGCTCTCTCAAAGAATATCCTTATGGGTAATGTGAAACAAGACTGATTAGTTACAGATTAGTGTCGAATATGATGGAGAAAATCCACAGAGGCTTCTAGATGTATGGGCTTTGGTTTTTGTTAGAATGAAAGCTTCACTCGTCTGTCTTCCAGAGGTCAGTGGTTGGATGGTCAGTTGCGGCCAACAATGACACATCAAAAACTAATCTCCCTACAGCATTCTGTGGCAAAACAAACAAACGAACAAACAAACAACACTTCAGGGACAGTGACGGCTATATACACAAACAAGTGACTCACAAAACAGTATTTGTCTGAGCAGCACTAATCATAAGGTCGTATCAGTATTGAGAGCATTTCAGTCAATTCACAATAGATTCAAAATTGTTTATCAGTGTTGCATATCACATTGCAACACAAACTCTTTTAAGACTGTAATGTAGAAAATCAACTCAGAAATAACTTTATTACATAGTTGAAGCTGGTATTATGTAGGGAAAAATCAGCTAAAACATACACGATAACCAATAACCACATGTAAACCAATTAAATGTAATGTAGAATCACTGTAAAGACACAGGGACCTATGCATAAATATATGTGTGTGTGTGTGTGTGTGTGTATTATGTTTATATTACGTCGTAGGGACCAAATGTTCCCCGCAATGTAATGAAAACCTGTTATTTTGACATTGTGCAGACCATCTTTCAGGTTCCCACATAGATCTGTAAACTGGCATGCTTATGGGTATGGTTTGGGCTGGATATGGTCGTCATGTCGGAATCAGAGTTTTTTCCCTAGAGATGAATGGGGAGTCCCCACAAAGATATAATTACAAACCTGCGTGTGTGTGTGTGTTGTTTTACACACACACACACACACACACACACACACACACACACACACACATATATATATATATATAGAGCAAATCCACTGCATTAATTTTGTTTATTTTGATTACTCTGTTCACCAGTCATGAAATTCAGGCATTGTGGGCACAAGAGGAGCATTCAAAGTTAAACTAAGGTAGGTTAATTTATATTTATGAATTTCCATTCATTGTAATATATCTGTGTTTTTTACATTCTAAAATGAAATGTTGATGGGTGCTATTTAAAATATATAATGCAAATTAAAGTAAATGCCAAGAGCATTTAATGTTTTTGTCTATAGTTTGGATATGCTATCCTTTTCCTAAAATTTTAGGAAAATTAAAACATAAAATGAGCACACAGTGTGGTCCTTCTTATCACAAAGAATATTTATAGTAATTTATTTATTTGTGTACAAATAATTACCAACAATGTAGTAAACATTACATAACATATTTGCAATTATACAAAAAAGAAATGTATGGTCTGATTGGGTTACTAATGTAAAATGAGGCATGACTGGATAAAACATGCTCTTTGGTTACAAAGATGACTTAAAATTATCGTAATTGTTGGTTCTTGCTCATGCAATAAATACATATTGGCCCGATAATTCTATCTTTAGTTAACTAGATTTATGCAATGACTTTTTGTGTGTTATATTTTACAGGTTATGGTCTAGCAGTTCTCTTTCCCACAGGGAAGAGTCTGGTGCAACATTGTTTGAGTTTTGAATCTAATCCTGATTAGATTCAAAACATTTACCATCATGAATCTATAAATTTTATTGAAGTTATGAAACTGGACAGTCTTCCTGGTGTTTTGGTGTAGTTTATTTTTTTTTAATTCAGCTGTAATGATTTACCAAGAGTAAAATTTTAATAATTCTTTTATTATGGCATATTCTCCTTAGATCTCTGTCACCTATAAAATTTCTAAACATATCCCATTACATCTATTGCACTAAGACAGGTGAAGAATTTGCTTTATTTTGCACCACGAAAATTTTACATTTATTTTAAAAATACCGCAGTGTGTGTTCGATTTTTAGTAGTTGTCAGGTAAATGTATATTTTTTGTGTTTTGCAGTTCTGTACTATTACAAAAAAATTGAATGAGCTGGACACTGGACAATTCTAAATGAACAGGATTATACTGCAAGACAGTGCTACACAATTTGAGCTGCTGAAAAAGGACAAAAATATCAATATATACAAAAGGCATGTATTGTTTGATATTAAAGTGTTGTTTTAAAATAAACATAGGTATATTATATAATTTTCAATAATTAGAGTAATAATGGAAAAATAAATGGTTTAAAAATCTGTATAAGCAGTAGTGAATAAGCAGTCTGTCAATGCTTTAATAATTGCCTAGAGGGATTAGTAAGACCATTGTTTTGAATTGCATCTTCCTCCCGCTTTTGGAGGTGTTCAAACATGGCTTTGGTCCATTACCTTCACACACTCCTCCACATCACTAGAAGTGTCTGAGTCCTGTCAGTCTGGAGTGGCATGAGTAAATGAAATAAAGCTTTGGGGCGGGGGGGGTTGTAGCACAGTGGTGGTACCAGCAGGAAACCCATGTTAGTCTGCACAGAATTGTCATTTTCATCACCACCCAAGGCAATGCAAGCCATTCTCAAAGAGCAGATTGACTGCTTTAGCCCCCCTTTTAAGTGAAACTTCAACCCTGAGCAGATGTCATAGGAGAGGGAAACGCAGGCCAAAGATGAGACAGTGCGCAGAACGGGAGGTGTGAGGCTTTGTTGTAGGACCACTGTGAATGGACCAGACACTGCAGGGATTTTCTGCATGTCCATAGGATGTCTTAAATCACATAAAAATGAATATTATCAGCTTAATAGAGAGAAAGCCCACCATCTCCACTTGAGCACTGCTTACAAAAGTATCCTGGCTGCTGAAACCATGTTCATTTTATCATCAAAACCAACAGTCATTTTTTAAATCCACGGGGTGATGGAGTGGCATGTGGAGTTAGTGGAAGGTTAAGAAAACTTTGGGTTTTCAAACATAGCTGTTTAGAGGAGTGGAAATCTGAACAGCTAGTGCTTAATGGTCAGAACCCTGTGAATAAACAAACCTCAGTGTATATTTCTGTTGAGCAGCTGGAGCGTACATTTTCAAACATTCCAATCACTCCGAAACTTACACTCACTTAAATATCCCTAACAAAATAAATCCTTACAGAATTTATTGATAATGGCACAATCTTAATCGCAATGTTAATCAAGCCATATGTAACAGTCACAAGCTGAACCATTGCTTCAAAAAAATTAAAATTAAATGAATCAGGAACTTAAGAACTCAGAAAACAAAGAGTGAAAAAAGACACATTTCGGGAAGGGTAGAGATATATATTATCTTCCAGATCTTATTTTTTTTAAAAGAAATATTTATATTCATTTTGATATATTTTTTTTTATAAATTTATTTTTTATTGTTTATTTAGGATTAGATATTATGATTAATATTAAGACTTCAGGATGGTGGCACTTTTTAAAGTTAAGCGGCATATTTAAGTAAAGCAATTCATGAAATTAATCCATCACAGCAAAGGGAAATTAAAACATGGTATAGGCTTCTTAAGTACTGAAAACCATGTTCATGGCCACTTTATTCACATATAATTGAGTAAGTTAGGTTTCAGTTTAAAGTATTGAAACAAAGCATAGCTTCTTTGCCTGTAACACAAGCAGATTTCAACAGTACATTTTCAAGACCTCTATCTCTCTGTTAGAAACCTTATCTAATCCGGTTTATCCTTCAGAAGTGCCTGGCAACTAATCCCATGGGACAAATCTAATACAATTGGGAAAAACTGAATATACTCCATTCAGTGTGAATGGATGAGTTTTTAGTCAGGATGAATAACAATAAAATACTCATACTGTATCTTACATCATACAGCGTGTGTTCCAATAAAAACAAGAAAAATGGGTTAAATCCTTTGAACCTATTTGCATACCCTCAAGACACCTATGTTCAGATATGTTTGGGTCTTGAACGACCCTAAAAGTAAGCACAGAGCCAGCTGATATAAACAAATTTCTGTTTTACTGCAAACTGGACAGTCACCCTCTAATTATACTGCTGATGGACACATTCCAAATGGAGACACATGAGATGATTTTCTTGTCACATGCCACATAACAAAATAATGCTTGATTTTTGATGATAGATTATAACAAGGCTAATGCTTATTTATTAAAATGTTCTTAAATAGTTCCTGAACTAGCATTCATATTTGGACATGATGCCGGAGAAAATGTTCATATTTGAACATAAAACCTGGAAAACAACAGTTATAAAAAACACCAAAAGTAAAACCAAATCCAAATGATTTTCTAAAAATAACTTTATTATTACACAGAGGAATGATATCTATAACAAATAAATAAAGAAAAAAAATTCTACAGTTCTATTTTGCAAGTGAAAAACGTCATGAACATCTTATTTCGTAACTTTTAGTGGAGCATGCTGGAAATCTATCTGCATAATAATTTACCTGCAATTGTGCCCATGGGACTGCTGACATTTTGACTGCCACTGCCTCTGAACAATTAATCAAAACAATTAGCGACATACTGCTGGTTAACAATAAAAACAACAAATATTTTTAACACATTAACAAACACAATCCAACTATTTACAGCCCACTAGTGGGCTAATTTGCTACTGCAATGTCCAACATCATTTTTCATTCTCATTATGAAACTGCTTCTGATACAAGCACAATTATTCATATAACAGTTCTGGACACCAGTGGCTCAATGGGTGGAAATGTGAGTTGTGGTTTCAATCCTTGCCCCAGGCTGTGTGCAGTTTGCATATGCCTGTGTTGATTTCCTCTGATCGCATTGACATAGACCAGTGTCTCTCTGTTGTCTTTAGTGTGTAATTGTGAGCTCTGTAATAAACTCATATCATGCAGATGGTCCTCTGCCCTGTTCCTGCTAATTCCTGTGATAGGTTCCATCTTCTGGAGCATTCTTCATATTTTGCTATATTTATGTCTAAAGGCTTCCGTCCATCCGTCTTCTAACCACTTAGCCATGGTCTGGGTCACCTGGAGCTTATCCCAGGCAACATAGGCTTGAGTACACTCCAGTCTATTTCACAGCACGTACACTCACATCCTCTATATAGAGAAGCCAGTTAGCCTAAGTGTATGTCTTTGGACTGTGAGAGAACTCATATGACATGGGGAGAAGATGCAAACAAGCATAGAGAAAAAGTATGATTCATACTCTCAACCCGGGAGGTGCGAGGCCACAGTGCGACCTACTGAGCCACCCTCTAAATGTTTAAAATGAAAATAAATAAACTTTTTCAAAGGGAAGGGGATGTATTCTAATGGATCTCTGACAAAATATATGTAATTCCATAAACATTCATCATACTTTGAAAAAGACATGCATTATTGGCCATAGGAACATTGGATTGACCCCATTTTGATATCAATGAGAGACACATTTTTTGCTATCATAGTGCAGGATCAGCCAGAGTACAGCACCAATAGAGCAGTCAAAGATAAGGGCCTTACTTAAGGGCCCAAATATGATAGAATTTCTCTGTCAGACACAGGATTCAAATCAACAACTTGCCAGACACATATCCGTAATGCAATGAGCTACACACCACTGCATTCCTAAATTTTATTCAGGAGCCATAAAGTATCTATCTATCTATCTGTCTATCTGTCTGTCTGTCTGTCTGATCTTAATAAGAAAGACATTGCCAGATTTGCAACTTCATTAGACGAACAAAGGAGCCTTCACCACCTTGCCACCTGCGTGGCTGTAACGTATAGTACACTAAATTTAAAGTAGTAGTTTAAAGTTTTTTTTCACAATGACACATTTTTCGTGTTCATATTAGCTCTAGTGGTCTAAAATGACGGTTTCCCAGGCATTGGTGTGGGCAACTGAGGGGCTATAGTAGGAACAGGAGACATTTTTTACAATTCTGCACAGAGAAATCACTCTAATGTAATACTGATTGTTCCTCCTTCATGTAAGCTCCTTGCAAAACATGCAGCTACATACAAATGAGATTTTTTATTAACTTAATTCTCATTCAAATACTAAAGAAAGCAGTTGCAGTATGACAGTCACATTTCCATTTATGCCTTGTCCAAAGATCTCTGCATCTCTGAGAAGTCCCCTGGAATTCTAAGCTGGGATAGAGTGGCAGTATCATCTAGGCCACCTGCATTCATTACAGTGATCTGCAGACTGGAGCAGAGGAGCCACACTAGAGTAACGAGGAGCATGATGACAATAATGATGATACTGAGTACTTAATCAGGGGTATTCGAAACATGCATAGAAATCGGTCATCAGCCAAGGGAGTATTATCTATGAACATCACAATTTAATTAATTAGGCAAATCTAGGTTCAGGACCTGATGCACTGCATACTGGAGAATGTGTTCATAAAAGGTGTTTCTTGAACTTTTTTTTTCCTTTACAAAAACAGACTTTGTAATGTTAGCCACCCTTTCATTCTAATCAATTATCCTCATCAGAGTTGTATGTAGGGAAGGGGTTAATTCTAGCCAACAGATAACTTCACACACACAGCAGAAGCAACACTGCTAACCACTGAGTAACCATAGCAAAGCAAAGATAGCAAAGCTGATGCTTTTGAAAGATGCTGCTATTATTATTATAATTATTATTATTATTATTAGTATTATCTCTAATTCCAGCCTAAAGTTACATTTTTCAGTGTAATACTAACTGATAACACAACAAAAAAAAGCAAAAAACGCTATTGTGGACCGTTTTTTTTCTTTTACCTATTTGTATCTGTACTTGTATTTTTAAAAAGTACAGCTAAAACTGACTGTGTCACTGTGTGAGCCAGCAAAAGGTGTAAACCCAGCTAGGTTGTTCAGTTTTACTGATGCATTTTCCCATCCTGGGGTTTTATCCTAATTAATGATGACCAGCTGCCTCTAATTGGAACTACAGAACTTGGTCTATATAAGAGGCAGCTATTCAGAGACTGAGGAGAAAGCAAGCTGTCAAGAAGAAATCCTTCTGTGAAAGAGGCTGCTGTTTTTAAGAAGGTTTCTGTTTTGTTTACTGCAGGCAGCAATAGGGCTTTTTTGGTTACATGGACAGAGATGGGTGTAACAAAACACATCTGTTTTATCATCAGCGTGTTTTAAATACGTAGAAAAACAAGGGTTGCAAATGAGTAGCTGAACTCTTTTCCTGCTCTGTCTGGAGAGGAAGTCAGCATAGACTAATGTTCAGAGTTTGTGAATCAAAATTGTCATGAAGCTTCTGGTGATTATACTTAGCTAGGCCCAAAAACAACCTCTTTTTGGACTTTATTTATGAGCAAGTCATTATACCCTATATCAGACACCTTTATCCCACAAAACAAATGCCAGATCTCATTGTTACATTTGCTGAATGGCTTTCCTCCCTTCCTCAGGGCATAGGCTACACATTAAATTTTGAGACCTCCTTGACTTTCCTATAGTTGATATAAATAAAGACAGGCTTTGGAGCTAGCATCATGGGGCTACTTCAGTCACTATAGATAGGAATAGAATAGTGATACGAGCAGTGCCCAGGTTATGAACAAGATCCGTTCCCTAAGTCTGTCTAAGTCCAATTTGTAGGAATGTCAAAAAAAGAATAATAATATATGTAATAACAGTAATAATATTGTAAGAATAACTACATATGACACTGTTCTGTACCTTGAACTGAGGAACCGCTGAAGCCATGCAGTGTTTTCACAAGCATCACAAGGTAGTTTGTGTGTTCATTGTTACAAACCATATCATTTAAAAACAAATTTTTAATATAATAGACTTAACCCGGGGACTGCCAGTCCTTTTTTCATCTCCATGGGGAAATTCTCTTTTTCTTACTCCATCATGCTCTGCATGAAACACATATACAGGTGAGAACATCTTGGGGGTCAATGCACAGGGTCAGTCCATGTCTGGCACTGCTGGAGCAATTGAGGATAAGAGTCTTGCTCAAGGGTTCAATAGAAGCATAATTGTGAAAATCATGGAATTCGCCTACGAGATTCAACTATGGGATTCTTTTTTTACTCTGATTTCTAACATTTTTCAGATTTTTTCCAAGCAACTTGTTTTTGTTCTCTGGAAGTTGATATGGCTATAAGGATCTAATGATGACTCCTGATGGGGATGGCATGTTCTGGGGATGGTTATATGTTCTGCGCTGATATTTCTGCAGTGAGTCCTCCTGTCAGGTCAGTAAATCTCCTAATCTGCTTCCTCAATACACTGTGTGGCTACAAATAGCTTTTACCATTTAGTTTGTGTAATTTAGATTAGAGCAATAACACTTTCTCTCCAGACTCAAAAATGCATTCCTTATTTTTATTATTGTATGCCATTTCCTGTGTCTTTTGGGCATAGAGAAAATGCTTTCTACACCGCATGCAGAATTATTAGGCAAGTGTATATTTTGCTTGTATGTTCTCTACTTAGCAATAGCTTCAGTTCAGAATAATCTCCAACTAAGAATGGACTGTTTTAAAATAGAGCATGTTCAGTATTCACTCAGTATTTTCTGTTTAGAGTGAAACAGGAAACTGTGGATACTTTCCTGTTTAGAGTAAATATGCAATTTATTATTACTATTAAAATCAGCCAGTAAAGGACCTTACAGTGAACAGAGAAAAAAAATAGCGTGAGTCAGAGGGATGCAAAACAATTGAAATTGTCAAACTTTTAAAATATGATCATGTACAGTTTAATGTTTTGTGGCCAACCACCAAAGAAGATGGAAGAAGCATGTACACAAATCAACTGCCAAAAATAGATGTGAAATTAAAGGGAAGACTTCCACAAACTCTTTAGAATCAAATGGCACCATTTTTCAATACTGTGACCTGAATGGAATCTCTGGAAGTACTAGGTACATTGTGCTATGTGACATTGCTAAGGTCACAAAGGCAGAAACATGACCTCCACTCAATAAGGCCCATGAGCTAAAATGTCAAGAATGGGCAAGGGCATGTCTCAGAACTGATTTACAAAAGGTTTTGTGGACAGATGAGATTGGAGTGACTCTTGATGGAGCAGATGGATGGGCCCATGGCTGGACACCTTCTTCAAGTACTGACAAGGTGGTGGAGAAGTGATGGTCTGGTGGTGTGGACTACAATTATAAGTGATGAATTTATAGGACCTCTCTGACTGGCAGATTGTGTAACAACTCAACCCAAGATCTACTGCCAATTTTTAGAAGACATATCCTTCAAACACTGGTACAAAAAGAGTTCAATAAATTAATCAATTAGTTTGTATAGCACATTTTCAAAGTCAAACACATTGACAGACCAAAGTGCTGCGCAGTGATAGATCAAAAAGATACAAAGATTGAACAATGAAAACATATTTAAATAAAAACCTAAAAGCCCTACACTCAATATTAAATGGACAAATAAACAGACAATACTCAGTATTTACCGGCCAAACCAAGAGACAATCATTGTAAAGACAAAGAAGATACTGAAAAGAAATAAGTCTTTAATCTAGACTTATAGTAAGCAAGGGGTGGTTCTGACAGTTAGGGGGAGATTTTGGGTCCGGCAACAACAAAAGCTCAACCCCTTACAGTCTTTTTATGCAATCAAGAAATAGTGGTTACTGGACTGGGAAAAGCGAGAGGGGACATAAGCAACAAAAAACTGAAAAAGATAGATCTGGGCCTTGCAAAAGAGATCACCAGTAAGGGTAGAAGGCACGAGTGTACTTTTTAAATGGCCATCAGATCAACGACTCCTGCTCCACCAGTGAGCATCAGTTTAAATGACTAGACAATATACTGAGTCATTACCCAATGTATGGTCTGAGTATAAGAAGTTCCCCTGAATATTAATGACTTTATAAAGTAAAAGACAAAAGGAAACATCATGTGATTGTTTCAAGAGGAATTCAAGGAGGGCTCTCTGAAATATTCCTTATATCTACCCTAGGAAACTGGCATGTCCATTTTTGTATCCACAATGATCCCCCACTTTACTTTGAATCTAATCACTGTTGCTACACTATATTTCTTCTGCAAAGATGTATGGAACCTGCCTGATGGACTATTTTGCCAGTAGCCCTCACCCCATCATAATTCAGGTTTCGATGAGCGAATGTTTGCATTCTGTATTCAACAATGATCAGTATGCTAACCTTTCATTTATGTCAATTATCAGTACAAAGTATGTTAGTCCACAGTAGGCAGGGCTCCACCATCAACGATTACATCCATGTGAGGGAATTAAGGGTGTTATGGTACACTTAATTCACGTTACGGTACATACCTCAGTTTTGGGTTCAGGGTTTGGTGCAGTTTTGGTACAGAAGGGAAAATGGAATGTGTTTTGATTTTTTTTAATTAAAACTACAAATACAGGAACAGTTGCAATGCATGTGTCGATGTGTATGAATGACGCAACCTAAGAAATGCTTCTTTGCACATTGCAAAAACAATCATATAGAAGAGTTTTTAAAAAACAAAAATCTAACATAACAATAATGATGAACTAAATCATGTGTTCTCTGCTACTGAGCATGGCCACATATTTGAAGCAATAAACATATTTATTGTTTTTTCAACCATGTCTTAATTTCCAGGAAAAACACCTTCAGTGCCCTGGGGAGAGACTAACTTTTCTTTTTCTGACTTGCTCTGGTCATATATATATTCCAATGATGTTTTATAAAGTCAAGTTAAATAAGTCTTTAATGACATTTTTAACCATACAGTTAGTACAGTACACAGTTAAAAATGAAACAGCATTTCTCTCTGACCAACATGCTACATAAATTAACACAAGACTAACACATAACCTAATAATGTAGAGTGCATAGTGTGCAATCTGTGCAAACATTGCAGGACAGTGCAAAAAAGACAGGACAGCTGACATCGACAAGTACAAACGGCAGTAACTCCGAAATGAGTTAACTTGTTTTCTTGTGTTTTCAACAACATATCCAAGTTCAGTATAACAGAGCTGACAGACAGTCTTGGTTTTTTCAACTACTCTGATGCTGATGTTTTATTAGGAAACCAAAATGATCCCAAACCATCCATTATGACTGGCCATAATCAGCATTAGCTGTAACAAACTCACACCCACAGTAACATAATGTGCTCTGTGTTAGATATCTACTTGAGAATTTAGGTTCTGCCAGTGTCAATAAATGTATTCATTCATTTCATTGTGCATAACAAACCGAAAAGGATGTACTAAACGGTACACGCAGCATATGTGAACCGTTACAGCCATAAAGGGGATCTCTCTGCAAGTGGCTCAGAACATTGAAAGGCAGTACTCCCGCCCGACAATCCTGAAACACTTTGGGGGCCCCTTCAATCCTCTGGAAAAAACATGTGGTCAGGGCTGTGTTTTTGATTACTCCTTGAAAACAAGTGAAATGAAGGGAGTTTTGGAGGGAGAGCGTTTTAGGGTATATGGTTTAAGAATTGGGGAAAGGAAGATTTTGGGTTTGCAGGGGCAGACAGCCAAATGGTTTTCCTGCCAAATGGACTACTTCAGCCAGGAATGGTGGCTGGTAGCTGCAGAGCCAATGTGACATAGCTTTAGGCAAGCTAAAGATGAACTCTTCCAGCACCACCTGCTCTTTAATTTAGAATACTTTTCAACTCTCTGCTTGCAACCACTGTCCTTAGCAGTCTAGGAACTTTCCATTCTGATATACTGCCTGAACTTGGGACATCATGCCACAAGCAACCACTTGATCATTTTGGGACAGAAATATCAGCTACATGAGCTGGTAAGAAGAAAATGGTAAGAAGTAACTCTGGTTCTAAGATATTTTGCATACATCCATTATACTTGCAGCATCTTTTCATCGTTAATTTAGTTAGGTATTCTCGCTCAAGTTCATGTCAGTTAAAAGAGCTATGTCTCAATGTATTTTCCAGTTATTTAAATGAAATCCCTCCTCATTAATCTCATTCTGCTAAATTCCATTTGTAACTGTATTTGGCCTAATAATGGCTATATGTCTTCAGTGAAAAAAATGTTTAATCATTTGTTTTTTTATGGCTTATATTGTGTAATTATATGCTAATAATATATTTTGATATAATGCAAGGTCTTCACAAAAATCCCGGACAGCTCACCTCTTAGCCTGCTCCCCTGACGATGACCATTTGGTGTCATCTTAGATAATTATCTTAAAATCTACTGCTAATAGCATTTAGGTTGATTTACTGGCTGAATCATTAAATCCACAAATCTTAACATTTCTGACCATTTTCTATGTGATTTTCTCCTGTTATCAGGGTTTCTCAAACAAACCAAAATCATCAAAAGCAGGCTCAGCTTTGGGGCAGAACCATATAATACAGGGAAGTTGGCAAATGTACTCACACGTCACTGTAGTCATTTTGCTTACAATCGTACATTAAAAACTGCAAACACATAGGCCTCCTCACACTATATGAGAAGACACAGACCTGTGATGCACTGGCCTCCTCTTTGGGGCATTCTCCTATCTTATGTGTTGGCTTGGATAGTCTCCCCTAGTATAAGCAGTTGTCAGATGGATGAATGAATGGATGGTTTTCCTGTCACAAAAACAAACCTTTTAACAAATATATTCTGGGTAAAACAAGTAATTCTACGTACAAACAGTAGCAATTTCAAAATAAAAAAAATTTATGATTAAAAAAGTCATCCATTAAAGGACAAATCAATCAGATGCTTTATGCATTAATATAGAATGCAGTTAGCCATCAGCCACCAATCAATGATCTTCCTGAAACCCGATCCTGGAAATCCATCTATTTTATCCAGTCGTGTCTGGCAGCCTATTCACCCAATTTTGACACCTTGGCCCAGACCATTAGTGAGGACCTCTCAGTGCTATTGCCATCACATTGCACACTTTGTATTAACACTGTCATGATTAGGAGTACTATGCTCCAA
Organism: Mormyrops attenuatus; assembly: GCA_026777985.1. NCBI lineage: Eukaryota > Metazoa > Chordata > Actinopteri > Osteoglossiformes > Mormyridae > Mormyrops > Mormyrops attenuatus. Next base: position 8,130,321 of record JAODKC010000028.1, read on the forward strand.
TCTGATCTTGGTGATTACACCTCCATTACATGTTCATAAACCTTAAGCCCACCATTTAATAACTGTAATCTACCCTGCTACATGTACAGTCATTACTGCTGTAAACCATAGACTGCATCAAACATGTTGAGACTATCCTCAGTCATAATGGTAATATTTCTGCATTTAAATTTACATGGGAACCAGGCTTCTTAGTTTAGTAATGGGTAAAATTGATCTAACTAACCAGTGCCTATGCAGTGAGACAAACTTTTTTCTTGTAACTACTTGATGCAGAGGCCACTGATTTGCTTGCATGTAAAACTCTTAAAGCTGGATTTGGTCCAATTTTTAGATAAGCTGGAAATTAATTAATTCAGAGTATCCCCTGTCACCCAATATAATTTACTATGGCAACTTTAAAATGACAAAAAACAGAAAGTCATTCTTCAGGCTACTGAGGTGAAAAACAACAAAGAATAAAATAATTTATGAAATCAAATTTAACTTCAGCTTGTGATCCATTCTTCTAATATCTAAAAGAAATAATATGAAATATAAACACTACTGTATTCAGTCTAAAATTGTTACATTTAGATGGTGGGCTCTCTTTCACTCTTTGTGGTATTTTTCACTTTTTCATTCTTTGTAGTATGGAGAAGTCTCCACTATATGTCTTGGTATTCTTTCAGGAATGTATCGCAAATTACATCTTCCTCGCCCTGGCAGGTCCTGCAGGCAGCCTGAAGGGTCATGCTGACACATACTAGACAGAGACTTTATCACTCAATATAAGCAGAATTAATCTGGAGCACGAATAAGAAAATAGCATGTACAATTTCAATTTTACACCTATCATGGTCAATATAAAAGAACCCTCCTGACCTAATACTGATGTCAGTTTGTATATTCTTCCATGAAGGGAATGAAACTTCAAGTACTGCCCCAAACACCAGGTGCCAGCCCCAGCTCAACTTCCCAGCATCACCCTTCTGTGGAGGAAGTGGTCTGATCTGCATAAACTATGGCCTATATCTACCCAGCCTTCATAAGTGGTGTCACAGCTTAATACAAATATGTCACTTCTGAGTCATGAGAGATGATGATATGATTGTCTAAATCTAGCCCCACAGTCTAATTGGAGTATCATAAACTACATATAATAGACGGAGCTTCGATGATTCACAAAATAAATAAAAGTACCTTTTTATCCTTCATTATAGATAAACAATATTAATGTAATATGATTAATTGTGGTTGATTTATATTTATAGTATACTGTACTCTCCAGAATTATTGGCACTCTTCATAAAAATGATCATAAAAGCGCTACAGAAATGCTTTTGCTGTTTCACCTTGATCTTACAATCAAAGTATGAGCCAAGTTCATAGCCAGAAATAGAATTCATAGGTGTCTGGCAGCCCTATTGGGGGGAGGATATTCAAGCCCATAATTGTACTACCTGTCTATGTGCCTGGTGTGAGTGATATCAGACCTGTAACTGTAACAAAAGTGTCACAATTATTCAAAACGCTCAGGAATTATAACATTAAAATACTACTGAACTACACTCCTACTCAGACATAACATTTTATGAAAATTCATAAACAGTCTTACGTTACCCTCAGTGGCTGAGCTTTCTGCTATTAGGACAATAAGTTCCAAGTTGATAACAACTGGTGTTGTGCATGGAGGTGAAATGATGTTTTGAACATCTCCATGGCATTATACTGTGTTTTCGACAATGGACTAGCATCCCATCCAAGGTATCATCTGGCTCATGCCCTGTGCTTCCTGGGTATGACTTCTGGCCCACTTGTACTGGATAAGGAGTTATGGAAGATAGATAGAAGAATATCATCACAACTGAAATCTCTATAATTCCCTCATTACCTGCCATGTGTATACATGTAAATAGGTATGGGAATCTCCCAAAATAACACTAAATAAAATGTTACAGGTTCCACATCTCATTCTGAGAACATGCCAACTACTTCAAAATTACATGTAACTAAATCAACACAGTGTGAAATATACTGTACATGCACTCTGCATGACACCCAGTGTAATTTATTTTTTTCAGGTACCATAAACACAATGGATGGCGGTAAGGAGTCATATCACAAAAAACTGTCACATGCATGCATAAACACCCCAAAAGGTAGTGACCATTTTGACAAACTTTGTATTTCCTGCAGTGCAAGACATAATGTCTTAACAGTCTGAAGAATAATAATGTGCCTCCCATTTTCCCACCATTTTGGTCCTGGGGTCAGCTTTCCTTCTGTAACACAATCAGTGGAAAAACTGTCCCAATTGTCTAATTACAGCAATAACCCTCACACACAAATAAAGCACAAATATAGGAATTCATTGGTTTTTGTGTATTATATACATGCATACAGGTGATGACAAAGCTTGGAGCCAGAGCGCAGGGTAAGCCATTTATCTGGTGTCCAACCCACAAAAACAAACTTTTAACTGTGTATTTTTAGAAAATGTACTGCAGATTATGTTGTGATTTACTTTATAAAATTCACCTAAATAACAGAAAACATAAATGTATTAAGATAAAAAAAACTCTAAAAAAATAGAATTCTTAAAAACTTATTTTATGGTTCATATGACCTATTAAACTGTAAAAACACATGTGCAATAGCTATAGCAAGAGAAAACGGAACAACAACATATGTCACAGAAAAAAAAACTGAGATGTACGTTAGTGACTTTGCTGGGACCGGTCACTGTTTCCAGCATGAACCTCCCACCAGTTCACAGTTCGCCTTATATCAGTGATTCAATGGCTCCTGTAAAAGAAACCAAAGTAGTGGTGTTACTTCCTTGCTCAAGGGTTAGTAGCTGTCGGTTCGAAATCTGCTTCTCACGCTAAAAATATTCACAGTCTATGTAGCTAGCCTAGAAAAACAAAAATTTAAATCTATACTTACACTTACGCCATACTTATATATTGGTGAATTCTGTTTCTAAATGGTTACATATATTTCTAAAGAAATGCTGCATGCACTATAAGAGTATTTCTAAATCTAATTTATTGGACCATTCAGCACTAAAAGAAAATATTTAAATAATAATTCTGTTTTGTGCCCTGCGATGGGCTGGCCCCCCATCCTGGGTTGTTCCCCGCCTCGTGCCCATAGTTTCCGGGATAGGCTCCAGTCTCCCCGCGACCCACTGGGGTAAGTGGTTTGGACAATGGATGGATGGATGAATTCTGTTTTGTATAAAAAAAAATCTTGTTACCTCTTTTACAAATATGAGTAGGCAAAGCCACAGAACTGATGGTCATACCTGCCAACACTCCTTTTTTCCCTGGGCTTCTCCCATATTTCAAGGCCATCCCTCCCATTTTGTTTCTCTTGAGAAACTCCTGTAGTTTGCATGGCCCTCAAACTTTATTATGAATAATCGTCATACACATACCTATACGTTTTTTATGTTTTTATGTTTGTCTGACATTACCCAAGTTGCCAATCTAGACACACATACCACACACTACATACAATTTCAACCCATTTGTCACCACAACCTGGCGACCCACAACCTGATTCTAGGGGTGTGTGCAGCTGCACTCTGAGCAGGCTGGAAGGGCAATTGAATGCTGGATGAATTAGTTAGTTGTATAAACATAAATTGGCATTTGGTTTGTACCACAGTATTATACTGCAGGGTTTCTTTGATAAATAGATGTTGATGTTTTTGTTATAAGTATAAATAAAGATGCAAAGAAATCTGGTTATTTATTTACTTACCCTTTTTATTTGTTTGTTTGTTTGTTGACTTATCCAACACAGTCCCCATCCACCACTGAAAAACACTCCTGTTTTTTGAAGACTTTTTATACCTGAACTTTATTCCTGAAAGGGAAAGCTTTTTTTTTTAACCAATCCCCCTAATATTTGAGCTGAGGTATGCAAAGACCAGGGGAGCTGTTCCAACAAGGAATGAAAAGGTTGAATAAAATAAGCTTCTATTAAGTAACTTGTCTTTGGAAATTGAAACCTTTTTTTCCAGTTGCCAGTGTAGAGCGCTGCTGATATCTAGATTTACAACCAAGATATCAGTCAGAGGGCACATGTCAGCTGTCTGCTTTCTGACAAGAATGGGACTGTTTCTGACATATCTGCCAGATATGAAAACTGAATAGGATTAATATTAGGGAGAGATTTGCAGATAAATTCTAATAATTAAAAAAATCTGATATAATACATTGTAAGAAGTATGCACCAATCAGTAAACAGTGGGAAAATGTTATGCTAGGAAAATTATTATATTTGACTTATTCGAAAATGTCAATTGGCTCAACATTAAAAAAAATGTCTGTGTTTAATGTATAAGTACATAGATTTAAGTGCATTTCTTAAAGTTAATAACATATATATGGATTGTATACATTGTTAGATCTATCCTATACATACTATGCAAAAACGTAGGATTGATAAACCTAAAGTGCCCATGTGTTGCAGATGAGATCCGGCTCCACACAATCTCTTCTTACTAAGGAGATGCTTGTGGACTTAAACCACTTAAAACAGAACACTGTACATGCACCCCTCTACATCAATGTTGTCGTGAAGCAAGTCAACCGCTTCAGTTTCCTGGACGTCAACATGTATGAAGATGTGTCCTGATCAATACACACCTCTGTCATAACTAAGACTGCACAGCAGTGCTTATTCTTTATTCGCAGATTAGAGAAGTCTGGAGTGTCATTCCACATCCTGAGGAAATTCTACAGGTGTACTGTAGAGTCCCGGATGACTGCATCACTGGTATGGAAGCTGTAGCTGTACTGTGTTTGACAGCAAAACCTTGCAGAAAGTGGTGAAGACAGCATAGATTATCGCTGGTTCTGATCTGCCAAGTATCCAGGATATCTATACAAGTAGATGCCTTAAGAAAACCAGGTTGATCCTGAAAGAGCCTGTGGCCTGTACTACGAAGCAGGATTACTGGCTTATCGGGGTAACTTGTCAGATTTAAGGTACCTCAGTTTAAATGGACTTCATATTCGTTCACTTACATTTTGCCCAGACCACCTTAAATCCGACACGTTACCCCGATAAGGAAGTAACCCCGCTTCGTAGTACAGGCCACTGGTTATCCCAGCCATAAACTGTTTAAACTGTTCTGCTGCTTTCAGTGTGTCTGAGTATCTGAGAACAGACAGACTTTGTAACAGCTTGTACTCTCAGGCAGTAAGGCTACTCGACAGCTGATCAGGCTGTTAGTGTGGACAATTTTTTTCTTACTTTTTTTTCTTTTACAATTGTACTTATTTGATTGTTTGTTTTTATTTTATTTATCATTTACTATCCTTAACCTTTATTATTACTTTACTATAGGTAGTTATCAGGGAAATTCATTCCATTGCCTGCATCTAGTGCTGTATCCTGTACTGCTGTGCCTTTGATAAATTAAATAAACTTTGATTTGAACTAAGTACAGTCTCTCTAGTGGACTCCTAGTCAATGCCTTATGCATGTCTATCAACAAGCAGTTACTAGTCATCCTGAAAATTGTGCTCAACAGAAGAGATTAACTTTCATTTGCAGTGAAATGTCAAAGGAACATTTGGAGTTCTAAGCTTCATTCTCTAGTTTTTATAATTTTTTTATAGTTTTAATATCTATTAAGGGGACTCAGAAAACCTTGAAAACTCATAATGGGTGGACTTACTGTCCACTTTCTTATTGGCAATCGTTTTATGCTGTGGGGCAATATTTTACCTAGTTTGTGCCATATGTTCCACCACCCCACTCAACTCAGCAACCTTGTGTTAGATAAGTGTTTCGAAGCTAGATGGATGGATGCTCATGAGGACCAGACTTTTATAATCACAGTAATGAATCTGTGCTTTAAGCTACTGCCTGTCACATGTTAATGAATAATGAATGTCCCCCTGTCTTATAAATGTTTAGGAGTTGTGACACGTCTATTGAGTTAAATAAACTAGCACACATCAAACAAGTTCCCATTTACAGATTCAACAAAAACCTAATTTTGCTTAACAGTAGCATAACCTGCTTATCAGCATACCTTAAGAATAAAGAATATAACCATAATAAACCATGTAAATGACTGTAAGATACAGGAATAGGCATGGAAGTCTCAGGTGGAGGCGGTGCATTCAGGTTCACCTTTTGGCAATTTCTAGTGATATAAAACAGTTTAGCCTCTCCTGGAGCAGCCTGGAGCGGTGGAGGGGTTTTTGTGTTCCAATCATCCCAGGAGCATCCCAAGTTGCCCGGGGCTTTATGGTAGGGTCACCCAAGGCAAACACGTCCTGGGTGATGAACCAGACAAAGTGCGGCTCATTAGATCTCTTATGAAGAGAAAAACAATGGATCCACGATTTCCCTTGCCCAGACGCAGGTCACCGGGCCCCCGCCCTGGAGCCAGGCCTGGGGGAGGGGTTAGATCGCGAGCGTCTGGTGGCCAGGCCTGCACCCATGCGACCTGGTCGGGCACAGCCCGAAGAAGGCACGTGGGTCCCCCCTCAATTGACTCTCCACCTGTAGGAGGGGCCAAAGGGGTCAGGTGCAGTGTGAGTTGGGCAGTGGCCAAAGGCGGGGACCTTGGCGTCCGATTCTTGGCTGCAGAAGCTAGCTCTAGGGACATGGAATGTCACCTCTCTGGTGGGGAAGGAGTCTGAGCTGGTGCGCAAGGTTGTGAGGTTCCGACTAGATATAGTCGGGCTCACCTCGATGCACGGCTTGGGCTCTGGAAGCAGTCTTCTTGAAGGGAGTTGGACCCTCTTCCATTCTGGAGTTGCTCGCGGGGAGAGGCGCCAAGCAGGGGTGGGCATACTTATTGCACCCTGGCTAGGCGTCTGTACATTGGGGTTTACCGCAGTGGACGAGAGGGTAGTCTCCCTTCGCCATCAGGTGGGGGGACGGGTCCTGACTGTTGTTTGCGCTTATGCGCTAAGTGGCAGTTCAGAATACCTACCCTTTTTGGAGTCCTAGGAAGGGGTGTTGGAGAGCATTCCTCCTGGGGACTCTCTTGTTCTGCTGGGGGACTTCAATGCTCATGTGGGCAATGACAGCGAAACCTGGAGTGGCGTGATTGGAAGGAACACCCCCCCGATCTGAACCCGAGCTTATTGGACTTCTGTGCTCATCAAGGATTGTCCATAATAAGCACCATGTTCAAGCATAAAGGTGTCCATATGTGCTCTTGGCACCAGGACACCCTAGGCCGCAGTTCAATGATCGACTATGTGGTCGTGTCATGAGACTTGCGGCCGCATGTATTGGACACTCGGGTGAAGAGAGGGGCGGATCACTACCTGGTGGTGGGTTGGCTCTGCTTGTGGGGGAGGATGACGGCCAGGCCTGGCAGGCCCAAGCGTATAGTGAGGGTTGCTGGGAACGTCTGGCAGAATCTCCTGTCAGGAGGAACTTCAACTCCTACCTCTGGCAGAACTTCTCCTATGTCCTGGGGAGGCAGGGGACATTGAGTCAGAATGGGCCATGTTCCACGCCTCCATTGTGGAGACGGCTGACCGGAGCTGTGGCCATAAGGTGGTCGGTGCCTGTTGCGGCAGCAATCCCCAAACCCGCTGGTGGACACCAGTGGTGAGGGATGCCGTCAAACTGAAGAAGGAGTCCTATCGGGCCTTTTTAGCCTGTGGGACTCCAGAAGCAGCTGACAGGTACCGGCGGGCCAAGCGGAATGCAGCTTCGGTGGTCGCTGAGGCAAATACCTGGGTGTGGGAGGAGTTTCGCGAGGCCATAGAGAAAGACTTCCAGACGGCTTCAAGGAGATTCTGGTCCACCATCCCATAGCTGAGGGCGGGAAAGCGGTGCAGCATCAACACTGTTTATGGTGGGGATGGGGCACTGCTGACCTCAACTTGGGACATTTTGGGTCGATGGAAAGAATACTTCAAAGACCTCCTCAATCGTACCGACACGCCTTCCAATGAGGAAGCAGAGACTGTGGACTTGGGAGTGGACTCCCCTATCTCTGGGGTGGAGGTCGCTGAGGTGGTTAAAAAGCTCCTCAGTGGCCGGGCCCCGGGGGTGGATGAGATCCGCCCGGAGTCCCTCTGGATGCTGCGGGGCTGTCCTGGTTGACATGCATCTGCAGCATCGCGTGGACATCGGGGGCAGTGCCTCTGGAC
>JAODKC010000028.1:8138546-8161413 GCA_026777985.1 Mormyrops attenuatus
CATAACTTTTATGGACAGAATTTCTAGGCGCAGCCAGGGCATTGAGGGTGTCCGGTTTGGTGACCTCAGGATTAGGTTTCTGCTTTTTGCAGATGATGTGGTTCTGTTGGCTTCATCGGACCATGACCTTCAGCTCTCACTGAAACAGTTTGCAGCCAAGTGTGAAGTGGCTGGGATGAGAATCAGCACCTCCAATTCCGAGACCATCAGCCGGAAAAGGATGGAATGCTCTCTCCGGGTTGGGGAGGGGGTCCTCCCCCATAAGTGAGGGAAGGATGGAATGGGAGATTGACAGGCGGATGGGTGCGGCATCAGCAGTGATGCAGGTGCTGCATCGGTCTGTCATGGTGAAGAAATAGCTGAGCCAAAAGGCAAAGCTCTCGACTTACCTGTCGATCTACGTTCCTACCCTCACCTATGATCATGAGCTATGGGTAGTGACTGAAAGAACGAGATCATGAGTACAAGCGGCCAAAATGACTTTCCTCCGCAGGATAGCTGGGCTCTCCCTTAGAGATAGGGTGAGGAACTTGGTCATTTATGAAAGACTCAGAGTAGAGCCGCTGCTCCTCCGGATTGAGAGGAGCCAGATGAGGTGGCTCGGGCATCTGCTTAGGATGCATCCTGGACGCCTCCCTGGTGAGGTGTTCCGGGCATGTCCCACTGGGAGGAGGCCAGGACACACTGGAGGGACTATGTCTCTCGGCTGGCCTGGGAACACCTCGGGATTCCCCCGGAGGAGCTGGATGTAGAGGCCGGGGAGAGGGAAGTCTGGGTTTCCCTGCTTAGACTGCTGCCCCCGCGACCCGATCTCGGATAAGTGGTAGATAATGGATGGATGGATAAAACAGTTTAGCTCACACAAGGCCATCATGGTACTGTAATGAATACAATGAGAAGATCCAAGTGCAGAGCAGATGGCTGTTTAATGAGCAGGCACGTAACATTGTCAGATATGGGCATGGTCAAACCCAGATAAGGAAGCAATTAGGAATACCCAAAAACATGGTCCAAGGGGCAGAATACAGGTATAGCCAAAAGATCAGTAACAAAGATGCAGTCCACAAGGATACCAGAACCAGAGAGATGCAAAGGTAAAAATCAGAGGTCCAGAAAGACAAAAATAGGGGTCAAACACAGTAACAATATCACAATCATCCAAAACACTCAATATGGGGCAAACACTCTTTGCTTTGTAAAGAGTGAGTGTGGTAGCAGGCTTTAAACACCAGAACAATCAGATAAGATGACTTGCAACTGTACAGAATTCCAGTGATGACGATTGCTGTAGGCCAGGCTGTATGGCTGAGGATTGGCCGTGGTTGAGTCTGCTCCAACGTAGGTGTGACAGGTAGATTACTGAACAACTTTAAAAAGTGAACTGGATATACAGTACTATGAAAAAGTCCTATGCAGTCAAAGGAAATGTTGAAGCTATTTACCTGGGGTAGTAAGTGTATATTTGCTAAGAAAAAAAAGACACAATTTAACATTAAACAATATGCAAATTAACATTAACACAAGCATTTTTTCTGTCCTCCAAAAAATTACTTATACCTTGTTGCATAGCTAGATGAACACTGCTTTGGGTCCCAAACCTCTCCTAAAGGGTACCTCAGCCACTACGTACACTCATTAAATTTCAACACCAGCTAAATTAATTAATTAACTCAATAGTTAAATAGCTGAGTGAGGTACTGATTAGCCAAAAAAGGTGTTAGGGTATGTTCACACCATGGAAGCCAAAAAATGCAATGAAAAGCACAACATGTTGTGCATTTTTACATTTTTCTCCACGTGTTTTTTTAATGCGTTTTCATCTTACGTTTGTGTGCGCTGTTATACACTTTTAATATTACGTTTCATTATGCATTTTTAGGGTACACATGTAAATATTATTGAAGTATGCAAATCAGAAAACTAAATGTAGATGACTGATATTGTAGTGTTGGTTTGTGAGGAGATTTTGAGGAGGTAAGTTGGAGATTTTCGTGTGGAGATCACAGGTTGTTAATGGCGTCAAATTCTGACTACATTTTGCTTAAAAATGTATTCAGAGCTTCTTTTAGCTTTAATGCTCATAGTGGCAATTATATGCCACAGTGATTATGGGAAAAGAGAGAGTAAAAAACGCATACAAATATTTTGCAATGTATTTGTATCCATTATTCATTGTCATCAATGGGAGTATGCAGTGCAGAGAAATGTGTGCAGCAAAGCATTTTCATAATGCACTGCAACGCAGTACACTAGTGGAGACATCTACCAGATCGCAAAACGTGCACATTGATGAAAAGCCCAATGCAACATGCATAGTGGGAATAAGCCCTTATGTCTTGGTTGAATGCAATCTCTTCGTTGACCAGTTTTAAATTCTGCAATACCAGAGCAACAAAAATATTATTGGGACATAACTACCTGTAGAACACCACAGACCATTAGCATTAATTCAGGTCATACAGACCTGTACAAAAACTTTTCATATGGATTTTTATGCTCATAGTCTATATTTGGCATGAAATCCATGTGGTTATGAGTGCGGGAAACTTATGAGCCAGTGAACCTTGTCAATATGAAAAGTTTACACTGGGACATACAGCGAAAAGGTTTAATGCTTTAATTGGATTTACATGAACTGTGAACATGGACTTGAATGATTTTCTTATCATGCGTTCCAATAGCACATGGACCCTCATCATCCTGTTTTCTAAAGTCCTATTCCAAGAATTTGGTAGGTTATTGACAGCTAGTCTAAATGTTTAAACATCAAAGGTTTGTCTTACTATTTTATCTAGCTATAACACTGTCGTTAATAATAGTGGTATAGTCCATACAAATGACTACCATGAATGCAAATAACTAGAACAAACATAAAACTATGTTCAAACAAGAAGCATATGGTGTACTTGTCCTTGACAGCAGTATCTGACTCTAACAAACTGCAGCGCAACCTTTCTTCTGGTTTCAAGTCACAGCTATGAGTAGAGGCAAATTAGCTGATGTTCTGGCTGCAAAATTAATCACTCTTGAATCAAGTTCTCGCGTGATCTTATTCCAGGGCTGAATCACAATCTCGATTCCTCAACCCCTATATAATCTCATTCTTACATTACAACTATTCTGCTTTGTTTGCATTAGCTAGGCAATCCGTTGCATCAAACAATCGGGACACACACACTTGCTGGGCTGGGGATCTGCGGGTACACTTGCACCTAAAGACACAAGAGGGAAATTAAGCAGTCGGGGAAAAGTCATGCACAATAATGCACAGTAATCAGACAGCTGTCAGTTCTCTAGTGAATGTGACCAGGTCAGGGGTATGGTGCCAGAGAGCGATCAGGATCCATACTGACAAAATAAATAACAATAATAATAATAAAGAGAGAAATCTTGGACAAAATTGCAATCGTGATTCAGAGTGAAAAAAAAATCGCGATTAATATTTTACCCAAAATTATGCAACCCTAAAGGGTGGAAGACATGCAGTTTTGTTGGACACTTCTGATATCCAACGGAGACACTAGTTAAATAGATGACTTCATAGACATCTTTTCATTAGTCATTTATAATTTTTTTTAATCACTTTTTAGGTCATCTATCATGAGCTAAAAAAGTTGAAGGCACCCAACTCTTATGCATATTAATTATATTAGGAAGGATGCACATTGTTGGTAACAATAAGTCAGATAGGCTGTGGGATTTGAATGTTGTTTGAATGGTATTAGCATGCCCATTGTCTGCCAAGAAAACATCCCCCATATCATTAGACTACCACTTGAACCGCTGACACAGGACATGGGTATACAGATTCATGGTGTTTAATATCTGCATGTCACAGCAGAAAGTGAGATTCATCAGACCAGGTGACATTTTTCCAGTATTCAGGTGTTCAGTTTCTATGAGCTTTTGCCCACTGTAGGTTTAGTTTGTTGTTCTGAGCTGACTGGAGTGGTTCCCGGTGTGGTCTTCTGCTGTTGTAGACCATTCTCTTCAGTGTTCGGTGTGTTGTGCATGCAGAGATGATTTTATTCTCACTGCTGCTGCAAAGACTGGTTATTTGAATGACTGTAGCCTTTCTGGTGGGTCAAACCAGTCTGGTCATCTCCTGTGACCTCTCTCATGACTATGTGAACAAGGTGTTTCAGGATATTTTTTTTCTCTCACAAACCTGCATAAACTCTAGAAACTATTGTATGTGGAAAATCCCAGAATATCACCAGTTTCTGAAATACTCAAGCCACCTTGTCTGGTACCAACAACAATGCCAAAATCAAAGTGACATAGATTGCATTTGATCCTCATTCTGATGTTTGATCCAACCATTAACTGAAGCTTTTCCGTATTTATGAATATGCATACTTGACCGTATTTGTGTTCTCACATACCCTTTTGACATCATCTTCCATTGCTGAAGTACAGTCTCAATACTCAAGAACAGAAGTATGGAGGATGATGAAAAGCCCCAGATGTCATTCTTGCTCTACTCCAAATATCAAGAATGCATCAGTTGCATCTTCATCAAACAAGTACAATTCCATGTTTCCTCATGTGATTTTTGGGAGGCAAATTAGCAAGACCGCTCTTGCTAAGACACAAGTATGATCTTTGCATTATTGATATGGAGAAACACTCCTTGATTCATTTCTACTTTTTTCTGAGCTGTTGTCACATGATTGGCTGATTAGATATTTTCATGAAAGAGCAGGTGTACAGGTGCTGTTAATAAAGTGGCAGGTGTATTGTGAAGGAGGAACTAATGATGTGTGCGGAGATTATCAAAAAGTTACATCAATTACATATTATCAAATAAATTACTTATTTTAAGTAAATTATGTATGCATGTATAACAACACAATTAGGTCATCAAAAACATAATAACAGATCCATTTTCCAACCTCTTTTCTGGGTCAGGGTTGCTTGGAACCTGTCCCAGACAGCTCATGGCACAAGGCTGGTGTACACCCTGGAGGAGATAGCAGTCCACCTCAAGGCACAATGATACACTATGAGCAATTAAGAGACACCAATTAACCCAACTGCATGTCTGTGGGAGGAAGCCCATGTGACACAGAACATGCAAACTCCACACACATACAGAAGATGGTGGGATGCAAACCCTCAATGCTGGAGGTGTGAGGCAACAGAGCTGCCCACAGAACCACCATGCCACCCCTATCAGTTATTCATTAAAATGTAATGTTGCCAGTAACCTGACCATGGGCAGAACAATGTAACATCTTTTATTACCTTAAGAACTGTGATAATTGCATGGCTCCACAATCTGCACCTTCTCACTCATTTAACTGAAAAAAGTGGGACTCTGGTTGGAGAGCACACTTGATGTATTTCCTGGGCACAATGTCTTTGTGCAATTACTGCTGCCATTGTAAGACAAAATCCCTTCTACAATAGCAGGTCTTTTTCCAGTGAACCACAAAGCACAACTGCTTTTTAGTGCTGCATAAATTTCCATGCATGACTGAGCATTGCAATTTGCCTCAGGTTTACTAAATTCAAAGGAATACCTAATCACCCCAAATTACAATATCTTCACCTGTTCTTCTGAAATCCTCCCAAATGCATATGTATTTGCATATGTATCAAAGACCTATGTGCATTCATTTTTGTTTAGAAAATATGGCATGTTTTTTCTATAAATCTACATATAAATTCAATCCTCAGTTGTTTATTTCCCTAATTCTTTAACAATTCCTTTCTGCCAAAAGGAATGTCCCTCACATTGTCTTTCAAGGTTATCCAATAATAATTTATTATTTATTATTTATTATTATTATTTATTTATTATTTATTATTTGTACAGTTGTTTCCCAACTAGGGTATGCCACTGAATGTCCCCTATGCTATCTGTGACCCTGCACTAGATAAGCTATAGTTAGATGATGGATGGATGGATGGATGGATGGATGGATGGATTTATTTGGACTGTCCCACACAGATATTCAGGGCAGCACCAACTGCATTTTCCTTGGCTGATCCTGAATGTTGATTTGTTGGTAACACTTTAATTGACAAGGCACAAATACTTAGTAATAACTCAGTTACTACTGAAGTACAAATCATGAAGAAATCCTAAACAAATATAGTTATGTGACAGAAGATGCATCATAATTCATTAATGATGAACAAATGTGTGATCAGTATTTCACTTGTGTTATTCATTACATGTTCCTTCAGTAGTTCCTTAGTAATCCTTTTAGTACTTCCTATAATAGTTCACCAAGGTTTACAGAATTATCCAAATTAACAGATATAGTAACAAATATAATAACTGCTATAAAATATAATTTTTATAAGCCTGACCTGGGCCTCTGTTTTCCACCCGTGCAAAGCGTGACGCAAAGTGGTTTTGCTAGATAGGTACCAGCACATAGCCCATTTTCATGCCATGCGCGCACATCGTCAAAATGGTAAATGATTTTGAACCCGCTTTCCACTTGCAGGAGCGGTGTTTTTTGAATGAGGCATGGCTGGGCATATTGTATTAACGCGCATTAATATTTTCAGGCAGCGCAATGGCATAGCGCTTTTGACAACAAAAAAAAGAAAAAACACACGCCAAGCGTCAGTGGCCCATTGTTAAAGGGCAATTAAAAGGGACCTTTTTAGAAACGTGCTGGTGAACAATGCTCATTATGCACACATATCAATACCTTAAGATGCACTAAAGACTTTTTGATATTTAATTTTATTTAATTTCATTTCATTTATATAGGTTTTATTATAGAGTACATATGGTCCTTTCATGTAATCATACACCAAAAGAAAAACAATATATAAGTAAAGAATAAACCATATCATAAAAAAAAATCTTACAATTCATTATCAGAATTAAGCAGATACTGCAATTGAAAGGACACTTTGATTGCTGAAAGATGTTTAGATGTCAGGTTGAGTATTACAATGCAGCCCTCAGAAGGTTGCAGCATTTTTTGTGGCACATTGTATGTTGCATAACATTGCCATGTGTGATGGATGTCAGACATAAATGAGGACATATTAGATGACTTTAGAAGGAGTGATGTTGAACTGCATGTGCCGGTGCTGACAAAAGAGTATATGCCGGCTGTAGCATGGGCAAGGAGGGATCAGCTGGCAGAAGAGCTGAATCGTCTGTAGCCTGGTAAGGAATCTAAACTGTGAGATATAGAAAAATAACAGCCCTATTGCTTTTATTTGAACATTTTTTGTTTGCAAAGATTGCACTTTTATTTATACTATGCGAACTGCAGACCCAAAATTTTAAACAAAAAAATCACAGAAGCATAATAAAGTCCCTGTTCCCAGCCACCGTGGTCATTCAGCAGCGTGCTTCCCCTTCTTCTGATGTCTGATATCATTATACAGCTTTCGGCAGTACACGGATGATCAGCATGTATTGTCAAGTGAAGTGATCTGTCTTGCTGGGCAAACGCACCATTGTAATAGCAATCCACAGTAGATCGTACGCTGCTGCCTTTTATAGGTGAGGTGAAGTGCCATTTCAATTATTTTATTGCTTTTTACGCCAAAACACACCTCTTAAGAGAGAGTTAAGACAACCTTCTTAAGAGAGTTAAGACAACCTTCTTGCGCCTTGCACTGGTGTAAAGTGTAGTTTTTCTGCCATCAAAGTAGCAAAATGGATTTGGACATAAATGTTGGCCCATAAATGTTAGTTGCTTTTTACGCTTTGTGTTAGATCGTCAAAATAGAGCACCTACACTGATTGGCCAATTGCCAGTCTGTGCTGAACAGGGTGAAAGTCGGCCATTTCAAGTAACTAGCAGATCGATTGGTGATTCCTTATATTCCATAGATATCTATCACTAGTTACCTGAAGTGCTGTAGATGTTTTTATAGGTTCCTTACAAACACAGATTTATATGTTGATTCAATATTCAAGTAATCAAATCTATTTGTCAAAAATGGAATTTCTTGATCTGTATATGTATTACAGAAGACTTTGAATTCATAATTACAACTGTTGACATATTTCTGTTTTGTTCTGTTATATACTTGACAACTCCATTTTAAATCTTGAATTGCCAAATTACAAACTTCTGACTCTTTCTGAGGAGTCATTTGTTAGGTCAGTGTGTTTTCTACACTATGCCAGCAGTGACAGGCATTTGGCACTGTGCAATTAGATGGCTATAATTATCAGTATGTTATTTCAAATGTCCAGTGTCCCTGCAGTATTATCAAAATGTAAGGAACACAGTCAGTCGCTCAGAGAAGCTGCCGTACAATTATTACAAAAGAAAGGTCTGGGTAAATCAAACACTTCTTAATTATGCAAAGACTGTACAGGCTTCACTTTTAGTTGTCATCAGGGAAAAAGTAAAAGGTATATTTAGTGATTTGTCCATCAGGATGGACGAGACAAAGGAAGTCTTAAATACCCTTAGTTTGTTTCATCAAAAAGCAGCTGCTCTCCAAAGCATCTGGGTGCAGTAATCATATCATTTAGAAGCCTCACATTTTGTACATTTGCCTTCTTTAAACACACACATTTCACTTTTAGAAGTCTGCTTTTAAAAAAGTATTTTAACTGAATGCATAGCCTGTGTTTTCTCTTTGTAATTGTATAAACTGTAACATGCCGTTCTCTTTTATTTGATCAGAAGAATATAGGACTGGATTTGGAGCACTGGTTTTAACAAAAGCCTTCTGAGTTTGTATAATACAAATGGAAACTCAGTAGTAAATAATATGAATTATTACTGCAGGGGTGGATGCATTAAATTAAATCAAAACATAAACATCAAACAAAACAAAGTTGTGAATGGCAGACTGATGGAAATGGAAATAAATAGCATGAAGTGCAGGAAACAAAACGTACTTGCAGGAATGTGAACCTATTTACAGCTACTGACTGATCTGTCCATATCTACATTAAGCCCCAATTAGCTCTCCTCTTATGCAGCCTGTATTGTCAAGTGAAGCCAGCTGACATATTACTAATTAGAACAAGGTTTCAATAGGGTTTTGTTGAATGTGCATGTTATTCATATCTTCCACCAGGCCACAGCTCTCAGACCAGGTGCACACATCTCTTGCTCAAATATAGCCCCTAGCCACAGATCTGTTAGGACTAGCAGCTGCCATATGGCATTTGTACACGCACATTTACACAGGTATTCCTTGGTTTTCACATATCACATCTGACCACTGGATCAGCCATTCTTCCAGCACCCCTGGGGCAGTGGTTGGGGACCCAAAAGTCATATGGTTACTCTGCCAGCCACAAGATCTAGCCTACTCACTGAAAAAATGTCATGGAAGCTTTGTTGTTATTTGTGGTCCAGTCCCCAAGGGAGATAACCTGAATTCATCATACGCTGGGCAGACGGAAATACATTCCAAAGAGGCTGCTGATTTTCTACTTGCTATTGCTTTTTAGCAACCGAAATTCAGGCCTCATCATGAGAGACTGCACCCATTTCAATCTCACTCTGCTTTTTTAATCCAATTCATGGTGTGCATATCTTTTTACAGTGGAACTATACACAAATTGGATATTATGTATGCTAGAGGAAGGTTTTGTACCAGTCACTCCATTTCATATCAATCCCTTAGCTCCTCTTTTTGCCCTAAGTCAACTGTAGCTATAGACATACACAGAGCCAGAAGCTTCTCCCTCCAAGCTCGTGGTGAAGCCTCTGGCAAGACAGTATGCCCCTTTTGACAAGAAAAGTAAAAGAGAATGAGAGTCATGGACTCTATACACTAAATAGGAGATGGGTTTACTTCCTAGGCTTATTGTGGAATACCTACATTAGGACCTGTCAGTGGCACCTGGAGTCAACAGAAATGATTACTCTGCCTCATTAGCATACTGGATAATGCACTTCCCTCACTAACTGCTCTCCAGTGTAATTCTCTAGCTAGAAATTATGTTAGATTTTGGTTCTCAGGCTTCCATGTCTGCCAATATCCAGAAAGTTTGTAGTATTATTCCTCTTGCATGTTCATCCACTACTCCCCTCCCCCCAAAAAACATTCAACTGCAAGCTCACAGCCATTGTTGTCAAGAGTGACAATATTATTATATTTTGTGTTATTGTGAAGTGCCTCTAACTTATATAGTAGAGTTCTGTAAGTTCTGCAAACCATTTAAGCATCTAGCATCTGGTTAAAATAAAACACAAGCCAATATTTAACAAATGTTACCTACAGCCATGAAAAAATGAAAAAAAAAAGTCATTTTAAACTCAAAAACCAAATGGTAATATAACAGGGACTAAAATTCAACAATTTACCACTATCTGGAGCCGTCACTAGCTACCTCTGCCTTTTCAGCTCCAGCTGGCTCTCCTCTTATATAGCTTTGATCATGGTAAGCAGAGCCAGCTGGCGTGTCATCAATCAGCGCCAAATGTGTACAAGTTCATGAACAGGTCTGTTTGCAGCAAACCCGTGATGGACTCACACTAGCATGTTTGTTAGTTCAGTTGTTAAGACATACTCTTCATATGAAGCTCAAAGTGTATGGACATCAAATTATATATATTGGTTAAATTAATATTCTTATAAACATTGATTTTTTTAAATTTTACATTTAATTTTTTTTAAGATTTAATGTGTATCTAGAAGAACTACAGCTTGTGATATTACCACTACCTGGTGACTGGAAAAGCACAAGAAAATATGTAAAATAAATCTTTCTAGTTTTAAATAAACTTCATTGTGTTCCATTTACTATTATAACAAAGAAGAACCTCTATTTAAATCTCAGTTGAAACTGTTTTTCTTCCATTGAAAATATTACAGCTAGTTGAAATTGTCAGATACTAATGGACATCTAGTATTCTACCAGCATAATTTTAACAGATGGTGGTTATCAGGTAGAAGGCAGGGTGCAAGCTACAAGTATCTTTACAGGAATACCCTTAATGTCTGCTACATTTTACAGTTTTTAAAGTTCTGTAATTTTAATGTTGCTCTTTATAGCAAATCATTGTACAATGATTTTTTAAATCAGTAACAGCCTCTGTAACATATAGGGCTTTGTTTTGATGATCTAATGCAAAGCGTAAAGTGCAACTAATTTTTATGGGCATGTCCAAATCCATTTCGCTATTTTGATGGCAGAAAAACTAGACTTTTTGCCAGCACATGGCACTGCTGCACCTAAGCCTTTCGACGTGAACCAGGCTTGGGGTGAGGCATCACGAGATCATCCGTGCAGTAACAAAAGTGGTTTAATGATGTCCGAAGATGGAGAAAACAGGAGCTCACTGCTGTGGCTGGGAACAGGGACTTAATTATGCTTGTCTGTTTTTTTATTATTTTGGGTCTGTAGTTCACAAAATATAAATAAAAGTGCAGTCTATGTTCTAACAAAACACAACCTGCAGTTTTAAGGTGTTTTAAAATGTTCAAATAAAAGGCTGCAATTTTTCTACATCTCACAATTTAGATTCCTTGCCAGGCTACAGATGATTCAGCTCTTCTGCCAGCTTCCTTGCCCGTGCTGCTGCCGGCGTACACTCCTTCTTGGCATTGGCATGTGCAGTTCTCTAATGTGTCTTCATTTATGTCCAACAGACATCCATCATGCATGGCAATGTCATGCAACATTCAACATAGAAAAGAATGCTGCAATATCTAAAACACATTTTCAGCCATCCAAATGTCCTTTCAATTACAGTACGTGATTAATTCTGATAATGAACTCTAAAGATTTTTTTGATACAGTGTGTTCCTCATACATATACATGCACACACACGCACACATATATATAAAATACTATATATACAGTATATATAATGTTTTTCTTTTGTTGTTTCATAAAACAGTATGATTACTTAAATGAGGCCACGCCTCATTTGAAAAACGAAAAGCGGGCACAAAATCTTTTACTATTTTGAGGACGTGCACTCATTGCGTGAATATGAGCAATGCGCTGGTACGAAACTAGCAATGCCACTTTGTGTCGTGCTTTGCACGGGTGTAAAATAGGGCCCGAAGTATTTTAGAACAATTGTTCTAACAGATATTTTATACTGCTATTTAAATATATGAAATAGGCCTACATGGTACATACAGTGTATTCCCTGTAGGCGTTAAAATGTCCATGAAATTCTCATAAAACAATTAATTAATCTCAAAAGAAAATAATTCTCCAAATGAATTAGTCAGTGCCTCCAAAATGAAAAGTACTATCTGCATCTTTTAAACTATGAGAGACAATATGCTTAGATATATTGTCAAGATGTCAGTTTAAGCAAGTTCCTGAGCTCCAAAACTCTGAATAATAGTTTTCTGCTTTCTCAGTGTCATTGGCTGATCATTATTTTTTAGCACACTGATACTTAGACACCAGTTTCCATATTCCAAGGCTCTATATTACTATATGTAAAGTTCACTGGTAAGAGAAAGTATTCAAATGCATTTTGCAGATCTCAAGGCAGTAGGTCAATAGCAAACAAAAAAGTCACACAGCACAATATAACACAAAACAGCAACACATGAACAAAGAAATGGCATCAAAAAAAATATTTAAAAATATTATTACAATGGGAAACTAGATAATCCATTTTGAAACTGCATAATCCATTTGGAAATTTGTGTGAAACAAAGAAATGATGTTCTGCTGTGCAGAAGTGACATGATGGAGATTACACTTGTTGTTTCGTAAATACTAATTGTCATTGGCGAAATGTGCCAAAATAATCGAGAAAAACTGTACTATAGATTATTGAACTTATTTTGTTTGCATTAAAGTTCAGGGTCTTTGTAGGAATAGTTAACCTTCATCCAGTACAGTAATTGTTTTGGTTCCATTTGAATTAGTTTAAAGTTTTTGCAATTTATTAAACTATGACATACCAACTATCGATCTACAGACAAAAAGGTAAATATGGAAATATGGAACTTAAAAGGAGCTATATATAGTGTTAATATTGCCAAGAGAAAATGGTATAGCATAAACGGGTTTGTTCTAATTATAATTTTAATTTCATTGAATATTGGTCTTAAAAACCAACACTGCTCCAGATTGAGTATAATTCAGGTAATTACATTTTAATAGAATAATTCTGGAAAATTAATATGATGATAATATGATTAATTATTTCTATAATAATTTTATATGATTGGGGCAGCATGGTGGCACAGTAGTTCCTACTGTTGCCTCACACATCTCAGCCTAGGGTTTGAGTCTCTGCCATGATTCCATCATTGTGAGTTTTGCATGTTCTTGCCATGTCATTGTGGGATTTCCTTCATGTTCTACAGTCCCCTCCCAGTTCAAAAACATGCTGAGGTAGACTGGAATTGCCAGATTTCCTGTAGGTGTGCATGTGTGAGTGAATGGTATGGTGCCCTGTAGTGGGTTGGCATCCTCATCCTGGTTTCTTTTGTGCCTTGCACCCGTAGCTTAGAGAGAGAGAGAGACAGAGAGAGAGATAGATAGATAGATAGATAGCCTTTATTGTCCTGAGGATATTTGTCTTCACAATCAATTCCAATACAAACACAAGTACATTACAGGTCTCTACCATGTTAAACATGTTACACCCAAATACATAAAACAGCACACATAAACATATACACACCATATACATCCAATTAGTAGCAGAGACGTAATGCGTGCAATATTAATGTGGCAAGTTAAGTGCAGCTATGGCAGTATGGACGAAACTCTTTTCAAAGTGAGCCCGTTTCCATTTCAGAGTCCTGTATCTGCGACCTGATGGCAGCAGAGTAAACTGTGTGTTGAGAGGGTGACTAGAGTCATTGGTTATGGCTCTTGCGAGGTGAATGACAGCTCTGTGATTTTCATCTGATAGATTTGGAATGGGAAGGTGGATTATCTTGGCTGCTCTATGTGTGATCCTGGTAAGTCTGTTTTATTAGATGAAGAGAGCATGCTGTAGAAACAGGGAGAACAGTACAACAGGATTGGTTGGATAATGCTCTTGTACAGTAATAAGAGGAGACGGGGGGGCAAAAGAGAGCGCACGGAGCTTGCAAATGACATGTAGTCTCTGCTGGGACCGCTTTTAAATGTCCATGATGTGTTGATCAAAAAAGTTTTTTGTCTAATGTGAGTCCAAGATATTTGAAATGTTCAACCTGTTCAACCATTTTGTTGTGAATTGTCATGGGAGTCCATGCTGATGGACGTGTGTGAATGACCAGTTCTTTTGTCTTGTTCATGTTCAGTTCCAGGAAGTTGTCAGAGCACCATTGTATGATATGTGAAACAGAATGTTGATAGGCTATAACTGAGTTACTGTCACTGAGCAGACCCAGTATAGCAGTATCATCAGAATACTTGTGGTGATAGGTGAGGTACTAATGCAGTCATTGGTGTAGAGCAGGGGTATTCAACTAAAATTTAAAGAGGTCCAGGTAGGGAAAATTTCTTGAAGCAAAGATCCGGAAGATCATAATGTCTAACTATTTAGTGTGATATGTATTTATTTAGTGTGATATGATAAGTAGCCTACTAGTTGTATCAACACGTCATGTAATCAATACCTGACTGTCAAATCAAATTAATTCAGTACAATTAAAAAACCTTTTGACAATATTTATTGTCACGTCACATAGAACTTCGGCCAGCTGGCTGGAATGAGATTTTCAATTCAAAATGTCTGCACACATATGTAACAATTCTTACCATGTAAATAGTCTGCTTTTGTATTTAACTGTGTAAATACACT
This sequence comes from Mormyrops attenuatus, assembly GCA_026777985.1. Lineage (NCBI taxonomy): Eukaryota > Metazoa > Chordata > Actinopteri > Osteoglossiformes > Mormyridae > Mormyrops > Mormyrops attenuatus. The sequence goes on from JAODKC010000028.1 coordinate 8,153,223, forward strand.
TTTGACGTAGCTAATTTTAGGTTTATAATGGAATAACATAGATTTGCCGTAAGATTTCCTGCATAAGTCTGAAAGCGTGAGGGTCATGCCAGATGCTTGAGATTTGACAAACCTGAAAATGTACGTTTTTTGTTTAACCAGAGTTGATTTATATAACAAATTATATTACTTTATACAGTAGTTAAAAAGCGGAAACTTCAACGAACATGAAATCACCAATAAACTATGTCTATATATTCAACATGTTATATAAAACATATTGTGTTTGAAAACTTTTCGGCTTTACAATTTCAGGATAGTCAGCTCTGTTAGGAACATTACAGCTTTTTGGTTGCGGGTGTTAGCTTCGCTGCTGCTATTAACACTAACGGCATATTAGCGCAAACAAAGGGCTGCACACGCCGAACTACATTTGGCGGTTAAAGGGGTTTGACGTTCATTGGCGTGGGAAACAGCGGTTCTAGTGCTAAACCACTACCAAAAAGACTACTAAAGCTGCAAATAGAAGTGCCCTATGTCTGTCTGAGCTTCTTGTTTCCTCCCATATGGTACTGATAAGCCACACATGTTCCTTGTTACCCCTTGTTAGTCTTTGCATTTAAGTACCTGTTTGTCTCATCAGCCCCAGTCTGGTCATTGTACGTTGCTTCTCCTGTCTGCCTGCGGCCTTCCCCGTACTAGCCTTCTTGTTTTGACTCCTCGCAGTCTCGTTTGTTTACCTGCTCCTCTTTAGTTAATAAAACCCCTTTTTGCCTAAGACATCTTTGAGTTCTTTATCCTGCATGCCACAACAGAATGGCTGGACTCCCAAAAAACCCAAGCACCCTGTGTCTCCACTCCAACTACGGAAGCGGATCCCCAGAAGGCAGCGAAGGTGCGATGTTTATGGACTGACGTGCTGAGGGTAGTCTAGCATGAGACTGTTTCGTCCACTACCTCTCTGCAGCATGAAGATGGTCAGCTTGCCTGCTCTTTGCAGCATGGTCACTCCATTGTCACTCAGCCCACCAGCTTCCCACAGCTAGCTGCAGCTCCACCCACCATCTACAGCCACAAGACTAAGGAAGTGGGGGAAGCTGGCTGCCTCCTCCCCTGACCCAGTGCCTCCCAAGCCCAGCCCAGGAGGGTCTGCCGCTGGTCCCAAGCCTCCCAAGCCCTTCCCAGGAGGGTCTGCCGTTCTGCCCAATCCTAAAGACTCTGAGGAGTTGGCTAAGTTTCCATCTCCTGGAGGGGGAGACAGGGGCACACTATCCGTGCCAGTCGCCCTGACCCTCATTTGCACAATGTTTTCCGCCTGAACACCTCCCCAGCTGAGAACCCAGGGGAGAATTCTCTCAATGCCCTCCTGCTCCTGCCCTGCAGTTCCCTCATTGGCTTCCTGCCCAGCTGGCCCCTCAGTGCCCTTCAGCCCTGCTGGCCTTCCAGATACCTTTTGGTTCTGCGGTCCAAATGGACCCTGCCCCACCAGTGAATGGGCCCAGGGGGGTTCATGTCCCAGGGTCACTGCCCAGTTCCCCAAGGTCCAGGAGACATTTTCTGGTCACACCCTGGTCCCTGTCCCAGTTCCTTGTCCTGTCTTTGTTTTGTCCTGGCCTGTGTCCCCTGTGGCCCTCTCCTGTGTTTCTGCTCCTGTCACCTCTACCTGTCCGCTTTGTCCTGGGGTGTCTTGTTGGGTGTCCTCTCTGTTTTCCCTGGTTTTGCCTTGGACTGTTCTGTGCTCTTGGTCATGTCTTGTTCTGTGTCCTGGGTTTTGTCTGTCTGGTGTTCCCAGGTGTGGTGAATTCAGTTTGTCTCAGTCTCTGTCTTTCGTGCTCCCTGTTGATGTCTGGTGTTTGTCCCTCTGGTCCATTGTCCCTGGTGCCTTGTTCTATCCCATGGTTGGTCTGTTTCTTCTGTTTGGCCCTGTTTGGTGTTAGTGTTTCCTGTTTGTTCCTTTGGTCCCTGGGTCTGGCACCTGCCTGTTCTGTGTCCATTGTTGTGCCATGTGTCCTGTCCTGTCCAGTGGCTTAGCCCGTATGGCCCCTATTGTATGTTGTCTGTCCTGTGTATGTTGTGGGTCTGGCCATGCTCTGTCCTGTCTGGTCTCCCATCTGTCCCTGGCCCTGTGTATACACCCTTGCCTTTGGTCACCTTAGTCCCCTCCCCTATCTGTCCTCCATGCCCAGAAGGCTTTGGGGGGGAGTGTACTGGTATGTCCTGCCCATCATGTCCCTGTTCAATCGGCCCTGATGACCCACGTCTCTTGCTTGTTACCTCTTGTTAGTCATTTTTATTTTTTTATTTAAGTATCTGTTTGTCTCCTTGTGTCCTTGACTTCACTCCTCCTGTCTGCTGGTGTCCTTTCTTGTACTAACCTTCTTGGTCTCGTTTGTTTCCCTGCTCCCAATCAGTTAATAAAGCCCTTTTTTAACTAACACCCGCCTTCGAGTTCTTCACCCTGCATGCCGTGACAGGAGTCAAATCAAAGCAGGATGAAATGGCATTTAGTCATTATGCTGTCAAAAAAATGCCCCAAATGTTACTACTTTTAAGTCCTTACTGAAAACCAAATACTGAATGTCCCCACAATATAAAAAAAAATATTTTGACTGGCAAAATGTCCCCACAAGGGGAAACTTTTATAAAAAAAAATTATAATAATAAAATCTGTGAATGCAAACAAAAAATTAAAAATGCCAAAGGTCTTGTATTTTGTTTAGTTACTTATGGTTAAGGTTAGGACTGGGTAGGGGTTAATGTCATAAGTGGGATAAGGGTTGTGAATGGAGAGTCCCCACAAAGACATGACATATGAATGTGTTTGTGTGTGTATCTTGTTTTGTACCTAGGAGAGTGAACAGGTCTTATGAATGTATTAAGTAATCTCAATCAGTTTCACAAGGTATGTACATTTTTTGCCATTGCTTCAGCATTGCCCATGTTTTCTATGCACTATATGTTTTAGTGATAACGAAAGAGCAATATTTTTTCCTCATATTGTGTTCCAGCTCAAAGACCTGAAGAGGCAGATAGCAGGAGGAGTAGCAGGATGTGGAGGCTGCCAGCAGTCAACAGAAAGCAGTAGAAAAAGAATGAGAGAACTGGGTCCAATACAGGAACAGGAGTGACATCATCAGGAGCTGCACAGTGAGATATTAACAAGCAGCTTTAAATGCTCATGAAACTTTGGAAGGGAGTGGTCAAAAATATATTAGTGTCAGTTGAATTTGCAATGCAGAGTGTGTAATATTGAACTCATCTAGGAGATTCACTGCACTGAGAAATAAAAAGTTGTTTTGAAGAAATGGCTACTTCAGTTTGGATGGATCAATGATGTTGTGCTTTTGAAAAAAGTACTAGCGCCTACTCCTATTTTAATTTCATCAAACATATTAAGTAGAAACTCTAGATAATTTTTCTGTAATATAAATTTAACATAACATAACTGAGCATTTTTTAAATAGTATTTGCAAGTTTTATATTCACATTTCCTTATAAATTATAACTATTCTCATAGGCTTTGGCACATTTCTCAGAAGAAAATTAACATTTGCAAAACTGAGTGTAATTCCCACACAATGATGTCACTTGTACACATGAGAACATAATTTCTCATTTTTTTCTCACAAAGTTCCAAATGTTTTAGTACATGTATGCAGTGGGTCTTGTACACTTGTCATCATCAGTACCGTGCTTGAGTCCAGCTAATCATCACTTCTACAAGTGGGCCAGGGTACGATTAAGCATCCCACAGCCAGATATGGTACGGAGCAATCACACTAGTCAAACAAACTGGTCAAATGTGCTCAAGCACTGTATGGATCAGCTAGTGTAAATGCACCCTCAGACATCCCAGGTGGGTTGGCAATATGCTGCTGCAAGTTGCAGAGAGGAAAATTTGTTATTTGTGTATATGCACTGATCAGCAATTCAAAATACCCATTATTCTTAGAGAAAATTGGTTAGGTGTTTGTTATGTTACCAAGCTGGCCTAGAGTAAGGGGTACAACATTGCACTAGATGGAGAAACATGAGGAGACTGTGTGGGTCAGTTTGAAATTTTCTATTATAGCCAGGATGTGTCAAAGTAAGCATATATTTACATCAGGGAGAGCCAAAGCCAACACAACAAACAAAACAGCTCTAAGTTGGAACAAAAATTACCATCAACTAACTTAGACAAAAGAAAAGATACAAACTTACAACTTAGCTCCCAACTCAAGGAAAAACAGGAGAAAAGTGTCGTAGTCAAAATAAAATGGCAGCTCTCCCCTACAAGCTTTCTCTGGCAGAGGTAACAGAAAACCAGAGAAACAAAGGGTGAATCAGTTTGAGTGACAGCCAGCTACAGGAAACACATGAAACCTGGCCTAACCAGTAGCATACCACAAGGCATAGCCTGACAGAGAACTCTGAAAAACACATGGTGCTTTGATAAAACCCAGAATGGCAAAAGGGTGAAGTGCAGCTTCAACCTATTTATATAGCATCTGGAGGGCACTCATTGGCTGCAGAAGCTCAGACCTCAGCCAGTGACACAAAGGACAGGAACACCAATAGCCAGTAAGGAACAAGAGGAGGGAACCCAAGGACCAGGATCTGAAAGCAGCACAAAAGAGCTTGACCCTTCATAGTCTTTACATTATTTTAGGGGAGTGTAACGGTGCTCAATTAGTTACCTATTACTTCAATGCACATGTGTGGAATGATGGTGATATCTGAAAGGGGCTTGGCTGGGAAGAATGATACCCTGGATCAAATGCTGAAAAGTAACCTATTGTTATATATCTATGAAAGCCATGGATTGTGCATAATATATACCATGTTTGAATGAACAGACCAGTGTACCTAGTACTACAACATCTTAAGTTAAAGGTCATGATCAGCTCATTTGTGCAAACTGAGCTGAAGCTGTGTGTTTTGGACACTCATGAAGAAAGGGGTGGAACAATAAAGAGAGGGGCAGTACAATAAACTGCTCAGTGATGAAACTTGGCGCATGAAGAAGAGACCAGATGGGCTATGAAGACCCAGACGAGTAGTCAGAGTCTGCTGAAAATGTCAGGCTGATGCTTCCATGTGAGATGAATTCAACTCAAACCTCCAGAAAAATATCTTCCATGTGCAGACAGAAGCCAGGAACACAGAGTCTGAATAAACTCAAGACCTCAATTGTTACAGCAGATACAAGGAGCCATAGCTAGAAGTCAGTCAATGCCAACGACCGGCTGGTGGTCACCAGTAGGGGGAGATGCTGTCAAATTGAGGGAGGCCAATGCTTGCACAGGGGATACCTGTAATAGCAGACAGGTACCAACAAGCTGAAAGGGCCGCCACAAAGGCAGCTGGAGGTGAAAACCTATGCATGGAAGGAGTTTGGAGAGGTTATGGAGAGAGATGATTGGGTGGCTGAAAGATGTTTTAGAAATCTGCTTGATGCCTCAGTATGGGGAGGGAGGCCTTTGCTCAATTCGAGTTTAGCAAGAGTGGGGAAGGACCGAACAACAATGGGGAAATAATCAAGCAGTAAATGCAGCACTTTTAATGAACTCCTTAACCTTGTGGATGGAAAAGCCTACTCACCAAGAGCAAATTTTCTGCCGGATCAGAATCTATCACAGCAGCTGAAGTTGTTATGATGGTCAAAGGCCTCTGTTGTGAAATGGCTGCAGAGGTAGATAGGAACTTTTGAAGAAATTTTGAAGGCACTGGATCTTGTTGAAGTAACATGGTCTATACACTGCTTTGTTGTTGCATTGAAGGGCAGCATGCTCAGGGTACGGGTGTGTTTCTGCTAGAGGGAATGCGCTTTTCAGCCTCCCTGGGAAATCCTATGCCAGGGTCCTGGACAGGACTCTGCAGCCTACTCAAGCGGAACAATGTAAATTCTAGCCTGGCAATGAAACAGTGAACCAAGTGTTCTCTTTCTCACAGTTGTTTGAGAGTTTTTAGGAACATGCTAACACAGTCAGGGGTGTAGGAATTGGGGGGAAACCGGGGATATGTACTCCATGATTAGGGATTCAAGTAGCATACCTGTGGGAATCCTATTACATCCTTTCGAATTAGTAGGGGTCCAAGAAGCATTGCTGTGGGAACGCTATTGGTTTTCTTAAGATTATTTTTATTATCATTACTAGAAGTCCAAGCAGTGAAGCTACAGGAACATTATTGATTTAATTCAGATTATTCTTACTATTATTATTAGGGGACTAAACAGGGGTGCGTTTCCCAATATCGTAGTTGCTAACTATGTTAGCAACTTGCGTGGTTTGAACAATGTAAGTACAACGCAGGTGTTTCCCGAAACCATAGTTCGAACTACGGAGGTAACGACACTGCGAATTTACGTAGTACGATGCATCATTAAACGCAGGTGTTTCCCAAAACCATAGTTCGAATGAATGTTCGCAAACACTGTCGTTAAGTTGTGTTGCTCGAACTACAGCTCTCCAGCTGTAGTTAGAAGCTTAGTTCTGGGTAAATACGTCAGCGATGGTGGAAAATGCAGTCTAAGAAGGGTAGCCACATTGTTATAAACTGACAGATTTTGTACCTCTTGGTTGTTAATAAAACTTAAAAAAAGGGCAGTCACCGTGTAAGTCAGAAATTTAATAATCTTTAATACCTAATAAGGAATAATTTAGCTCTACGATCACATATAATGTGAAGTGGTCTGAAAATGTAGTTTGAAACATAATTGTTATTTGAGTCTCTGGTCATAAGGACGGCATGAGGGCTGTTAGGCATGCAGCTTTTCGCTGCAACTCCGTACTCAGAGTAGTATGTAGAAGACTGATCGACTGAAGAGTTCGCACACCTGGGTTTGAACAACTGATCGATTGGTTATCCCCAAAAAACCTGCAAACACACTGGCCCTTTCTGGATAAGATTGCCCACCCCTGTAGTAGCATATGCAGTTAGTGTGTATTGCTTGGTAAAGGATGTTGTGTACCCAGTGGTCATTGTGCCATATGGTACACTTCACCACATATAGTAAAAAAAAAAATAGAGAAATATATAAAAAAAGACATTAATTAAAAAAAAGAATAAAACCCAAAAATAATAATAATAATCCATGCTTTTGTACTCAGGAAATGATGTCTGTGATGTTTAGATATTATACACACCTGTCTATCCAGTCAGCCACTAACATTCTGTAAGCAACAACATCGGACCAGGAATTTGTAAGTGATCGTAGTGTGACTGAAACACAATGAACTGAAATCAACGTAATTACAGATGGAGCGTCTTTCACAAAATGCAGCGTCATAGCTAAAAGTTCTTCTGTTTACCACTCCAATGAGTGTCTCATTATTTTGCCGCTATTGCTATTTTCTGGCTGGGTGCCTGTACATTGGGGTTTACCGCGGTGGACGAGAGGGAAACCTCCCTTCGCCTTCGGGTTCTGACTATTGTTTGCGCTTATGCGCCAAGGCGCAGTTTAGAATACCCATCCTTTTTGGAATCCTTGGAAGGGGTGTTGGAGAGCACTCCTCCTGGGGACTCTCTTGTTCTGCTGGGGGACTTCAATGTTCACATGGGCAATGACAGTGAGACCTGGAGTGGCATGATTGGGAGGAACGGCCCCCTGATCTGAACCTGAGCAGTGTTTTGTTATTGGACTTCTGTGCTCGTCACGGATTGTCCATAATGAACACCACGTTCAGGCATAAGGGTATCCATATGTGCACTTGGCACCAGGACACCCTAGGCCGCAGGTCGATGATCGACTTTGTAGTCGTGTCATCGGACTTGCAGCTACATGTCTTGGACACTCGGGTGAAGAGAGGGGTGGAGCTGTCAACTGATCACTGCCTGGTGGTGAGTTGGCTCCGCTGGTGGGTGAGGAAGCCGGCCAGGCCTGGCAGGCCCAAGCATATAGTGAGGGTCTGCTGGGAACGTCTGGCGGAATCCACTGTCAGGAGCAGCTTCAACTCCTACCTCCGGCAGAACTTCTCCCATGTCCCGGGTGAAGCGGGGGACATTGAGTCCAAATGGGCCATGTTCCGCGCCTCCATTGTGGAGGCGGCTGACCAGAGCTGTGGCCGTAAGGTGGTCGGTGCCTGTCACGGCGGCAATCTCTGAACGCGCTGGTGGACACCAGTGGTGAGGGATGCCGTCAAGCTGAACAGGGAGGCCTATCGGGCCTTTTTGGCCTGTGGGACTCCAGAGGCAGCTGACAGGTACCGGCGGGCCGAGTGCGGCTTCG
>JAODKC010000028.1:8168452-8183369 GCA_026777985.1 Mormyrops attenuatus
TCAGGATCCCCCCGGAGGAGCTGGATGAAGTGGCCGGGGAGAGGGAAGTCTGGCTCTCCCTGCTGAGGCTGCTGCCCTCGCGACCCGACCTCGGATGAAGCGGGAGATGATGGATGGATGGATGGATGGATGTTGACTGCAAAATAGTATTTCTTCTTCTGTAGCTAGAGAATGGTGTGGTCCTCCCCAATAGCTATTTGGAAATGTGCAGTCTGTCTCCCCCAAGACACATTGATTTGCACAATGAAGGGGACGTGGAAGTCTTGATTTTGTCAAAGCAGAATAGCTCATTATCCTGAAATCTTAAAAATCCTTCTAATATGAGGGTGACTGGCAATGTACAGTAAAAAAAAAACAAAACAAAACAAAGAAAACTGTCCAGGAATATGCCTCTAATCTGAGAATATCCATGACATAAATCAGTTACACACATGGTTAGACATATAGTTGTGTTGAACTCCTACCACTTCAAACTTGCACCTCTGTTTCCAGAGATTCTGGAACATCACAGAATGATTTGTTCAACCTGTCTGTACATGGTATTAGACAGGAACATTATCCAGATATGAGAGAAACACTGAGGGCTAACACTAGGAAGGATTAGGAACACAAACACAAGCAAAACAGAATTAAACCAGGGGGTATTCCATGAAAGTACCTAAAGAAAGCCAGACTTTCCCAAAAAAGTCAAACTCAAACTAGTGCCATCTCTAAACTCATGTCGTTCCACTAAAGCAGTTCAGCTTTAACTAATCAAGGCTCATACAAGACAGACTTGCATAGTCCCACTTAGTGCACACACCCGATATATTTAAGAAGCCCAAATGAATGGATGAAAGAGAGATCGATCAAATGAGTTGGAAAGTGTGTAAAATGCGATATGAAAAATACAAAGATGTAATCACTAAAAAAGGCAAAACTGGCCATAAATAAAGCCAGGGAGTTGGCTTGGCAAAGAATTGCAGACAGAGTAAATGCACAAGTTATGTAAATGTTACAGATGCCTGGTACAGTGGAACGGTGGTATAGTGGTTTATGCTGTAGCCTTACACCACGAAAGTTCCTGGTTCGATCCAACGAGTAACCTTCTGGGTTGAGTTCACGTGTCATTCTTACTGTATAATATTATTCTGTATTGTTTGATCTCCGTAAAATACTTTCAATCACATCCATGTGAAATGTTCTGCACAAGTAACCGTATCTTGTCTTTTCTTTTTACTAATAAACTTTCAAAGTAGACTGTGACTAAACAAAATATAAAAATATCTTCCTGTTCGTATTATTTTAACGGATTTTTTTCTATTTCAGTCATTGCATTTCATGTTTGACCTTTATAATATGGGTACGCTTTTATTTTTATTATTTTTGAATTAATTGGAATGCTGAGACATGATTGTTATATAATTATTTATTATAATTATTACATGACATGAGTAGTGAGAGCACGGAATTTCATCCAACGGAATGATCTTTTGAGAATCTGTTCCCACACGTCGGACGTTCTTTGAGACAACACTTAACTGAGTAGGACAGTTAACCTGGTCTGGAGCAGACTTGTTCACTCGCCTAAGTTACCATGGTAGCTCAGCGGGGATTCGATTTTGATTGAACGGAACTCCCACAGACTTGTCGAAATAAGTCAGACTTTCCCTTAATCCTGCTTCATGGAACACCCCACAGGCAGGTAGGATAAACCAAAACAGGGACGCAAAGGACTAATAAACACTAGGAAAAACAGAAAACCCATAAACAAAACAGGTAAAGCTGGCCTCAAACCCATAGCTGCAGGGTTACAGCCTCTGGGCTATACACTCAGCCCATTGAGCTATGCGGTAGTCCAGGGAGCAGGGAAAACACACAAGAGTTGAAGGACAGGGAGGGGGAAAGGCAAAATGACCAGTAATGCCTGCTGACCAAAAGGGCAAAGGTCACAAAGGGAGGGGTCACAAGGCACCGACCATGACAACAGAGCACACAGAAAATATTAAAATTCCTTTTTTTGTTGCGGCCTTATGCTAAAATAATTTTAATCCTTTATTCTCTCATAACTCTATACTCAATATCAAATAATGACAAAATGAAAAACAGAATTTTAGAAATTTTTGTACATTTATTAAAAACTGAAAATCACATTGACATAAGTATTCCGACACTTGAAATTTAAAATTTGGCTCAGGTGGATAGTACTTCCATTGATCATCTTTGAAAGGTTTCTACACTTTTTTTGAGTCACACCTGTCATTAATTCAGTTGGTTGAACATGCTTTGGAAAGGTGTACAACACTCTATATAATGGTCCCACAGCTGATAATGCATATCAGAAGAAAAACCAGGCCATGAAGTCAAAGGAATTGCCTGCAGAGCTCAGAAATAAAATTGTCTTCAGGCACACATCTGAGGAAAGCTACAAAAAATGCACCATTAAAGTTTCCCAAGAGCATAGTGGCCTCCAAATTTGAAATGTAAGAAGTCTGGAACAACTCAGACCCTACCTAATGCTGGCTGCTAGGCCAAACTGAGTAAGCAGGGGAAAACGGCCTCTGTAAGAGGTGTGACCAAAGATCCGATGATCACTCTGGCTCCACTTTAAAGATCCTGTGTGGAGATGAGAGAAACTGCCAATAGGAAAATCATCACTGTAATACTCCACTGATCTGGGCTCAGTAACAGACACAAGAAAGCCCACTTAGAGTTTGCAAGATGGTACCTACCAGTCTCTCAGACTGTGAGAAACAATATTCAAAGGTCTGATGATAAGTGTTATACCTGAAGGAAACCAGGCACCACTCATCACTTAGCAATACCATCCCAATGGTGAAGCATGGTCATAACAGCATTATGCTTTTGTGGTGTTTTTATCAGCAGGGACTGGAAGACAAGTCAGGGTTGAGGAAAAGTTGAATGAAGCAAAGTACAGAGAGGTTCATAATGAAAACCTGCCCCAAAGCACTCTGGAACTCAGACTGGGCCAAAGATTCACCTTCCAACAAGACAATGACCCAAAGCAAAGACAATGCAGGAGTGACTTACTGACAACTCTGTGTATGTCCTTGAATGACCCAGCCAGAGTCTGGACTTGAACACAATTGAACATCTACACAGAGACCTGAAACTGGCTGTCTGCTTGCAGCCCCCATCTAAAATGACAGAGCTTGACAGGATCTGCAAACAAAAATGGCCAGAATCGCAAAATACGTGTGTGCAAAGCTTGTGAAGTCATATTCAAGAAGGCTCACAATTGTGATCTCTGCTAAAGGTGCTTCAAATAAGTACTGAGTAATGGATCAGAATACTTAAGTAAATGCGATGTTTCTGTTTTTTTCTTTTTCAAATATTGGCAAAAATTTGTAATAGTGTGTTTCTGCTTTGGTTTGAGTATTGAGTGCAGGTTGATGAGGAAAAATGGATTTAAATGATTTTTGCACAAGGCTGCAACATAACTAAATGTGAAAAAATTTATGGGTCTGGATATACTGTATGAAAATGGATTCCAATAGCCATTTTAACTGACACCGATACCAATTGTTTGGGTTCTGCTTATATGAGTTTAAAGGGACTTTCCACCCAAATAAACTGGAAAAATAAATTAATTACATTCCAAAAATATGAAAAAGTATTTTTCTTTAAAGAATGCATCAACTCTGGCATACAACAGTCCCAGAGCACTTCCAGGAGAGCATTTGTGAGGTCAGGTACTGATGTTGGACGAGAATGCCCGGCTCGCAGTCTCTGCTCTAATTCACCCCAAAGGTGTTCTATCCGGTTGGGGTCAGGGCTCTGTGCAGGCCAGTCAAGTTCTTCCACACCAGACTCACTGTCCTTATGGACCTTAATTTGTGCACTGGTGCACAGTCATGTTGGAACAGGAAGGGGCCATTCCCAAACTGTTCCCACAAAGTTTGTGCTTTACACCACTGCATCCGTCGCTTTGCGACATTACTTGGTAATGTAAGACTTGGATGCAGCCGCTCGGCCATGGAAACCCATTCCATGAAGCGCTCTTCGCACAGTTCTTGAGCTAATCTGAAGGTCACATGAAGTTTGGAGGTCTGTAGCTATTGACTCTGCAGACAGTTGGCAATTTCTGCACACTGTGTGCCTCAGCATGCGTTGTCCTCGCTCTGTGATTTTATGTGGCCTACCACTTCGTAGCTGAGTTGCTGTTGTTCCCATTTGCTTCCACCTTGTTATAATACTAACAGTTAAACGTGGCATATTTAGTAGCGAGTAAATTTCTTATTGCACAGGTGGCATCCTATCACGGTAGTGCACTTGAATTCACTGAGCTCCAGAGAGTAGTAAAAGCAGTCTGTTTGTAGAAGCATGCCTAGGTGCTTGCTTTTATACACCTGTGGCTATGGAAGCGATTGGAACACCTGAATTCACCGATTTGGAGGAGTGTCCCAATACTTTTGGCAATATAGTGTACTTATAACATTTATAACAGAAGGGCTGATCGTCAAGTGTGAGAAGCTCCGTAATTTTCTGAGTAATATCATTTGATTTTGCACTGAATTTTCTTTTACTATCAAGTACTTGCATTGATGAACTAGCGTTATTCAGTGGTACTGCAGCCTTTTTTATTGGAACTGATTTTTTTTTCAGAAACTCTTTATACCCTTCACTGTCTTGTCTTAAGGAGCGCAATCAAATTTGTTATGTTGAATTGTTTATTAGTAGATCCTCCTCATGAAATTTTAGTAGAGCAATATTTGCAAAATGTATTTCTAACGACATTAAAATAATTCCACACAGCAGACATTTTTCAAACTGTTTAGTAGGTGGGTGTGCAAAGCTATTTGGATCACCATTTTAAAGGGAATTTTCAGCAGTAGATATCAAATCATTTTTAAACATCGGCCGATGGCCTATGGCTGATTGTTTCTGTATAGGCTGGTACTAGTTGGCCAATAAAATCTCTGGGAATAACCAAGTAAGATATAGCTTTTCCAGTGTACCAAATGTGTTTTTCCCCTGGTTTCATGATCAAATAATACCTGAAACTCACAGTTTTGGGTCAAATTACATACTAATATATTTAAATGTCTTTTAAAATAATTTTGTATTGTTATTTTTGTGATGGCGAGGTTTTTGTTTACATTCCACAACTCTGACACAGAGGCCAGACATAGACTGTATTCTTATGCTAATTGAGTGAATTTAGGTTGTCTGTGTATGAGTATACTAATTCAGTCTGCTATACAAGGGTATGTGACAAACCTTGTGATACTGTGTGGCAGCCGTGTAAATGAGAACTTAGCTTAAAGTAAAAGGAATCTACATGTAGACTTCTGTCTTATATCCTAGTGTAATTTCCAAGCGTTCAAAACAGCAGGGCCAGCTATGAGCTGCATAGATGATAATTCATTATAAATGCCAGTATATTGTGAAGAAATTTATTTTTATTTCTTTTCATGCATAATCACTCACAAAGAGGCAAACCTCAGCCTGTCCTTGCTTGGAAATGACTGGGCCTTCTGTGGATGCTCCTTTTATACCTCAGCAAAATAGCATAATACCTTAACCTGTTCAAGACATTTCTGAACGTTCCATGGCCCTCATAGTGTGCTGTTAGCCCTGTCCCAACTGTTTTGATATTAAAGTTTTTAACTTCCAGTCTAGCATGACTACCATAAAGACCATAATAATGTTCTTTACTGATCACAATAATGGGACAATCTCCCTGCTACAATTTCTCTACAGAACACTGCAATACTTCATCTCTTCCAGAAGAACAGCCTTTAACAGTGCCAGTCAGGTGTCAGATAATACCAGTTAGGTTTCACTTCACTGTTTTACTGTAACAATGCTCTTTGCCATCCCTCTGCTTGTCTATGCTGCTAAAGCAGCTTTCTTTTCCTCTGTCGTTATACTTATTTGTCTGCCAGCAGTTCCAAGTAGTTCTATCATCATTATGCAACTTGGGTGTCTCAGATGCTATCCTTAGGTCTCTGCTAAGTTGTATCCTAACTGGTTTTCTCGTTGTCTGAAATGTTTGGAGGGTATAGATGTTTTCCAGAGATGCAAAGTCAGGGAGACATCCATCTTCTTACCTACAATTTTTTTAAAGGTTTTCTCGGGGTAATGAGTGTTATAGTTACGACTCAGATCCCAGTTTATGTTTAAATAATTGTTTGGTATTCATGCAAACAAAAGTACTTAGGAAATCCTTGGCTTTGTTCCATCTTGCTCTTCTGTGAGAGTGAAGCTTGGGGTTGGAGCACAGAGTCAGCCATATTCCATGTGTCTCAGTTTTTGGAGTTAAGGGTCTTACTCAACAGCCTAAATCTTCCTGGTCCAGGATTCAAACCAACAATCTTCTGCACGCACAGATTCTTAACACTGCCCCAAAATGCCAGGATCTGTGGGTGGTGTATGGCCTTGCAGGTTAGGTGTCTGTGATTAGGAGATCGCTGGTTGAAATCCTGTAGCCGGCAGGATGATGCCTCTATTGGGTCTTTGAGCAATGCCCTTAACCCCACTTGCTCCAGCAACACTTGTTGACCTTGTTATCTGATCCTCGCTTGTATGTCACCTTGGACAAAAGCATCGGCTGAATAAGGGAATGCAAATGGGGGAAGCCTGAGGCATAGCTCCATCAAACTTCCCCTCCATGAAGCAGGCCACCACTCATACTACAAACACATGATCCAGTTACTTTTTACTTAATTGATATTGGTATGGATATATTCACATTTAGCATTGCCCACCACAAGCCAAACTGCATGGATATCATTTCAAATTTTCTTATTCATTTCACATGACATGTAAACTGTAAGATTACTATTAACTGGCCAATTTTGTTAAATAGGTTTGTACGTGCAGTCTTTACAGCTATATTTTTATATACTTTTTTGCATAATTTGCAATTTTGATTTTTCACAAAGAAAAAATTTGGCAAATTATTATTATTATTATGTATAAAGCAACAGAATGTTTCATTTTAAACAATTAACACAGCTGTTTGTATAATAAAAAACAAATGATCAGCTAAGCAGTATCGGCATAATTTATCATTTAAATAAGCATTGTGCAGCTATACTGCTCCCAGTGGACAGACTTTCTTAATTACAAGTAAACACCAAGGCATATTGTCCTATCTCTTGGAGTGCAGTGTAGTGTCCACAAAGTAGTACTCAGAAATGTAATCACAATATTACATGTGGTGGCTCAGTGGATACCATTGAGAAGTGTTCGTCCTGTCTAGGGTGTGTCCTCTGCTTCTTTGGAAAAACTCCAGACTTTGATAACCCTGAACTGCATAAGCCCTTTATGGATGGAGGAATGGATAGATGATGGATAATAATTATTTAACATAATTTTGTTTCCAACAAGTAGAATAATTTACGTAAAATTTTTTAATTATAAATTGTATATTTCAAACCAAGAGTCTCCAGCACGGTAGAGTCATGTAGGCGCATTGTGCAAGATCCCCTGGCATCTATTCATCATCAGATCTTTGGATGATTTTGGATTATTAGGTCAGTTTGGGAGTATTAAAGACTAAGAAAATGAAGATAATAGTTCTTCCATGCATGAAGAGAAAGGCTCTGTGGGAAGCAACACCGGCGACAGCACCCTCAGCCTTAGATAATGGACTTGCTAAGTCTCTACCATCTGCTGTTGGTTTAATACACACTAAAGGTCAAATCAGCACTGGTCCTTTCCTCCTCTCCTCTTTTGATGACAAGATAGAGGGGAACAATGAATTTACTCATACCACAAAATATTCTTTGTGATTCCACTATGACAACAAGCCCATAAGAAAGACTGTTGACCCAGATATGCTATTCTTACTGCTTACGGCAACATTAGACATGTATCACAGATCAGAACACTATTCTTACCATTTCCCACAAAATGTCTTAACGGTTTTAGTTACTTTGTGTGTTTTTTAATGGAGTAAAATAGCATTAAATGCTATAATTCATTCACTTGTCACTCATTTGAATTTTAGAAACATTGCATATTTTAATGCGCAATTAAAAATAAAACTCATACCAAAACATACGTACGGCCATAAGTTGCTTACATAATTTCTTTCATTAACTACTATCAAAAGCTTTATTCAAATATCTGCAACATACCCAAATTAATGAAACAGCTTTTTACAATGTTCTTAGCATTAGATTTGGAGGAGGTGGTATTGGAATAACAACACAAGAACGTAAATGCAAGAGGAGCTGGGTTCACAGACAAAAATGTAAGTAAATTTGGGACTGATGCATCGGAACTGGGAGGGAAAAACAATATTAACTGAGGAAATTAATTTTGAGCCTACTATTATACTGATATGTAGGTTTCTGAGGCCAAAATAAGCCCAGTTAATGTCAAGCAGTGGCAGCATAACTTATCAGCTCAATCAGCATTGTGCAGCTGTACTGCTCCCAGTGGTCAGAGTTTCTTAATAACAAGTAAATACTCAAGCGTATTGTCCTCTTGGAAGAAATATATTTCTCTATTTATATAACGAATGAAGGACTGGGATTCAAATCAATAAAAATACATAGTGATGGTCTTTTCCACCCCCACCCCCAAAGTAAAATTATTTGTTCACCATATACAGTATTAAATGTTTTATGATTCTGAAATTCTTCTTTCACATTACTCATTTCTAAGAATTAAGCCTCTCTCTACTCCCATATTCTCAATTTGACTAAAAAGATTTTTTAATAAATCATTGTTATGGCTTACTACTGTATTTATTATAACATACTATCCATAAACTATTAGTAACTAAAGCCCTTATATTCTGTAATCATTAAATAATATGATTCTGTGTTCTGTCTTTCACAATGAGCTAAAAAAATGGACTGCCAGTATACAAATCCATGTAACTAACAAGAATTAGTGCTCATTCTTGGGTCATCTGGGCCAATTAGAGAGGGATTGTTCTTGACAGCATTTAATGATGTATTCAGCCACTACATACAAAACTGGTTGAAGTTCATTTACAGGTTTTAAGGTGAGAAATATTTTGAATTGAGCTAATTTGACTAAAACTCAGTGAAGGAAAGCCAGTATAAGACTGATATGTTGATGAATTTTAGTATTAGCAGGAACCTTGCAATCTTTTGGAGACTCTTCAGAGAAGCTTTTGAATACATTTACTTATATAATTTATGTCTTATCTGAGTTTAGCTGTTAGACAAAAGTTTCAGAGTTATCTAGACTCTGATGTTCTTCATACTATGTAAATAAAGATGGCTGGAAAATAGTACTGACAGATGGACCTAACCAATTAAAAACTGTAGAGGTGCTTAAATCCAAAATTCAAAAGCAGGAACATCATCACACGAAGGCTCTTCAAGTGAGGGAAACAACTTTTTGCAATTTTTGTGATTCACCTGCTCAGGCAAGTATATAATGGATTAGACTTCAGCAGGGGTCACAGTCACCCTGGAGCCTATCCTGTGGGGCCAGGACACTTGGGAAACGATTCGGCTAGGTCATTGTATGGGCAGCAGTCCTGACTACTGCACCATCATGCCACCCTTCGGCTTGTCACATTTAGTGTAATTTATTTAATGTTCATAAGGAACAAGATAAAGTGATGGTATTGAGAATACTGCATATAACTGATATCTATGAATGACCTGGACTATGGTATCCCAGCGCTAAAATATTAATTGAAAGTTGCAGAAATTTAATTTGATGGAATAATTATGACTAAAACATTCAAAATAATTCAAGTTAATTGACTGGAAAATGTTTAGGGTAGATTACGATTAACACTGTTTATATCCAAAACTAACTAAATACAGAAATTTATTCCTCAAAATTACTCATCTCACTAATAGAAAACAGTGATCCCTCTCTTATTATTATTAATATTATTATCATTGATGTTATTTTAGTAGCATAATTAGTAGTAGTAGTATTATCAGTAGTAATAGTAGTGATAGTAGTAGTAGTATCAGTAGTAGTAATAGTAATATTGCTATTCTACAAAACATAAAAATGGACAGAATTATACAGCACACCTACTATCCTAATAGTTAAGGCCCAAGAACTGCAAAAACATGCCTACAAGTTAGTCAATAAGTTAATCCAAAGTCATAAGGCCCTGTTTGAATTTCCTAATAAAGACAGTAATTGTTGATTTGACATCTCTTTTTTTTGGTAAAGGGGGCCTCAGAACAGTTTGTTCATCGGCTCTCCTTGAAAAACGTAAGCACCTTAGCCCCCGAAACATTTCTTTGCACTTGTTATTTATGGATTCCAGAGCAACCATTGGGGTTGATGGGACCCTTTTTTTGTAATGGGGGTAGCAAATTATGATGAGTTTATATGGTTAATAATGCAGACCAGAATACATATGGAAGATGCTTCTGATAAATAAGAACACTTATAAAAAAATGAATATTCTGAAATATCTTGAAAATAAACTGTAGTTTAAAATCTCTTAAAATCTGTATAAGCACTAAAAGAAACATCCAGCAGGTTCGCCAGTTGGTCACACGTACATGTTACTGATTTTGTTGATTTAGAGAACTGCCTGATGAGTGGTGAGCACTTTTGTCAGAATTCTCCTTTATTATATTAAACATATAATTTACTATTATATTATTATAAGGTTGCCACTTCTACGAGTGAAAATTTTATGTAGAGACAGATACATTTGACAATTTGATTTCATATTTTTTAAACTTGGCAGTGAAATTGCACTAAACTACAACTAAACCACTGGTAGTGAATAAAAATAACAAAAAAAATATTCCTCCTTCATCCTCTGGACATCTGGATGGCTTTCGACACCAACAACATTACGGCCACAGCTCCGCAATACTGCCTCAGCAATAAAATCCCTGAACATGGCCTATTCAGGCTCAATGTCCCCCGACTCCCTCTGGAGAGAAGTTCTTTAGGAGGTGTGAGTTGAAAATCTCCCAGACAGAGGCCTCCACCAGACCCTCTCAGCACACCCTTACTATATGTTTGGGTCTACAAGGTCTATCTGGCATCTTCCCCTGACATTGTATCCAACTCACAACCAGGTGGTGATCAGTTGACAGCTCAGCTCCTCTCTTCGCCCGAGTGAAGACTCAGATCCGATGATACAATTACAAAACTGATCATCAAACTGCCCCCTAGGGTGCTCTAGTGTCAAGTGCACTGATGAACGCCCTTATGTTCGCATATAAGTTAGCACAGAAGTCCAATAACTGATCACCACTTGGATTCCAATCAGGCAGGCCATTCCTCCCAATCACACTCTTCCAGGCTTCACCGTCATTACCCATGTGAGCGTTAAGGTCCCCCAGCAGAACGATGGAGTCTCTAGAACCAAGGTCTCCAAGATACTCTGGACTGGTGTTTGGTACGTAGACACAGACAATAGTCAGAGCCCTTCCCCCAACTCAAAGTTGAAGGCAGGCGACCCTCTCATCCACTGGAGTAATCTCCAACACACTGGCACCAAACCGAGGGGATATAAACAGACCCACCCCTACTCAATGCCCCTCCCCATGGGCAACTCCAGAGTGGCATAGAGTCCAGCCCCTTTCCAGGAGTTATCAGGTTCCAGAGCCTGAGCCGTGCCTTGAGGTGAGCCTGACTATATCTAGTTGGTATCTCTCTACCTCCCACACCAGCTCAGGCTCCTTTCCCACAAGAGAGTTTACGTTTCATATACCGAGAGCCAGTTTTGGTTGCCGACGATCGGTCCGTCGAAGCCCCTGGCTTCAACTGCCACCTTATCTACATCTGGCTCCCCCAGCAGGTGGTGGGCCCACAAGGGGGCGAACCCATGTTACCCCTTCGGGCTTTGCCCAACCAGGCTCCATGGGTGGAGGCACAGACACCAGGCGCTCATCTTCGATCTCTCACCCCAGGACTGCTTCCAGGGTATGGCCCTGGTCTCCTCAATCCAGGCACAGTAACATACTCCTTGGTTTTAAGAGTTTCTATTAAAGAAAAAAGTGAAGTGAAAGGTGTTAATGTAGAGCTGTTTTTGAATAGGACACAGGTCAAGTATAACAGTTTAGACTTTCACAAATGTTGAAACCGTAGTTTTCGTTTCTGATTTGGAATGAGAAGCATTTTTCTTGATGGTGATTAAGGAGGGTTTGAAGAGTATGTAATATTTATCTTTTATGTATTTCAAAACTTTGCATATTCAGGTAGATTGGCATATTTTCTCTCCATAAGGATAGCACCCAAACCTGATTGTGATCAAATTTAAATTGTGATTTGAAACTTATGAATATATTTTTATTTAACTTATAATTAAACATAAGCACTTTTTACATTTGTGGGTAATGCTGCCCAAAATCCAATTATAAACACTGTGAACACAATATGAATGTACTATTAACCACCAAAATGAGAGAAGTTTATAAAAAATGTAAAAGATATTATAGTCTAATGATATAGTCTACTGTAAAAGCAAAAGGTGCCAAGAATACCTGGAGCATTACTGTATTAGAACATAGCAAGTATCTCCTTAAAATGTCTGGGTATGGTAATATAGACATGCACTTTATCACTTTTGGTTTGGGAAATGTCAACAGACAGGAAAGGAAACTGCTGAGAAACAACAATGGTCCTCATTAGGTGCAGGAAGAGACAACAGTGGTGACATTCAAGGTTCTTGGACTTCCTCCTGCACACAATGCAAGGATTTAGTTTCATTGGATCAGATGCAGCCTGTTGGGTGTCATTTGATTAAAGTGTTTTAAGAATTTGTAGCATGTTGACACTAATTGGCCACGATAGTGTTGTATTTCAAAACACCCAATGTCCTGCCTTATCACCATTCTAACCATCACTTCAAGTGTTTATTATTTTGATGTATTATCTTAACGGATGAAATGTGGGACTGGTCAGTGGCAGACAGGGCAATTCCAACTCAGAGATCATGCAAAAATCATTCATCATATGTCTATTAAAATAAAATTACATCAAACAAATAATATTAATTTTAAAGGATATTCCAAATGTCTTCTTATTCCTTGTTTATGTACATCCACTGTATGGTGGTCCATATATAGTAATTTTCTACTCTCAGTATTCGGAATTCTCTACTCTCCCTTATCCTTGAGATTGAAATCACAATTTAGAATGAAATTTTCCACTGCAGAATTTGCACTCAACACAAGCATGATCACAATCATGTTTGGATGCTGTCCTTAGAGATAGGATTGGTACAGTTTAAAGTCTTCTGCTTTGGTGTGACTTAAATCATTGGTTGGGCAAATGAAATCGTCAAACAACAGTTCCACCAGAGTGAGAACCAGTGTACCACTTTTCACCACAGGTAGCTATATAATTCAGTTGATGATTCATTTTAATTAAACACGTTTTGGAAAATGATATTGAACATTTGAACCCCTGGTGCTTTAATTGCTTCATTGCTTGTCAGCTTCTACTCTGAAAACGTTTAGCTGGATGATGTATTGGAATACATCCTGAAAAAAACAGCTGGTGAGCAAAGAGATTCTTCACAGTTTTTATGTGAATTCATATTAGAATTTTATGTAGAAACATAAATAATAAGTAAATTGATAGTGCTCAGTAAAATGTCATGAGTCATATGTGTAAAGGTCCAATTCAATTACTGACAGCATATCTCATACTTTGGAAGCTGAAACAGACCTGAGATTAACTTTCAGTTGTAGTTGTGAAAAATAAATAAATAAATATAATCATGGTAATTGTGAGTCTAGTGAGCCGGGTTTGTTTTTTTTTTTTTGTCTTAGGACACTATTTGACTAGTGAAAAGTGGGCTAGGAGGAAGAAGGCCAGGACAGCTTACTGAAAAACACTTTGTAAACGTCACAAATCAAGTGCTGGCAACATTAAAAAAGAAATCCAATCATTCAAACATTTGTATTTGGTCATCATGAGAACTAATGGCCTGACAAATGTCATTTGTGAAGAAAAAATAGCTGCTACAGAGAGCAGAGGCTAAGCCTTTTGAAGATTTCCCTTCAAAATAACACAATTCAGCCCACCTATTATCCCCTTTTTGTTTACTGGCAAGAAAGTTCAAATATTTCAATGAGAGGATTACCCCTACTTGAGCTCGGCTGAGAGAGATTAATTGATATGTTCCTGCTGGGCTTTAACCAGGTGGCTTCAGCCCTGTAGAGGTTTTTGTGGGGGGGTGTTTTACTGAACAGTGAGCCAGAGCTACAAGCAGCCAGGATTGTTGGCGGCATGGCAGGCTTGCAAACACAAACTAAAAGATATAAGGCAATGCACCTTTTTGGATTTAAGTAGTCAGCTGAAAATGACTATTTCTACTACAGTTAGTGACTTCAAATAATGCAGATCAGGTACCTTCACAGTTGATTATCTATTTTGAGATAACAATTTGGAGATAACCATTTTGTATTTGTGACTGGTTGTCAGTTTTTTTTAGCGACGAATACATGCTAAACAATGCCTTTCATTGCTGTTCAGTGCTCAATTTATTTAGTTTTAAAACTAATGTGGATGTAGAATTGGACATTGGTAGGCCCGGGAGGGGAGGCATATTGGGTCGGTTCTGTTTTAGGCCTTAGGCAAGAAGTGATTGTTTTGAGTACTGTGTGACCTCGCTTTGTGATAGCTGCCTGCTGTTGGTTCCGCAGACCCTGAAGAGAGCTCGGACCTTGGAGACACAGACAGCGGATCAAGGGGGGGAGAAACCACCCGCAGGAAGACATTTGAAGCTGCCCCAACTGCTGCACAAAGAGTTGTAGCTTTATAAAGTAGTTGTAGTAGATAATATACTGTACAATATGTTACATGGTAGTGCAAATGGATACGTAATTGTTACGTTAATCATACTAATCATATGTAACTCCAAAAGAACTCTAAAAGCTGAAATCACTAATTTGCAGGATAGTAAGGGTCTTAAAATTGAAAATGAAATGGATATAGTGAATGAGTTTAATGATTATTTTACACGGGTGTTCACAGTAGAGAACAC
>JAODKC010000028.1:8195505-8208773 GCA_026777985.1 Mormyrops attenuatus
TAACTTAGCCTGGCTTGCACGTGGCACGGGAAGTATTCCAGAGAATACCACCGTGGATGTTCTGCTTCTAAGCTTATTATAGTTACAACAATAAAGTGCCGAGTAAAACACTAAATTAACACTTGCGTTAAGACGGAACTATTTAAATTACCGACAGCGTCCGAGTTAATCTCTTAAAAACTGATAAACCTTTCCTATCACCAGAACATATGGGCAAATATATTTAAAGTAAGCTTTACACTCCAGTACAATGTCACTAATGGTGTTTAGTCAATTGTGATGATGCAATTTTTCATAAAAACTCAGGAGTTAAGAGTTAATTTACTCAAAGAAAATAGTACTATATTTAGACATAGTTCTTGAGGCATGTCAACAACTGCATGACAGAGAGGTCAGTGAAGTACAGTACTGTGTCCCAAAACCCATCATTATTCTTTATAGTAGAAACAATATTAATTGATACTGGGATATTTTCTTTAATGTATAACCTTTAAATTAATGTTTAAAAGTCCTGTGAAAAATGTCCATCTTGCCATTTTATTATTGTACACTGTAGGTACATCGCAGGCAAAATCTATGTAAGAATATAAAATGAACTAAGTCAATACTTATAAATTAAGGTTTTATTAATCACTACATGTCTTCTAATATTATAGTCCATTTGGCTTGTAACGTATATGGTAAAATTATACACCATTTACAGGATTTTTTTCTAGGTTTTTCCATAAACCATTCATTCACTCTATACCTTTTAAGATATACTTTCAAAATTAAGAGAAACTTGTTGATTCCATGGATCCCACTGGAAATTATACTGTGATGTAATTTTAATGCATCCATACCTAGTACATACATCGTTGACCCAATTAGTTCCATTTTATCACTATGAAATCATGTAAAAACAAAAACATAAAAAATATAATATTGGAATATTATTAATATTATGTCATTTCATAGAAGTGTTTTTTTATTTTAGAGGAACTGTTTGATTTTTTTTATTGGTCTGTATACTTTCAATTTCAGTTAACTTTATTGATTCAGATAAGTGCAATAAAAAGCTTAGAAAAGAATGTTTTACCACAAGCTGCTACAGTGTGTCCAGTATGTCAAATATTCTAACCTTCAAAACCTTGAATCATAGACTGAGACTGAATTTATTGATCCTCTTAAACAGCCTGTCTTTAATAAATACAGCATTAAAACAGTGGGGATCTGCAGTCATGTTAGCTGATCAGGGAATGCTATTCAGTGTGAGTAATCAGACCAAGTTCAGGGTAAAGATCATCTTTCTCTCTATGCATCCTCAGAGACATTGGCTAGGCAATCAAGGGCAACAGTAATTGCACCAGTTGCTCTTGTGAAATCATAACTCACAGGGCCTGCCACTGATGGAAATGTTAAAATCCACCCTCTTATGGCCAGCTTTTCAAGTGAACACTGATTGGGCTGTTATCAACCTGCAGCACCTTTCACATGAGGATATCCATCGCATACCCAAAATCTGACTGCTGTGTATATTCAAGGGAAAAATAACATATTTATGATTAAAATTGTACAATGATAAAATGACCCAAACATGAAAAGCGTGCAGTTTTTAAGTAAAAATTTAATATAAAAATGAATTTTTATATAGGCTTATTTTTTCTGTTTTAGGCAAAGTAACCAAAAGGAATATTTAATACATAGATAGATAGATATCAATAAATTACATTTTCATAAATATTGCTTTCATGCACGTCAGCACATCACACACGCACACAAAAAACTGATATTGCATTAATACCAAGCTCAAAATTAATTACAGAAGCATTTTAGTAAAATCTGGTATCCGATTTTAATCCATTGTTAGTGTATCAACAAAGGCCTGTTTCAGACATGTGATGTCTGTTATGTTTCATTCTAACTCTAAAAACAATATGATTTTATCTAATAAATTTTGCATTCCAAAAAATCAGGGGCAAGGAGTTGAAAGGGCAATTAGGTGACATCATAAAATGGAAAGAAAACCATTTTAAAACACCAAAAGACAGCAGTCCAGAAATGACCAGAGCAAATTTCTCATTGTTAAATTTTAATGTGGCTTTTAAGGGTTGAGTTCACGTATGAGAGAGATGGAGTCTCAGGGAAAATATTATTATTGATTCCATCATTTGGATGTAACCAATGCCTTAAGTAACTTTTCAGGTTTTCATTGTCATCTTCATTTAAAATTCTGGGTGTAAAGTACAAATTGTTCTCAATATACTCACAGGCACATCTGTTGAAAGCAAACATTAAAGATCAGTAAAAACAATCAGTTCAATACAAGCGCTGCATGTTAAAAAATGAAATGGCTTTGTGAAACATTACAATTAATAGTCCTGCAGTGGTATATTTTAAAATATTGATCCATTACTGTGTGTAAAAAATATTTTAATGAATTTTTGTACAGAAAAACACCCAGAGTATAGATAACACTGGGCTACGGTATGCTACTTTATTACCGGGCACTCAAATATCTAAGGGAAACTCACCAGCAGTTCTCTATACAGGTATATGGATATCTACAGGACCTGATGATATATTGACTTCTAACATCTGTTTAATACAGGTTTTTCTCTCTCAGGATATTTTGACAACATATGTGTAAGCCCAAGTTTTGCTTTCTGTACATCTTAATTTTCCTGACTTCTTGCCATGCACCTGGGTAATATGAAAAAAATGCTTGTCTGCAGGGAGGTACATATTTTTGGGATGGCTCAGCAAACCACACCAATTGTCATTTTCTTTTTTTTTGTCAGAGATAAACATTACTATTACAGATAAATTAATAGCTTTTTTCTAGTCACAGTTCTAATTATATTTCTCAGCAGTTTGTCTTCAGAAATTGCTCCCCTACATTTACATAAACATTTGTAAATGTCAAACACATTGCAGTTCCACAAATGATTTAGACAGGTGCTGAACAGAATTTAAAGGGAAATGAGATTAAGAAAATAATCTTAAATACAGCAATGACAAATCTGAAATCCACACTGCTCCTCTAGGGCTGTGAGAGGTCATTGATAAAATCTGCAAATCTGTGAATTCAGAATAATTAATTTCACAAATGAGGCATGATGCTCCCACATAAAGTCTGTTGACGTTCTCGTACGCAAACAAACAGAGAAAAACGCTGGGGACTGTGGGAATGTTACTGCTGTGCTATGTAATTTCAATAAAAAATATAACAGCCCCTATAAAAGACTGAGTAGATTAAGTGCAATTTGATTAATTTTACATGGCAGGCTTCTCAAAATAGTTGATCCATAGAATTTCATGTAACATTTATACATATTCATATGGTATGTAGTTTTTATATCCATTTATCCAGTTTATACATTCATTTGAGAATACTTGTTAAACTGAGCAAGCAAAGTGAATTAAAATGGCATAATATTTTTTCTCATTTGTCTCCACATACTGTCTAAATTTAGGTGATCATTTGAGTGAGCAACTTTTCACTCTTGTTATACAGTAAAGAATAACACCTTCAGTTCTCAACTGGATTAGCAGAACCTAAAGAGCAGGATGTTTTAGGAATAGGAAGGTTTTGTTACATTCATTTTCAGGTCAGATAAGATTTTTATTTGAAGAACAGCGGTTTTAATGCATATCAGTCAATTCAAATCAAATTTGAACTTTTCAGACACTGACTTACAAACCAGCAACAGTAACCCGAGCTAAAGTATTACATCTTCAGCACATTAAGAGAACTTCAAGAAAGCCAACCAAAGAGAAAGTATAGGTTCATGTTTCAACCCGCAATGAGTGCGAAAATACCCTCAATTTGATAAAAATATTATAATGCAACTTTTCTAGTCTTAAATTTCGTCCAAGTCCACTTGAAATGAGCACTTGTTTTCCCATTATGGCTTCTTTAATCAACTTACATCTGAGTTGTCTCGCTTAAAGATCACTCCATGGTATTGAATGTTCGTAGTCTGAGGTATGTGTTCCACTGCTGAGATGATGAAATAACACAACAGTTTACATATTTCTAAACCTGATCTGATAACTGATTTAAAAATCCATACCAACAATCAAATTTCCCTGAAAATATATACACACAAGTCACCGTTGAGGTGACTAAAACGAAGCAAATCTGGTTTCAGGAAACAGGAAGCAAGCCAAGACTAAAGAGCATAGATCAAGCAGCAAATGGGCACTCGTCGTGACCGGGAAGGAAACCTATCTACCCCAGGGGACAATTAACGGAGGGCATGGAAGGCAAGTGATGGGGAGAAGAGTGTGTGTGTCTCCCTTCCCTGCAGCTACATTAAAAATTCAACTAGGGGGAGGGATCCCCTTTCATTATCTTCCTTGTTTCTTGCGCCTCTAATGACAGTTGTTGTAAACATACATTGATAAACAACATTCGGTGCTTGCAGAGCTTTGGTTTAGTCAGATAGAACTATTTTATATTCAAGAGAATTTTATTTTAAGCATTTCCTGCGTTGAAGTTTGCATCTTCTGTTTAAAATCATCCTATTTTTTTTCCCTTTGTGTAACATGGATTGCGCAACTGATTATTTTAAAGCCTGAGTGAAAAATAAATTTCCAGGACAGGCATAAGCATTTGTGCTTCTTTGAAACATTCAGCACTGACATTAAAAAAAAGGAAAAAGTTAACCTACTAGGCAGGTTAATAGCACTGTAATTCTGTTAAACAGAATAACAATGTAAAACTTCTCATGGATGATATGGCAAATCAGTAAAAATGAAATAAATTTCATAAATAAATGAAAAGACTCTGTATTCAAGTATGATCTATGAATGTGGATGTTGTAAACTTGAAAAAGTTGCTGCATAACTGAACAACTGGTGACTACCAATGTAAGGGAAGTAATGTATCCAGCAGCAGCCAAATTAGCTCCACGACAATATAGTTGTTCACTGTTAGAAGCAAGTACTAAGTGGTGTGCATTCCAGAATATGGTGCATCCACTAGTCAATTTTATCTACTGGGTAGCCCTTAGCCTGTGTCCTTTGCATCACACAAGTGTGATTTGTCAAGTGTGGTGAATAGTTTGTTCAGTAGTTTGTTCAGTAAAACCCAAGTTCGGTGTTCCACCCCACGGAGTTCTTAAGCCATTTTTCAATTTAATACCTGATTACTCAAAATTACACTCTATTGTTCACTTCCAACAATCCCGGAGTATGCTTTGTAACTCACCTTTGACCTTTAATGATAAGGTCATTCTCCCGAAGTTCTATCCTGTCACAATTATTTCAGAAGCATCTGTTAGTCATCTTAGTCACTTGGTCTCCTTCCAAACAAGTCCCAAAAATCACACCTCTTTCAAATTCGCTACGCTCTTCTGCAGTAATCAGAATCATTTATACCCATACATGCTGTAGTATTAACAGACGTACAGAAGACCTTGTTTTCAATATATTTAGTGACATTCCATTTACCCTTTTCCTTTCTATCTCAGTTCAATAGCTGTATTTTACTGCAGGCCGTTAGCTGTAGTCTATAAATTTTAAGATATATAAGTAGCCCTGTAAATAAATGTCTTCAATGTCATTCATATTTACAAACATCATTCCACTAATTTTGTGGGAATTAGACAAATACTTTGATATCAATGATTTCCATTTAGTGAAATTTATTTTCTATATTTCAGGATGTTTTTTTTCCCCATACAATGGAAAAGAAATTAAGAAATAATTATAGCTAGAAAATTTATCGCATTACTGCATAGCATTAATTTTAAAGGCATAACGCGTTATTATTTCTTTGATCACCTTAATGCATGCAGTATTTTGAAACCTAAATGAGAGAATAGTATGAGCAAATACTTATAATAAAGACCAGAAATATTAGTGTCTGTTTAATTCAATATTTTATTTATTTTATGTTCATTTGTCTTTGCTCTAGGATGGTTTTTTTGTATGATGCTTGGATTGTAATTTGTATTGTATTTGATGTTTGATTTGTGTGATTTGTGAAATAAAGGAGAGGAGGAAAAAAAATTCAAAATAATTCGAAGCTAAAATCAAAACATCCAGTTAGCATTTCACAAGGAAGCTGATACAGTACTACCTGTTTTGTTTTATTTTAAAAAATTGACAGATGGAGATATACATAGGATAAAAATATTGCAATTTGCAGTATTTCTTTTATTTTATTAAAGGCTTATGCCTTAAAATCTTAAGGTCTTTCTCCAAGTGCACCTTCATGGTTGTCAAGCTTCTGAATGTAGGGCCATGTTTGCCAAATAGGTTTTGGATTTTACATGAATCACATGGTTGGAATTAAATAGTGTGTCGGTCTGCCTGTGGAGTACCTACAATTATATGTACATGTAGTTAATGACATTAATCGCTATGGTGTGCGATTAACAACAATAGCTTAACATTGCTAAATTTAATACAATGACCTCTCTTGACTTCTTTCCATTTGTGCATTTAGCCTTTTCAAAAGCATCGAGATTCAGCTTGTTTTTGCTTACAGATAGTATTTTGGTTGGAAATGAATATCTGTACATCACAAGTTTAAATTAAACCATATCATTTCAGTATTTTTTCAAACTAAATGTCAAGTGGTGAGAGACAAAGGACTTGTAGGCAGGTGTTTAGGTGAACAAAGGTGGTTTATTGAACTACCTGAGAGCAGGGAAACAAAACCATGAGGGAACAAAACAAGAAGGCGAGTACGGGGAAGGACACGGACATACAGGAAGAGAGACGTTAATGACCAAACTGGGGCTGATGAGACAAACAGGTACTGAAATACTAAGACTAACGAGGGGTAACAAGCAACAGGTGTGGCTCATCAGGGATACATTAGGGAGGAAACAGGAGGGTCAGGCGAACATGACGTAACACTAATTTTAAAAATCAGAGAAAATTAATATGTTACAGTAATGCATTTGTGACAATTGACCAATATTCTCTCATTTGTGGTAATTCTACATTAATTTAGGGATTTAATATGTAAGTATTTATGATCGTAAGGTTTAATGTTCGGTGCGATTAATTGCAATTAATCGCTGAAAACTGCGATTCATTAGTTTTTTTCCACAGTGCTAGTAATCATGCATTTAGTACATACAAAACAGCATCCTTTAATGGGCAAATATAACTGGTCTTATGTTGTAGTTCCTTGTCAACTGAGTTCTGGGCTAAACAAGCCCTGCAAGGAATCAAAGGTAAGACTAGTTACAAATGCATGTATTATCTATATATCGTACACAGTCATGACCTGTAGCCATATAACAATAAAATCATGTGACCGTACAAACATTCATGTTTCTGAATACATTCATACATCTGGATTTTTCAAGTAGAAATAAAAAAGTGATAATTCAAATGCAAATATAAAAAACATTATAGTTTAAAAGTTAAACTTTTTCCACAGTCCTTGATATAAATATTTTAAGACAATCTATACAAATACAATTTTAATATTTTTACATTCTTGGAATGTTATTGTATTGTATTATAGATGTACTATTACTACTAATAGAACTACTGTAGTAACATTACTGTTTGCTGAGATGTAATGTATTTACACACACAATATCATTATCATAAGCACACAAATACACACACTATGTCATTCCTATAAGCTTAAGGCCAATTTAGACTCACAAATGCGCTTTAAGAACATGTCTTTAGATAGTAGAAAGAAACCACACAACCTGAAGAAAACCCACATGAAGCCCCATACCACCCTTGATGCACTTCCTTGCAGTACAACATGTGCTGAACAGATAGCTAATCAAAAGAGATTATGAAACAAGGAGCACACTTCTTTGCCCCCCCGCTTGGCTCAAATAGCTTGCTTCATTTCATAAATTCCAGCATTTGGTACTCCAAGTGAGAGACTTTTCAGCTGCTTGATTTATTTTACAAGAAATGAGAAGCCAGGCACAGTAGATGATGGCAATTTTGTTGCAATCTGTGGAAGACTTGAGGAAACAAAATGAGAAAGATGAGGAACTTTGGATACAAGATATACTTTGTATCAAGGTTATCCAACCACTAATTAGCCTAGCTAGGAAGATAAATTAAATATTTTCTTTTTACATGGCTTATATGTACTTGTATTTTGTAACATATAAATAAAAGAAATGTTAAAATTAAATAATTGTATCCTATAAACGTACACTCCTTTCTAATTAACTCTGCTGTGAGTAAAGTACAACTGTAATATGTTAGTAATCATGATGGCTTCCAAGCATGGATTTCATACAGTCCAGTAAACAGAATTTTTGAATCTCACATAAGAGTAGAAAACCAAAACTAAGAACAAGGTGGACTTTATTTCATTACATGACCTAATAGCATTCTTGCCTCACCCGTTAAATTAAATACTTTCCAAAGTTAAGGCCTAATTAATGTGAATATATTTTACTGTTATTCATTTCCTTGTATTTGCTATTGTCATATTAGCGAGGCCAGGCATGTGGGTGTTTTTCTCACGACTGTGGATGTCTTTTTACCTGGAGATTTCTGTTGTCTCTTTTCAGATTATCTCGAAGAATCTAATTTCGTTTTCTCTTCATCTATAAGCCTGTTTCCCTTAACTGACTGGCTACAGTTGTGGGGTTCTTGATTGTACTTTGTTATTTGATATATGTTCTTGAATCAGAATGGGGTATCTATGTTAAGCATAATCCTTTTAATGAAATGTTTGTTTACGCAATATGACATGAGGGGCCATGCTGTATTTCATCAATAAAGTCATAACAAAAGCTTTTTGTTAACTAATAGGGATAATCACTTGCAATGCACTGGCAGCTAAAAAACAACTCCATGCTTAGGATCTACTTTGATAAAGAAATGAATGGGATGAACAACAAATGATTAGCATTGGATTCCTTCTAAGTGAAGCAGCAATATACTCCATGCAACAAAACATGTGCCCCACAACATCTTAGAATAACCGTAGCATCCTAGAGGCAAGAATTTAGAGAAGAAGTGCAGTGTTTTAGGTAGAACTGCACATCCACATCACGCTTGTCAAGGATTAGGTGTATACTGAATCATATGACCATGTGACAGTTCTCCATTGTTTGTGTGTCCTCAGCCTGTGGCCTTTAACACCGCAATTTTGAATTGCTAAGGTAAGGTAAACCTATTCTGTGCAGGCCTACATAAGGGAAGCATGACCTAACTATGACTTAAGTGACAAATAAACTTGTTGATTTTTAGAAAATTATATATAATGTGATATGATCGAAAACCTCCTTCATAAAGAGGTTTTTGACTAGGGGCAACCCGGGGTATGTTTCTCAAAAACATAGTTGCTAACAAAGTTGGAACTCAGTGGTTCCAACTATGTAAGTTGCTCATGGGAGCTTTTTGGAAAAGTTGCCCTGGCCTGCAAAGAACTAATTCAATCAAAAATGGTCTGTCAGAAACAAAATCCTTATTACTGTGCTGGAATGTTATTATGGCCTCCCATATTTACAAACTAAATCAATTTATGTGTATTTATTATATATAATTTAAAAAGTTCATCTTGACAGCATCTTTTGATAAACTAAATACATGTGTTCTTTCAGATACGAGTCTTTAACTTAATGAGTTTCTG
Organism: Mormyrops attenuatus; assembly: GCA_026777985.1. Classification (NCBI taxonomy): domain Eukaryota; kingdom Metazoa; phylum Chordata; class Actinopteri; order Osteoglossiformes; family Mormyridae; genus Mormyrops; species Mormyrops attenuatus. The sequence goes on from JAODKC010000028.1 coordinate 8,205,071, forward strand.
TGTATAAAGGGTGAAATTAGTACTATTTTACCTTATAAGCAAATATGGTAATTTTTCAAATATGAGTCTAATTTTATGACTAACAATAGCTGAACGTGGGGAAATCTTATTATTTCAGCAGTTTTGATTAGCTTTAATTAGTTTGCTAGTTGTACTACCATCCATTTTTGTCTGCACACATGGGTTTCAAGTTGTGTTTCTTGTGTGCAATCTTGTGTTCAGCGCTTTTCCCCATTGGAATGCATGGCAATTACATCCCCTACCTATATCGTTTCAACTTATAAGCCATTTTGCAGAAATGCATTCATGCTCATAAGTAAAGGTACACCTGTATATAGTTCTTTACTATTTATAGGGCAGGCCAAATGCAGATGCGCGTCTTTATAAACTAGAAGCTCTACAAATAATTATATTGTTTTTTTGTAGTTTGGTGTTGGCACTGCAAGGAACTGGCATACCATACTCCTCGTCCACAGCATTGTGTCCTGCTGGAAAAGCAAGGTGGATGGATAGGTGGATTTTTCATGCTAAAAGAAAGAAATATCATATTCTGTACGAAGATTTAAAGGTCAGAATTTTATATTCAGCTCTAGATTTCAGAGGAAGTTAGTGTTCATGAATTTCAGTACTAGTACGAATTCTTGCAGCTGCATTTTCTAGCAGGTGGAGACACTTCAAGGGAGCGTTTCAACAGCCAGATAGCAGAGTTATACAATAATCTAATCTTGAATTAATTAATGCATATGCCATCCATTCTGCAAAAAGTAGAGGCAGCATTTCCTTGGATTAGACTATAATTTATAGTAGAAACAAAAGAAAGCCACATATATTATACATTAAATGTTGGACTTTGTCCATTTAATAATCATAAACAAAGAGTTAGTTTAAAGTTTGAGAATATATATTTGGGAGAATTAGGCCCACTAGGTTTTTATTATCTGGGTTCTGCAAATGAGAATTTTATATCACCCAAACTCTACCAGTTACTCATCCCACTATTGAAACATATACATGTCTTGTGCATGGTCTCAGAAGTTAGCAAATTGTGTATCTTTTCCATAATAGTTATATTTAAAACCATACTTTATGTGGGGCAGAATATGCAAGTAGAAGACCAGAGGGATTTATGTCAGTTCAGTGTCAAATCTGATACAATGTAGAGTGCCTGTCTCTTGAAAACACAGGTGGGTCTTGAACCCCAAAGTACTGGAAAGGAGAGATGTTCAAAAATGAGAAGAATTGTTTCTTTGGCAAGAGTTAATTTGAATGTTTCATTATATGGATTTGACAAAATTGATAATTATTTTAGATATCGTTGTTAATGTTATAAGTACAGAATGTATCACTTATGAAATAATTAATTTCTCTAATTTAGAATAATTTGCAAATAAGTATTGGTGATCAGTATGTATACTGCCAACATTGACAGTACAGCTTAATGAATAAAATACTTGGATCATTATGTTAAAATTTTGCCATAAAAGAAATTAAAGTAGCATGGTGTTGCGGTGATTGGCACTGTTGTCTCACACCTCTGGGAACAGGGTTTGAGCCTGCAATGGGTTGGTGCCTCATCATGGGTTGTTCCCTGCCTTGTGCCCGTATTTTCTGGAATAGGCCCCGGACCCCCTGTGACCCTAAATAGGACAAGCAGTTACAGAAAATGGATGGATGGATCAAAGAAATTGACTGTTGCTGCTATATAATAGGTTGGTTAGTTGATTAGTGCTATGATTAATCAGCAAATAAAGTGTAAGGCAGCAGTTTCTGTAAGCCTTCTAAGTCTAGGTTTGGCCTTACTGTCATCACTATGAAGTACTGTATGTCGACAGATAGTGCTTTCTTTAAGGTCATTTTTTTCCAGACAAGATGAAATATATCAAATTCGCAACATTTATATTTCAACCTTTGGGAAGTCTGCTTGAAGATATGTGTGGTCATTATACGAGGGAGCATTTATTTTAAGTTGGACATTTTTATTTTTAACGGGTGCCACTAAATTAAGCTTAATGTGTTTGTTTAACTGTAGCATCAAATCAGACAATCTTTTATCTGATAATATGTCAGTTGTGGTTGTGCTTAGAGAGATATTTTGGTGTAATAACCTACTTTAGAGAGAATATCAAGTAATTCATCATTAAAAATAGGTTATGAGCCAGGAGTCCAGTTGGCAGTGGCAAGCAGAAATGATTGACAGTAAAATCACTTGTGATCTGCAAAATGAAACACACACTGCAAAACTAAGACTCTTTTCATATTTTAATTTGTTGCGTAGCTAGTTTATTCCTAAAGATGTTGCTTACACATATTCTGTGGAGTTAAGTTGCCCTCCAGAAACCTGAACTTATTCCAAAGACAAATCCGGATCTTTAGTTAGGATTCAAGGGTTTTATTTGTAACATGCAAGGTATACAGTCAGACTATAACCTGCAGTGAAATTCAAGGTGGTGATCTCCACCAAAATAAAAATAGTAAAAGCATTAAGACAAAGAAAGTAAAAATATAATAAATATGTAATAATAAAGGAACAGAGAGTTATGCTGAAAACAAAAAAAGACCAAAAATGTGCAACACAGTTCAAATAAAGGGCGACGAGTATTAAATAGGGAGCAAATGTTAGATTATAGCTGTCAATTAAGTAATCTGTTTAAGTAAACTACTTACAGTAGAAGCTCATCCTCAGCTCACTGAGACTGCAGAAGCACTTTCCAGACCTCAGCCTGATAAAGAGGTTGTTGTATGGGTGGGTTGTGTCCCTGCTGATTTTGGCAGTTCTTCTCCTCTGTTGTTTGAAGTAAATCTCCTGCAGGGAGGGCAGGTCAGTCTTGCAGATGTGTTCAGCTGAACATACCACCCTGTGCAGAGCTTCACGGACCAGGGCAGAGCAATTACCAAACCAGGCTGTGACTCCCATGGTGAGGATGCTCTGCAACCCTCAAGAGTAGAAGGTTCTGAGAATGACTGGTGAGACCCTGAACCTTAGCAGCTGCCTAAGATGGCAGAGCCAATGCCTGGCTTTAGATCTCCCAGTATATTATTCATCAAGGTGAGGTCCTCAGAGATACAGATTGCCAGATATCTAAAGGTATTCACAGTCTCAAATGGGCTATATGTACAACTGTCTAAAGTCCACCACAATCTTCTTAAAGGTGCTGAGCGAGTGGCAGTTAGCCTGACAACACTGGGTCAAACGGTTCTCCTCATCCAAGTAGGCCATCTCATAGTTTGGAAATCAGGTCATTCACGATTGTGTCAGATTTTATTTGAGCTGTTTGGTCACAGAGTTGTGTGTACAAAGACTCCGAACACAGCCTTGAGGGTCACCAACATTGAGGGTTATGGGAGATGAAGTACAGGATCCCACCCTCACCACCTGGGGTCTGGGGTCTACCTATGAGAAAATCTATGACCCATTCACATTCAGATCCAGTTTATTAAAATAGCAAAAATATGCTATGGTTAAGTGAAGTTACCAAATGGCCCATAGGTGTGCATGTGTGACTGAATGTTGTGAATGGTATGTGAATGTGCCCTGGGATCGGATGGTGCCTCATGAAATGTTGTACCCTGCCTTGCGCCCATAGCCTCTGAGATAGGCTCCAGACCTCCTGAATAGGACAAGTGGTTGCTTCCAGCTTTAGAGCCGGAAGTGACTGGGGAGGCAGGAGGGTCCTTGGGCACTGAGGAGCCCCCTCCCCCCAGG
>JAODKC010000028.1:8208873-8232158 GCA_026777985.1 Mormyrops attenuatus
AATAGTCTTCCTGCTAGTGTAGCGCAAGCTAAAACCCTGGGTTCCTTTAAATCTGAGCTAGATAAGATTTTAACAACAGCTATTAGTTAGGTTCTCCCCAAACGAGCTTGATGGGCCGAATGGCCTCCTCTCGTTTGTAAATTTCTTATAAGATGGATGGATGGGTAAACTGAAGCAGATCAGTGGTGGAACAGATAATCTTTAACCAACCTCTCTAAGCACTTCATGACAAAGGAGTTCAGGGCAACAGGGCAATAATCATTTGGACAGGTGTGGTTGCGTGTTATTGGGACAGTAGTGGATTTTTTTTTAAAGGGGGTAACACCAGCACTTGCGTTCGGTCGACACTACTACATATTTTTTGATCCCCTTGGTCCTCTTGGCAAACAGAGCAAACAGGTGCAAGAAACACAAAATCATTGTGAGATATCACGCGAGAGGCTGCTGAAAAAACTTTTGCCATCTTCCATACCAGCACTGTACATATAGTTTATGTATTTTTGAGTTACTAAACGTTTTGTGTGTCATCTGCTGGCCTTCATGTGTTCTCTGTGGCTTTCAGCAAACTTTGCCAAAAGTTTCCATTTCATTTTTTATGTTGACCCCTGCGATATTTCAAAACCCCGATGGAGAGAATCGATTGTTGCTTGAACATTTGTGTAAAAAAAAACCCAGCAAGCTGATCAGTGCAGGACCACAGAACATGTCAAGATATATAGTCCAGGCCGGCTCCTTTACTGCCACTCGCTTGCCGCAGGGACATGCGGACTTCTTGCTCGGTGACCATAACCGCATGGAGGAGATCATCCAGAGACTCACTCTGGGCTTCACTGGCACACGCAACCACAATGTCACCAGCAGCATTCACAGCAAAGCGAATGAAAAAGGTGTTCATGCCTTCTGCCTGCGAGGAGTCGACACATGTCACAGAGAGGGGTTTACCTCTGCAATGAGTGATTGTACTGAGTCCTCGCCACAGGCCTTGAGCGCCCCCTGAGTGAACCTCACCTTGTACCTCCTCTTCGCATCCTTCACAGCTTTCCTCAGACTATAGGAAGCCGCTTTATAGTTGCTACTTACCTAAATTGAGTGTTATTTTATAAGGCCTAATCTCAGTACAATCACTGTAAATTTTGTTTTACTGTATTATTGACAAAGTATTAAATGTTCTATCTTGTTTATAATGAAACACAGGACCAACAACATGGTTAATTAAAACTGTATTAATAAAAATGAGTGATGTAAGACTTATATCTACAGGTTTCACAGCAGCACATAGTAAAGCTGGTCTCTTTGACAAGCTAACGTATCAACTAGTGACCACCAGGGATTATGCATGGCAATGCATATTACCCACCCGTATTGAACCCAGCTGAAAAAAACGAAGCACATTAATTACTCATAAGTTTTAAAGTGGCCCACGGATGAGAATAGGGAAATGCAGGTGAGATGTTAAATGATTTGATTTGTGAGGGGGGGGGGGGGTGTCCTGGAAGCATAATCTGCTATTTACTATTTTTGCCAGTAGATGGAGTGCTTGGTGTCACTGTATTGTAGTCAAAAACAAGAAGACTAAAAGCTTAATATTTCTTAAACACAATAAACAAGGAAAAAAGAATGTTGTATGGACTCCTAGAGCAGTTGACCTAGATCATTATAATTGTAGTTATGATGAATTATTATGAAGATCTTAATAAAGATACATTTTATACATATTTAGGTCATTTGATTACTGACCTATTATCCCAAGGTTCCTAGATTTTTCAAGAACATAATTGCCATTATTGTAACTAATTTTCTGTCTTAAGAACACTTCATACCAAAAACTTTTTTTTCCTATTATACACCAAAATGGATATAGTCAAGTTACCTAGCCTAGTACTTCATCTTCCATAAAATGTAAATTTAAATTGTAATAAAACTATTTCTGTCCCCTAGTGTAAAATTATTTATTTAATGTAATTTAGAAGTTATTTGTACTTGATTAAACTTGTAGATTGTTGCAAATGATAAATGCTGTTGCCATTCTTTATGGAAATAGAATTTCCAATATCAAAAACTATGCAAAAAAGCTTATGAAATGTAAAAACAGTAAGTTCCATGAATCACTCTTCTGGTAAAGTGTTACTTAAATGCATGTCAGACTTCTTCTGTGCAAGAGTTTAGTGAAAAAAAAATATTTTCAGCACTAAATTGAAGACATTAAAAATTACTCCTCACATACCTCAAAATTTTGTACAGTTGCTTGGGATTAGTAAATTATTAAAAGACATTTTATATATAGACTGGTTGGTATCTTATTACTGTTATTATGTTTTTTATTTCTTATATTTATGAGTTTATAAATTTAAATACAATAAATATCACCATATGATCAAGTATTGATTTTATTCATAAATTTATATAATGCATGTGATTTTAAAAAGTAAAAATGAACTTTTTGTGAAATTTAGTAATGGGAAAAGCAAAGGTCGAAGAGGGTAGGCCATGACACATAAGTACATGCAATTGTTTTGCATTCTTCTGTTTTAGGCATGATGTTCCTATCTGCTTGACCATAATGTAATGCTCAGTGTGAGAGATGCTGTTTCCCTCTCAGCATTCACAACAGTTTCAAGGGCTTCATTGCCAGAAATCTTAACGCATCATCTCATCTTCGGGTTTTATAACCTTCAACTCACTGGAACAAGTCCTTTAATGTTAGAAAGTTCCTTAGTTTAGAAAGCACATAGATAATATGTGTAAGGTATATGATTCAAGTTGCTTGTTTTGTAATGTAATTTAAATAAGTCTGATATTTATGAATTTAATTATAGCTTTATTTGACAGTGTTTCTAGATAGACATACATTCAATAGTTTCAGTTATGTAAAAGTGCTATTAGAACTAAGTAATAAATACAATTTTTACAAGAGAAAACATCAACATCAGTCAGCTGTTTAATTGTTGTTACTGGCTGAAACGGAGAGGTAATTACAGAATTTAAAACTTTCATATTGTTCAATTGTTGTGTAGTAGAACGAAAAAGAAATCAGATGGATGAAATTTTAAACAAAAGGCAGAAATAGCCATGTCGCAGCATGTGTAGCTGTTTGTAACACTTTTTCTACAACATATTGAGTGTGATTCAGAGGACAAGAGGATCGATTGCTTTGAAGAACATAGCTTGTCCCTTGCTTGAGTATCAGCTGACATTTGTTTTCCAGCACACTAACTTTCCCTTTTTCCATCCATCTTGGTAATACTGCAGTAATTGTGTGACTGTGAAATATACACATACTGGCAATGTGCATCTTATTGCAAACAAGTGTGCTGACATGTTGTGGCTGGTGGTGTGTGGGGGTTGTTATCTACTTCTCTTAGATCAAGATGAAAATAACCCATAGACAGTTGGCTGTTGATAGATTTTGGTGAGGTGTTGATTTTGGGGGGAGGGTACTCTCTGTACACAAGCTTGGCAAAATATTTTGGTGGGAAGTCATTATTGGAAGAGGCAGATAGTGAACTGTGTTTTTTGGAGATCAGCAGGAATCTTGATCTGCCTATACAAGCCACAAGCCCCTTGGTGCCCATCGAGCCATGCTGATATATTGCCAAGCAATGGGCAAATAAGCAGGACAAACAAAAACGCTGCTTTAACCCCCCACCACCCCTATGAGTGCAAACCCGACCCCCACCACCAGACCAGAGACAGCCTCCTCTAGCTCTGTGCAATTAAACACTCCATCTGTCTGAGAAGCCTTCATAGTCATTCTAGTATATTCACACGCTTCTCTAATTTCAGTTCTTTAAAAAAAAAAACACTGAGGGCACAATGAGTCTTATTGCACAATAGCAGCAGAAAACAAAATTGCAAACAAGCTACAGATACATTTTTAAAGGATTAATACAAAATGATATTATATATATATACATATGTATATATATATATATATATATATATACAGTATGTACATTTATACACACACACACACTTTGAGGATTATATAGTTGTTTTCACATATAGAGACAGATATGCAAGCACAGACGTAGCTTGCTACTTCAAAAAAGAATGTTCTTTGCCTGATATCTATTCTTTAACAAAGTGTGAATTGAGGAGGGCTGGGAGCCAGATGGGGCAGACTTATCAGGTTACCTGTTATAGCAGCACATCTGCCAAGGCAGTCAATCACTGTGATGTCTTTGACAGGTCGATGGAGCCTGAGCAGGAAGGGCTAATGCAAAGGGAAGAGCGGCTGAGGTGGTTCTCCAATAATCACCCCACTCCTCTCTCTGGGGTTTCATCCAGTTCTAGTGTTGGACTTGAATTTACTCAGACTCCCAATTCTGCCTGGTCCTAGATGCTCAAAACAGTTCAGTTGCAGAGGCTTGTGATGTACCACCAACACAATGCATATTTGCACTGTTTCTGCATATAATTTTTACATATTTCATGCTGTGATGGTACATGCATATATACATCTGTTCATAAAATGCAGTTCAAGAATATTTACATTTTTGTGCATTTGCTTCGGACAATGGAGAATGTGGGATTTAATTTAAAAAACTGGTAAATGTTTCTAGGAGAAACTGAATATTTTTATATGTATAGATAAGCAGATCTGTTTATTTGTAATACATGATATAGTTTCAGAAATGATAAAAATATAAAATGGGTATGCATGCCCATACGTGAAATATACTGTTTTAAATTCTGTTGCTGCTACTCTGTCTGGGCACTCACTGTTCTCAATGCCAGTCAACACACATACCTTGACATTTTTAGCATTTTTCCAGGAATACAAAAGATAGGAAGCAATGATATTTTTTCTCCACAACGTTTAAACTCAAACAGCAAAGTGGCCTAACCTGATATGAGCCCAGCAAACTATAGAGCAGGTATTTTTAATATTCGTATACTTGTAAGTGATTTGTAAGTGCATTGTGCCCAGACAGTGTCTGAACTTTCCTGTCAGCTACTTTAACAGCAAATAGATAGCTTGATGAATTATTCATGGCTGGCAATTTTCTCCTCGTCACTGACTCATCAATCATAGGTGCCTTAAGACCTCCGAATTGGCCAGTTGAGTTGCATTTGCAGGCACTATTATAAGGGGAGAAATAGTTACTATTACGAATCTGACAGCTCAGGTGGTGGTAGCGCAAAAATTCCAATTGTAACTATAGGCTGTCTCCAGTTTACTTGCTGACCAATAAATGGCCTTACAATCTTGTGTTTTTTTCTTTATGTCTTTAATATGCTTGCTATTGAAAGGCATGTAAGCTGTAGCAATGAGGTGATTCTTTTTCCAAACAAAGGTGTATTTTCATAAAAAATCAATGCAAATATTTGCACTTTTTTGTCTTTTTTGGTACAGATAGAAATTCTTTGGTGAAAAGGCCCTCTTTAGAAGAACGATTTGATACATGATTGCATGCATTTACCCATGTAATTGAAATAATGAGAGATGATTGCTTTGAGCTATTAGTCATAAGTTCCTGATCTTTTTGTTTAATCCTGGCATCAGCTGTCAGCCTGCTCAGTGAAGCTTTGGGAAGATGCACTAAAGATATCATTTGCATCACCTCAGACTGTAATTTTGCTGTTGTTTTTTTTTTCTTTCTTTTTCTTTTTTTCCTTCAGCTGATACAAGCTTTATGTTCCATATAACTATCCCTGGAGTGTAAGGCCTATTGTATTGTTTAGATAAGAAAGAAAGATGCACGGGTCTCACAGTTAAAATCCACAAAGAAAAATAAAAACCTTTTACAAGCGTTTAAAATTTCATTCTTTCATTCTTTCATATGTACCTGTTGGACATTGTTAATGCTTTGTATTTTATATCGTGAATAAGTATTGGTGTTACAGATTACATTAGTATTATATAAATAGAAATCCCTGTTGCATGAACACAACCTGTCCCAATAAAAATCGATGAAATACAGGTAAAAAAAAAAAAAAAAAAAAAAACCTTGTCGGATAACCTTTATATTTTACAGTTTTTAGCCAACATAAGACAAACATATGAATTAGGCTTAGGTCTAATAGTTAAGGTTTTTTTTTAAGTATCTGTACCTCAAGCAATAACACTTGACCATTTAATAGTTGTTTGTACAAAGAAATTGTACTTGAACAATTTTGTCTTTGAATAGTGTTGGTTCATGGTTTCAAAAATGGTTTTCATCACTGAAAAAATTATGCAAACTTATTCCTTTATTATTATTATTATTATTACAGTTGGATATAGTAAACGTGTAATACATTTTGGAAACCCTGCACATATTGCTGATTCAAGGTCTTGATCTATTTTAGAACATAACAGTCATCTCTTGTAGGTTCTCTGTAGCAGTTGGTCTGTAGTTCGCCGACACTGCAAGAAATCTGAAACCGGGTGGTCTCATTTGCTGTGTGTCATGCTGAAGACTACAACTTGTCAATTTGTACTCTTCAGGTGGTAGGAAAATCATATTGTGACTCTGAAACATTGGGAATCATTACTTTGATTTTAGCTTTTAATGTCCTTTATTCTGGGGGAGAGATCCATAATGTGGTACGGTATCTGGTCTAAAAGTATTGTTATCTGGAACCTTTGCATTTTAGAGAAAAGAAAAAAATGCCCCTGTGTGCTATTGTTCAGCGATACAGGGATTTCTCAAAGCATCTGGCAGCCTCAGGCAGAATTTTAATGCTCAAAGCTCCACAGAGGAAACCTGAAAGGTATCTTGCTGTTATCATGTAACACTCTTCTAGCTGTAATTAAATAGAAGTGCTGGGCACAAAGCAATTTTGGGCAGAGTAAATGTAGGATTTTTCAAAACCAGTTACAATTTAATTGAGCCATATCAATTTATTTTCCATTTGAAAATGTCATGTCTTTTATAGGAGCTAACCAAATTTGCATCAAGTCACAAAATGTTTTAGAACGGAACAGAACATATGGAAAATAAATATATAAGTCTAAATGGCTAGTATTTATAAAGCATCAAACCATGACTTGTAAATGCATCATGCCCTTACAGCTATCACTGTAGCTATGATATTTGCTGAATATATTCAACACCAGTGTCACTCAGTAAAAAGGATCATTAGTTCTGTCAAGTCATTATTAGTTTTAACATGTGAGATGGACTGGTTTCAAGTACAGAATTTTTTTATCTTCCTAACATTAACCTATAATTCTGATACTCAGGCAAATAATTGGCCTCAGGTGATTTGCTCCTCACAAAACAAGGTATTAACAATGCACAATGTGTATCCATAGTTAATCATGTCTGTTCTATGATTATATTTACTAAATTAGACATCAAGAAATTGTTTGTTCATGTCATTTATGGCAACCCAGTTCTTTGAGTAATTGATTTCAGCCAAATAAAACTGCAGACTAACAATAGACTGCAGCAACACTGCACACAGATGATGGAAAGTAAGCCTAAGTGACAAAGTTTTGAACTATGACCTATGAAATCCAGTTTACTCATGGTAAAAAAATCATAATTTCATCAGTTTGTCTTTGTATTGCTGGAGGAAATCATATTCCTATAATAATGCTAGACAGGGTAAAGCAAAGCAAGTGTAAAAAGGAGTACATGAGGCATGAATTTATTTTTGCATATATGACATAATTCTCTATCAAACACCAGCACGCAACATCCTTTAATTATAATGTGTTTTTTTTAGCTTTTATAAACCTGATTAATGACTAACCTGAAAGCCAGAGGACCACTCTCATTTTTAATGTGAATTGTTCTGTATGCATCTGTTATTGCTGTTCAGTGGCTATGGAATGATGGTCACTACAGGCTCAAATCTGAACACATCTTTGAGAACTGTGTTGTAAAAGAAGTCCAGGAAGTCCAGTGTCCTCCAAGCAGGAGGGAGGACAAGGTATTCGGGGCTCTGCATCATCAGAAATAAGGAACCTGAAAGAGGACACAAATGCACTCTGAGAAAGGGCAACAGCGCTATTACCGTGAGATGAGAAAAGTAGATACTATATGCAGTTTATAACAAATTGCTTAAATAAAAAATGGCAGATAATGTAATTGTTGAATATGGAAATAGAGTTGAGTTACCAGCAAGGGCCCTGCCATTTCACATTAAGGTACTTATATTGAATTTCAGTAAATAAAATGAGTTACTGACAATAGAATCATCTTTAATAACAGAAATCTAAATTTAATTAAGACACTTAATTATGAAAAAAATGCTTAGAACTTGCCTCAGTCTAACTTTAATAGTGATAGTCACTGTAACAAAGGAATATGTAACCCTATGACATGGACAAGGAGAGGAAATGTGACAGCTGGGCAAGTGCAATTTAAACCAGTTTCATTTCTTTATCATATCAGTGTATTATGGTCATTTACTTAGCAATATTAAGAAGTACCACAAGAGGGCTAGGACTCAAACTAGTAAAGTGCATGTTACTAGTGTATGACTGTAATGCTATGAGTCACTAGTGGGATTTCAACACAGATTCTCCTGTTTACTACACAACAAGAGAAGGAGGAAATGACTAAGTGAATATAACCAACCAAAGTAACCTCCATAGACCCTTAATACAATTATTATGGAACTGGTGATACCACCATTTTTTCACATGTGCTCATCTAAGAAAAGGCTCAATCTTAATATAGAATTAATATGTGTCGGTCCCATTCTTAATTAATATTCTTTGAACAGATGGATTAGATATGACCACAACATTTTTAGTGGACAAGCCTGGACGCATTTCACTAGAATATTAATTGTTCTGTCTGATGCATATGATTTAATTTGCATCCCAAAAGTGTAATTCTTAATATAAAGCACTTTGTCACAGATTGGCCTGATTGCTTAAATAAAAAAGCTAGCAATGGTTGTGACAGGTAACTTATGATCATAAGTTACCTGCCACAACCATTGCTAGCGACCTCCAAATGGAAATCATTTACACCTAAAGGCTATCTATCTATCTATCTATCTATCTATTTATCTTATCTCACTCTCGGCACAGTTTCTTTGATCAGTCTTGAGTTTTACGTTGTTGATCTCGGCTGTCTTCAGCGATTGTCATTTATTTGTTTGTTTTTTTGTTTAATCTGCTAATAAATTGACTTAGCAGGGCAGGAAGAGGACCTGGTACTCTGTATGCAGTTTGAGGTGTATTTGCCCCTATCTCTGTTCCCTGCACTGAAGTTTATTAACATAGTCATATTTTTTTTATTCTGTCCCATGGCTTTAACATTGTTTTCTATCTCAATATACTGCTCTGTTTTTTAAACAATTTACCATTGTAATTATATTAATAAACCTTTATGCAGCTAGACGTCACAATAAAACTTTACAATGATTCTGTTTTTTAATCTTTGTGTATTTACAATTGATAGCTTAGGATTTTGAACATTTCTTTTATTTTGCATCTTGTACAACCAAGCAGTCAATGAGCCTGAAGCCTAGAGGGCACACACAATTCAAGCAATTTAGAGAGAGCAATCTTCTCAAACCATATGTTTCTAGACTGAGGGAAGGTAAAAGGCAAACACTCAGAGAAAGAGTGGAAATCAAACCTATGACCTGAGAAGAATGAGGCCACGGCCCTAAGTACATAACATTTGGGAATGTTCCGAATGCTGCTTATTGAGGGGATACAAACCCAAAAGAGAAATTGTTGATGGTGTTAGTCTCAATTTTTGTCCAAAACAGACTTAAAAAAATTGCAATTTCCTTATTTGAAAAATTTTCAGTGTCCTGATATCAATATCACTTCCCATCAAATCTACATGCAGAATACGACCAGGACATCGATGAATGCTGTAATCTCAAGAGGATGTAGTTTGATCTTAGACAATAAAGATTTATTTAAGTGTTTTTTATTCAAAATATTGACATGCAAAATAAAGTACATTAGTTATGATTAATGACAAGTATATTTGCACATCCTATAGAAAAAAGTAAAAAATCACTAAATTCTGTTTTAGACATTTAGATGTCTTTTTTGTTCATGTTTACGTCTTATGAAGGTCAAGCTTTCTCAAACACTTTCCATGTAGCGCATTTAGTTGATACTTTAAACTGTAATATGCAATAATAATAATAATAATAATAAGAAGAAGAATCAATTTTTCATTTTATATATATATATATATATATATATATATAACCAACTGTCTGGTTGGATTCAATATGTCCAGTATTATTATTCATAAATTAATAAATAGAAACATTTAATATAAATTGAAATGCATTAATTTAAAGGTAAAGGCAACTCCTTTTCAAGATATAATTGTAATTTATGATTGTTTGGCTACTACAACCTTATTTACATTTCACTAAAAATCACTGAAGTTTGCATCTGTTTTGGACTACAGCCATGTTATCAAGACCCTAAGTTTCAAAATTATGAGATGTAGCAGATAAAACTGGACTCCATGTAATTTAATGCAGGATCAGCCTTGTCACAGTCACAAGTGCAGGGCATGGACTGAGAGGTGCAATAATCCCAGTGACAGCTCTGGCCCCCAAGCAACTCTCCAACTCTAGCTAGAAAAAACTGATGTTGTTGTGAAACTGTTATCTGCCTCACAAGTATTTAAAGTCATTATCGCACACTATTTACAAAACATTCCTAAAGAAGAGCTTGACATTTGACCAGCTATTTTGCTGATTGTGTTCAATGGAGATGTCACTATTTTAAAAGGCGCTTCGGAATGTGTGCAAACTTTGCCAAGGTTTCAGTTATCATGTAGCACTTACCAAAGTGTGAGTAGCACAAGGAATAAAGGGAGATGAGTCACTTTCAAATTCTTACTTACTGTCACTGTGCGAAAAGGGCACATTTCTATTCAGTTTTAGTTTTTAGAAACATAAACTATTATAGACCTGTGTGGCTCAGTGGGCTGTGCCTGTAATCAGAAGGTTGCTGGTTCAAACCCAGCCTCAGCATGTTTGTAGGTCCTTTAGCAAGGCCCTTAATCCCCAGCTCCCTGGGCGCTGCTACAGGTGGCAGCCCTTCACAGACAACTTACTCTGCAAAGAGCAAGTTGAGGGAGGCATAAAAAGAAAATTTCTGCACAGGGATCAGTAATTATTATTATTTTGACCCTCATAATCACTTAATCTTTATAGATATTGTTAGAGTTGCATTTGACATATAAATATCTACCACAAAATTGCAGATCTGATTATCTTTTGGATAAGGAATTCATATTCAGTTGGTTCAAATTTGTTTCATTCTTCAGAATAGTCAATAAAATCATTTAGAGCTAGAGGAATATATGCTCATTCATGTTACTGCCAAGCTGTGCACCTGAAAAGAAAACACATTATGCCTGGAATAAGGAATAAGCAATGGGCATCCCCATATTTAACAAAGCATACAGCAGGAACTCAAAATTTACTAAAGAATCATGTTAGGATGATTCCCCTCAACACTGTTACTGAATGCCCCAAAATTGAGGCATGGAAGCAGAGCTAACTTGCACGCTGATCATCTTTAGTCAGTGCTGCAATCTTTGGCATGAGGTAGTGCAAAGGGTGACAGGTAGGGAGAAGAAATATTTGGGTTAACTTTGGTCTCAACTAACAGCAAGTTCTCATACTTTTTAAATGTCAGGAACTGTATTATAGCATTTCCAATATCATTCTAACATCATTTAGCACATCTGGGAAGGGCTGTTGCCAAATCTTCTGCTTAGGACTGTTATTCCAGGTCTGTTGGATTGGCCTGGAATAGGACATTCTTTCATTGTTAATGGGTCCAGGCGAACAAATATGGGGACAGAGAGGGCAGCAATTCTGTCCACTGCTCGGGGTATGTAGCTAACATTGCAGATAGAGATGTAGTGTGGGCCCTCATGTGGAAGGACAACCTAAGAATGTCCAATCTGAGGATTGTGAAAGGGATAGAAAAAGTGATACATCTGTAATCCCATCTGATTCCCTGTACATTTGCCCTGCCAGAGACACTTGCCTGAGTCCTGTGTTTGTCTGGTCAATTTTGGAATCATATGATGTTGTGAAAGCACTTAGTATATGGTCAGTTTAATGTTGGTCCAGTAGACAATAAGGCAGAGGTTAATGACTGTTCAACAGCAGAGGTCGTGACCCTGGAGGAGTTGTTTGTGTAGACAGAGGAAGATCACTTCCAGTACCAAAACATTATAGACTACTGTGCCCTAGCCTGCATGGAAGGTGATATCTGAGAAAAAGTCTACAGGCTGCCCCAATAAAGAAGCAGACTCCTGGAGATTTTGTGTTAATGAGTGAAGCTTAATGTGGCAAATCAAAGACTACTTTAGAATGCCTAGGATTAAGACCTCATTGAAAGGTCTATAAAGGGCAGGCTTATCATTGATCCTGGGCTTAGCAAATGCAAGTCTGTTGACTATTGAATGTGAAAGAATGCCTTGTAGCTTGGACTATAATCCTCCCACACCTCAGTATCATGTACATCCATGCCCAAGAGGAAGGGTTAATTTCATTTCATCTAGATCTTTTATTTGTTATCTAGATCTTTTATTTATTCTCTAGAATAACTGGGACCTCACTTATCAAAGTTACACACAAAAAGATGCTTGAAAGTGCTCCTGCAACTTTTTGTGCATAATCCCAGATTTAGCATACAAAACTTAAGGGGAAAAACTCAGGAGCAGGTGTATGCAACATTTTGGGGAAAAGGCGACACCCCTTGGAAAGCAGGGAACTGCAAGTAAACCATCTAATTGACCGTGCACATGCCCACAATTCATATCACCAACCTGGTTTTTGATGTGAATCTAAAATCTAAAAATGTTAAGTGGGATTTAATATTTATCCATTTATTTGTGTAAACCAAAGAGTACCTATTTGCCATGGAGAACTTAATTTGCTCTTTCAAATATTACATATTACATCCTGTCACCTCTTCCCATGAATTAAAAATATATGTAATTGTCATTAGTTGCACTAAGTGTGAATTAGGTATCAACCATTCACATGAATAGATTCACATATATCAGAGGTGGCCAATCTTATCTGCAAAGGGCCGGTGTATATGCAGGTTTTCGCTGCAACTCCCTAATTAGGTCACTAATTAGAGGACTGATTGGCTGA
Organism: Mormyrops attenuatus; assembly: GCA_026777985.1. NCBI lineage: Eukaryota > Metazoa > Chordata > Actinopteri > Osteoglossiformes > Mormyridae > Mormyrops > Mormyrops attenuatus. The sequence continues at coordinate 8,221,924 of JAODKC010000028.1, forward strand.
AGAGTCCTCACACCTGGATTTGAACAGCTGACCTAAAGGTTATCCCAAAAACCTGCATACATACCAGCCCTTTGCGGATAAGATTGGCCACCCCCTGACATATATAAATAGCCAACAGTAATGAAATGCAATAAGGCATTCCTGGTAGCAACTATCTAAACTGAAGGATTAGAAGGGAACAAGTTTTCATGGACCACCAAGATCATTTTTACTCATTTATTTACTTTACACTATGTGTAATGTCTTTGCACTTTGTTTTGCATGAAATGTATTGCTCTACATATTCTGCTGCTCTGTGCACAAGAAATTCCCCTGGGAACAGTAAAGTTTATCTTATTTTGTCAAAGATGATGCCTGGCTTGTGTGCAGAATTAGATTTCCATTATTTTATGTTTATGTGCTGACACGGCTGGACTGGCCATCGGGAGTACTGGGACATTTCCCAGTGGCCTGGCCTGCCATTCAGAGTAGACATTTTAATAATCAGTTGGCAAAACAAACTACAAGGCTCTCAAGTTTCATCAAATGTTTGGATGACATTAGATTACATTAGGGGTGAAACGTGTGTCTCACGGTCAATGCGTGAGACTTCAGACTCCTGCCTACCACATTCATTGGATCTTGCTCTTACACTTCCACTTTTTCTGCACTCCATCTGTGTGCACATCCATGTAATAATGTGCTTGCAGCAGGATCACATGCATTATTTTGGAATTCACCCAGAAACAAGAAAAAACAAAAAAAAATTCTGATTGGCTGGTAGGCAGTTATTAACTCTATATAACTCAGAACAGCTATGAACTCAGCAGAAAACTCTGGTCCGTATGCCTGTGCCTCATCGATGAATTCTCTATAACGGGAACATTGGTGGGTGTTATCCCTTACTTCTCAGCGTGAGAAATGCAAGGTGTGGTGTGTGAGCATGTGAACTGGTTGAAATGTGTGAAAGCCCCGAAAGCCTTGAACTAGTTGTTTTAATGCAAAATGCACAAGCATGGTCCTGCTCTGTGCCTCTCAGTTCGTGGTATAATCTGCCTTTCATGATCCCCTAGCGCTACGCCACCTACGTATTGATATTGCATCACAGCATGTATTGATAAATTAAATACCATGTATAGTTCAGCTAAATAGCTAATTTGCACTCTATTAGTGAAATGGAATCATGGAAAACGAAAGGCAAGTAGAGGAAGCTCCCTTGAAGAGGATGCTGAAAAATGTTCTAAATTTACTGACTTTTTTATTCCTGATTTGTCAGTTCTATGGTATATTGTCCACTTCCCCATTGACATAACTTGTAAGAGATAACATACAGATATAAAAATCATGCACTACTTATTTTTATTATTAATAATAATAGCCTAGTTGCTGTTACATAAACAAAAATGAACAAACACCCAATTTTTTATCAATTTTAGCAGCTGTAGAAGTCCTGTTATTGACTGTGACGCACTTGTCAAACAAATGATCTTGTTTGTGATGGCGGGCATGATGAATGACAGACAATTAACATAGTGGCTCTCAACAAACACAAGACAAAGGGAGAACCAAAAAACAAATAGACTGTGAGGGGTCAAAAACAAAACAGGAAAACAAGAATCAGCTACAACTAACCACAAAGAAAACCAACAATAACAATACAATTATGAAGACATGTGAGGACCGAGCAAGGAGCAACTAATAACACAGGAACAAAACACACAGTACACACAAGGCAGCAGCCACAATTCCATCAGCAGAACCAGGAGCAGAAACACAGGGATCTAAGCAATGGCAAACACAGTGAGTGACTGAGGAACAAGGGCAAGGGCAGGAACTTAAATACTCAGCCAACAAGGGTATGATGAGGGACAGGTGTGAGTCATTACTAATTACACAAATACTAGTGATTAGGGCAACAAGGAACAGGTGAGGGTAATTAATAGGACCTAAGGAGTTTAATGCAAGGAATATGAGTAAAACAAAACGTTAATACAAATTTAAGTAGACACAGGCCGGAATGACCAGAACAGATACAAAACAAATACCTATACTACAAGAGATTGACAAAATAACCAAGGAGAAAACCAGTAAATATCCAGAGTTGAGGCTGTCTCCTGCCAGCCTCAAACCCATTTAGCCAGACGACAGCTCAAGAAGCAGTGGAACACACTAAGTACTACAAGACTAGGGGTTACAAGACTGAGGAGGGAGCAGGATGGCCAGTGACACCTGCTCGCTAAATGGGAAAGACAAGAGAGAACAGGACAAGGCAGGGATAGATCCTGAGACTTATTGGTTAACAATGAGCGGCCTCCCAACCACCACAAAAATTAAGTTTCTCTGCTAACATTAATGGTTGAAGCCCTTCAAAGATGATTTGCAGTGGACTTTCTCATTCAAAGTCCATAAACAAGAAACCTCTTACAAATAAAAGTGATCCAAAGAACACATGTTCATTTCATAGAATAGGAAAAATGAATTCCACACCTTCTGCGCACCGACCATGCCTTTTGCGCACCAATGAGATGTGGATAAAAGCAACCATGGAAAGGGTTCCAACACCTCTAGCAGGCATGATTACATGTTAATTTATGTTATACCGTGGCACTGTCACATTCTTTAATCTGAAGGGTATTGATTCATTTTCTATAATCACACACAATGTGCCAGTAAGGTGAATTACAGAATTAAATCACAACCTTTAAGTCTAACTAAGACGGAACCATGCAAGAGTTACCGTGTATGGCCAAAAACTCAGAGTCAGAGTGAGGGTTCCAAAGGCTTGATTATTTGTTCAGGCTTGAAATAGATCAAGCAAACCATAAGTCCGATATAAAAAATAAATAAAAACCCAAACAAACTATGTGCAAAATTTTATCAATAAGGGAAAAACAAAATTGAGAAAAACCAAAAATGAACAACAAATCCAGCAAATATGCAAAACATACCTAAAACCTGCAAGGCCAATATATAAAGCAGTGGACAATGGTCAGCAGTTTCTAAGGTCTCAAGGTTTGACCACCCCCCCAAACAGGACAGACAAATATATAAACTGGCGCCCAGCACCAGAGGGAAGCACACGAAATTCAGTTAACACATAGATGACACTCGTGTTCACATATGCCAGTCCATGTGTTAATATTATTCAGTCCATTCATGTGCGGCCACACCCCAGCCGTCAGAATTACTTAACAGAAACTTTCAATATAATGTTGTGTATGAACCCTTACTTAATCGCTTTCATTTTCAGACATGAACACACACATATACACAGTTGAGAGCAAAGCTGGGGGTCCGAGTGCAGGGTATGGTTATTTATCAGGCGGCCATGGAGAATTTCATGTGACTTCTCTTAATTCAGTTAGGTTCATCAGGCCCACTGATTTGGACAACAGCTAAGTGACCCAATTAAATTACCCCACAATAATTTTGCTGAACAAATGAATCACAGTATAAATATTATTAAAAACTTTCCTTACATACTCTCCTCACCTCATGCAATTGAATTCCCTCATGATAAATTTCACCCGTCCCCCATGATACATTTTGCCAACTGTCTACCCTGCTAGGTTTTTCGCCTCCTCAGCCATGTATTTCAAAATGTGCAATGCACGACCCTTACATATCTGTTGGTTTATACACAATTTTCAGTTTAAATTTATTTCAGCTCTTTAACACATATTACAGGATCGTCCCATATTAAAAATAAAAAGCTGTGTCCCATTTTAAACCCACATTGTTTTGTACATCCACCCCACCCCCTTGACAAATTTCATCATCCCCCACTGGATCCCCAGCCTCAAGAAGCCTCCCAGTCTAGCCCTATATGCTGATCTGGGCCTAGCATTAGAGAGACCAACCACTCAAACTCAGGTTATACCTGTACATATACAGCTATATGCTGGGCCCACTGTTGTTTGTTATATGGCAACAGGTGCCTACCAGAGGGTGCTGTTATACTAAATAGGGACATCTCACCAACCTTCAGCTCCTTCATTCCTTCCATATTGGATGCCATGACAAAACTGGCCAGGCGCTACATCACATTTTCTTACACTGTGAGGGAACAGACAAATGTAAAAACTACATTTATAGCCAAGTCCACTTCTCCTAATGTAATCAAGGCAATCGATTACACTCACAATGCTATAAGAGCACCTTATATCAAATTTTATTCAGAAATGCCATACATCATTTGAGGCAGTGAAATTAATGCTAATCAAGCTGCTTTCATCAATAAAAAGCCATCATTTTACTGTTACACAAGTCATCTGTAATGTCAACATGACATTAACAAATATAGTAGCTTGACAGCCTGGGTCAGTTCATTATCCGTTGATTTTAAATATCATGTACCACATCAATATATCCGAAGCACTCTGGAAGTACACCGCATAATAGGACATTGCCTATTATACATGCCATATGCATGTTGAAGTTTGAAAGTGAAGCGCACTATTTGCCCCTAACAGTTACAGCACACTAGCCTTGTACAAGCAAATTGTTTCTTTCCTTATATCTTAAGATTCAACCACTTTTTTAATATATATTTATTTTTGGTATGGTGCATTCTATAGAGCTCACGTAATGTACTGCAGCAGCGATGTGTTATCTATTTTTAGATTAAACCTCATTGCCATTGCACAAAATACAAGTTCCCAGACAACGAAGTTGCAATTTGGCATGTGATCCGAAAGTGCAAAATAGTGTAAAAGTTCTAGAAACGGCTGATAAATAAATCATTAAAAATGTACATCTGTATATTTTCTTGTTTGTGGTAAATGTGCTTAGCCTCCAAATATTTTGTTATGCCTCTACCACTCACTGTTCAGAATTCCTTGTTTTGGTTTGTTATTTACAGCTGTTATCATTGGACCTTGCAACCAGAACAGATTGATTTGCATATTATATGAGTGAGCAGTTTGTTTTCATTGACCATTTATGGTTATTTGTGGGCGGCAACTGGGCAGAATCTCAGTCTCGTGCATATACGAACATTTACAGGATACATCAGATTTATCAAGGGGAATTCCAAATGTATGTGTGTACAACCAATTAGATAAATACGATTTTGTTTTGTGCCAGGCAGTGTTCTGTTTTTGTTCGTACACATTTTTATCAGGTTTCATGGATGAGGCCCCTGGTATCACCACTAACTCGTCCCAAGGTTGATTACTGTGGTGCACGCAGCAGCTACAAGAGGCACAAGGGGAAATGTTGAAGATTATCAGCTGAAGGACAGCACACAAACAGGGCTTGCAGCGGCTGAAACAGGCTCTCCTGAAAATCACGGCTTTAATTTCTGCTGGCTTTAACCTGTATTTCTGTCTCTATAAAGGTATCATCCAATTTTTGTGCAAGAAGAGGAGAGAGTAGAAACCTTGTCTCAACATTTTTCATCCGACATAGTAACTCAAACAAACAGTTATTTAAAACTTGTGTGGTTGAATGGGGGATTAGCTTAAAAATGCATCTGCAACAGCAAAATTACTCACAACATGTTTCTCATAAATCGGCAGACAGTCAGATAGGTGTGACCTAACTGAGTTGTACATTTAGCTGTGGCACATGGCCAGCTCCAGCAGAGCAGAGGAATCTTGCGACAGCCAGTTGATGACTGTTTGGTGAGTGGGAGTGACTGGAAGTGCAGGTCAGAGTGATTGTTAGGTTGTGTATGTACTTCTGGTACCCAAAGAACCTGAGGAGAATGTGCTCCCTCTACCATCAAGCAATAGTCATTCTAAATTGTCCTTGGGGCAATTTGTGGGACGCTATCCAAATAATCTTTTCAGCTGATCTTTTATTCTTTTTACTCTGTATTTTCCCCCATCAATACCCATGGACACCATCAACTGTTTAGAAAGGCATTACGTATTACTTGAATTACTTAAATAGCTCTTTCTGCATTATTAATAATATTGAATGAAAAAATTAAATAATTCAAGAAGAAACATTTAACATTTAAAAGGTTTCATTCATTAAAAAAAGCTTTCATCCTTTTGTTGGATATTTATTTTCTTCCATTAATGGGCAGCACAGTGTAGCCAGAATAGCATAAACAGTAAGAAAAGCTTAAGTTTATATTTTCCAAGAATTTGTAGATATGTATTATATTAAAGAAAACCAATTCTTTTATATCTTGAAATGTTATTGGTATAGTTTCAGTACTACATCTAGAAAAATGTTGAAAAATAAGATAATACTTTCTACATTGCATTTCAAACTAAAAAAAATAAACAAATAGGTACTCATTTATATCAATCACATTTCAAACATATTTCAGGGACCTTTACCATTTATATCAATCACATTATAAACATATTTCAGGAACCTTTACAATTTGTGTAAAATATTACATAAGATCTTAAGGTTAAATATAACATCATATGACATTCTTCTTTTAATTTCCTCACCCAAAGAAATATAAACATGATTTCAGGTTCCTCCTGAAGCACTGCCAAAATACAGGCAACAACAATAAACATCTGTCTACAAATGACACAATTCCCTTTGAGGGCAAAGGTGGAGTCAAAGCCACAGTGTTTGATGAAATAGATATTGATGTAATTCTTCTGGACAACAGACACAATTTGGGGTACTTTCAACACAGGTATCACCATTTATTTATGGTTACTGCTCAAACATAAGCATACTATTCTAGCTGTGCTGTGCCTGTCCCAAATTTTCAATAGTGCATGCATAAAAAACCCATTGTTGCAATTTCACAGACATGTATGACGTAATGTAGTAGAAGTTTTCGTGCAACAAAACCATTGAAGGAATGACATTATCCCGATTAAAGATAACTGACACATAATTGTCAATAAAAAAGAAGCAACTTAGAACAAATTTAACACTCTTTCAGACAGCAAACATTTTGAGGTGTCTTCTTGGTTCATTTACTAGATGCATCATACCATCTTCGGTTATCTCGTTCAGAGTCGGTGGGGGGCCTAGAGCCTGTCCCCCGCAGCATAGGGCACAAGGCTGGGGTGCCCCATCACAGAGATGTACACACAGTTGCAATCTGTTGAGGAAATATTCTTGTATGCCATAAATTTATTACTTTTACAACTATCCTGACAAGCCTGTCCTTATATAAATTTTAAAGAAGTACCAAGCCAAATATTTACTGCTTGATTTGACTCGACGGTACAATTCATAAAGAAATAATAATTCATAAAAACAACTGAATGACCCTCCAGTAGGTAGGTAGTATGAAAGAAAAGAATGAAAGGAAAAAACACTTTTGTTGTTAGCAAAGCAGAAGACGTGTCTGCAAATATAGACTATACCCCTGTAATTCAAAAGCTCTTTCATTTAGTTCAACTGCAGCGACCAAGCCACAAAAAGACAATAGTGTCCATTAATCCAGCAACAATAGTGTGTCTTCCCTCTGGCAGCATAATACTATTAGCACCTTGACTATAATTATAGTTATTGAAATGTCACATGATCTCAAGATCAAATGTATTTTTAAATCACTGTCATGTATATAAATGTAAAAGAGTGAGTCACTAAGTCCCAGAAAAGTCAACATGTTGACTCAGTGTGTCCCTAATTTTCACCTGAGTTTGACAGGAGAGTATGCTCTGAAAACCTGATCCTAAAATTTGTTACAGTCATTGTTACTTCAGCTATGAAAAAGTTGAAAATGTTTTTCCCCCAGCCACATGAAGACAATGTAAACAAGTGACTGATGACTTGTAATATTGAATGTAAAGAGCCATTGTTCGTCGCCAAGTCATTCTTCATGTAAAGATTTGATGTCATGCCCCAGGCTAGGTACCTAATGCTAGTCTCACCTTTCTTCATAAACATCAAAGCAAACTTGTTCACAAAGATCTCAATAAAGCACATTGAGACTCCCTCCACATTCTCAGAGCAGTTCGTTCAACAGACACTAAGTCTTGTAGCCATAGAAGAGGCGGACATATAGACCCCAAAGAATTCTAGCTTGGCAACGGGACTGGTTCCAAAATATTTCCTTAATACATATTGAAAATGGTTTCACACAGATGTGATGCTTCTTTTAATTTATTCAGAAGATCATGACCTTATACTGTACAGGCCATTTTGAATGATTTATTCCAATATTCAGATACCATTTAAATAATCCAGTAAATTCTGACCTCAGAAATACTGTCTCAAAATATAGCAACCTACCTAAATAAGATGAAAATCACTAAAATTACTAACACCGTGAAATTATTTTAATGGCTGGTAATGGGGACAGTGTATACCCGAAATTCTCAATAAAGCACTGGCACCAGGAAGTAGATAGTCATTATCAAAGTGACTGAGAATCGTTAGCATTCCAAGTCAATGTACTGTATGTGCAGAAAGGTGCATGTTCGTTTATAACAAAATATCTATAGTAAATAAGTGGCTCCCCATCCAGGCTGCATCCCAGCTTTGTGCCATGTGCTGTCTGGAACAGGTTCCAGAGCCCGGGAATCTGATAAGAATAAAAGGTTGCAAGAGGGACTGAGTGGATATTAATCATAAAATACATTATACAACATAGTGCTAATAATATTTATTACAAACATACTATTATGGTATTATTATCAATAAATAAAAACAAAGAATTAGACTTGCCAGGCGTAGAATAATATCTAAAGCTGGGATTTTGCATCTTGTTCCCAGGACAAAGGCTTTTACGCCTCCAAGTATCATTGCATATCCGATTTCTCCAAGTGCCCCCCACCCCATTTGTAATGTCAAAGATCACTAGCTTCTTAGGTTACTTTTCCCTCTCTCCAGACTTGTGACGACCACATATATATAAAATAAAACCTCAAGGAATGAGACATACTGTTCTGCTTGTTTTTGTCAAACATGTTTGGAAAAAGAATGGTGCATTTACTGCTGTGTCAGCCTGTCAGACAAATCTTGTTTGCATTATTTGAGCTTTACAAAATCACAACTTTGAATACATGCAGGCAGCCAAGAACTAATCTTCAGAATTATTCATCAGTGATTAAGTTTATAAGGATAAGGCAAATTATTTAGAACATCATACTATTATAAATGTTATGGATTTATAAATTAAATTTTAAAGTCTTTATGGGTATAATTCATATTTGGAAAATTATGTGCACATATATGCATATGACAGGAACAGAATGGAAATGAATGGAACGTATTTATGTCCTTCCATAAATAACAAATTATAAATTGGAGAGTTAATCACAAGCAGAGTCTCCCCAACAACTATGGCCAAATACTATTGATATTGTGATTGTAATGCTCTTAGCTAATTTATGGATTTATTTGCCCAACAAACTATATTCAGCTGCTTAAGGAGCTCAAAATGTATCCCATTCTGCATAGGGAACAATGCTTTTTCCAGACAAATATATATTAAGTCTGTAATTACATACAATTCAGTTTAATTCAGTTTTATTTTGTCTAGCATATTTTCACAACATTACCTTGTCTCTTGCTCATTATCCCTGCCCAAACCCCCCAGTGAGCAAGCCAGAGGCAACAGTGGCAAGGAAAAACTCCCTAGAAGGAAGAAACCTTGGGAGGAAACTGACTCAAACGGGAAGCCCATCCTTCAGGGACCAACAGAGGAGGTCAAATGAACAAAATGGCAAAATCCTAATTTACACTGTCCAAATTTTAAGATTTGAGTGTCAATGTAGACAACAATGGTTGGGGTGACTCTTCCTTAATTTTCCAAATATGGATCCAGAGAACAGTTAAAGTGGGAAAAGTTTTGTTTCTGGCTTAGTTTTTTTATTTGGCTGTAATTCTCTTGTAATTGAAATTCAAGTAAAAAAATAGCTTTTTATGAGCCAGTTTGCAGTAAATTTATGAATTGTGTGCAAAGAGGGCATACTAATCAGAGGACATCAGAATATATCTACATGGATACATTTAGCAAATTTTTATTATGTAGTATTTCTACATGAACTCATCAAGCTGTGAACGCCTGTTGCAATGAAAGTCAGCTTTCAGTTCTCTTTCCATCATTTGCTATTGCTGCAACATATCAAAATGTATGAATGATTGTATAAATTCAGGTTTACAGCATAGCTGTTAACATGGGTGGCATGGTGACTCAGCGGGCATCGCTGCCACCTCACACCTCCTGGGTTGGAGATTCTAATCTTATCTTTGCTGTGTGTGTGTGTGTGTGTGGGGGGGGGGGGGTTTGCATGTGTTTTAAATGCAGTTAGAAGTACTGGCATCACTCTCTAATTGCCCATAATTTAAAAATAATTGTGTTTTAACAAAAATATGAA
>JAODKC010000028.1:8249619-8272687 GCA_026777985.1 Mormyrops attenuatus
GTAAACAACTTTAGTAAGATATATCTTAAGAGTCTTCTTAGCACGCTAACAGTGTACGTTATCGGGAAACCGGCCCCTGACCTGTGGGAGAGATGTCTTTTTCTTAAATAATGATCTTCCTGGATATTTAATTCACAGAAAAGGAAAAAACAAGGTTAACTTTTAGATGATTTCATAACAACTGTTAAATGTTTCATTATGTAAATTTTAAAAATAACTGTGTTGCTGATGTATTACCTGTGATTACATGTGTGTTAACATGATAAAGAAGATTTATTTTTTATAAAGAAAACAGTCGGTTTGTAAGTTAGATCTGTTCAGTTGCAAGTACACAGAAGAAAGTTTTGGGATTAATGCTGATTACAGAATAAATTACTTTCAAGGCTTATTGTCATTTATAAAAGTATATTAGGTACATTAAATAATAGCATTATTGGGTGTGAGTGACCTGTTTAGTGGAGATGTTCTTATTCTTGGTAATAACACTATATTACATTCATTTTTGTGAGGAGTGAGCGGAAACCCTTTAAAACTATTTCGGTAACACTTTACTTAAGGCCATGATTTTAGGTTTTTTAATACATTATAATGGTCAGCATTAAAGATGCTTTATAACTGCAGTATAACACAATGCTCAATGCATTATAAACATGGCTATAATCAGCCTGTTTATAAATATTTACAGCCATGTTTCTAACACTTTTTGACTGCACTATAATGCATTATTAATGTGTTTATAAATTACTAAAAACATGGCCTTAGGTAAAGTGTTGCCATTATTCCTTTTACATTACACAGTAGCACTGTCGCATACCTGGAAATTCTCGGACCCCTGATAAAATGTCACCTTGGGCCCCTCTCCCAGTAATTTTATGTATAATTTTACATATTCAAGGGCCTCCTTTGAAATGCTGGGTCCCCTGAATCTGTCAGGGTATCCATGTGCCTCCAACACCCCTGGCGCTGTGGAACTTAAAATACATGTCAGAGATTTAACCAGATTTTACAACAACCATATACCCTTCTTGACTGAGAGTTTGATTTTATAACCACAGAAACAGATAATTCATTTACATTGTATTTAATATAGCACAACATGTTTCCTAAATCAATTATAACAATGACATATACAATACATTCGTTCAAAGAGAGCACTTAAGGTAAATACAATGAAGATATGTATTGTACATGGCCGGTTCTAATAGGAGTCAGTGATCAGGGTGTATTGCTTACATTTACATGTATTTACTGAGTAGAGTAAATACAGGGGGGACGGGGATGTGACTGGATCCAGGCTGACTTGTAGATAATTTCTCTGGATATTGTCACAAGCTGAATGTCTGATTTAGTGGTTATAAGGTATGGGACAGTTAAGCAGGAGAGTTTCTAGCTTTTGAAAAGATCAGGGGATAAGTCAAGTTTACCTGAGGCATGACTTTTTTTTGAAGGAAGATAATTGACATTGGGGCTAAAATATTTGGGGCTGTAGCCTTGAGTAATCGGACCTAACAACAGCCCTAAGGATGAGGAAGAAAAACACCTACATACATTCTACAAATCATTGATTATGATTTGGATGGAATAACCGTACATACACATTTATAATCCTAAAAGTGGGATTATTTCAAGCCATACCAAGTATAACGGGGCTAATGTCATGCACTTTTAAGGTGACAGGGCAGACATATTTGGACAAAAGATTATAAAGATGTTATTTCAATGTTCTTCTTTTTGCAGTTTGATGTTCAAAGACATATATGTTTTTAATGGGAAAACATGAGTGAGCTAGAGAGCAGTTTGCCAGCACAAGGAGGACTTCCAACATTTATACGTCTGTTGTACACCAAGTCAGACACAAGAAATCGTCAGGTGATACTGGCCAAGAAATACGTATATTTAACTACAAAAATGTAAGTACCTGGAATAGAAGAAACCCAGCATTCCAAGGCAGGTCACTACTTTCCAAGATAGCCAGGTTTCTCACTGCCTGTGATGGACACCTTTCCTGGATGAAGGACAAGAGCTCTTCATGTTGGCAGAACATGGGCCACTGGTAGGCAGAGGTATCCCGACTTCAGACTTAAATGTAATAATTCGTTACTGATTCCCATGGGGAAATTATGTTTTTGCCTACCACATCTTACTGTGAGACACACATACAGCTGAGAGCAAGCTTGGGAGTCACAGTGCAGGGTGAGCCCCCTACAGCACCCCTGGAGCTGGGCGTTAAAGGCCTTGCTCAAGGGCCCACTGACATGTGACTATTCTGCCAAAGCAACCCTCTAATCACAGGGACAAAGACTTAGCTTGCTGAGCCACACACTGGCATACAGAAGGTGCTAGAGACAAGGAAGAAACACAAATAGGAACATAGTAAACAAAGAAACTGACATGTCAGAAACTGAGTGTCAGAGTATCCAACAAATAAAACTAGTCAAACCAACCAAATTAGCTAAACAAAAGTGAAACAGACCAGACAACCTAAGCAAGAAACCACAATATAAGCACACAATTCATAATTGCTCAGAGACCCAAGCAAAAATGAGGAGTGTACTCCAAGGGCTGGCTATTTGTGCAGCCGCTAGTGTTCATTAACTGCTGGTGCCTCCTGGTGCTGCTGATTTGCATTCTCATGCACCTGTTCCACCCGTTTAGCAGGCACTGGTGAGATATCTGCTTCATATAGGAATGCACTAATTAATAGTGGACAGCCTGGGCCCCTGGTGGAACTCATTTTGGGAGCTCATGTTAATTACTAGCAGTTCATGTTGATTAAAAGATTAATTTTAAGATTTGTTTGTAACAAAGAGAAGGTTGCCCATATTTGGTTTCATAATATTTTGGTTATTTGTTGAATGTGGATTTGTAGTTTTCTTTGTTTAATACAGTTTAATAATGTTTGATTTTATTTTTAAAGTATTTTCTTAAAGACACCGAGCTTTGTTCTTGTGTTTTATTTCTTTAATAATAATCACATTAAGGTCCTGTTTCTATAATAATGCAAAAGCTCTATAATGTATAGAACTGGAAAAAACAATGAAAAACAATAAGAAAAAGATTCAGAAGACGCTGCCCACACATCTAGTGGTGCACTGATAACTTGTGTGAAGAGCAGAACCCCAGTACTTCATATTTCAGTGTGATTCTACCATGTTACCTGTCTAAGCCAGCACCATTTGGGATCTGAGAGCAAGGCGAAACTGGGGCCAGAAATGGCCAAAAAGCTATAATCTAGTGCTTTGTTGAGGAAGGTCATTTACCTTAGGCCACCAGGCGGTAGTACTACCTGGCCAGCTAAATAATCCTGCCAACTCAACATCGATGCACCCAGCCAGATGACATTTCTGGTGCCTTTTTGCTAAGGCAGCTAATATGACATAACTTGAAGCTCCACCCACCGATTTGATCAGTCAGTTGTTGTTGTCCACCCCTAACAGATAGGGTGACCTATTCAGCCAGCCTGAAAGCAACTTGACTGACTTTGCCCTTGCTTGTTGAGGAGATAGCTTTCTAGAGAAACCAAACCACAGACTTAATAGTTAGTAAATGAGTATACCTGACACCTTCCATGCACCTGGAGCCAACTTCCAGAAAGACCACAGCTAGAAATCTTGAGGGAGCTTGGCTGTTGCTTATACGACAGCTGCCAATCAGTGTCCTCAAGGTGACTGCACCCCCTTTGGTGCCGCAGCTGCTGATGGAATGCTGCCCCTGTCTGTCTGCTTTATGCAGAAAAGTATTTATTAATTATGTGCTAATTAATTGTGTTAATTTTTCATAGTGCTTGATGTCTGTTACATTATTTGAATTAAGTCTCTTCTTAAAGCGCCAGAGCGCTGTTTTGTCTTCTGTGACTCCATTTTGTGTTGGTACTCCTTTCCTATCTATGTAGAGATGACAACTTAAAAAACAAACAATAAACAAATTTGTTTATTAAATTATTTCAATGCATTCACATTATTTTTAATATTTCTTAAGGCTGCATTTTCAAAATAGGTCTGCCCCCACCTCAAACCCCATGCGCAGTCCTCTATTTTATGTCTCCTCACCTGTGCCCCAACCCTAAGGCAATAACCACTGAGCCATACTGCAACCCCAACAGAATATGCAGACTGACATATTTTATAGCCAGATTCACCTTTAAGATTTTCCTTTCTTTCACTCAAGGAATTTGGGAGATCATTCTGCAGCCAGCCTATTCTACTAAAACATCTTGTCCATATTCCAGTACATGCAAGTTGAAGATTTAAGTTAAACAATTTACTTTTTAATACACATTCTTTTTTCTCTCAAAAATGACAAATAATCCTGATTTTCCATGGATTATGTCCTTTTTTCATACCATACCATACCATTAACAGGCAACCATCTTTCCATTTTCCCTAAATGCTTATTCTATGCAGGGTCATTGTGAGTCTGGAGTCTGACCAATGAAGCACAGGGCATCAAGCTGGAGACGCCCTGGATGGGATACCAGTTCATCAAAGGGCACAGTGTCACACACTATGGGCAATTCACAAACGCCATTTTTGCAGGAAATCAAATACAAGTATAACACAAACTCCATACACACTCCACAACTCTCTAAAACACTGAGCTACAATACTGCCCTATTAGGAAAAGTATTGAAAATGACTAATATACAAGCAGTTTGTTTGTATGTACTTTGAAGACATATTTAACTTCATGTTAACTAGTCTGTATGTATATACATATAATGCTTTGCATTTATGTTATTCAACTTCCATTTTTAATATCTACTATAAAAAGGAGAACTATTCTAGACCTGTCAATAAAATTATAGGTTGTCATTCTTATGATAATGAATGTGCTAAAATGTGAAACACTGTAATCTGTTCCAGGAGCCATTATAGTGTGTAATTTGAGAAAGTTTAATTGTATTACTTCCAGCTGAATACAATATTTCCACATAAAAAATACATTGTTAATATATTGACACTACTTAGATGACATCACAAACATTGGATCTAGGGGTAGGTGATAATGAGGAACAAACAAGGAAAAGTCAACTGCATGAGTCTTTCCTTTTTTAATGTTACATACCAATCAATAACATATTCATGTGCTTTCATGTGAGGCAAGTAGAGGCAGCCATCTGGGCCCCCAAAAAGTAGGGGGCCCATGACGACACTTTTCCATGGATAATATGATCAATTAAATTAGAGAAAAATGTCTATTATTTGCATTTCTAAAGACAATTTTCAGGATAGACGAAGTTGCCGCCATCTCAGCTGTAATGGACTATGTAATGGAGTTTACTGGTTGTTTCACTGTCAATTGAACCGCCACAAAGTAGCCAAACAGAAGATGAAAACGGCACAATAATCCTGTGTCTTTCATACTATTCTGTTAGAGCAGTTGACAAATTGTAAATAGACATAGAGAGAACACAATTAAACAAATGTAAGCTTAACCTTGGCTTCGGGGGCGTGAGGCATAGGCTATCTTGGGCTACAGCCAAGGGCCACGACAAAAGAGGGAATGGTTAAACTTTTTAAATCTAGTTGATTGATCCACCAGCATGATACCACCCTCGCCCAGGTTGGCAAATGTTACCAACAGCATTCCAACCCCCACACTGATTGGTAAGTTGCACCACTGGCACCCCACGCTTTAATTAGCATATTATTGACATTCTCTTGTTTTTAATTTCCTATCATTTCTCTTTAAGCTCATTTTGGTCAGACTCTTTCAGCTTAGGGGCTCAATACCTATGTCAGCCTAGGGCCCCCAGAGAAGTTAGTCCATTAGTCCAGTGTTTGCTAAAATTTTGAGGCCACTTTTGTTAAATAACGAAGAAATTCTAGCAAAGTTTTTTATGCGGCATTTTTGAGACCTTGAGTGCTTTATCCATTAATTTCCAGAAAACATTTGTCCTGTTTCGATTATATATTACATTTATTTAGCAGAAGCTTTTATATAAAGCGAAATACAGCTGAGAAAGTAGGGTCCTGAGGCAGTTCAGTTAAGGGAGTCAAGTAGGGGCCCAACTGTGGAATTGCTCTGCCAGCCTGGGTGGTATATACCCTGACACATCACTCACTATATTTTGGGCTTTTATACACTGGCTGGCCAAAAGTTGCTGTTTTTAATTTCAATAAGCAAATACTTAAGAGCCAATTACTGGATCATTATTGCAGTGATTAATATGTTCCAGCTGGTACTAATTGCTTTAATTTTAACTGATGCAGTGTGTAGCTTCTGATTTCTTAAACAAGCACGTCTGAAGATGTGTCATGTGGTCACAGAAAAGATGTTACTGCATTTCACAAAGGGCAAATTATTGGCCTGCATCAAGTAAAGAAGGCAACTAGGGAAATATCTGAAAGTATTGAAATCGAGTTAATATCTGTTCAACACATTACTGAATGTCTTTGGGATGTGCTGGAGAAGACTTTACAGAGTGTTTCAACTCTCCCATCATCAATACAAGATCTCAGCAAAAAATGAATACAAATCTGGATAAAAAGAAATATTGAAGCGTTGCATAGCCTCAATGAAACAATGCCACAATGAATGTTCACCGTAATCAAAGCTAAAGGAGGTCCATTGATATATTAAAGTATATGACTTTTTATTTGGCCAGGCAGTGTACATACACATAGTCATCAAAACAAAATTAATAGTCAGCAGATTGTGTAAACAAACTGTAACAACAAGATTGAATTCATAAATCCATGGAAAAAGCATGCCCAGAAATAACTTGGACCTTAATTCAGCCGTAAAGCTTTGAGGCACCTGAATTTGAATCATACAACATTATTATTATTATTATTGTTATTATTATTATAATTATTATTATTTAGGCAATATTATTATTAAGACAATATTTAACCCTGTTTTGCATCTGGCTAAAATATCCCCATATGAATTTTGTATAGTGCTCTGATACTTGAATTCTGTAATGCCAACACCTGCAAAACAGCCTGCTCTGCCTGTTGGACTGATTGTGATTGCACACTAGTCATCCTTTAATTTTGCACTTCATAGCAGCTATTTATTTTTAAATGTTCATTCATGTTCAATCTTAATAGCATGCTTAGTTAGCAAACTGAACTTTTTCTTGTTTCAATTCTCTGATGCTACTAGTTAAAATCAATTGTACAGTTAGGTGACATTAGCTAGTATGATAGCTCAACCTGTAAATGAATAAGTTTCACAAAAATGAATCACAGCACTTGGAATGTATAATATGACGGCCACTGTGAGATGAATGTCCCAGGGCAGGGTGAAATCAGGTGAGGAGGATAATCATTCACATCACCTGTACCTAATTACAAGTCACATAAAAATTGCTTATGTTTTCCCCTAAAGCACAGAACATGCAACCAGACCCTAATGCCTGAGTCTGCACCCCCATTACAGCCGTTACCAAGACCTGATGCCCATTTTGTTTCCTTGTATGTTTTTTTCAAACCACTGTTTTCTTAAGCCCATCTTCAATCCTGCAGTCAAATTCCTATTTTGTCCTCCTACCCCTGTATCACATTGTTTCGTCACCATCCAGAAAAAATCGTGAAGTATCCCTGAAAAAAAATCTTTTTTATTATTATTACAAAATAATTCTTTACTTCTCTATCTGCAATAAGATCTTTGGACAAATATTATTATATGTTTATAAATAATGTCAGAATTATTCACTCTCAGGATATCATTGTGAATGAAATCATGTCACATATAGTCATATATTTTAATGTATGCATTCTGCATGCGATTTTCTGATAAGGATCGTTTGTATTAAAAACTGTACTTTTCAGCATTTTAAGCATGTATGCATATCTACTCTCTTTGGACCAACCTAAAAGCTATCAAACTATTTCAAAGATCCAAAGCTTTTAACAATATTCTTAAGTGCACACCAAACCTATATTTACAACTACTTGACACATGCTCAAATAAAATTTGGAAGAACTAATTTTTTTCATGCTTACTACATGTTTCGTTTTTATTTTTTGATTTTTTTGTTGTTTGGCACTTATAGGGATAGCTTATATCATGAATTAATAGCAGTATATTTGGCCTGTAAAAGAAAAGAGACAACAATGAATCAGCTAGTCATTCATGGGAGAAGTAGAATCACTGGCCTCTCTAACAAGTTTAAATTTATTAATAAAAAAGAAAAACCGTTATATTGTACACTGCCATCTTCATTTGCCAAAATATTAACATGCACAGAAAACCTTAAAAATATGCTTTCTGTGCTACTTGGCAAGGATAGCTTTTGTAGGATCTTTGACGAAAGTGTAATTTAGCTAATTAGCAATAGTTATTAAGTTAGTTAGCTCAAGGTAACAAATAATTGACTCATGCATTAGATCCACTGAATATTAGAGAGCATGTTCAGTTTAGTGCTATTGAATCAACTTCCTCATCTTTCTGAATTAATTTGCTACGTAAATTTGAAAGGTGAAACACTTCCATTTCCCTACTTTCATTCCTTAAGTATAAAATGAAACTGCGTATGTGTGTGTGTGTGTGTGTGTGTGTGTTTGTGTGTGTAAGACACAGAATCTCTGTGCTCAGTGCTGGTTGAGTACATCTGCTTAACAATATCATGTTAACCACTAATTTGTTCCATTTAAAGACTTGAAAATTAAACTTCTGAAACCGGCTTCAGATTTTATTTTTCAATATGTATTGCTTTTGTATTTATTTAATAATTACACAGCATTCAAATGCTAACATAGTTAAATGTGAATGTAGTATGCTGTTATTTAAAATTGTTTGTCTATTCATTTTGTAAGTCCTTTAAATATTTTATAGGTAGTCTCATGGTAGCATTGAATAGAACAGGTGTAACCTGTAACAGTTGTTTCTTAAAAGACAAGAAAATATCTCTGTTTTACATTATAGTGGGCATGGCATGCATACACACATATCAAAATCTGTAAGCAGAACACACTCCGCAGATTCACACACTTTTCTGTACACAGTTTGTGGAATCAAACTATCGTGGTGTTTTTCAGACTATTTTCATTTCTGCTGTCCAAGTTGAGTCACTGGAGGGCTGAAAGGCCATGAGTATTACGGAGGCCATTTTCCCTCATTTTAAGAGGCAGCAATCACAGAGGCGCACAACTCTATAAGCGGAGGGCCGCCAGCTGCCACGGCGGGTAAGAACAGGTTGCTATGGCAGCCACAGTTGGAACAGAGCTGCAGATTGGCAGGAAAAAGCGTGTCGACAATTGCCCTGTTGCAGTGCGCAAGAGGAGCCGCCAAGCCGCCTGCTCTCCGTAAGGCCTCATCCCCTGTGTGAGCCACCCCATGCTGTTTAATAATATCCATTTACTGGTTGTGGATTGATCCAGAGCCATGTCAAAAAACCACATCCAGGGATGCTTTCCTGTCTCTCTGTCCAAAGTTCTCACAACAAATGTAACTACTACAATAATTCCACAAAAGCTTAGTCTCTTGGAAAATAAAAATGTTGAGAAACGATGGCATTGACAAAGCCCCACTAAGCCTAGATGTGGGGGGAAAAGCAGCCACAGCAGGCAATGTGAAGTTAGTTAAAAAAATAACTTTAAGAACCAGGAAAAACAGCATTTTGTGCACGAAGAGACAAAAAAAAAAATCAGCATCTGAAAAATAACGCTAGGGCTTAATAAATGTATCCTGTGCCAGTATGTAGAATTCAATCATGAATCTTTAAATGAAACTCATCACAACTGGTATTTTGTTGTGTTACAGTATAGTAAACGTTTACAGTACCAGTGTATAGCACACTTTTTTTGAAACCTGAAAAAGGGGTTTCATTTTCATTTCATATAACATAAATTAGGAAATTTCAAAATTGTGACAAATTCAAGGGATCTGCATGTGTGTCTCTCCAAGTATATGTGTGTGCATGTGTGTATGTATAGACAAGAGAATCTTTATGTCATATATTTTGACAGGACTGTACGATTTAAACCGTGAATTACCTTCCATCAGTTAGTATATCTGGGCAGTATTGATTTTCAACAGCTATTAACCAATCCTTTCAAAATAGCTTTGCTTGAGTAATTCAAGAGTGACCACCTGCAACCAAACAGTACTGCTGTTGTCCCTGTAGTCATAAATCAAGGTAAAAGGGCAAAAATAAAAAAAAATAATAGGGCAGAAACAACAATTTTATATATATATATATATAAAATATTTAAATATTAACATTTAAATATATACATTAATTGGAATATATATATTTATTATTTAATTACATATATATATATACACACACACACAGTCATGTAATCATATCTTTTTGGGGACCACTCATTCATTTTTATGGGAAAAATGCTAATGCTAAATATGATAACCTTAACCCCTACCCAACCATATCCATAAGTAACCAGGCAAAATACAAGAGTTTTTGCATTTTTAGTTTTTTCATTGCAGTCACATATTTTTATAAAATACAGTTATTCCTTAAGGTAAAAAAAAAATGGGTATTCATATCACGGTGTGGGGACATTTGGTCCCCACAAGGTAAGGTACGCCTGGACCACATATGTGTGTGTGTGTGTGTGTGTGTGTGTGTGTGTGTATTAAAATAATGGAATGGATTTCTGAAAACAGACACCCAATAAATGAGGCACCCAATGAACAAAAGACCTGGAAGCCAGAGCAGCAGACCTTTGTGGGCTCTGTTTGATGAAGAATTGATCCTTTTAAATGCCTCAGAGGCTTGCATGTCTCCCACTAGCCTGAGACCTGCAGTCGCTCAGTGGGGGCTGCTGTTTGTTTATTTAACTCCCATGATTCCAAGTAGATAATTGGTCTGTGAAATTGGTGGCAGGGGCAAACTTGGTTCCATGCTCTCCGCTGTTGGCAGGGGGAATGGATTTCTGCAATCCTTTATTTTCACAAATTTCAAAGACCATCACAAGCACAAAAAAGGTGTTTTCAGGTGCTACCACCAAGGGAGGGAAGAGAGGGCGGGGCTGTTCGGCACAAGCTCATTATGGATAGTGAAGTTACAATAAAGGTTTACTGGTGTTGTGGCAGACATGACAACAGTGACAGTGTTTAATATGTTGCATTGGGTATAATGGAAACTTCATATTCCTTTCTCTGTGAATATGATCATTTGTCGTAATGCCTTCACAAGTTTCAGATAGCTTATTAGCTTTTGGAGCTGTACTTGTAGAATCTGTAATATAAGAATGACCGATTTTCTGTCTAATCATGTAAGTTGAGTGTTCTTTTACATATTATAGTGTGTGTGTTTGCGTGTGTATGTGTATGATGGTACTTTCAATTTGTAATTGTCATGCAAAATCAGTTATCCATCAAATCTATAGAGTCTGATAAAAAAATCTACAAATCTACTTTTAATGGGGGCAGTAGAGAAATCTATTCACTCCTGCCTCACTTCTTCCAGCGCTGAGGGTTCACAACCTGCCTGCACTCTTCATGTGCACAGTGTGCATGTTCTTATTGTGTGTGTAGGTTTTCTTTGGGCTCTGCATTTTCATACTACAGTTCACAGACAATCAGTTGGTCTAATTGGTGTCTCTGCAGTGTGTAAATGTGCGTGTGTTCTCATCCCATCCAGGGTGTACTCTGGCCTTGTGCCCTACGCTGCCTGGCCCCACTGGGACCCCATCCAAAACAAGAGGTTTGATGCTGGATGGATGCATTCAAATAGATATATGACAAATCTGTGTCCATGTGTGTGATTCACACCGTTCACATACAGAAAGCATTGGCAGTCTGTCAAGAAGCAAGAAGAACAAAGAGTTTAGCACTCTGTTTACAAGATGCAAATTTCATAAAAAGAAGGACTGCCTTCTTTGTGCATCTGTTACTTGTAAATCGCTATATTCTTCTGCTTGGCATGTTTTAGAGATTCTACCATTTCTTTGACAGATAGTAAGAGTTTTCTTTGAGCTAAAATAAATTGCATGTCTCCTTATGGCTGGTTTAAATATACATATATCCATGTATGTGTATGCTTTGCATAGATAGTGAGAGAGAGATAGAAAGAGACATTGTTTAGGCTCAGCTGTTTGTCGTTCATTGCACAACAGCATTTGTGTCTGCCAGAATGCTGAGGGTAGCTGATGTGTGCTCCTCTAATTCACAACCTTGCCAATTCAGCCGTCTTTTCACAGTGCAAATCAGCTGGCACCATGTGGGAGGGCTAAGCACTGATTGGTTGACTGGCACAATCTTCACCATTGGCAACCAGGAACTCACATACACCTCACCCACTATTGAAGCTTTGCAGTAAGCCTCCCAAGCCAAACCCTGCCAATTGACTCTCCCTTGTCAGCTGAACAATGCCAGCCACTAGAGGCTCCCAGTCACAATCCCTATTGGTCATATTTTACTCTTTGACAGGTGTTTTTGACCCACTAACGCTGTATTTCAACATATTTTTACTTATGTTAAACAAATTGTATGTACAAATGCAACATATTTTAATGGTCCCAACTTGCAATGACAGAGTTACACCTCTTGGCAAAATGTAAATATTATTACTTTATTTAATATTACCACACTTGATGTCATTGAACTTTTGGCAAATATTAAAACAACAGACCAATGGCACCACTTGTAGCGCTCACTAAATCAGTATTCAATAGTTTTTAGCTACTGACTTCTTGAAATGTCCCTTACCATTTTGAGTTATGTCATATAAATGGTACTCTAACAGTGAAACTAATTTGACACATTTGTCAAATAACATAGAATAGATACATTATCTGAAAAAGTAGTTATATGAGGGGAAAATACCTTCAGTAAAAGTACTTGTTTGTTTTTTAATCATTTGCTTAACTGTTTTATTGGACTAAAATGAAAAAGCATGCACAGGGTTTGTTTGGGAAATTTGATAAAATCAATATGGTTACTGCATAAATATAAAATAAATGTTTAAAATAAAAGTTTTTTTGTTGATTTCATATTTAGAAGATTAGTACATTTTGGTACATGTTTGAAATTGTATCACTCTGTTGACTCTGTATTACATTATATCTTTTTTTAAAAAAGTATTTTGGTTTCAAGTTGCAGCTATTAAATCTGATATAAGGTATCCAAAATGGAAAGGGAAAAAGATTAATACAGAAATCTGAATTCTAGAATTCTAAAATTCTAGTATTGTGTTATTTTTATCCAGCACCTATAGTAGTTTAATCAAATACTAACTACATGCCTCTCTATTTACAAATAGTATAGCACCTCTAAACTATAAAGGCAAAACATTTCACAAACAAGTTGCACGGACCTTGATTACTACTGAAAACATTCCCAGCATGGGAGATCAACACATGAAGAAATAGATTCACATCTATAGCAATGAGCTCTGCCAGATACCTAGGAAAAGGGCAACAATGAAAATGCAATAAAAGCAAAAAGTATTTGTTAAATGGCTCATAAAACCCTTACAGTATGCAAGATTCAGGGTAGTATTATACAGCAGTAGAACAAATATTAACGTGTTATACTACTATATAAGAACAATGGAACCTCTTCTTAAAAATTCTAGCTTTATGCAACGTGACATGTTCTGAATGGTTTACAAAAGTATTACATAGAGTTACATAGAGTTTACATAGAGCGGTGTTTCTCAAAATACCCTAAATGTGGAAACATGTGTCTCCATATTGATTGAATAACTTTTGGTTTGAATTTTAGTGTTGTTTGATGTTCAGTGATACATTTTATTTATTACAACTGACTAATTCAGAGTACCTCAAAGGTTTACATATTCGTCATCATTCATCAGCTCTCAATATTTTAATATTCTTCAATATTTTTCAGGTTCACTTTATGAATGAAGCCATACACTTACCTGCATGTTTTTATGATATAAGGCCAAGAAACATTTAGACATAACAACAAAATCAGGGAAGTTATAATGAAAGGGCAGGTAAACCGAAACATTTTAATAACTAAATCCTTTATTGAGAGCCATCCATCCATCTTCTAAGCAGATATCCTGGTCAGGCTCATATGCAGACCTGGTGCCTCTCCCTGACAACACAGGGCATAAGGCACATGGGCGGGATGCCAGTTCACCACAGGGCATGTACACGCTCACACCATTTGAAATTCATTGTTTGACTTATTTTTGCTAAAGGAATTTAGTTATTGGTTGGTTATTTGTATTTAGCTTAGATATATTCCAGTTTATTATATCGGAATTTCAGAATTTTGTTTCAGAAATGAAAATTATACTGAAACAATGCCTCTATGATTATCTTTTGATGTTATGTTTCACAAAACACACCAATGAAAATTCTGTGGTATTGCCCATATTGTTGTGCAATACACAGTAAATACACTCTAATGTAGTACAAAATTTGTGAGCATGTCTGTAACAGTCTTTTTTCCTGATTAAGCAGTGAAGAACACCATGTGTTCATTTGTTTAACGAAAGTATGTCTTCCCTTTATGCAAACACGGTTTACTGAAAAGCATTGTAAACATTTAAAAAGTCCTAATGTGATTTTGCTTTGCAGTATTTCCTGTTATATTTTTAATCAAACTAGTAAAATTTACATTTTTGGTTATTATTACATTGTAATAGGCTACTTCGAAACTGTTAATTTGCTTCTAAGGTCCAGTAAAACTATCATTAAATAAAATATAAATGTGATTGCGGTTATAGTTGAATCTCTTCTTTGTATATCTTGGGATGGTTGCAGATGTTTCTTTTTACTTTTACATTATTGTTCTGTGGGTCTTTTTTGTAAAGAAAAAAATCTTAACCAGTATCTTCTCATTAAGTTGTATTGATGAATATTTCCCTTGTTTAAAGATACACAGACTGGAAAACTAACATATTTTCTAACTTATCTGGAGTACAGCAGTATCCAAGTTTTAAGTTTAAGATTTGCTTACTATAGTCATTTTATGCCTATTATTCAAGCAAAGCATAAAGCTAAAATCATTAATATTTATGATAAATAAATGTAAAATGGAACCAGAAATATAATAATAATATTTAATTAAGGTATATACAGCTTGGTGTTATAAGGTGATATACAGCTTGTTTCAGGAAAATGTGCAGATGAATACATTCTTCATAGAATTCCAATCCATTGCAGCTGTACATTAGACAAAAAAAAACAGCATAAAAAATCTATTTGGCACCTTCTTTATGGATTCTAACTTCCTCTACGGATTACTTAGCATTGTCTTATAACTCATATTTTTCAGAATCCAAGGAATATACGACCCAATTTTTATAGCCCCAGCATCCACCACATTATATGGTTTCTGTGATATTTTATGGAAAAGTAATCTGTAAAGCTGAAACTTGCATTAGAACAAGAAAAAAAAAAGATTTTCTACTTAAAATAGGTGAAAGTTTTGGATATTCCTTTGTATACAGGTGCAGACACAATACAAACAGGTATTTTAAAGGTCTGTAGCATGCATTTTTTCTTCATTGTATTTTATATTACTTCTACTTTTAGTATGCTTAATATTTTTTTTAAATATAACAAGAAAGTCATACTCCTAAGAATTATATTGTATTATAAATAAAATGATATGATATATAAAGTGTTTCTTATGTTGCATTAGTTTCAGCAACATTGCTAGTACTGAAATGCATATTATTTATGAAAATTGGAAAATATTATTTAACCAATTGTTTGTTTTTTGTTGGACTTTTGCTTAAAAATGGAGATTTCAATGGAGCCCTCAGGCCAGGACATTAGGAAGTCAGAACATAATGTAATAAAGTTAAACGTATGCCAGCATAAACCCTTCTTTATCATTCTTCTTAAATATTCAATTCTATTTCCTTATCTGTTCACTCATTCATTCATTCATTCATTCATTTGTTTAGCTAGTTAGTCAGCTTGTCATGTTCCAGGTCTCTCCTCATTTTTCTCCCATGTGAGTAACTATATTGAAAAACAAATATTTAAGGACATGAATCAGCCTTAATACCGAATACGGAATTCTATAAAATCATTCACTAGGAATCAATTTGTCAGTATGTGGGGTTCCTAATCTCTTACATGTAAACTACAGTCCTTGACATTTCTCATTATTTGGGTACTTTTCAATAGCCTGTTTTTGCCAATGATTTGGTCAGTCATCTATGTGTGCTAATCTGTCAATATAATGTGACAACACTTGCAAGGAAACCTATATTCCCAGCATAAATATTATAAAACAATACACAAGGCACACGTTTATGCTCCAGTGGCTCAAAAAAAAAACCCCAATAAGTCTCCTCAAAATCAGGAAGGATAGAATCTTACAAGCACAGAAACAAATTCCAAGTATGTTTAACAAGCAGCTCAAAGAGATCTTTGATAAATAATACAAGACCTTTTAGTTGAACCAACTTATTAAACCTTAACTTGACATAAAGGAGTAATTAGTTGTATCTCATTCTTGATGTTACTGGACACTATTTCACAGAATGAAAACGTTTGTTCTTGACCTAATTGTTAAGACCAAGTATAGTATATTTCTGTTCTAGTGCACAGAAAAATAGGATGGTCTTAAGTACCGGGAGCTCAGGAAAAGACATAGATGGCCAAGTACAAGGTGTTTATATACTCCCCAAAGTGTATCAAAGCTCAAATCCACAGAAATAAAAGAAACGTCAAACAAAACAAGCATTAGACTGACTAATATAGAGGACGGACAAGGGAAACAGGTGAGGCTTTGTTTAGGTGGTTGAGGTAGATCAATATCTCAGCTCACAACCCTGGAATCTTGCTCGTTTTCCTCCAGCTCTCGAAAGATCAGTTTACTGCTAGTAGACAGACTGTCGCCTACACTCTAGTGACAGACAACCTGCCTCTCCCACAAGGAAAAAAATATGCTGAAAACAATTCTCATTTTCTTTCCATCCTATGTGATTGTTGGAGAAAAAGTAAGATTCCTATACTTAAGTTTTTCTTGAAAATGGAACATATGATAATGAAACATATGCCTCTGTCTTTAAAATGACATCAAACCCTATTTATTTAGTTATTGTACAACACTCTATTACACCAAAGAGTGCAGGGGAAAGTGATGTATAGCAATGTATTCAGCTACCTGACTTCTGAATTTAATTAGCTCCAAATGTTTGAGAAATGTGTGATTGAATTCCTGCAGATTCATATGACACATTGTAAAAATGCCCAACAATTCATGCAGGTGTCTAACAAATTACAATGAGTCTGTAAACACATGACATGAAGGGGGTAAATCTAAGAAATGTCTCATAATATAGGTTTTAATAACTTACATGTACATTTGAATGCCATATTTTATTCTGTTTACAGTTTCCATTGTGAATTCTCATAATGGGTATTTTGCATTTTAGAAGGTACAATCCCCGAAATGTAATGATTACATCAGATTGCATCTGATTGATTCCAGATATTTGAAAAGAATGTGAGGATATGAAGACAAACATTTAAAATCTCTCAGGACATGTAGACGCACTACATAATGTATGGTGTAGTAAAAATATTGTACAATGTACTGTAGGTGTTGTAGTAGGTTAGTGGTTGCCACAGTTGTCATAATACAGACAGTTTTAAGAGACTTAATTCATATACACTAGGCCCTACATCAAACATTATGTGCACATTTTTAAATAAAGGACCCACAAAAAAATGGAGTATTCAGTGGGTGTTTATTTAATAGAAATTATTTATAATTATTTTTTCAATGAAATTCTGTCTATTTCATTTATGGAAAGCATACGGTCTTGTATTGTAATTCAAACACAATTTAATATCTTGGATTTATCTTGGACTTGTTTGGCCAGTTTGGAAATTATGGGTTAATTCTTCAAAATATACTGACAAAATGGTATGATTCCACATGTATTCATATTTTATTCAATTTTTAAACTTTTAGTATTGTGTACAATAGCTTATATTCAAAAACATTCAAACAGGTTTAATGAAGTATTGGTGTTATTCTTTAATATTTGAACTCTAATAAAGCACCAACAAAATAACGGTAATGATATTGTTAAAATTGTTACCAAAAGTAACACAATTTTTCAAACAAATAAAAAAACCTAATAATTATTAATTATGAGTTTTTACTAACATGTAGTTTGTAATGTATATAAATTGTTTGAGGTTATAATGCACAATGTAATTTGTAAAATTTTAAATTAAAAACTCAATAAGGGTTATCATAGGCTGTATTAACAAATGTGTATAAATATTAACATATGTAAGTACACACATTTGGGTATATACACAGATATATCTTTCTAAACACAATCAAGCATGTCAGTGTGAAAACAGAACTGTAGATTAAAATGTTTTATTACAGTTATTAATAACTGTAGAATGACAAAATGGTGAAAAAGCAAGTTGCTTAAAAAAACTAAAAATGATTAAATATTTTGCATAATTTCCAATAGCTATGAATGAGAAAGAGGCATTTAATGGTGTAATATAACAACACAGTATCTGTTTATCGATATTCTTCTTCCACAAAGGTCAAACAGCATGTGTCAGTCCAGCTACTAACAGTAGGAGTTCATATTTTAATGTCAATATATCATATGAATATATATTCACTATCATTTGCTTCTATTTTATAATAATAATAATAATAATACATCTATTTTCTGTAGCCGTTTATCCATATTATTAATGTTGTTGTTGTTGCTCATGATGATGATGATGATAGAAACTGAAAGCTGAACTCAAAAAAGAATTCGTTTTTTTTTTATTACTTTATTACCTCTACTACTGCTACCTTATTATTACTTTAATAATACTACTAATTTACTAAAACCAAAATTAATTGACACACATCTAATTTTATCTTGCATTCGCCAGTCGGGAATGAATTTATTACTTAATAATGACCAAATAAGAACGCTATATACTACACATTTATGTTGGTGTTTACATTACAAGTCCACAATTTTTTTCCGTCAGACCGGTCTTAGAATGGATAAGAGAAGTGAGGTAAATCTAATTGCATAACCGCAAAGACCAAGGTTTTACATAAACAAGGTGGACAAATCTGGCAACAGAATAAAGGTAACAATGGTAACAACAAATGAACATCAATTCATTTGGATTATTTGGAATTACAGTCCTTCAACCTTCTGCTTAACAGTGTAACATTTCTGCTACCCTATTCACTTTTATTACACAGATCAACATCATGGTTCTGTAAAATGTACCAGAGATGTTAGAACATATTCTATTGATATTCCTGTTTTGTAAATTACATTTATAAGAATATTACATTACTGCAGAAATTGAAAATATGTGCAAGAAAATACGTAAGCATGATTTTGACGTTTCTCACGCAACCTCACAGCAAAGGCAGTCCCTCATTTCAAAGAAGTGTATTGCATACATTTTCCATCGAGATTTTATAATTAAATTCATCTTGTTCTACAAGCATTATGTTAGTTTTACACGTTACACATATGTTACTGCACGTTTCATATTATCTCAGTTTAAAGTTCTCAGATTAAAGTAAATATTCAACAGACTTATAAATAGTGAACTTCATGTTGAAATTTGTGCTCAGATCTGCTGTCTTTCCCCATGATAATCTCAGAACTGCGCAGATTAAAACACATATTAGACAATGAAGCGAATTATTCCTTGAATTGTGTCAATATAAAGTTAACAACAGTAGCCTTACCCTTTAACTTATACAGCATGCCCGCAGCTTATTTTTTTAAAACCGTGGTGAAAACATCACAACAACTACGCGTGTTCGGTTTGGTGTGCGGCACTGGATTGCCTTGGTCATGGCATATTAACTCCGTCTATTATAGAAGTTACAACAGAATGGGAATTTGCTTTCAAAACACTGCGCACGTACGAACAATTCTAGAACACACAGAGACATAGAGCGTGGGCTTGAAAATAATCAGAAAACTATTCGCAACAGGCAATAATATTTTAATACATAGCGAATGAATCAATTCCGAAAAAACACAGAAATATCGAAAAGTTTATATTGTTTTTTCATTGACGTAGCCTTTCCTGCTACGAATAAATTTCGAGTATTGAGTGCATGATGTGATTTTATAGTATCGTTAAAAGTTTTTTTCTGCATAATATTAAAATGGTTAAACAATGCAAAATTGATTCAAATTATGTAACAGCAGCGTCAGTTGTATTAGTAGTAGCAGGAGCAGCAGGTGAAATTATAATACTAAGAAGATGGTCGGTTTAATATACGCGTTTTTGCAATACATTCTTCGTTTTGTTTAACACTCCTATTACATCTATTCCTTTAATAAACTGAGCAAAATTTATGAATGTCAAAATATCCGTTTAATTAAACATGAGTATTTTGTGCATGCGTTTGTCCGCGTTTTTGAATGTATTTTTTAAATGTATTTTTAACATAGATATTTAGAAACGGGATATATATACAATGAAAACACGCTAGCAGAGACGATAGTGATAAATAATCGCGCCAGATAAACAGAAATAATGTACATGCTATACGTGTTATTTCGTGTTGCGGTTTCTCTAACAATATTATCCATATATAATATGTAAGAGGAAAAGCCGCCCGAAGGAATATATACTCTTGTAAAAATTAAATTGAGTCCATAAATATATGTATTTATCGGTTATAAGACTTTTAAAATAAATGTTACCTTTGGTTTAGCGCTGAAGAATCAGAGATCATCTATCTGTCGTGGCAGTGTCTGCTCCGGTACTACAAATAAAGACCAGATTCACTTAAAGAAAATGTTGTTATATTTGTTTAATTTGAACATTTGAACTCCCGGCTGTAAGATCTGTGGTTTTGCGGTAAGGGAAGGTAAATTGGAATGACACCACTTTGCACTTTAACAATCAGATTTTGTCAGGGTACAACTTGTTTGTTTAACCCGACAGCTCTGTGCACCCAGTCGCACGCTTTGCTTGCCTATTAAAACAATTATTCACGATCTGTCGAGTGTCTTCTAATTCATTCACACAAATCCCTCTGCTTTACTTCCGTCCGGCATGACGAGTATAGAGTATAGAAAGGATTGGCCGTGGAACCATCATGGCAAATTGTTGCTTCAGGTAAACTTCAAACAAGTTAAGGATTTCCAGTTTAAACTCTAGTTTAAAAGTCTCTGTTTTAGAAACATTCCTCTACACAATCTATAAGGCTAACATCAAATCGTCAATTAATCCTAGTATTCGTACAGGTTTTAATAATAAGTACTGGGTTTTATAAGCTTCCATTGTTCTTTAAAAATAATAATAAAACGTGAACAAATGTGCGGTTTTCAAATTGTTTTCAATGAGTAAAACTAAATATTAATGTTTTACTTTGCCAAAACATATCCACGCAATGGGCAAAATATTTAACATTTATCCGCAGTTTAGATGAAATTGTTATAATCTCAGTACATCCCCTCGTATAAGAAAAAATAAAAAGAAGAAATATATTTTTTTCTCAAAAACTAATCTCGAAATCTAATTATCGTATAACTACATTGATTATATGTTATTTACAATCAAATAAAAGGATGTCTTAAATATGCTCCAGTACATTAATAATTTTATAAATCTTTCTACGAAATTTACCTCACATTTCTACTCTTTAACAGCTGATCAAAATGGCTAATGATGATTTCTTATGTTTTACATAAAGTTTGTACAAATAATCACGGAACGGGTTTGCTACGGCTATGCGCCGGCTTTCATTAATTTTGATAGGCCTATATTTCTATTTTCAACATCATAAAGTTTACTTTCTCTCGCAAAAAACTTGACGTCATAGTTAATTGCAATAATGCAGTCTCAGGTTATTTTAATTGGCTCGGTTTAATTACATCGTTAATTAAACAAATATCCACTTTAATCAAAATTCCATCTCAATATATAAATGCACTTAAATGTTTGTAAAAAGGTCACTTTAAAGCTAATATTAAGCGTACATATTATTAACTTGTTACAAGTAATATTGTTGTGCTTATTAACTGAAAAGTTATGCAGGAAAAAAATGCTGACTAGACCGTTATTTGCGATAGGATTCGAGCGCCCTCAATCTGCGGCTATCAGATTTCTTTGACCCTAATCTTTTGCTGTTTTTCGTCTTCCAGATCACCACCTCTTCGAGTATCAAGTTCAACAACCAGTGTTTTTCTAAATATATAAAAACGCCATTACAAAAATAGATATGCCAAGAATTAGTTTCCCCTCTTTAAAGCCGCTTTCTGGTTAATTCATGTGCAGTAAAATTTCTTTTAGTGAAACTTAATATGTCTATGATTAATCCGTTATCTTAATTTAAAAATACCGCATCAATACAAATAGTTCCAGCCTTACATATTTTGGCTACAAGAAATATACTTATGGACGAGCCATAACAAATAGAGGGAACCATACGTTTCATGTAATATATTAACAAGGATAAAAGTCGAAATCTCACCAAAGAGAACAATGAATAGTACCGTTTCTGTTCTCTGTGCCTCTGCTCCTTTCGTTGGCACGCAAAGTCTGCACTGTAAAATAGCAATTACACAGTACATTAACCCCATAAATTGTTAAACTATACATTTAACCCATATTTTGGATTCAGCCAAGAAATACATGCAATATGCCCGAGTTACGCATACCAATTCTAACATAATTATACTACCTGAAACACTGCAGTGTCAACATATTCATAGCATCGGATGCGATCCAGATTTGCATAGATATGAAATGATTTTTAAATGAAACATCTAAATGTCGAAAATAAAACGTATATTATGAAAACTAAATCCCAGCGCATCACCTACAATAATAAAAATATTCAAGCTAAACGCAGAGGCATAACATTCATATTTACGAAACAGAAGGACGCGGGGCTGTGATTGTTAATATGTAAATTAAAATATAATTTGACGGTCCCGTGACTAACCAATAAAAAAAATCTGTATTTAAAAAAGTATTTTATCAAGTACTCACGTATGGAAATTACATACGCCTAAGGATGTGTTGCTTGCCTCCAATCTGGAAAAATTGCGATACAGAACATTGGGGGAAAAAGTGGGAAAACGCAAGAATGTAGAATTCTAATAGAACAAACACTATGAATGCTCCGTCGAGCTAAAGAGGTATAGACAGGAAATAACGACAGGAACGGGTGATGTCTTAACTGTTCATTT
>JAODKC010000028.1:8277662-8289884 GCA_026777985.1 Mormyrops attenuatus
TATATATATATTTGAAGACTAAATTTCACTGGTTTATTGAACACCCAACAATAAATTCTACATATGACATGCATACAGGTAAACAGGAGTAACTTAAATTCATTTAATCTGTTTGCGAATATATTACTAAGGCCTGAACGTTATCCAGAGAGGGCTTTTTTCACGTCTTATGTCGGTGTGTCACCTCTAGGGAAAATGTACTTGAGTTTAGTCTTGTGTGTGACATTGAAATGCCTCGCATACATCACCAAGCGCATTAATTTCTGAGGATAATTCAGTGTGCTTTGTGTAACATAATTATGCCACAGTAGTGATCTGGAATAATTCATACGTAACAATTTTACGTGACCATGTAGGAGTGGATAAATAACTTGTTGATTTCTTGATGCATTATACAGGCCTAGATTAGTTTAAAACATAGAATTTATGGACAACCAACACAACATTAAAATAATAATACAACTGTGTACAGCAATAGATAATATTTATATTTAACATAGAAATCAGTATAGCGCAGTCTGGCTCTACATTACGAAATATATTATAGAACATTCCATATAATAAAAAATTGAAACTATGGATACTGTAGAAGTGGAATAGAGGGCAGATAATATTATTAGTAATAGTGCCTTCGAAAGTACAGAAGTTTCAATACTGAATCTGTAGAAGGAAATTTCATTAACGTGCCATCTACAACTGGTAAATGCTGAAGATCACGTGGCAATATGGTTACGCGAAAACGCACACATACGTATATTACGATTTCTCCCGCACATTTCCACACACTGTCTTAACAGAATACGATCTATGGCACGGCAAAGTTGAGTGAAATGTGAATGATGTCCAGGGTCGTAGGGACTGGGGGGCGGGGGTCTACTGGAGGACGTATAATCCACAAAATTTAATTTGGACTCATACATCCCCCCATATATGCCTTTGAATTTAAATCTTTACGTTATTATTACATTGTGTCTTCCCCAATATCATACTCTCTCCTACGTCGCATTTGCCTCGTTGTATTTGTGTCTATGTATATATGTGTGTGTGTGTGTGTGTGTGTGTGTGTGTGTATGTGTGTGTGTGTGTTGGATGTTTTTTCTTTATCTCATTATCTAAAACACGATCACTTTTTGTCGGCCAGCAATTAACTGATGAAATAAAGTATGCCGATTAGTCATACACAACTACTTATATGTGTGCGCGCACGTGCATGTTAGTGCGTGACGGATTGAAACCACACAGTTTAGTCTGATGACTCCTTTTTATTATATGACAAGGTTCACATATTGATAAGCGATTTAGATTATCTGTACGCAGCAAAGGTAAATATTTACTAATTTTCACCTGAACTAAACTGAGAGA
Source organism: Mormyrops attenuatus (assembly GCA_026777985.1). Lineage (NCBI taxonomy): Eukaryota > Metazoa > Chordata > Actinopteri > Osteoglossiformes > Mormyridae > Mormyrops > Mormyrops attenuatus. The sequence continues at coordinate 8,279,025 of JAODKC010000028.1, forward strand.
AAAATACAAAATTACAAATAAAGACAAAGACATGGTCAAAATAGTACTGAATTGTCCCTGGACTCAAACTGCTAATATTTTAATTCGCCCAGCCTAACGAAAGGCAGATGAATTCATCCTTTAATGGTGTAAACTTTACCTGTAGTTACGCAATTTTTTTAATGTATAAATATCAACAATCATTTCCCTTAACTGCCTTAACTGACAGCTCAAAGGTTTGATTTCATTGTTCCTTTATTCGTTTTTATTTATGCGATAACACTGATTCATGTTACACGTTATGGTTAGGGTTAGTAATCAATAACATGAATTCTAAACAACTAAAAATCATTTTAATGGTGCATTTCATATGCTGGAGATTTAAAAAGAGAATAATTATATAAGGAAAATATTGATGCATCGATAATTGGTGCATCGATAACTAATTTTCGGCAGTTTTTTGTCATGGTTGCAGGTTGCATGATTACGTTTGCGAGAACAGTAGTGAACTAAACATCCCAGCGCGCGGTCTCGCAAGAAATGTGTTACTTTGAAGCAGCAGTCTCAACGCGTCACTCATTAAGAGCCGGCGGGTTGTCAGCGCTTTCTTAGCAGCGAGGAATCCAGCACAAAAAATTAAATTAAGATCCTGATGCCCAAAATGAGCGTCTGCCATGCTTGTCACTTTAGCATCCCTCCATCATAACATTGTGGCATACCACAGCACCCGAAAAAATGCCTTGTTGATGAAAACACTGTTAACCTAGAAGCCATTCGCATAGGTCAAAAGAAATTACTGGAGTTATCTTAACTGCATTTAAGAAATCAAACAGTACTGCTTTTCACCTAAGGCATAATTTCAAAATTGATATCTGGCCTGATGCACATCCGTGGTTACGTTGTTCTATTTTATCGATAGAGAACAAGTTTAGTTTTGAACTTTAATTTATGCTAATACCGCTGCACATAAAAATTACTATAGCCTACAGATCATATTTATTTGTAATATATCTAGCAAACCTAATAACATGCATCTTTAAATATAGTATACGGTATACATGCCCTAAATAAAACAGCCTTGCATAGATGATAGACACCACAGTGTCGATCTATTTTTTCGGCAGATTGCCGGCAAATTAGTCACAATATTGAGGGAAACACACAGAACTACATCTCGCAAAACTGATACATTTCTAAAAGAATTATATAAAATACCAGTAAAAATGACCCTTTAAACTGTCAGAATTACTCAGTAAGGACATGTACCCTAATTTAGAGCAGCCTAATTTAAAAACATGCCTTGTCTCAGTAAACATGTATATTGCATTAAATAAGTTCTTAAGAGTCGTAACAAGCTTAAACGTGTCCAAAATGACTTCACGCTTAAAACCGTAGAATGTAATATACTTAAGAACTTAATTACAGATTAAACATTACATTGCTAACTATATGCTGTCTCGACTAATGATTTGGCCTAGTCATAATAGTTGTGGTAGAGTACTAGTACATGATACAAGTATGATACAGCAGATCTTAACTAGCAGTTCTAATGAGTGATAATATTTAAAAACCACCACAATTAATATACAGTATTAATCTATAAATCAATCTCAAATTTAATAGATACAATTGGTACTCTGGCTTTGGTTGTTCTGTAGTTTGTGTTTTATATTTATTTGTTTGTGTTCAAATATAAATATTTCTCTATCCTGACATAGAATTGCATCAACATAATAAAAGCTATTTAAAGAAAACAACTATTACAAATTGACACATGAAGCAGAAAATTATGGCCAGGTACCTTGGAGACCTTGTTTTGATTAATTGTAAACATGTGCCTTTAAGTATACAGGCACAGAAAAAAATATATATAATACAATAACTGAAGAACCACTGTAGAATGGTTTGAAAGTAGGCGTTACAGAAGCATATACCACATCTCTGTGAACTGCTTTTTGTAAATGTTGGGTACATAGAGACCTCTAGAGGTAAGTGTGTATACACTTACTGCACATGGCGTTTTGCAAACAGCATGATATTTACTACGGTCCAAAGAATGCTTTCGGACCACAATGCCTTTACGTTTACTAACAATTTCATTGATCGCTGACCTTCTAGAATGTTAATATTCTCTCGAACTCGTTAAATTCCCAGTTATCGTCTACCGTATTTTCCCATAAAATATGAGAAACGCTTATTGAAAAACAAATCGCCTTTCATAATCAGTATTCCCTCTCTGTAGATAATGTATGCCGCATTTAAAGTGGGTTGTTAAATAAAATGCATTTCTAACAACAACAGCAAAGACGTTAACAAGTTGTTGCGAATAACAACAACAACGATATATTATGACCATGACGATGATGATGATGATGGCAAATTAAGAATGACCGTAGCTCAGCAGGTAGAGATAATCCGCTATTTCCTTTGACTTTACCGGAACACTACGAATATCACGCTAACGTGAACGTGACATATCAATATGAATTCGTCTGTCCCATACTGTATATGTGAGGTGATAGTTTGGGTGTGCTACAAAAAAGTATTTTTAATTGTTGCGGTTTTGTTACTTCATGTAGGCCTAAAAATAACATGCTTATTTTTATTATACAAGACGTCAAAAATCCTTAGTATGTTGACTTCACTTTTTATTTTACACGTGTTATTGCTTTTTTTTTAAAGAAACGCAAAGCTGTTGTTACAGTGATATTATACACAGTCAGTAGGCTACTCACTAGCGCAAACTGTATATTTATAATGCTTCTACAAGTTTTAATGTCTAATTATTACCCGTTTAATACTTACATGTGTGCAGCTAAAAACATTATGGCAGTTTAGAAAGTCAAAATGATGTCATGTAAATTTCCACGGACCATAGGAATGGCTTGCTTCATCATAAAAAAATGTATTGTAAATCACAAACACGGTTTTAAAATCCTACTTCATATGAACAACCTAGTTCTTCTGAGATCACGACAGCCACAGACAAATACTGCCTTCGACTTATGTAGCAGATGCATATCCGTTAACATTTCATACATTTCTTAGTACTTTAGCGCCACCACTTGTTGAGAATTCCTTGCTAAGTCTTTACTGCATGTGTAATACTTTTCCCCTGGTTAAAAGCAGGCCAGGGCTACAGAATGTGGAATTTTTCTTATAAAATCTGTATTTCAAGGTTTGAGAATATTATATTGGGTGAAACTTTATATTTCTTAACATTCCTCTATATAAATTACCTAGAGCAAAGCAAAACTATTTACACATTCTGACATATCAATTTGAAAGTCGAAGTATTTTTTCCATTCACCCACAGGTTATGCATTGCATGGTTTATATACGGAATACCTTACCAATGACTGAGTAAATATACATTTATTGCATGGTGTTAATTTGAGCCAAGCTCCCATCCTTGTGCTACTTTCAATGTAGATGAAGTTTTAACATCCAAATCAAAACTTGTGACACTTTTGACAAACACACCTCAGAAACTGTGAAATTGGCACCGTGATCCAGGGTCTGATTATCAAGCCAGCTGTTTCACGTGACAGACCCGGCGTGGTGCTTTGTTGCTAGTGGCAGCCAGGGCAGAGTGGAGCGACTGAAATAAATTATTTTAAAGTTTTTATTTTTTAGCACTTTAAAGCATCATTCATTAACAATCACTGATACATTACACTTGATGCAAATAGATTAAGTCATGCACACACTGAGCAATTAGACCTATAGTTGCAACTACACATTTTGAAATATATCTGATTGGTACATCTAACTGTGTTTCACGCCACTAGGACAATTTTAGCTCTAGGAGGCAATGTAAAATTTAACAAATATTATATAGATAAAAGGCGTTTCTAGCTATTGAAAAGATCAGGTGCTCAGTCAAGTTTCCCTGGGGCTTGATTTTTTTTCTTTTTTTTTTTTGAAGGAAGATTGACATCAGGGCTAAAAATCTCAGGGCTAGGCTAAAAATACTTGGGGCTATAGGCCCACATGATCTCACCGAACAACGCCATGCCAATATATACGTATGTATCAACCAGAGGTGGAGATTTCAGGTCGAGAGAGTACAAATCCAGACCAAGATTTTATAAAGTATAAAGAGTACTCAACTGGTTGGTTGAAACAAAATCTTGGTCTGGATTTGTATTCTCTGGACCTGAAATCTCCAACTCTGATATCAACAACAAAAAAAATTAAATGAGGATTAAGAATCTAAAAAAAAGGAAAGAAAACCAAAACTTGGAAAAGTGGCCATTGGAGGGAGCCACAAAACATAGTATTTTTCTTGTGATTCAAAGGAAAAAAATAAATGGATAAACTGCATTGGGCAAGTGGGTATGGAAGATGGATGTATTTAATGCATGCTTATATACTGGGGCCAGCGTGTGGCTCAGTGAGTTTGAACACTTTATGTGTGAATCTATGGTCCCAAGATCAAATTCTGGTGTGAACACTGTGATATCACACTGTGTACACTGTGGTCATAAAGGGATGGACATGGTCAGCAACAATACTCAGGTATGCTGTGGCATTTAAACGATGCTAAATTGGTAATAAGGGGTCAAAAGTGTGCCAAGAAAATATTCTCCACACCATTACACCACTACCAGCAGCCATAATGGTTGGTATAGGGCAGGATAGATTCATGCTTTCATGTTGTTTACACCAAATACCTTACCATCTGAATGATGCAGCAGATAATATAACATGCTCAAATGTACAATACATTTGATATTCAATCAAGCAACAATACATAAATAGACAGCATGCTTAAAACACAAATCAAAGGACATCCTTGCTATGAAAACGAAAATCAACAGGCAACAGATGATGATAAACAGTTCATATAAAAAGTTGCTAAGCTTCACAGGTCATCTGACAATATGGCTACTTCTAGCACCCTGAAAGGGATGATTCCCCGCTTTCTTGAATAAACTGCAACAGTACTTGGATGTGATTCCAGATGGGATACAATCCTCCACTCTAAGAGGCCCTCTATCTTGATTGCTTATTGGAGGCAAAAGATTTGATACATTTATGACTGATGGTGCTGATGGCTGATAGAGAAGGGCTCATGTTCCTGACATCTGGTGTTGGTGCTGCCCAAGAATTTCCAGGGACCTATATATCTTTGTGTCTACAATATCATATGTCACTCTAGGTGTGCCATCTTTATCCATCCTCTTTAGGATCTTAAACAGTGCCTTCTATTTTTAAGCTAACATTCAACCATTGAGCTGGGTCATCAAGAAGAACCAGATCTGAAAAACTGCTTTCTTGTCATAATATTGTTTTTGGTGCAATTCTGACAGCAGAATACTGGGTGGCTGAAGCAAAAACATGAGATTACCAAACTATGAGGTCATTAAGATTGGTTGCTGGGGTGTCTGGAGTGGCCGGTGTCTGAATAGAGTTGCAGTTCATCAGAATATCCATAGGCAGATGTGGCTCCCTGCTATGTGCAAGGAATAAAAGGGTGAACCATGTGCTCGCATGGACAATGAAGTTCTATGTTATCCCATTCTCTGTACTGATAGATGTACTGTGCCAGCTGGTCATTCAGAGTTCTGTTCAGACATTCCATCATGCGATTTGATTGAGTGTGATAGTGAGATGTTCATGTTTACTCAATGCCAAGCATTTTGCACAGCAGTTTTGTGAGCTCTGCCTGACACTGTCTACTCTGGTGTGAATAGATTCTGGAATGCTATGTTGTTGGATGTAGTCTTCAAAGATACACTAAGCTATGGAGATAGAACGCTGATCTTTAAGAGTTCACAGATGGACATGTCAAGTAAAATAGCCCATTACAACTAGCATATACCTATTGCCCTGTGATGTAATGGGTAAGGTTTGCTGCAATTTTCTGAAGAGGCTGCATTGCTTCTCTGGATTGAAGAGAGGACCATATATGTGGAAAAGGTGAGTTTTGAGACAGACAAGGTATTGGGCCTACCCACAACTGCGGTCATACCCTTGATTTAATCCTATCGTTTGGTCTTGATATAGATAATGTAACTCTACTGCCTCAGACCAGTATTATCTCTGACCATCATCTTATTATGTTCAATATTTACCATGCTCAAAATATTAACTCCCCTACTTGCTTCTATGTCAAACGTACAATCACGTCAAATACAGCTAGTAACTTTACTGATAATCTCCCTGAGCTATCGTTTTTGACAAAAGAAATGTCGAATCCCGCTGAACTTGAGTGCATTATGGATTGTTTAGCATCTACACTTAGTTCCACCTTAGGTAAAATTGCTCCGTTAAAAATAAAAAAGATCAGAGAAAATAAAACTGCTACTTGGTATAATGATCACTTGCGTACTTTAAAACAGGAGATACGGAAATATGAAGGTAAGTGGCATCAAAATAAACTAGTGGTGTTCGAACTAGCATGGAAAGAAGCTATGGGTAGCTATAAAAAGGCCGTTAAATCAGAGTATCTATTGCAACTAATTGGAATAAACTAAAATTATCCTAGATTCCTATTTAATATGGTGTCCAAGCTGACTAATAACCAGACTACTACTCAAAGTGTGCCCGCGTTATTTTCCAGTGACGACTTTATGCAATTTTTTGAACAAAAAATATGTTCAATTAGACAGGATATTTTGAATATTCCAATAACTACATTCTCTGGCCTTGACACTGCCTGTGCTAATGCTGCAACCACCCTATATGAATCATTTACCTTGACTGACCAACCAGAACTGACGTCCTAAATCTTATCTTCAAATTCATCTACTTGTATGCTAGACCATGTTCCAACAAAGAGATGATCCCAGCAGTGATTGAACCGCTACTAACAATAGTTAACTCCTCAATCAGCATTGGCCATCTACCAAAATCTCTTAAACTAGCAATAATTAACCCTCTAATGAAGAAGCCAAACTTAGATCCCTTGGAAATGATAAACTATAGACCAATCTCTAATCTACCATTTATCTCTAAAATAATAGAGAGAGTTGTAGCTAGTCAACTAACCTCATTTCTGCAGGATTTATGAAAGATTTCAGTCTGGGTTTAGAGCTTATCATAGCACAGACACTGCTGTACTGAAGATGGTAAATGATCTTCCCCTACTATTTTTGCTATACATGTTACCTTTAGGGTCAGTTATTCGTAAGCATGGAGTTAACTTTCATTGCTTTGCAGATGATACAGAATTATATATATCGGCTAAACCAGAAGATAGACAGCAGCTACAAAGAATGAAAGAATGTTTAATTAACATAAAAAAGTGGATGTCAGACAACTTCCTCCAGTTAAATCTAGACAAAACTGAGGTTCTTCTTACTGGCACTAGAGCCACCAGAAGTAAACTGACATCATAGTCAATCTGGATGGACTATCTATTGCACCAAGTACTGTTGTTAAAAACCTTGGTGTTATTCTAGATTCTGATCTTTTGTTTGAAGCACATGCTTCTAACATTAGCCATACTGCCTTCTTTCACCTGCGTAATATTGCCAAATTAAGAAACATGCTATCCTTTCAAGATGCATTGAAATTGGTTTATGCGTTTATTACCTCCAGGCTCAATTACTTTAATGTCTTATTCTCCGGCTGTCCGAATAGGTCATTAAATAAACTCCAGCTACTCCAGAATGCAGCAGCCAGAGTCCTCACCAAAACTAAAAAATATGATCATATTACCCCAATTTTATCTTCACTATACTGGCTGCCAGTTAGATTTCGTGTTGACTACAAAATACTACTCTTAACTTATAAAGCTGTAAATGGTCTTGCACCCCAGTATGTGAGTGCCAAAACCCATGGAAACCCTCATGTCTGTACTTCCTTCAAGGTCTCTCTTTTAGCCAGACTGCCATAGTTACTCTAGTACTGTCGGAGGTTAAGTGCAGGGCAATAACTCTCTTCTCCATCTTCTCTTTTCCGAGCTGATTCTGAGCTGATCCCAAGCCGACACTACATCGCTTGAACCCTCACCTGGACTCCTTGGATATAATTACATGGAACCAACTGGGAATTTTTAAACTATTTGGACTGAAATTAATGTCAGTTTCATGCTCCCCAGTCGCCCAGAGGAGGATGGGGACCCCTTCCGAGTCTAGGTTCCTGTTACGGCTCTGCCTTTATTTAGTCTTGTTAATGTTTATGTTATATTGTGTACATGATTGTTTTTGTTTTGTGGCGGTGTTCCTCCCTTCCTGTAGGTGGCGTGGGGATTTGCCTATGGCAATACGGTTAAAGGAATTGGAGCACGCCATTAAACAGGAGGAGCAGGAGGCACAGTTGTTGCGTGTGCGTGCCCTAGAATTGGGGCCAAGCAGAGGATTGGGTTCGTTTTCTTCTCCGCCAGTTTCGAGGTCTTCTGACTTCGATGTGAGTAAACATATTTCACTGGTACCCCCGTTTAGAGTGTCTGAGGTGGACTGCTATTTCGTTGCCTTTGAACGTGTGGCTGCTGCATTACATTGGCATAAGGATGTGTGGTCTCTGTTTCTGCAGTGTAAATTGATACGGAAGGCTCAGGAAGTGTGCTCATCCCTGAGTATAGAACAGAGTTTGGATTATGACGCGGTTAAGACTGCTGTTCTTCGGGCATATGAACTAGTGCCCGAAGCGTACCGGCAGCGTTTTCGTTCTCATACAAAAACTGCTGCTCAAACGTTCGTAGAATTTGCCCGCGAGAAGATTACTTTGAGAAGATTATTTGAGAAGTGGTGATCCGCGTCAAAGGTAACTTCGTTGGCACAGTTAAAAGATCTGATGTTATTGGAGGATTTTAAGCACTGTTTACCCGACAGTATAGTAGTTAATCTAAATGAACAAAAAGTGTCGACAATCGCCCAGGCAGCGGTTCTTACGGATGAGTTTGTGTTGACGTATAAGACCATTTTTCTAGCGGAAAAGGGTGCTTTGCTTAGTTTTAAAGATAAGAAGAAAGAGGGCACACCGAATACTGGGTCTGGTCCTACTGGAAGGGTTGATTGGTCTTTTCAGAAGCCCCCTTCCTCATCAAGGTTTGTTAAGGCCTGATCCGTGCAGGACCGTGATGAGTGTCTGTGTTTTTACTGTAAGTGGCCTGGTCATCTAATTGCAGATTGTACTATGTTAAGCCGTAACAAGGCAAAACCAAAAAGCATTGCCTGTGTAGGTCTTGCAGTGCAGGAAAAGCAGTGTTCTGATCCTGTTTCGCCAGGTCAATTTGAAAGTGCATTTCAGCCATTCATATTAACAGGGTGTGTTGCTTCATCAGAAGACGACACAGACCAAGTGCATATTAAGATTCTGTGTGATACCAGGACGGCTCAGACGCTTCTCCGTAGCCGAGTTTTAAGGTTTGGGGAGAATACGTTTTGTGGGTCCCATGTTGTTGTGCGTGGTGTTGATTTACACCCGGTGCATATGCCTTTGCACTGGGTATGCCTGTATTCTGACCTGGTGAGGGGAAAACTGAGGGTTGCCATAAGGGAAGAGTTACCGGTAGACGGAGTAGACATGATTCTAGGTAATGATCTTGCAGGTGGTAAAGTGTTTCCTGTGTTGGAAGTAAGCCCTGACCCTGCATTAGGTGATGGGGATGAGTTGTGCAAAGAATTCCCTGGTATTTTTCCAGTATGCGTGACTACCCGAGCCCAGCATAGGAAAAGGGGTGATGCTACAGTGAATGTGGCTAGGTTGTTTGAAGAGAAAGACACTAGTCGAGGTGAAGTACTGGGGAGGGACCAGTCCACTTGTGGCATTGAACCCTCGGATGGGCGTTGTTTTACATTGCATCTTCCGGTGTCACGTGCTGATCTCATTTCTGCACAGCAGGCAGATGTTGGATTGTCCAAATACATGTCTGCTGTGGTGGATAAGTCTATGATCCATGAGTCTACAGTGGCTTATTTTTTACAAGGGGGCCTGTTGATGAGGAAGTGGGCACCCGCGCCAGGGGCAAGTTTAGCTGAGTGGAAGAGTGTTTTTCAGGTGGTGGTGCCCCAGAAGTACACTTCCTATGTGTTGTAGCTGGCTCATGACCATGTGATGGCAGGACATTTGGGGGTTAATAAAACATATCGGCGTATTTTGCAGCATTTTTTTTGGCCTGGTCTTAAAGCAGATGTAGTTGAGTACTGCAATTCCTGTCATGAGTGTCAGGTTGCTGGCAAGCCAAATCAGGTCATACCACCGGATCTGGACTGCGTTAGACTTTTGCCTAAGACAGCATCTGGAAATCAATACCTGCTAACGATCATGTGTATGTCTACACGTTTTCCGGAAGCTGTTCCTTTACATAGCATAACGGCTAAATCAGTTGTTAAAGCTCTCGTTCGGTTTTGTTCTATCTTTGGCCTTCCTGTAACTATCCAGGGGTGCGTTTCCCAAACAACAACGTAAGTTAGCATTAACGATGCATCGTATTATGGTAGTTCGACCTAACAAACATCCGAAGTACGACTGTTTCCCAAAACCGTCGTAGCACAGTAGTTAGTTGGGTAGGACTACCGTAATTCGAACTACAGTGGTTCCAGCGCTGATTGGTCACACTCACGCCGAGTCGTGCGCAACAATTAACAAACTACTTTCACAGCCGGTCGCGTACAAACACTCGCAACCTGTGTAATATCATATAAATATATAATAATCACACATATATGTGTATATATATATGTATATATGTCATCGATTTATTGTGTCAGTCACCCGCAGTTCATTGTGTTTCAATCACACTCCGAACACTTACAAATTCCTGGTCCGACGTTGTTACTTACATAATGTTAGTGGCTGACTGGAATAGACAGGTGTGTGTAATATCCAAACATCACAGACATCATTTCCCGAGTACAAAGGCATGGATTCGTATCTGACCGCTGTAGTGTCCTTCTACTCTTCCATTATGGCAATGACACCTGTCAG
>JAODKC010000028.1:8299647-8314633 GCA_026777985.1 Mormyrops attenuatus
TTTTGAATATGGGCGTAATATTAGCATGCTTCCAATCCGAAGGTACCACACCAGCAGATAACGATTTCTGGAATAGTTTTTGTTTAGAGAGGAAGCTAGGCGGAGTATCGTTATTTTCAGTCTTTGTTTTATGTGTAGGTTTAAGTTAGCTTTATGGTGGGTGGAGTTTTTGGGGTTTTGTTTGTTGTTTTGGCTATAACTACCTCCCGAGAGATGGCTGAAGTATTGTTACGGGTGTACAAATCAGATTGAGATATTTACAACGCACCACGATGTGGTAATAAAAAATCTCAGTAAATTAGAATATTACATGAAATAAAAAAAAAGGATTTTAAATAGAGAAATGTCAGACCTCTGAAAAGTATAATCATGCATATGTACTCAGTACTTGGGTTGGGCCCCTTTTGCATGAATTACTGCCCCAACCTCGATTCCTGGTTCCATGGAGGTTCAATTCGTTGCTTCTTTCCGACAATGATTTCAATAAATTCATTTCAATAGAGGCACATTCCCGCACTACGTCATCTTTGATCGCACTCCTTGCTTCTTCTCTTCCAACCTATGCTCTGGCTTTACAAATAACCTCATTGTACGCTCTACTCTCAAAATCTGGTATAAGTTCAGGAACCATTTTAAATTTACTTCAGCATCTACTTTAGCTCCTTTACTGAGGAATCATTTATTTCAACCCTCGTTCACAGATGCCACTTTTGCCATGTGGCATGAAAGAGGTCTGAGATCTTTTATAGATTTTTATAAAGATTCCACTTTCAGAAATTTTACAGATTTATCTATCGAATTTGATCTCCCATCCTCTTACTTTTTTCGCTACCTTCAGATTAGGCACTGTGTTAGATCTTCGTTTTCGGCCTTCCCCTCCTCTCTTCCAGCTCAACCTTGGGACAAATTTTTCAACATAGATCCCCACCAAAGGTCAATTATTTCAAAGTTTTACAATACACTTATATCACTTGACACCACTCCAATTATCAGAATCAAATCTGTGTGGGAGGCTGAATTGGGCTTGGACCTGGATGATAACTGGTGGGATGCTGCGGTTAGTAAAATTCATACAAGTTCTACCTTTGCTCGTCTCACACTCATACAGTTTAAGGTATTATTTACAGTCCACTTCTCTAAAGAATGACTCACACGAATTTATCCTACCATCACTGACACCTGTGACAAATGTCATGCCTCACCCTGCAATCTATCATATATGTTCTACTCCTGCCCATCACTGCGTAACCTATGGCAGAGCTACTTTAACACTCTGTGTCTACAAATGTCCCCCCCCCATATTGCCATATTCGGTTTCCAAGATAATCACTCCCAATATACCTCAAAGCAGTTAGATGTAATAGCTTTCTCTTCTCTGTTGGTGAGACACCTCATTCTTCTTCATTGGAAGTCTGATAAACCTCCCTCTGCAGCCTGGTGGCTCAAGGACACTATTTCCTTTTTAAAGCTAGAGAAGATTAAATATTCGGTCAGAGGCAACTCCGATAACTTTTACGATACATGACAGCCCTTTCTAATGTATGTCAATTGTGTCATTATCTCTTGCTTGAGCCCGCACCCTCCTTTTATTTATTTATTTACTTTCTTATTTATGTCTTTATTTACTTTTTTCCACGTATCTGTTTCTTGTGCTTATTTACTTTAGTATTGCAACAACAAAAAAAAAACTAAATCATTGTTACTGTTATTGATGCTCTGTTTAAATGCACTGTTTAATAAACATATCTGTCCTGCCCCGCTCATTCCACCCCTTCGTCGACCACACCTCCTCATTAACCTCATGTGGATTCCCCATGTTCACCAGCTGTTTCCCGTTGCTGTCATTGGTTCTTTGTATTTAAGCCCGCGTTAAGTTTGTTTCCCCAGTCCGGTCATTAACGTTGTGTGTTTTTATTGTCCTGTGCTCTGAATAAACCCCTCGATTCTGATCTTTTGTCTGCCTGTCCCTGCTTCCGTGATTGGCAAGCGTGACAATATCAATCAAAAAAAAATTATTTCATGAGCTAGAAGCTGCTGGACTTGTTTCTCCATTTCCATTTCCATCTGTGGTGAGGTCCTATAAGCTTACTGGTGAGTAGGTGTGGTATACCCTGTCCTAATGGTGTGATCATGGACACTGAACACATCTGCATAAGCAATTAAAAGTCTTGCCAGTTGAAAGTGAATGGCTGAGATCAACTTTAGGCAGGAGCTGTGATTGAGCTCGCTCCCCATTTCCAATCACATGACACTCCACACCACCATGATCAACAAGAGAAAGTCTCCCAACTCTGTGTCACCTAGGACATGGCAATCTATATCAGTAGGGTTCATGATGCGAACAAAACCAATGCCTTTTGTGACTTGAGACATGCTATGTACAATCTTGGGATTGTGATAGCATCTGGATCCAGCGCACTCAGATGATTAGAGGTTACACCCTGAAAATCACTGGTAGGTCAAACTCTTGCTAGTAAGTCATTTGGGATCAGGTAGGAATGCAAAAAGAACTCAGAGTTACTGCACTGCTTTTGAGGGGAACAGTGTCTTTAGAACAAAGCAGGGGTACCATCTAGCTCCATAGTTATACATGGCTCACTCTCAGATCGATACCTGCGTGGTGTTTGAGCAGAAAGTCCCAACCAAGAATGAGTGACTGGCTAGCATTCCTAACTACTTGCACATTGTGGGAAAAGACATTTTCTCCCATTTGAACGGTGACAGTTAAGGATCCCACAATAACCAAACATTCTGCTGTTACAGATTTTGCCAGGAAGAAAGACTTCTGATGCTGTTTCCCCTTGAGGGCTGACACAGACATAAACAGGCTCTCACTGATGATGGAAATTTTAGAACCTGTATATAGGCGTGCACTGGTGTATCCTCAATCACAGCAAAAAAATTAAGATGCTGGTGTGTCATGTGCCAAAGGTGGCCACATCTACAGCATTTAGCAGACGCTCTTATCCAGAGCGACTTCCATTTTTCTAAATTCAGAACAGTCCCCCTGGAGCAAGTTGGGGTTAAGGGTCTTCCTCAGGGACCCAATGATGATAGTGCCAGAGGTGGGACTCAAACCTACAATCTCTTGGGCCAGAGGCAAGCATCCTAACCACTAGACCACCAACACCTACATCCCAAGCAGCAGCAGATACACTACCTCTCAGTATCAGCTATCAGTAATTTCCCTGCAGGAGGTACTCCATGGCATTAAAATAAACACTGTGGTTCCAATCCCTGGAGTGTGGATGTGTTGGCTGAGAAGGTGGAAGAATATAGCTCACGTGTGTAGTCATTCGTATTCAGCACTGGGGAATATTACCATTTGGAAGGGCTTGCACACTCTTGCTGCTGAGTGTACTAATGTTTGTCTGGGCTATGACATCTTGTGTCTGACAGATGCCCATCCATCCTCTCATCTGCATGATGATGTGGAAGAAGAGGATAGATAATGTTGACTTTCGTCCCATGCGGAGCAACTGGTATGTGTAAACTCTGCTCACTGTGGAGAAACCCTGTATCTCTAAGGCCTAAACCCATAAGCATATCTCTATGGTGATTTAGGTGGAGTGGTATGGCATCATCTCATCATCTTCTTTCCCACTCAGCTCTAAAATCACCCAGAAAGTGCTACTTCTCATGTGTAAGATTGACTGATGTGTATACTGCTGTTTCAGCTCACTAACATGAGTAACATCTAACTAAAGGGATTGCAGTTCTGCACTGCTATGATGGCACGCATCATGTCTAGAGAAGAGTCAAAGTCAGGTGAAAGACATTTAGAGGATCCCATGGGAGAAACTGATTGTCCATTTTACTTATGCGATAAGTCACCAGGTGTATTCACTGTTGTTGTATTAGCCTGAGGAGATGTAGCAAACCTCAGTGCTTCCTGAGTACGCACTCATTTACTAGCAATGATTAGGGCTTCTCCCAAGGAGCTCACCCCATGTTCATGGTGTTACAGTCTGCATGTATGTGTCTGTCTGTCTGTCTGTCTATATTTTCAGATTACGTGTTCCAGCAGTCCTGGTTCCAGGTGTTCCATCTATCCATATGTACTGTGCTGAAAGTTGAAAAACTGGTTCATTGCCTTATTTCTGTTTCTCGCCTCTCATGCCCCAGCACAATAAAAGAAGACCAGAAACCCTGTTCAGAAGCTGTTTGCTGCTCTTGCCTTTGTCTCTTTCTAATTGTGTTTGATATTCTGTATATCGTGTCCTCAGCTCTAGTACTTGGTTTCTTCTGCTTTGGATTTTGATTGGGCTTTGTTATTTTGGTATTTATAAATTATATTGGTATTTCATATTGTAAGAGGAGATTTATTTTCATTAAGATTAATTACTTTATAATTTCATGTTTATTTTATTATTGATTCTTTTATATATTATATAAAGCTAAGGGAACTATATAACGCTTTGGGACTGGAATGATGAGAGTTCTGGTTATTAGGAGCCGGTACTACTTTTCTGTATGGGCGCGAAAAACAAAGAAGCCATCCGTTTTCCATGTTTAGCTCGGTATGTTGTCTCCGCGTCGTCTCTGTACCCACGTCCTGAAACACAGTTAACGCTGAGACTCCAAAAGCAGTGTTACACTGGTGGCAGCGGGTTTGTGGATTACAAACTTCTGTTTAAGTTTGGCCGGAGATTAACAAGCTATCTCCAAGTTTTTTCTTCTTGCTCTCTCGCCATGACTTGCTCCTGCTGGCTACAAGCTAAAGCTAAGCGGAGACTAAGTCAGTCCGTTGTGGATTAAAGAAAAGAGACAAACTTTGTCGTTTATGCTCGCGAGTAACAGAGACTGACATTGTGGATACTACCTTTCTATTTTACGTGGATTTTCATCCTGCTTCAGGCAACAAGTGGACGGCTTGTGAGTGGATCTGCCCGCGACGGTCGCATGGTAAAGTTATTACGCTGTTACTATGGATTTTACCATGAGAAAGCCTAGCACAGTTAAGCTAAGCACTATACGTTCTGAGCATCATCTCAACATTCCAAAGTTATGTTAATGCGCGTACCCACTTACCTGGTGAGGCACTTCCGGTCTTTGCTGCTGGAATTAGCAGGCTAGTGGAGGAAGCTGTCCCCACATATGGACAAAATGCTAAGGATGGAGAAAAATTCAGGCGCTTTATTGCAGGAATTGAGCCTTAACATGAACAAGGACTGAAAATGCTGCATTCTTCTCTGCAATGCAGATTGAGAATGCTCATCATGCCAGCTGGGTGTTTTCAACCACACACAAACTGCAATGTTTTCCCCAGGTCCAGGCCTCGCCTGCTTTATCGCCTTTAACACCAACTCACCTACCTGCATCTTTCACGTCTCTGGGAGTTCACTCCGCCACTATTGGTGATCTTCGGAAAATGCAGAGAACACTAGAGACCCTATCTGAAAGGTTGAAAAGTTACACTTAGATGTGCAACGCTGTTAATCCGACTACAGATCTCACCAGCGGAGCCTCACTCCTGACAATGGACGAGTCCGCCACCATTATTACAACTCAGATAGGACAACTTATGGAGACTATTCTCATGACCATCACCCAGCTGGTGATGGTTCCTGCAGAGCATCCAGACATGACAGGAACTGGTATGACAGATGAGAGGGCCACACTCACTCTGGTTCACCTGAACGCTATGCACGTGGCCCCAGTCCATCATCCAGAGACTACACACAGTATGATTGCTCTCCTGACCGCTGGGAGGACAGACGATAGTCTTGACGTTCTCCAAGTCCTAGATGTGTACGTTTCCATTCCCCATCATACACCAGCTCTAATAAGGTAAACTACAAATAGTTGGCAACGAGGGCCAATTGCCAGCTGTGGACTCTCACCAGGTCCACAAGGGTGATAATGTTTCACATACCGACTTTCCCAAAGGCAGGTTATCTGAGGTTGATGTGTTAAGTAGATATGTGTCGATTGTAATTGAGGACACTGTTGTACATGCTTTTGTTAATAATAATAATGCATTTTATTTGTGGGCGCCTTTCTAAAACCCAAGGTCACCTTACATAGCCCTTAAAAGACAAACATTAAAAACAAATAATAGTTATTTACATAATCGGACAACAATTGGGTTAAAGCGAGTAAGCCAGTTTAAACAGATAGGTTTTGAGTTTTGACTTAAACAATGCAAAAATATGATAAGGCGGGCAGAGGGGACAATAAGATGGGTGGCAGATGAAGATCTGAGAGATCGGGAAGGAGTGGCGATGTGAAGCAGGCCACATAGATAGGGAGGGTGCAGATGTTTCAGTTATTAGTGAAGGGCTCAGGATGTTTACGCCTACCTTTTGCATAAAGCCGATTCTAAAGCAGTTTATTCCTCTTACTGGTGTCACAGGAGACTCTTGATTCTGTGGGTTCGGTGACTGTCAATCTGAATATTGCCCACATTCCTATGACACATACCCTTCAAGTTGTTAGAAACTGTACTAAGCCACTAATTTTGGGCTGGGATATTTTTGTTTCTAAGGGTGTCATTGTAAACCCTTGGAACATGTCTCTTAATAGGTGAAATGGTGGTTCCGTTAGTTAGCCCAAAACAGTATGTTCCTAAACTGACTGAGGTGGCTGTGTCTTCTACAGTTATTATTCCCCCTATGTCAGAGATGGTTATTATTGCTAAATTAGATGCATCTGTTAAAGGACTGGTACCCACTGGCTATGTAGGGGTCTGTGAGCCATACTACAGTACTCAGGCATCTTTCTGGTTTTGCATAGACTGTAGCAAAAGCTGAACAGGGTTTTACTAATGTCAAAGTGGCTAACCCCAGCATGGAAGAAGTTATGTTACTTGATGGTATGCAGATAGGGACATTTTATGCAACCTCTAGCTGTACAAGAGATGAGTACACTGTAATGGAAAATTGTGTTTGCAATGTAAACATTCAAATGCCTGTGGTATCTAATGTATATAACCTACAGGATTTTTCAGACACTGAGTTGACTAGCAGGCAACTTACAAAACTAAGAGACACACTAAATTCACGTGTTCAGTCAGTACCCACATGACTTTGGACTGCAAACCTGGTTACACACAAAATTACAACTGTGACATTCCCATCTCACAAAGAGCCTATCGTACCTCACCTTCCATGAAAGTGGAAATCCATCGGCAGGTGGAAGACCTAAAAGCTAATGATCTGATTGAAGACAGCACAAGCCCCTGGGCCAGCCCAGTGTTTATGGTGAAAAAGAAGGACGGTGCGTACACATTTTGTGTTGATTTCAGAAAACTGAATTCGGTGACCATAATTGATTCACATCCTCTCCCAAGAGTAGATGAAACTGTCTGGCTCCCAGTTTTTCTCCACCATGGACATAACTAGTGGAAACTGGCAAGTCAAAGTAGATCCTGTAGACAGGCCCAAAACAGCTTTTACAACAGGTGATGGTCTTTACCAATTCAAACTTTGTTCATTGTGTCCCATAACTCACTCTCCCTTTGTCACAAACGCTCGGCACGGACCAGGAAAACAGGCAAGAGGAAGCAGGACTGGGGAAAATAAAGGGGTTTTAATACAAAAACGGAGGGCATCGGGGGAAAAACGGCACACAACAATACAACGACAGAACTAGGGATACAAACTCTGACATAGACTTAAATACACTGAACTAATGACAGCAACGGGAAACAGCTGGTGAACATGGGGAATCCACACGAGGTTAACGAGGAGGCGTGGTCAACGAGGGGGTGGAACGATGGGTCATGACACCCTTCCTGTTCCCCGTTCAACATCTGATTACATCACAACACTAGACTGGGATGTGATAATGGCATTTAGCCTGCAGCAGTGGATCAAGGTCAGCTACAAAGTGCCTGAACCACTTCATGTGTAAAGCAGGTTGGAGAATTAGAGAATTACCACCAAATGAGTAAGTGCAGACGTATACACTTCTAAAGGTTCCTTAGGGAGACACTGTCTAGAATTCACGAATGTTTGAAAGTAGAGCAAAAACTCCTTTCTCCCAAAAGCTGCATTACTTTTCTTAACTATCTCATGATAGTCCCATTGAATAGTAGGAGGCAAAAACAGAAAGTATGCTAATGCATCACCACTGAAATGTATGGCTAAAATGGTAGCTGTGTCACACTGCTGCACATCAGAGCAGGCTTTAACTGATAACTCTAAATGCGCTTTCCGCAGATTAAAATTGCCCTTACTATCATTCCTATCTCAGTGAAAGCATGGCAGTAAATCCACTCTTTATTGAATGACTCATATTGTATCAGCAGCAGTACTGTCGTTAAAATGAACATAGTTCGCTTCACAGTGCTACATTTTACGGAGCCCCATTGATAACATAAAGATAAAAATCGTGGCCATGTTTTAATATATCATGGGAACAAATTAATAAAATGCAGTCATGATTAAGATGAGGGGACCAATTAGTAAAATGTACCCAAAAGTAGCTGCGGTACTAATAAGCTACTGAAAAAACTAGTTAAGTTAGGTGCATCGCTAATCTTAGTAAGGTACTCCCCAAGACTGACATTAGGGGTGAATGGTATTATATTACAATAGTAGTTGCTTCATATGTATCTTTAATGTATTGGATCACTGGCAATGCATCAAGAAGTGTATTGCGTTGTCTCAGAGATGGAAATGCACATCCCAATCTACACTCAAAAAAATGAAACATGGCATTTGTTGGTCCAACGAATGTAATTATGTTTAAATTAATTAATTCAATTTTGTTTGTGCATTAAAATTAAAAGAGTTGTGTTGACAGAATTAAAAGAAATAATTCTTCAAATTTACACACCTCAGTTAATTAAAATGAATGAAACATTGCTTCTGCAGTACTGCATATTGGTCAGTAGGTGGAGTAAAATCTGCACATCCGCAGTTGGAAAACACCACAAGAAGGAACGAACCACAACGATCACTCTTCAGCTCATTTAGATCAGCGCCATTTTATGAGAATCAAAGGCGGAGAATTACACTGCAAAACGACAACGCGTTTTCCTCTATGTGAACAGACAGGGGAGATTTTCACTTTTTATGCATTTATGTGAAATCTTATACTTGTTGAACTTTTGTATATATTACATCACCCAAAATAAAGTTTTAAATGACATTAAATTGCTAGTAAGGAATGGTTTCTCCATTTTAACCGATTGTTTTGTGCTTGTACAGCAGTTTTGTCACGTTCTAATGTCAGTTTTAATAACTTAATTAATAATCTTAAAAGGTGGTGTTGGCACATTGTTATTTAATATCTCATTTTATTATTCTTGTCTGATAAACACCCCAAAAAACACATGGCAATAAGCATATTTGACATTTAATTAAGATGACATGTAGCTATTTAATGTAAGCTTGTTTGTTTGGTCAGCTAACACATTTTTACTTAAGTTTAGTAGTTTAGTAGTTTGCAGTTTTTCATATTTTGTTATTCTTTGGTGACTCACATTCTTTTTCTCCCTTACAGAGTTTTGAAACTTGAAGGCCTGTAGAGTCCTGTATGTGGCTGTGCATGCACTTTTAAAACTTGGAATGCACTCCAATCCCACTTATCCAGATCACATGGCAGTGAGCAGCTACCTCAAAATCAAAATTCTAGTCAAACTACAGTGATAAATTGTCATGTTTGTGCTGTTACTGACATTCCTTCAGTAAATGATTATTTTCTCCATATAAATAATCACTTGCACAGTCATGAGACAGTTAGTTGTATGTTTAAGGACTGCTCAATTAAAACAAACGTGTATGGCACATTCAAATCACATAAGAGCCAAAAGAATTGTCAGTTTTCAGTAAAAGATTTTAAGGAAGGAATAGTGAAATTTTGTGTGATTATATTTTGAATGATTTCGAAGTGTGCAACCCTCTTGGGACATTAAGGAAAAAGCACAAGTTATGTGCAGTCTACTGGATTTTGGGTAATGTACCATCAGTGTTTCAGTCAACATTGTCTTCAATTTTCCTTGCAATTTTATGCAAAACAGAAGACATGAAGACATACGGATTTGAGAAAATATTGCGACCTCTTTTGCAAGATCTCCAAACTTTGGAACAGCAAGGTGTGTGTGTCCAACAACTTGGAACATTCCTTAAAGGAACAGTACAATGTGTTGTGGCTGATAATCTTGCCGCACATTCCATGGCTGGATTCGTTGAGAACTTTTCAGGCGAGTACTGTTGTCGATTTTGTACAGCTTCTCGTGCAAATTCTCAGACCACTGAAGTGGAGGTGAATTCAAACTTCGGACTGCAGAAGAGCACCAAGGACACGTGAAACTTGCTACAGAGAAAGAGGTAAATGTCATGGGTGTAAAAAAAACATGTGTTTTCAGTGAAAACCTTAACTACTTTAATGTTACAACAGGCTATCCTCCTGATTTGGCTCATGATATTTTTGAAGGCATAGTACCAGTTGAGCTAGCAGACTGCTTTACTGTACTTATTTCAAAGAAGATTTTGTCTCTTGATGGGCTCAATGAACTCATCCACAATTTTCCAGGTGGGGTGATAAAACAAATCGACCTCAGTTGGTGCCACAGACATTTGCAAGCAAAAGATCAGTTGGTGGCAATGCACATGAAAATTGGTGTCTTAAGATTACTGCCATTAATTATTCGGCATTTGGTACCTGCAGATGAACCTGTGTGGCTTTTGATTTTAGACTTGAAGGATATTGTCGAACTGGTTGTTTCTTCAGCTCATACAGATGAGACCATTGCATTTTTGGAATGCAAGATCTCTGAACACCGTCAGAAATATCAGGAGCTGTTCCCTCTTAAACTACTGCTTCCAAAGCATCAATTCCTGGAACACTATCCAGAAATGATTTGCTGCTTTGGTCCTTTAATTTTTCTTTGGACATTGCGTTTCGAAGCAAAACATAGCTACTTTAAAAAAGTAGTTAGGCACGCAAATTGCTTCAAGAACATTCAGTTTCAGCACTACTGTCATACCTGGTACTATATGTAATACTCCTTTTGCACTATTAAACAAAACACAAATGAAAATTATTAAATGAAATTTGATTTTTAAAACTTTATACAAAGATATCACTGATTATCACGGCATAGAATGATCTTATGCATAACAACCTACACTCTGAAAGGGGTAGTTAACCCAAAATGAAAATTTCTTGTTAATTTACTCCCCCACAGGACATCCAAGATGTATATGACTTTTTTTCTTCAGTAGAACATTAAAGAATATTTTTAGCTGAATCTGTGGTCTTTGGTGATTCATTTAATGGCAGTGAATGGTGATAGGTTTTTTTTAGATTAAAAATAAATATACAAACGAGTCCAAATCAATAGCCATGGCTCCTGATAACACACTGAGGTCTTGTGAAGCGAAAAGTTTGGTCCGTGTAAAGAAATTGAACATTATATACAATATTATTTGCTTTAATCCACAGCCTGGTCAGTGGTTACAGGTATTCAGCTTTTTTAAAAATGTTTTCTTTTGTGTTCAATAGAAGAAAGAAACTCATAAATGTTTGGAACCACTTAAGGGTGAGCACATTTTCATTTTTGGGTGAAATATCCCTTTAACCCAATGGTTGACCTTACTAAAAAATTGTGTGGAAACCTGTTGCCTTAAACCACTTAAGTTTTTACTGAAGGTGAAACTAAACAGCCCTAGTTGAATTAACATATAACTACATAGAACCTTAGGTTCTATGTTACTTCATCAAAGGCTGTTTAGTTTTACCTTGTGTAAAAACTTAAATGGTTTAAGGCAATGAGTTTCCATGCAGTTTTCTGGTAAAGTCAACTATTGGGTTAAGAGTGTAGGTTTTAAAGCATAAGATCATATTACAGTTATAGTCTTATCTTTGTATGAAGTTTCAAAAATCAAATTTCATTTAATATTTTTCATTTCTGTTTTGTTTATTGTAATTACTTAAAATTGGTCTGCTGACATTCTACTCATATTCATCCCCTTCTCTCTTCCAGACAAGTTTGACACAATGGCAACCTCAGCCAAACTCCTAGTAATCTTAGGAGAAAATAATTGTGAAAGGTTAAATCTCCCAGCTGGTATACCAGACTCATTGAATGACCTTAAAAAAGAAATCCAAACACAACTTGGTGTGTTAGAAGATCTTCAGCTCAAAGATCTGGATTTTAATGAATTTGTCAACCTCAGTTCAACTTTGTACTTAGAAGACTAAGCTACACTCAAAATATTTTTTTTGCCGACATCTACAAGTACCTCTTCATCTGTGTCAAAACAAAACGAGACCTCTTCAGTATCTTCCTTGATACAGACATAATTTCATCCTCACCATCATGTATGCTGTCGACCGAATCTGCATCCTCTGTCAGAAGTCAAGCTTGGCCCGATACTTTCCCAATACCACAGTTTAGTTTTGATGCAGAAATACAAGTGCAAAAAGCTCAACTTGCTTATCAAACTGATGGTACTGTCCTGAGTCCCAATTCCAAGCTAAAGTCTGACATTTTGGATGCTTTAGCCTCAGAAATAATAAAGTTCAAGGCATACCCTTCAGGTGCAGATCTTGATGATGTAGCCGCTGCTTTAATACAGAAGCATCCATGCCTAAAAGAAAAGGGCTCTGTGAGTGGCTACTATGGCTGGAAAATTAAAATATAAGATGGCAAACTACAGAACAAAATTGAGAAACATAGGATGTTCTGAGCTAAACATCAATTCCCATAAGCGAAAAGGATCCACTGGAAGTCCTAACCAAGTGAAGAAACCGAGAAAAGCTGAGGTAAATTACTGTCCAGATTACCCAATGGGTGAAACAAAAGAAACACTTGAAAATCAAAGGATTACACTACTATCGGAGGTGACTGAGAGAAACAACGAGCAGGTTATCAAGGGGCTGATGGACAGAACATTTGCTCTACGGAGGCACGAGGTGGTAGAAGATTCACCTTTCATTGCTGAATTCAAGAACAGATGGCCAGCACTCTTTACTGAGCGAGAGGTATGTCTTTAATGTCATGTCAGCTTGCTTGGATGTTGTTAATTCTAAACTATGATTTGAAGTACTTTAGATGTAATTCAGGTTTGTTCATTTATAGTAAATGTGTGTTACCTGTGAGTGCTGGTAAAGGAAGTGTCAAAAATTTACCAGCACCCTGATTTGTCTCTCTCTCTTTTTTTGTTTTGTTTGGAAATTGTACCAGGTATCTGCGGAATTCAGCAGGATTACAACAATTCCTTTGGTGTCCAAATTCATGGGTCAGTTTGATCATTTCTCCTCCCAGCTCCTCAAAAATTTCAAAAAGAAAAGAGGAGCAGCCGTACAGAAGATCACAGACATCCTGTCAGCTTTGGATCAGGTATGTTCTCTAAATTCATAATAGGCCAAACTTATATTTCATCCAAATATGATTATTTTGTTATTTTTAACTCATCCTTCATTCAGTCTTTTTTATACTAAAATTATGGATTAAAAGTTAAAGGTGAATTTTTGTTCTTAGGCTCCAAATATCATGATTTGTTTATTTTGAAGCATCAATGACTTTCTGCCTCTCTTATACTTTAACAGAGTTGTTTTTGCAACTACAGTTAGAACAGCTCAGATGTTCAAGATAATTGTGTATCCCATGCAGTGCTTCTTATTTGGGACCATATTGGTTGATGGACACACTTGACTTTCGTAAAATACAGCAGTGGGATAATTTGCGTAATGCTACTTAAATTTAAGATGTACAGCAAAAAGTACTAATTCTCATTTCATTTTGATTAGAGCATCACCATTGAAAAAAAGCGTGAATGCATCCCGAAACCCTTAGTGCTCTACCTAAATGAAGATCCTTCAAACCTAGTGAAGGAGTACATGGTAAGCTATTTACATTTTTTTAAGAAACTTTTTGTATTTTTCTCTAAAACCAGTTCCTATTTTTACCCTTGATCTGTTGGTAATTGTTTTATTTTGTACTTATTATTTGTACTTGTCTTGCTATTTTTAGGACACTGAACATGATGAAGCCCAAATTTTGATGAGCAACACCACTCTCGGAATCTATGCCATCAAACATGAAGGGGCAGATGTTCGAATTAATCATCTGCCGATATTTGCGCTTGCGTTCAATGAGAACCCTCAGTGCCAGGATACGGTCGATGGTAGACTTCTTAGGTGTAAAACCAGACTGCTCCGGTTGCTGACAGACAAGTAAGTGTCCACGGATCCTGTTAAGGATGACCCTAGCAAGGACCTTACCCGACACTGAAAGCAGTGTTATCCCCCTGAAGTTGCCGCAGTCCAGGCAATCACCCTTCCCTTTCCAGATAGGGACCAGAAGTCCCATTTTCCAGTCAGTTGGGATGATGCCTGACTCCCAAATGGAAGCAAAGATTGCCTGCAATGGAAGGCAACAAATGTTGTACATGCTGGTTATAGAGCATTTCGCTCTGAAATTCTGAGTAAAATGGGTCATTCCAGACATTGTTCAGAAGAACAGCATACCTTGATTACAAAGTTGATTGGAGAGGGGAAAACATATAAAGAAGTGCAGAAAATGATAGGCTGCTCAGCTAAAATGATCTCAAATACGTGGAAGAAAACAAAAAACTACCATTGGAATGGATTGAAGAATAGCCAAAATGGCAAAGACTCAGCCAATGATCAGCTCCAGGAAGATCAAAGAAGGTCTAAAGTTACCTGTGACTACTGTTACAATCAGATGACGCCTATATGAAGCCAAGCTATCTGCAAGAAGCCCCCGCAAAATCCCTTTGTTGAAAAACAGACATGTGCTGGCCTAAAGAGAAACGGCGCAACATTTTGAGGACTGATGAAAGCAAGATTGTTCTTTTTGGGTCTAGTGGCTGCAGGCAGTTTGTCAGACGACCCCCAAACACTGAATTCAAGCCACAGTACACTGTGAAGACGGTGAAGCATGGTGGTGCAAGCATCATGATGCGGGGATAAGAACATAAGAAATTTACAAGCGAGAGGAGGCCATTCGGCCCATCAAGCTCGTTTGGGGAGAACTTAACTAATAGCTCAGAGTTGTTAAAATCTTATC
>JAODKC010000028.1:8316561-8327470 GCA_026777985.1 Mormyrops attenuatus
CCTGCGATTTATTTATTTTGAGCTTAGCTAGACTTAGTACCACATCAGCCTCAGTTATACATATATTGGTCATAGACTACGCTGTATTCGTACTAATGTGTACGAGATGTTTGTCATACTACAGTGTCGGACCTATTTATCACATACCATATCATGGATCAGTTGATGTTATGGAGTGGCCAGCCCAATCCCCTATTAAACTTCTCGGGTGACATCAAAAATGCTGTTTCTGAGGCAAAACCAAGAAATTGAAGTGAATATTAGTTCAATGATTCAAAGGAAAGCAAAATATTAAAACATTTTTCAGTTCATACAGTGAATCTTTGAGTTTGTAAAGAAGAATGTGGACACTGCAATTTTTTTTAACAGCCTGATATTCCCTTTCCTTCACTTTCTGTAAAGGAATAAGACAAATGTGATGAATTTCTCTTCATGTTTTTATTTGGAGTAGAATTTGTAGTGTTCCCAATGCATTTGCTTGAATGGAAAAACTATTATGAGAATTTTGAGCTTTATTCACTTTTTTAGACACACGGCTATTATTCTGTATAAACATAACTGTATAAACAATTTGTACGCACAAAAAAGTTGCGTACACCCGTTTCCACGCTCATGTCGAGATGTATAAAAACAAAAATGCCACATACATTTCCATGGCAGCCTCACACCATGTATACACACATTTCTGCTGGGTTTTGTAAACAGGCAGTATGCAGCGTCAAAGCAGTGCTACTGTTTCTGTGTGGTTTCCCTTTCTTTTTTATATTCACATCCATGACGCAGGCTTTATCAAATACATCGAATTAATTGCATATCGTTTACAAGTTTAAGGCACTTCATTGTGATCAATCTGCAACAATAAAATGGTACAAGGAATGTCAAACTCTTTCAACTTCCATGGCTGCTTTAGTTTTGTTAGAAGACACCACAAATGGCAGAATTATAATAGAGTGCATATTTAGAGATCATACTGATTTCTTCCCAAGATGACGACTGACTTCTAAGTTAATTTAGATTACCAAGAACTATCCTCTTGGACCTGTGTGCTGAACTGGGATTTGCAGGAGTTTTTCAACATGAACTGGCTGACCGGTCAGGTATTTCTCAGTCATCACTGAGTTGCACCATGTCAGCTGTGTGGGAAGGTATTATCTGCTTGTCATCCAGATTTATAAGATTTCCATACACTGTGGTTGAACAAACAAGCATCAAAGCACAATTCGCAGCAATGTCCGGTTTTCCAAATATAATCAGAGTGATGCACGCACATTGCTATAAAGGGAGTGTGTACAGCCAGTGCCTGAACATGTGCTCGGCACAGCAGGAGTTGCATCCCCGCCACAGGGTCATCTTATGTAATATTGTCTGAAACAGAATAAACGGTAATACCGCATCTGCTATCTGTTTGTTTCTCTTATTAAACATGCAAGTTATTTAAACAAGTATGGATAATGCTAAGTGGAAAAAAACTCACCTTCACCAACTAGCATATTTTTCCTATTACTTTGCTTAGGCAGAGTTTTATGTACTTACGCACATTTGTAGTTTTGCCTGTATGACGTTTTAGTGTTAATTCTACGCAAGGCATTATGCATGAGGCAACAGGTGACCCAATACACTTGTCCACATAGTGTTTTTTCACATTCTAAGATATTTACATATTGCCTGGTGTTATATAAGTCATTTATTATTAGTTAATAATTTATTATACATTTTTAAAAAGCTACTGAATACTTTGATTTAAACATTCCTTACTGACATAAGTCTGTAACATGGGAATCCCATGGAAATCCCATTATAATATATTCAAGAATTCTCGTGACCCATTTTTTATGTATGTGTGCGTATTTTTGGGAAAAAACATCAATGACTTTGAGCAGATACTTATTTTGTCATTGTACCTGACAGTGCCTGTTAAACTGCTAAACATTTGTTCTTGCATAAATTTATTTGGAATTTCTTCAACGACTTGCTTGCATGGAAACCTGAAGCACATAAACTACTTTACGACTCCAAGACCCTTCTTGACTTCGGAAAACAATTGCACCCCTTAGTAGCTTACAGTACAAAAGGAGGAACTGCCTTGCCTTGCTGCATACACCAGACACCATGGAGCTGCTTGCTGTAGCTGTCCAAGTAAGGAGGTGCCACAAGCAGTGCAAGAAGAAACGGAAATGTGTCAAGAGACTAAGCCAGCTCATCCTACTTTCCAACGTTCAGTTGCTGGACAATAAGCTGGACCATCTCAGAATACAGTGAATTTTCCAGTGTAATCATGTGTCTTGAGTGCACACCACAACACTGTTTCCAGCTTTTGCCTCTTGCATTGTACGAAACATTGCAAATTCTCCACAGGTCCCATCTTGGTCTTTTTGAGTCAGGAGCACAGCCATTTTACAATTTCTTTTTTTTGTCATTTTGTCTCTCCTTTGACTGCATCTCTTCAGGCATGGGAAGGGCTAGAATATCACATCAAATCTGTTTATTTTCCCTTGGGAAAGATTTTTGATACATGCATGTGACATTTGGTCTATGATTAACAGCAATACACTGTCTCTGATTTAGCACAGATGGACGCAGCATGCAAACGTCTAGGTTACCCCATTTACAATGCCACAATGTCTTTTTTGTGGATATGAGACATATCTGATGTCTCTGAAATAACGTCCATGGTGGCATCATGTGACTCCAATTAATGTCACGACATATATGATTTAGAAATGTGGGACGATATGGGTCACGACCCTAGAAAGCCATGTATGTGACTTCCGGTCACTCCATTTATTGATCGTTATAACAAATATGGCATAATATCACTCTCTCATACATTTGCTGTTGGAGAATGTGTGCTTCTATGACGTTTTAATAAACTTAGATTTAAGTGCCTACATATGTAGGTTTATTAATCAGGAATTAAACTGTACTCTACAGAGTGTACCCTTTCATTGCAAGTAAAGCTAAAATAACAAAACTAGCACTGTATATAAATACAAAATCATGTGATCTTCCATCCATCCATCTTGAAACAGCTTATCCAGCTGGCTCATGGGAGGGCATGAAGCATATCTTGGTAGAGTGGGGCGACATCTAAAAAAACAATATGTAATACCTTAAAAATATTGGGATAAACGATAATATTGAATATGATATTTTTAGAAGAAAGAAAAATGTGAAAGCATGAAAAAAAAACAATATTATGGATAATCTACTAAACAGCTGGTGATAAAAATTGTAGACTATGGTGGCGGCAGGTTTGGGGGGTGGGCTGATTAGCAGTGGTGAATATTTTTTTTTAGTCTCTGTGGAAAATTATTGATAAGTGGGCCGGATTTAATTTTGATTTAAAAACATGTTGCAGACTGCCTAAAACCATGTAAAGCAGTAGTTCACAAACTTACAGCAAGCCCTAGCTGCAGACCACCATTATAACTAACATTTACATATACTAATACCTTTGTATACCACATGAGGAATTAAAAAAAGAATACCTATGTTTGTGTGTGTGTGTGTTTTTAATGCCATTATAAACATAGGCCAGAAGTATGCACAAGACCAGTGGCCTGTACTACGAAGCGGGGTTACTGGCTTATCGGGGTAACTTGTCGGATTTAAGGTCCCACAGTTTAAATGGACTTCATATTCGTTGACTTACATTTTGCCCAGACTACCTTAAATCCGACAAGTTACCCCAATAAGCCAGTAACCCCACTTCATAGTACAGGCCACTGGCCACCCTGCCTATTGTACGCGATTAAATGTTCTACTGTATAGCAATGCTTCTGACAATAAAGTAATTTCACAGTGTTCCAGTTTTAGTTGAATTTATGTGTAATGATGGAGACCCGGATCCAGTCGCAGAACAATTCGTTGCCGTTTATTAGTAAAACCACAATCTAAAGCCGCAAATTGAAAAACAGGCAAGAGATCAGAAAAGACACTGGGGAAGTACTGAGTCCAAAACAAAATCCAAGAGGCAGGACAGGTAACGAGGCAAGGTGTTGAGAACACATCAGTGCAATACTGAGTCCAAAACAAAATCCAAGAGGCAGAGCATTGTCACACAAGGGTTGGTAACACAGGCCCCAGTGAGCCTAATCACAGGAATGGAGCAATTCACAAAACTTCACAACGCGGAGCCAAGTCATGAAGTATAATTACAATCAAACCAGAAATGAGCATCAGCTGTTAGAAAACCACCAATGCGGATCAGGACAGGTTAGTTGCTGAATCTCAGATTTGAAGCTGGGCTGATTAGGGGTGTGAAATTAGCATAATGGCTAGATTTTATTGAGCAGGGAAGGAGAACAAGGAACAAGAAAGAATCAGAAAAATAAAGAATGGATAGCCTACTCCTACTGATATGTGATAATTGATGCGTTAACTTACTGCATTGAAATTTTCTGTGTTAAATGTTATACAGTTGATATTTACAAGACATTTATTTTACATTAAAATATTAAAGTTTACAGTATATATTAGCACACAAATCACATTGAACAGAACTTGAAAATACACATTTTTACAATGGGTACCATAAATATGAAGGAAATTCCTCAACAGAACAATATGGCAATCACAAGGTGCAAAACAGTAAATCACAGGATTTAACTTAATTCTCAAATAAAACAAAGACGATTAATTCTCATTTTATTGTAGTTTCTCCATACTTACATGTTTTTTGTATCTCATTAGCAAAGTTTTTGTGAAGCACATGCACAGAGCTACAGGAAACAGGTTACTGTGTACTATGTACTTATAAAAGTGTATTCATGACTTTAACGTCGCGCTGCACCTGCTTTTGTTGACATAAAATGAGAACAAACACAGAAATTAAGCAGATTGATGGAATATTAGGAATTGCAGAAGTTAACAAGAAAGGACATGTGTGTGTGTGTGTGTGTATTTATGATATTCACACAGTACATAAAATGTCACCAAAAAGTTGGTAAGTGCATCATATAGAACTGTTGAATTCTTTTTTAGATCACTTCCCACTCATCTTCTAAATCATCATTTAGGCATCCTAAACTGACCTTTGAATTACACACATTGTGCTGGAGTGTCTTTGTCAGTCTGCAAATCAAACTGCCGGAGAGACTGATAGCCCACAACTCATCTTCAGGAGTCACTGTTGAGTAGAAACATAACTGCATTAGTCAGAGACACCACTCACATGACTAATAACATTGATCTTTAAACTGCGTCTCAACACTGAAATGAAACTGACTGTTAAAAAAAATATGTACATATACTTTTCAAAAGTTTGGAGTCACTAAGAAATGTCCTTCTTTTCCATGAAAACATACATGAAATGAGTGTGAACAGGAAATATAGCTAAATAAATAGGAAATAGTCATTGACAAAGTTAGAAATAATCATTCTTGAAATTAAAATAATTGTGTTCTTCAAACTTTGCTTTCCTCCATTTGCAGAAATTACAGCTTTGTTTACTTTGGGCGTTCTAAATGTCAGTTTGTTGAGATAATCTAACAAGATTTCACCCTGTGCTTCCTGGAGTATCTCCCACAAGTGGGACTGGCTTGATGGGCACTGCTTATGTACCATTCGGTCAAGCTGCTCTCGTAACAGCTAAATGGAGTTGAGATCCAGTGACTGTGCTGGCCACTTCATTTTACACAAAATATCCAACTGACTGCTTCTTCCCTAAATGGTTCTTGCATAGTTTGGAGCTGTGTTTGGGTCATTGTCCTGTTGTAGGACAAAATTGGCTCTAATTAAGCGCCGTCCACAGGGTATGGCATGGCATTATGCAGTGATACCCTTCTTTCTTCAAGATCCCTTTTACCCTGTACAAATCTCCCACTTTACCATCACCAAAGCAGCCCCAGACCATCACATTGCCTCCACCATGTTTGACAGATGTCATCAAGCACCCCACAAGTGTCTCTTCATTTGATCTGAGTCTCAGAAACGTTCTTCTTTGTGATCTGAACATCTCAAACTTAGATTCATATATCCATAGCAATTTTTTCCAATTTTCCTCTGTCCAGCGTCTGTGTTTATTTGCCCATCTCAGTCTTTTCTTTTTACTGGCCATTCTGAGATATGTTTTTTTCTTTGCAATTCTGCCTGGAAGGCCAACACCCTGTAGTTGCCTCTTCATTGTTGGTGTTGAGACTGGTCTATTGCAGGTACTACTCAATGAAGCTGTCAGTTGAAGACATATGAGGCGTCTGTTTCTCAAACTACACGATCTAATATATTCATGCTCCCGCTCAGTTGTGCACTGGGGCCTCCCTCTCCTCTTTCTATTGTGGTTAAAGCCAGTTTGCACTGCTCTGTGAAGTGAGTAGTACACAACATTGTACAAGATCTTCAGTTTCCTGGCAATTTCTTGCATGGAATAGCCTTCATTTCTCAGAACAAGAATACACAAGTTTCAAAAGAAAGTTCATTGTTTCTGACCAATTTGAGCTTGTAATTGAACCCTCAATTGCTGATGCTCCAGATACTCAAATAGTCCAAAGAAGGCCAATTTTTTTGCTTCTTTAATCAGCACAACAATTTTCATGTGTGCTAACATAATTACAAAAGGGTTTTCTAATGATCAATTAGCCTTTTAAAATGATAAACTTGCATTAGCAAACACAGCATTCCACTGGAACACAGGACTAATTGTTGCTGACAATAGGCCTCTGTACACCTATGTGGATATGCATTAAAAACAGCTGTTTCCAGCTATGAAAGTCATTTACAATATTAACGATGTCTACACAGCATTTCTGATCAGTCGGATGTTATTTTAACATACAAAAAAACTTACCTTTTTTTTTTTAAAGCAAGGACATTTCTAAGTGACCCCAAAGTTTTGAGTGTATGTGTGCGTGTATACACACACACACACACACAAGTGTGCACACAGATCTTTAAGAGGTATAGAAATCCTCTAAAAATATGGAATGGATCATGACATCCACCCTACATGGGCTGCAGCCTACGTGGGTTGAACCGGACAGTAATGTTGCATTCACTTCACCTAAATCACATGGGAGATATTTATACCAAATCTGTCAGTCCATGACATATAAAATAAAAGGAACCTCACAACAAACATAACTGATGAAGATGGACAAAAAAATAAAAAATAACGGCCTGAATTATATGCATCACTTACCAGAGAGCTTGCTAACTTGGCCAGGGATTTTTTTCCAGTAGTCTCCAGCTGCATTCTTATCTGTGATCCCATAGCGCCGGGCTATTTCCCCATTAGGGCAGCGCACCCACACAGTCCTTACACTCAAAGCAAGGTGACTGGCCTGCAAGCCTAAAATATAGAAAAAACAGAGTATTCTCCATATGATAAATTGGATTATAATTGATTTTTTTCAGTTCGTAATTAAAATGAGCCACATACACTGAAGAGCCAAAACATTTTGACCACCTGTTTATTAGGATGTTGGTCCTCCATGTACAGCCAAATTAGCTATGATCCACTGAGGCACAGATTCAGCAAGACCTCTGAAAGTTTGTGGTATCTAGCACCAGTATGTCAGCAGCAGATCCTTTAAAACCTTAAATTGCGAGATGAAGCAGCCACGTATGTGGTTTGCAACGATGTTGTGATAGGTGTCACACATAAAAGTGCCCTCCACATGTATGGCTGGACTCCGCGTTTCCCAGCAGAGCATTGCCCAGAGCATCACAACACACAAAAAATGATATTTGTTTGCATCTCCTATTGAAATGATGCCCTACTTTATCTTGCGCAATAAATCCAGATCAGCGCACTAATTTTTCAGCGGTGCGCTTTGCCCCTCCCTAAATGCTGTTAGCGAATTCCCTACAGCACAGCAGTCAAAATGCATTGAAAAGGCACGGAAAGGCAGGACGGGTACCTTTGGTCGACAAGAGGTAAGCGCACATCAGTTGTTTGGAATCATTTTGGTTTCAAGGAATCGGACCAAGAACAACAGCAAACTAGAAACGAAAATTCGTAAAAAATTTTGAGATGAGCCTATTCCGCTGACCCTGGAAGAGCTGGCATGCCTAATATAAGGCGTTGCTAGAGTGTCGGTAGCTGGTTGCTAGGTGGTTGCTAGGTGTAGCTAGATGGTTGCTAGGGTGTTGCTAGGCAATTCCAGCTGGTTGCTAGGGTGTTGCTAGGTGGTTGCTATGCAATTATAGCTGGTTGCTAGGGTGTAGCTAGGTGGTTGCCATGTTGTCAGAAGGTCTGCTAGGGTGTTGGTAGCTGGTTGCTAGGTGGTTGCCAGGCGTAGCTAGGTGGTTGCTATGGTGTTGCTAGGCAATTCTAGCTGGTTGGCAGGGTGTTGCTAGGTGGTTGCTAGGGTGTCGGAAGGCGTTGCTAGGGTATTTCTAGGTGGTTGCTAGGCATTGCTAGGTTGTTTCTAGGTGGTTGCTACGGTGTTACTAGGTAATTCTAGCTGGTTGCTAGGGTGTTGCCAGGTGGTTGCTAAGGTGTTGGAAGGCATTTCTAGGGTGTTTCTAGGCGGTTGCTAGGGTGTTGCTAGACATCGATAGGTGGTTGCTAGGGTGTTGCTAGGTCTTGGGTGATGAGGCCTGAGGTTGAGTATTGAGTCTTGTAGCTGTAGCATGAACAGTGGTCGAATAGGAAAAGTTTGACAGAAATGCATTGAAGTCAATGTGAGAGAACGAGGGATAAAAGACGAGTGCAGGTGAAGATGGTGGCCATGGGGTGTTGAGTAATGAGGCCTGAGATTGAATACCGAGTCTTGTTGCTGTGCCATGAACACTGGCCTAGTAGGAAAACTTTGACTGAAATGCATTGATTATTATGGCACCATTCATTTCAATAAAAAAAGACTTTATATTACGCTTCACATGGTTTTAATGGAAGTTGCAGTAGTTAGGTATAGGCTAATGCTAGGTAAAAGTTAGCATTCAATGCATTCCTATGGGATTTTTAGTGTGTTTGACGGTGAATAGCGTCACCATGGTAACGTAATCTGCGGAGAAAAGTAATAGCACACCTCACACCATGAAGGACTCGCTTTTGACATATAGATTGCATCGGTGCACGCTACGGTACGACCCGCATTAATTGCCGAAATCGTGGAAGAATAATAAACAAATAAATAAATAATAAGTTTTTATTCGACTTTGAGAAGGGATTGCACATGATCCGTAAGCTGCACTGAGACAAACTATATGTCTATCTGTCCCTCTAGGCTCGCCCTACGACTTGGCGCAAAAGTCAGTTCCATGCATTTCATTGGCTAAGCGCAAATTCCGAAAGTATCGCTTATTAGGCGGAGAGTAATATGGGCCTTTTCATTGAAATGAATAGGCCCATAACTAGAAACGAAAATTCCTGAAGAAATTTTGAGATGGGCCTATTCCGCTGACCCAGGAGGAGCTGGCATGCCTAATATAAGGCGTTGCTAGAGTGTCGGTAGGTCATTGCTATGTGGTTGATAGGGTGTTGCTAGGCAATTCTAGGTGGTTGCTATGGTGTCAAAAGTCATTGCTAGGGTGTTTCTAGGTCGTTGGTAGGCATTGCTTTGTGGTTGCTAGGGTGTTTGTAGGTCGTTGCTATGCAATTGTAGGTGGTTGCTACGGTGTAGCTAGGTGGTTGCTATGGTGTCAGAGGGCGTTGCTAGGGTCTCAGTAGCTGGTTGCTAGGTGGTTGCTAGGCGTTGCTAGGTGGTTGCTAGGGTCTCAGAAGGCGTTGCTAGGGTGTTTCTAGGTCGTTCCTAGGCGTTGCTATGTGGTTGCTAGGGTGTTTCTAGGTGGTTGCTAGGCGTCGCTAGGTGGTTTCTAGGGTGTTGCTAGGTCTCGGGTGATGAGGCCTGAGGTTAATTATTGAGTGTTGTAACTGTGGCATGAACAGTGGCTGTGTAGGAAAACTTTGACTGAAATGCATTGAAGTCAATGGGACAGAACGAGGGATGAAAGACGAGTGCGGGTCAAGATGGTGGTCATGGGGTGTTGGGTGCTGTTGCCTGAGGTTGAATACCGAGTCATGTTGCTGTGGCATGAACACTGGCCGAGTAGGAAAACTTTGCCCGAAATGCACTGAAGTCAATGGGAGAGAACGAGGTATGAAAGACAAGTGTTGTTCAAGATGGTGGTCATAATGTGTTGGGTGATGGGGCCTGAGGTTGAATCAGTCTTGTTGCTGTGGCATTATCACTGGCCGAGTACGAAAATTTTGACTAAAATACATTGAAGTTAATGGGAGAGAACGAGGGATGAAAGACGAGTACCGGTCAAGATGGTGGCCATGGGGTGCTGGGTGATGAGGCCTGAGGTTGAATACCGAGTCTTGTTGCTGTGGCATGAACACTGGCCGAGTAGGAAAACTTTGACTGAAATACACTGAAGTCAATGGGAGAGAACGAGGGATGAAGGACGAGAGCGGGTCAAGATGGTGGTCATGCGGTGTTGGGTGATGAGGCCTGAAGTTGAATACCGAGTCTTGTTGCTGTGGCATGAACGCTGGCCGAGTTGGAAAACTTTGACCGAAATGCATTGAAGTCAATGGGAGAGAACGAGGGATGAAAGACGAGTGCGGGGCAAGATGGTGGTCAAAATGTGTTGGGTGATGAGGCCTGAGGTTGAATACCGAGTCTTGTTGCTGTGGCATGAACACTGGCCGAGTACGAAAATTTTGACTAAAATACATTGAAGTCAATGGGAGAGAACGAGGGATGAAAGACAAGTGCGGGTCAAGATGGTGGTCATAATGTGTTGGAGGCCTGAGGTTGAATACCGAGTCTTGTTGCTGTGGCATGAACACTGGCCGAGTACGAAGATTTTGACTAAAATACATTGATGTCAATGGGAGAGAACGAGGGATGAAAGACGAGTGCGGGTCAAGATGGTGGTCATGCGGTGTTGGGTGATGAGGCCTGAGGTTGAATACCGAGTCTTGTTGCTGTGGCATGAACACTGGCCGAGTAGGAAAACT
>JAODKC010000028.1:8327570-8342959 GCA_026777985.1 Mormyrops attenuatus
TGGCCTTTTTTATTGCTTCCCCACACTGGCGAGAGTGGGACATGGAAGCATCAACATACACACCAAGGTCTTTCTCAAAATCAGCTACCTTTATTTCAGTGGAACCCATAAAATTCTTTTCTAAAAATTTCTTATGTCCTTAACCTGATTCTGAATTCCTGGGCTTTCTTGACTTTTGTCAAACCTGTCTGCTTTTGTGTGTTGCTTTCCCAATGAACAATAGGAACTATTGTGATAGATAACTATAAAGTAACCTTTATGCTACATAAGCATGGGAGAAGGTCCTGGGTTCGGTCCCGGATCCTTTCTGTGTGGAGTTCCCACGCTCTCCCAGTGTTCGTTTTGGTTTTCGCCCGGGGCTCCAGTTTCCTCCCACGATCCAAAAGCATGCAGGTTAGGTTGATTGTTGAGTCTAAATTGGCCCTGTAGTTGTGTGAGTGTGCATGTGAGTGTATGCGCCCTGCGGTGTGTTGGCGCCTGCCCAGGGTTGGTTCCCACCTGCGCCCATTGTTCCTGGGATAGGCTCCGGTCCACCCCCGTGACCCCATTTGGGATTAAGCGGTTTAAGAAAATGGATGGATGGATGGATGGATGGATGGAAGCATGGGAGATGCAAAAAGCTTGTATGTAGGTTAAGCTTAACACATAATATTATTTGAAGCTACACTGTCACCCCAATGAACAAGTCATTTTCTTAGTTGTTAGATATTGGGGCGGAGTAGGAGTCTGAAAATAGGGGACAAAACACGCTCTGTATTGGTTCGCAATAGGACACAGCCTTTTACTTTTCAATATGGGACGGATGACAACTGTACTTAGAAGAGGTCTCAGAGTACCTGCCCAGATACAGTTTTATATGGTCCACAGTGCATTTATAATTCATTATTAAATCTCGCCAGCAGATTGATCTTTCTTTTTCCATAGAATAACAAAAAAATGTAACATGATTCAGCTAATTAGACTTGGTAGGTAGGGCTGCATAATATCATCTCGTGATATAATCGCAATTTATATGATGCATGCGTAACAATCACCAGGGCTTTTGATGACAGGCAAAACATTTATCCCGCCAGCAGCTTTTCGGTACTATATGGACATTAACTTACGTCCGCAATATGTTAAGCAGATTAGTAGTGTTACAGCCATCACTCCCCGTCTGCTTGGTAACAACAATATTACACAAAAACATATCAGCATTGGTCAGAATTTTACAGAGCCCCTGAAGGGACAGGGTTCGAATATATTTAGAAAAAAATTTGCATTTCCTTGCAAAACTTTTGCATTCCCACACAAATGTTTTTGCAGTCGCTCACAGTACACACAGCTAACATTCCGCCAGGAAACACAAAACTAATGAATAATAATAATAGCAATAATAATAATAATATTTTCCAACTGTGTCCCTTTGGTGCAGAGGTCACCAACCTTTTTGAAACTGAGAGCTACTTCATGGGTACTGAGCCATATGAAGGGCTACCAGTTTGATACACCACTATAAACAATGAAAGGAAAGCCAGAGCATGTTTATGTTGTACTGCAGAGACTGGATTTTCTGAGGTAGAAATATGGAGACACAGGCAAAAAAAAAAGGTATTCATTAATGCATTCAATGTAATTGAAATACAAATAAAATTCCATATGCTCCATTTTGTGCCACTACTTCTCTCTCTTTACCTTGCACTTCTGCGTACCTTCCAATTTGAACCCTGTATTGCAAGTTTATCACCATAAACTAGAGTTGCACCAATCCAGAATTTGGATCAGTATCAGTTCTTGGCAGTTTCTAAAAAGATTTCCTGTTTAACCTATTTGTACAATCCATCGCACGACAGCTCTTTCTCATTTTAGATGTGTTTTTTTTGTGGCATTCAAGCTGAACGCTTATGTTGACACTCAGTGAGTGGGTGTGAGCGCAGTGACTTCTGCCTGCTGTGACGTCATACGCATACCGTTCGCAGTAGGGAGGAGCACAAGAACAACAGATAAAAGGGTGACAATCTGGAAGTATTTTACACTTTTATCAGCAACTAGTAGCACGACAATTTGCAATCTTTGTTAAAACAAAAGTTTTGAGAGGTGGGAGTAGCATATAGCGGAAAATCCCATTAACAATAACATTAGTGCTCACAATTGTGATTTGAAACAACCCAATTAGCAAATCACAAAAGCTGGATTATACAGCACGTCTGACCCAGGGTTTGAGAACAGTTTTACAAATTCATGCTGCCCTCTTTGTGTGACAGTCATTCTCACAATCATAAGTGCTATGCTCTTCACGTGCTAGTCATGCTCACCAAATAGAAGTTGCCCAAGGTGACTGATACACGCCCACAAACATGTGAAACGCAAAGAAAACGTTACATTCGAGGAGCGAAAAAATACCAATTCTGAAGCTGAACTATAAGTGATTTACCTACGTATTTCATGGTCAGATAGTTCATAGAAAGATCCTATTATTAGGGGTACAAACAGCATTAGCTGGAGGATCCCTATTGTTTTGTTTTTCACTTGAATCATTTTCTTTTTACTATTACTACTTTAACTCAACAGTCACAGCTTTTGTGATCATTATTTTATGTTTGATTGTCCTCTGCCAATTTAAAAAATGTAATACATGTTGGATGCAATTCATATTTTAAGTTTTTGTCCTTGCATTGCAATATAGACCAGTGAAAATTGTGATAGTATCTCATTTGGTAATGCTGCGCCATATGTTGTAAGTCTATTACACAAAATAAAAATTCCAAAAGTTGTTCCTGTAATGGGACAGGGCCTTATTTTTTCCAGTTTATGCATGTGAAAAATTTACAATATGGGTCCCTTCTAGGCCTAGGCTTTTTGGGGCTAGTTTGAGTGGGAACTACCCTACCCAACTTTTAACATAAAAATAGAAAATGATGCTAGCAATGTTTGTTTAAATATTCCATTATCTGGCTTAATGCCATGTAATTCAATGCAGACATGCAATATTTTGCTGCTGACTGCAGCCACAGGCCTGGGCAACAGTGAGGTGTCATCTGGTGTATGTGTGAGGAGCAGTGTGTGGCTCAGTGGGTTAGGTCTGTGTGCCTGTGATTGGAAGGTCATTGGTTCAAATCCCAGGGCCAGCAGACTGGTGCCACTGAACAAGGCCCCAATGGCTCCCAGGGCACTGTGTGCTGCTGACCCTGCACTGACCTCCAAGCTTGCTCTCACCTGTTGGTGTGTCTCATGGATAGCAAGATGGATAATATATATTTATACGAATAAAGAACATTCTTATAGCAGAGGGCTTCATGAACAAATACACGTATGAGCAGCTGTGATCCCGATCCACAGGGCTTCACAATACCTTCCAGCAAGGCCAGCTCTCACAGTTACAATCTGTGGAGAGTGGGGCTTGAGGGCTTGACTTGGGACAAGAAAAGACCTGCCTTACCCAGGAAGTACATACCCCCAGCTAGGCTGTATATCTGGAATACTTTAAACTGCCATGACAAACAGCGAATGCGAACTTCAGAGACGCAACACTCATCGTCTCCTAAT
The DNA here is from genome assembly GCA_026777985.1 of Mormyrops attenuatus. Classification (NCBI taxonomy): domain Eukaryota; kingdom Metazoa; phylum Chordata; class Actinopteri; order Osteoglossiformes; family Mormyridae; genus Mormyrops; species Mormyrops attenuatus. Next base: position 8,331,096 of record JAODKC010000028.1, read on the forward strand.
CCACCCTATTGCACAAAGACAACCCTTCAATAGATGAGAAGAAGAAAAGGCTTGTTTCTTTCTATAGAAGTGTGTAAGAAACATCCACTCTGGAAACTTTCAATTTTAATAGATGACATAAACAAGCAGCAAGTTAGACAGCTTGGTATTAAGAACTTATGACTGAGAGGCAAGAGCCACACATGAGCACGAGACACCTAATGTCCACAGGCAGGCCGAGCCGGGAGGTGGCCCTAAGCCTCGCAGTAGACGTCACAGTAGCAGTGTCACTTTCTTGCCAACGCACCCACGTGCCATTTACGGTACAAACACCTGGGTGTGCCTTGGCTTGGCTACAATTTGTGTAACCGTAGCCGCAGAAGGAGAGTGTCGGGGACCAAAAGACGTTTCTGTGCATCATACCATGCTTTAAGGAGGGAGGTCACCCTCATCGCACAGAAGGGACACTCCCAGCTCACTGAATGAAAGACACAATGAAACGCTTTTCATGCTGGATAATTAAAAGAAACTGGTTTTGAAAGAAAAGACTGTGCACAATAAGGACAAAAGAGGAGTGGGAAGCCTTTAAGTGAATAAGCAGCTTGTTCTCCAAATGGCGGGGTCATTACTGTAACCAGAGTCATGCCTGACTTCATCATATCCTTTGCAGGTAATGAATGCTGAGAGATCTGTTTTTAGAAAAATGCCTCAGTGTGTACAGTCACACTGATGATTTGTATTAAACGAGCTTCCACCATTTTACCACCAATACTGGATAAAGACAGGCACTGCCTTCACCTAAGGCAATATCCCACACTCACAGGAGCAGGTGTGGAAGAATCACGCTGATCACTTGAGCATTGCTGAGCAAATCCCAAAAGAGCCCCAATTATAGTGACCTTGAACATGTCAGAAAAACCAGCTATATGCACTAAGCAACACCAGTACTAGAACTGATCCAGAGTATGATGGGTTTACACGAATCATACAAGCAACACTTTCCCCCACATTTTAAAAAAAAACTCTTTCCTCCTTTCCAGGGGGAATACAAACGCACGTTGTTTCAACTCACGAAGGCATTTCTCTTTACAGCAGTTGTGGCTACCCAAAGAACAATGCAGCGACCTAAGCTATCGCTATAGATGCGGTAAATCAGCAATGTGGTCACTGCAGTCCCAATATCCACCCCCAAACGTTTCCGGCGGACCGCGTATCCCAATTTGATCCACGTGCTGTGCGGCGTCACTCACGCACACACGTGATCCCCCCCCAACACAAACAGCGCCCCCCCCTTCCCATATCCCACAGCAGGCTGTCTGGATTAACACGACCCCCGCCCCCGTTACTCTTCACAAACAGCACACAGACACTCTTCTCTGCACCCCAAATAGTGCAGCTGGAGACGCGGAAACGGCCATCGAGTAAACCTGCGCTGGTTCAACCGAATTTCCGCGTCTCCCAGTTAAACGGGGTCTCTATGCACCGAAAGAAATAAACGACGGCGGCTCCAGTCCTCGGCCGACACGCTGACATCTGTTGCATGCGGGCCAGACGAGTCGCAAGCGCATTGCTGCTTCCGCGGAACCGTCGCTTACTCCGCTACCAGGCCCGCTCCGTACCGATGAAAACATTTATTATGCACACAGTTTGATATAAAAAAAGCAATGCGCGGAGGGGCTGCAAAGGCGCACATAACGGTTACTCACTTCAGACGGATGTTCCAATCTTTTCTGAGACTGAAAAAGTTGACTGCAAATCTAACGGGTAACAGTTAATGGAGCAGCTGTAGGGGAAAAAAAGAGTAACGGCGTAGCGGGTAATCAATGGCGTCACGCAGGAGGAACCTGGCGGATCCACGTCCCAGTCACACTGTATCCCGACCTCTCCGACTCTTCCGCATTATTATTTATTTAAGATAATAAAGTGTCTTGAAACTAGGTAAAATCTTCGAGCGTCTGTTCTGTTCTTCGTTTTTTCCTTTATCGCACGATCGGGCTCCCCTCTCGCCTTTAAAACTCTTGACACTTCCAGCAGCCCAGGAACGGCGCAGAGCAGATCGAGCCACCAGCCGCGAATAGGCGTCGGTCAGGCAGTCTGCGCTCCGTGCTGGGGGAACCGGACGAGGGAGGGGTGATGGGGGTGTGGATTGTGCACAGTTTCACGGTGACGTTTCAGATCATGCAGGAGGGGTGACGATGGAAGGCTGATGGGTTGTCTGGAGGGTTTGGTAGGCGTCACGGTGAATCTTCGTTCCGTGCTGAGTTGTATGGGGGTGCAGGGTTTGTTCATGGTTTGTGGAGCTTCACCGAGACCCTTCTGCTGGAAGGAGTGCACTTGTACGCCGAGCATTTCGATCAAAGTGATCCGGATTTTGAAATCCCTTGTTTTGCTATACAGGCTCTGGTAATCCTTTTTACTTTTATGCCGGTTTTTCAAAACAACACTGGATTGGATCACTGTTATCCAAATACAGAATTTTCAGGATTACCAAATCCAGTTTACTAGTGCTTTAAATGGAACCCACAGTGTAGCCCACTGGCTATGTAAAAAAAACAACAGGTAGACCTAAAATATCAGTGGCCACAAATAGCCGTTATGTGTTTTAATTTGAACAAACAGAAAACACCGCAATAAACAAGAGCGACCTTCAATGTTCTCTCCAAATGAGGGAGACTGGGCATGTGTCAGGGATGCAATTGTAAGACATTACTTCTGACTAATTAACTGAATAATAGTAATTATTGCTATTCTCATTAAAATACAATGGACAGTAGAGCTTTTTATTTTGAGCTTTGAGATTTTGTTTGATTACAGATATCTCACAGGGATTTTTTTTTCCTTTCATTATACCGAAAGGTTTCATGTCTTATTTCTTACTTTATTTTCACTGCCACAGTCCTAGTTCAGCAACTGTACAAAATATATAAAAAAGTATATATCATCAGAAACATTGCTTTTGTGATCAGTTTTCAAGTTTTATTTAATTTTGTGCCAGACATCCACAGTGAATCCACCCATGTTTTGGAATCAGGATTATCCTGATTTTTTGGATCAAATGTATCCCAATTCAAACACAAACTTTTGAGTTTTGAACACCACAAAGTGAAGGTTTGATCCAGATTAAAATCAAGATTGGATTACAGTAGGTGATCTGATCTGATTTCAGAATCCCTCTTTTCGCTTTGAACAACCAATTTTCAAGATTCAATCCAATCCGTTATCCGAAATCCCATTGGATTACTTTGGAACAATTTGGCCCAGGGATGGATGCTGGATCCAGGAGAGTAAAATAAAGTAGATGTACCATATTAGAATCAGTTATAAAATCAGCAACATACTGCTTGCATATTAGAAAGAAAGCAAATAGCGCACTGGTAAATCCTTATGTATGTTGGGACGTTTTAATGTCTCACATTTCCAATGGAAACAAAACCACCGTTGAACACCCTTGTGTTCTTTGTCAAATAACTCCCACCCTCCGGCAAAGTGTAATTTAACTAGGTGAGACGACTGGCTGGGCTTCTGAATGCGGATCCCAGCCAGCTAGGTACCATCTGTATGTGCTGTTTTCCCCCATCAGCAGCTTGGTTATTTTGAGTTGATGGGCTGCTGGTATATCACTCAGACGAGAATGACCAGGCCATTAGGTTTGATCTAGACTGCAGGTTCTAGTTCAGGTATGTTTCTGATTAATGTCCAAAATGCTTCACCAAATGAAACACAACTCAATTGTTAATCTATTATTTTATATTATTTACGCTGATCTTGGCAAGGCTGGTATCCTTTTCTCATAAATAATTCAGAAATGTTAACAAATAGTCTGAATTCAATCAACCTCCAGAAGAGATCTAATTAATTTGTATGGAACAAAAGCCAGCATACATAAGAGATCCCTATGAATAGAACAGGCAGGAACTGTGGTGTATTGGAATTGCTAATTCAAACTAAAAGAGAATTATAAAGTTAGTTTCAGGCAATAATGGACTGGAGTCACTAAACAGCAAAAAAAGATTAAATCATTTTCAATAGCTGAGACGACAGCTGTTAATGACCATTTTCGTGTTGTACATGAACAATTTGATGTTTCTAGTGTTTTTGTTTACAAATTACTGAGTGTAGGTCACAAGGTTTATTCAGGATACCAGGAATCAAGCCAGTTTAATGTCATTACCTTTGGTTCCCTGAATCAAATATCTATCCCTCCTCTAGATGCATATCCAGTACAGGGTAACAGGAAACCTGGAGCTGCTCATTTCAGTTTTCCTCTGCAGAAGGGTCAGCTTGGTAAAGACGTTGCAGAGTTAGGAGAGCGACAGTGACGTAAAACCAAAGACATGCTTATTTACTGTTCACACGATCATTATTTACTATGTGCAGTTATTTTATTTGCTGTGTAACTAATTTCTGCTAGCATGTGTCTGGGTATCATTGTGTTATGCAAGTGCATTTCTACCAATCAGATGGTGGTGACACTACCATCTCCAAGTATACATATGCTGAATGTCGAGTTGGAGGAGCAATATCAAGTAGGAGGGGTTTATAACAAGGGTTGGGGTTAGGGTATCAGATGATCGCAGTTATAAACCCCTTCCATATTCCACTTCCTACTCACCATTCAGCTCCTGTCTGTAGCGATATGCCTCTCACCAACTTGGTTTGGTTATGCTTTTGGGCCTGCTAGTAAGAAGGGCCATGTCAGTGCAGTTACAGCTTGCATACTTCACAATGGAAAAGCGCTTGTTTGTGGCACGGGTTGAGTACAGCTCTGTTCTTGATGGCGGAAGAAATGCGCCATATGACCAATGGGCATGAGGCAGGGGCACAGCCTGGATGGAATATTAGTCCACAGCAGTGCTGTTGATGCAGTATACTTTGGAAAAATGTATGAGTACATTTACATTAAGTGCACCTTCATAATCCATTTATAATGTGTTCTTAGGACATTAATGAGCAGCATGTAAGTATGCCTTAACATGTCAAAGTATTTCTTTCATAACACGTTCAATGAGCAAAACATAACAGCTTTAATATAGATTGATGAAATTATACAGTGATGATGTTTGCTTTTGTAATGTATATTAAATCTGTCATGTTCATATAGATGCATTATGAAGGTGCGTAATTGCACATTTTTGGGTTTCCCCTCATTTAACACACCTGATTCAACTCCTTGTGCCAATTACCTCACAGCTCTTGAGCTGAATCATTTGTGGTTGAACGGGGAGAGAACTAAGCTATGCAGGGCTCCGGCCCTCCAGGACTGCAGTTTGACACCCCTGCTTTAGTACATTTACATGTAAAGATCATGGTATTTTTCATATGGATGAGTTAATAGGGAGTTGTCATAAAATTAGGGGTGTACGTACAACACAGTGTTTTGTGTTGCTGTGTGTAGGTCACACTGATTGTCATAGTTTTACTGACATGATTCACCCCCTTTAATATAAATTTAGAAAAATACTACAAAATAATAATATTCAACTGGAGTTAATATAAATGATGCACTTATATTTCTACATACAGTGGTGTAGTCAGGAACGTTAACCCCCTGGGCAAAATTTGTTGTATAAAAATGCATGTTACTCTTGGGTGAATGTTAGTTCCCCTGGCCTTCAAGCATACATACAGTACTGTGCAAAAGACTTAGGCAGCCAAAGAAAATTATGTTTAAATGATCTTTATATTGGTGTAACACTATGCAATTATGCCTATCAAAGTGTGTTAGCTTAGCCATTTCAAAACATCTGCTAACATCACCCCCATATTTGCAGCAACAATCCAGTATATCCATGTATTTTCTGACTTGACCACTAGCATACCTTGTATAGCTAATCTCATTCTTTTTTAAGTAATTAATTAATTAAGTGAGCTGGTGGTGAAATTTAATAAATACATGGAATGGCTGGGGTGTCCCTAAGGAGAGTCTTGGGAACTGAAGCGGTGTTCATCTAGCCATCCAACTAGATGTCAGTAACTTTTTGGAGAATAGGAGAAACTTTTACTATTTTTTATTGTGTTACTCTTAATTTTCATATGTTCTAATGTTAATTGTGTTTTTTGTTCTTAGCAAATGTATACTTAGATACAATTTTGCGCAAATATACACTTACATATATCTGGGTTCTCCGGTATTCCTCCAAAGTCCTAAAACCACTTTGGAATTGTAACATTGTCCATTAGGTGTGAATGTGTGTGTCACTGGTGTGAGTGGCCTGTGATGAGATGGTGCCCCATCCTGGGTTATTCCCTGTCTTGCACCCATAACTTCTGTGATAGGCTCCAGACTCCTGTGAACCTGCATAGGACAAGAGGATACAAAAGGTGGATGGATGGATGGATGGATGGATGGATGGATATATATTACATTGTTTTTTTTCACAGTAATGTCAAGGGTAAAGGTGACCATACACTTCAAACGAAATCTGGACAAAACGAAATCGAACACGTAGGTGAGAACAATTGTTCACATACTTAAAACGATGCTGCTACCTTGTTTGTTCTATATTATGCCACAACCCTAGAGGACACAATGTTTTCGATGTAGCAGACCCACATAAAGAGGGCAAATAAACGTATTGGGGAGAGTGTGTGAGTCATTTTAATAAAGGAGATGGAGACCTTTTTTTAAAATGGAAGTTGCTCTCTTTATTAACAATCAATATTCATTTAATACTAGCACTGGCACACACAGGGAAGCCAACAACGCTAACGAAACACATTCATGCCAAGGCAAACATTACATGGTTAAGACATTTATTGTAAACAGAAATACACAAACACACGTATTAATTTACAAGATTTAAAGTGTGGATAGTGGGTGAGATCAGGGGGACCCTGCACAGACAGTGTGCCAAAACAGTTTTTACTGCAGCGATTACGTGTCATATGACATCGTTTTGCCAAAATAAAATGTCTTACATTTTGTCAATTTCTTTTGAAGTATACAGCAACCTTAATACTATTATGGGGATGCCCACTTTGCCCCTAAGATGCTCATCAAGATCTGTGGAATGAGCCCCCCATCTACATTAATTCATCAAGGCATCAAGAAATGCCTCAAGACCCATCTGTTCCAGGAACACCTCGTCTAGCCCCCATCCACGGACTTGTTCTGCCTTTGTGATCTCTTAGGTAGTCTCACTTAAACAGTGTATTTTTGTCTCTTGTAACCAGTTCATAACTGCATTATTATTCACTAGAGCTCCTGATTTTAAAAATTAAAAATGCATATGATTGGGGGTTAGCTTGGGGATAGTATTCACCGGCTGGTGCCTAGTGACTGGACCATCCATGTAGCCCAGCTGAAGTCAGCCTGATATGGCTACGTGACACGTGGGCTCACCACCTGCGAAATGAAAGGTAAGAGTCAGGAGCAGTGCTTTTGGGATGGCTGGGAAGGATGAGACGCTGGAAATAGACACTAGCTTTGGGAACATGAAATGTTATCTCTCTGGTGAGGAAGAGGCCCAAGCTACTGTAGGAGATATTGGCCTGATAGTCTCGGCCTTCACTCCCAACATGGGCTCTGGGAGCAGACCTCCTGATTGGCGGTCAAGGTGCTCCTACTCTGTGGTGAAAGACCTGAGGTGGATGTGGGGATTCTCAGAAGGTCCAGGCCATGCTACTGAATTTTTTCCCAAAGGAAAAGAGGGTTGCCTGTATGTGACTGTGAGTTGCAGATAAGAAAACTCTGTGCATAGGCACCATTCTTCTGAGAGAAAGTATGTGAGATGCTTGAAAAAGTACTGCCTACAAGGTCTGTGGTCCTACTGGGAGACTTGAATGGTCACATAGGGAATAATGGAGATACCTGGAGGGGTGGGATTGGGAAGAATGGTCACATAGGTCTAAACCCGTGTGGTGAATCATTACTCGATTTCTTTGAAAGCCATGGGGATCGTCCATAACAAACATGTTCAAACACAAGGATGTTCATAAGTGTACACGGTGCCAGAACTCCCTAGATCAAAAGCCAGTGATAGTTGTATCTTCTGTCTTGAGGCTATGTGTTTTGGGAGAAGAGAGGGGCAGAGCTATCAACCAATCAGTGCTTAATGAGTTGGATTTGGTGCATGGGGAAGAAGCCAGATGAACCTAGACAATGCAGATGAGCAGTCATGATTTGCTGGTAATGTCTGGATGAAATGAATTCAACACAAACCTCTGGAAAAATTTCTTTTGATTGCTGAGGGACACATAGTCTGTTCATTGCAGTGGCTGCACAGAGTTGTGGCCAGAAGGTAGTTGGTGTCTGTCAGGTTGTAACCCTGTGGCGAACGGAGCTGATAAGATGATGAAGGAGAAGGGGCAATGCTTCCACTGGGTAGCCTGGGACAACTGAACGCTACCAGCAATCCACAAAAGCAGCAATGAAAGCAGTCATGGCGATGAAGGCGCAGACTTGGGAGAAGTCTAGGGAGGCCATAGACCCAAAGATGTTTTGAAAAACCATTCAGCTTCTCAGGAGGGGGAGGTGGGATTTTACTCAGGCTGTCTTCAGTTGGGATGGGGAAATGCTGAAGATAATGTTCAGTGGAGGAAGGAGCACCCTGATATGCTCTCTCACAAGGAATAAGTGTTGGAAACTTTTTGTGAATCAGAGTCTCACCACAGCTGAAATCAGTACAATGATCAGAGGCTTCGGTGGTGGAAAAGCTGCAGGTGTAGACTGCAAACAGGGATGGTAGCTCCCTTTTTAAAAAAAGTTGCACCAGAGGGATTGTTCCAACTACAGGTGGATCATTCTTCTGGAACCTGGGGAAAGCCTGTGTCAAGGTACTGGGGAGGAGACTCTGCCCGATAGTTGGATTCAGGAGGAACATGGATTCGGGAATGTGGATTCAGGCCTGGCCGTGGAACAATGGACTTACTCTTTCTCGCACAGCTGTGAGAGGGTTCATGAGAATATGGTAACAGTCTGCATGTGTTTTGTGGACTTGGAGAAGGCACACCAAATGCTGTGAAATGTATTGTAGGAATAGGGAATACCAAGGCCAATACTGCATGGTATTTGGTCCCTGTATTCATGCAGTAAGAGTACTCACCATTCAGAATTGGTGTACAGGTTTCACTTGATTAACATGGTTTTGTTACCATGCAACGAAGCCTCTGGAGTCGGTGAAGCCGCATGTGGGTTAAAACAGAAATATTTAAAAATACTCTGCTTTTCTCATACAATGTAAAAGCTACTTAAGCTGTAGTTGAAGTAAAGGAATGTTTTGACTGAATCTCATTTAGCTTTCTGGTTTGATGAAGGCAATGTACTTTTTGCATTCTATGAACTTGATATTAGAGCCCCTACCCCTCAAATTGCTATTCTAATTTTGGAGACAGAGGGATAATTAGGTTTAGTATTCTGCATCTAATATAATGAGATACACCTTTCTTCAGATTTTCCCACTACAACTCAACTGCCATTTTCTTTGAGGATTACAAAGACCTGAAAAGAACAAAAAGTGCATAACAAAGATATAGTTTTTATTAATAATGTGTAATATAAAAATTAATTTAATTCACCTGAAATGATCAAATCTTGGTTTTTAAAGTATTTATTAAAGGGAATGAGCCTTAACAATTAACTTATGCTGGCTAACGACAGCAAGTTTTAACATAACACTTCACCTTCGATCTGTTTCCCTGGTTAACAGTGAAACTATTTTATTTTTGTGACCTTGTGTTTAATCAATAAGTTACTGTTGCAGTAAAATTAACTGTAAACTAAAGTTAACTGATAATAGTCCTGTGAAACGTTTGCTGGTTGGGAAGTTGCAGACGGGACTTCAATAGTAGGGCTGATTTTTTGTTTCTGGTGTACTACTTTAGGTGCTCATTATTAACACAGCAACAGAGAGCCAGATGGGCTAGGTTAACTAAAGCTTAGCCTTGAAAGGAAATGGGTCCATCCAGGTGGTTTTATTGATAACACATCGACCATCTGTGTAACTAAATTCTTTCTGGCAGCCCACTCCAGACTGGTAGACCTGCAGGCAGCTATAAAGTGGCGGTATGGGAGAAGCAGGGGCATGCTGTTCGCCGGAGGCTCGTCTGGCTCAGGAGTGAAGCAAGCTCAGTGAGCCTGCAGGACCAGGAGTGGCTGCTCCAAGAACTGGCCAGCTGGGAGTGCAAGTACGACCGCCAAAAGCATCTGGCCAAGGCAGTGCAGGCAGCGTTACTCGGCTGCTCGGCAGCGAAGAGGCGTGTCACAGAGACATGGCCCAGCTGGTCCAAAAGCGCAGTGGGCCGGCAGAGCAGTGGGACCAGGTATGAGCGGGACCAGCAGTGGCAGCATAAGTCCCTGGAGCAGGGGTAGTGCAGCCTGGAGAAGCTGTAGGAGCAGTTGGCAGAGTGGGAGCGGCTGTGTGAGGCCACCAGAGTTACTGAGCAGGGTGACCAGTGAAAGAAATAGCCTGCTGGTTAGCAACAAGTCCCCACCAAGCCAAGGAAAAAGAAAGGCATCACCAGAGCCTGCTGGCTGGCTAGTGCTCACTAGCAGCCTGGCTCTGCCAGAGGTTCCCAGCTTCTCAGTGCATCCTCTGTCTCTGGAGAAGGAGTACTGGCGGCTGCCACCAGTCCTTTGCGACTTGTTGGAAGATATGGCAGAGTACTGGTTGTGATAGTAGAGCTCTGGGAAGAGGGCAGTGTAGTGCCAGTGAGATGGCTCCACATAACGGAGCCCAGTAAGTGTGCTAAGCATGCTGGTAATTATTGTAAATAGCCTCTGTGCGTGTTATTGTAAATACATGTGTTGTATTTCCTATTGTCATGTGTGTCTTTGCCTGTGTTATATGTTAACTCTGTCCGATCCTCACATGTCTTTAGCTGCTGTGTAAATTACACACCATGTGTTGGCATTGATGTCCAGTATCCAACCTTCTCTTATTTCCCCATTTTTTGTGGTTTGGTGGTTGTTTAATGTCTGTCTTAGTCCTTTTAAAGGCTTAATAAAAGAATGTTGTTTTCTTCTTTGAGTGAGCCTCCTCGTCTACCAGGCCTAGGTCTACCAAATGTTACAATATGTTTTTGTCTGTGGCAGACCGTGCAATCATTATTTTGAAGTACATCCAGACTCTCACCAACATGTGGTTTCAAAGTGGGTCATTTAGACTGCTCTCGCTCCATCTGTAACTTCCAATAAAGAAGGTAGATGCCCCTCTCTCTTGTTGAGCCAAGGCTTAGCCAGATAACTTGTCGGATTCAAGATATCCCAGTTGAAATGGACTTTATTTTTGTTCACTTACATTTAGACCAAAACCTTAAATCTGGCAAGTTATCTGGCTAGACAAGAAATCCTGTATCATTATACACGTCCCCGGGCTCTGTAACAGGGCTGTCTTCCTGTTCACGTTGGAAGTTACGGAGCCAACGTTGATAAATGGTCGCTGTGTAAAATCACCACAGTTTTAACTAATGGCTAACACAAAGGTAAGTGACCCTGTTCAGTGTTGCTGTTACACTGCGCTAATCAGCAGCTATGTGAATTTATGTCAGCTGCTGAAGTTTAAGCTAAGTTCACACTACACGATTTTAGCCCCAATTGTCACTGACAGTTATTGGAGATATACAAAACTCCCAGATCGGAGGCAAATTGCTGTTTGACTGGCACTAGCAAATCGGCACTTGATCACTATGTGTGAACTGTTCAAATACATGACCTGACAGAGTCCGTGATGTGTCGCACACGCCCACCACATATCTAGCATGGCAACTTCAAATCCTGTAGGCATGAAAAGTGTCAGTGCTACAGGAGTTGAAAAAAACGTGCAAATAGTTAATTTTGTTTATATATAATTGTTCTAAGTGTTCAGGGATATATAAGAACATAAGAAATTTACAAACGAGAGGAGGCCATTCAGCCCATCAAGCTCGTTTGGGGAGAACTTAACTAA
>JAODKC010000028.1:8362802-8380473 GCA_026777985.1 Mormyrops attenuatus
TTTCCCTGCTGAGACTGCTGCCCCCGCGACCCGACCTCGGATAAGCGGAGGATGATGGATGGATGGATGGATGGATGTTACTATACATTTCATACACATTTACGATGTAACAAGTGTTATATTGTCAAATTCATGTCTGTTGTTCTGAACTTTTGAATCGATATTAACATGCAAGTGATATTATTAATTAACAAAGTATTTTCACATCTGCGACCTATTTTATTTGTTTGTATGATGTATATCTGTATTTCAACAAAATCCAATGTTGTGTGATGTTACATACATTTTATGAATTTACTTAATCAAATAGAAAACAGAAAACAAAAAATTGTTTTCATGCACTACAAAAAAAAGCTTTCCTTTCGCTGTTTTCATTGCACACTCCGGAGACAGGCATGCATTCTATGGCAGGGATACCTTTTTCGGCATAACACCGGTACCAGTTCTATAATATTCTAAATGTGCAATATTAAACTGTGCAACTTCTGCCTTCTATGCAGCTATGGAATAATTTGCAGTACTTATTGTATTTAAAATTTCTTTCATAGTTCTTTCTTGATTAGTACTTGTATTTAAAAATTCTTTCCTTGTGTAGATATTACGATCTTTTTTCTGTAAATAAATGTTCTACTAACTTGACTCTACTAACAAGAGAGCTTCACACAAGAATTACAATGTGTCTGGAATGTTGGTTTAATGCACAAATGGCAAATAAAAATCTTGTATCTCATCTCATATCGTATTATGCCAGTGGAAAATCAACCTTGAAGTACTGTACTTTCAGTACTTTCACAAAGTACCTAAAGTTTGGTATCTGGTGCTGTGGAACAACGCCCTTACTCTTGGATTTCCTAAAAAGAAGCTATAATTGAAATACATGGGGTAGTCAAAATAACCATGAGGGAACATGTCTGCTAGAATAAATAGTGAATGTTTATGTAGGAGGATATCTGCAACACCCCAGTCAGTCCGTGAGAGAGATGTTCATGAGTGTGAACAAAGATTCTGAGAAAAAGTAATTAGCCTAATAGTCCATGGGCTTTACATGGAGGTTTGGGTGGACTATTCCAGCTAGTAAATATAGTGCAATTCGATAAAGCTGGAGTCCTTAAAGGAGTCAACAGCACTTCAATAAGCACCCCAACACAGCACAACATTTATCGAGACAGTAAATACGTATACGCAAAGTTTTAGAAATGTTCATGATGCCTAGTTAAGAAGGGGACTGATCACAACTAATGAAAAAGAGGCAGTGCACAGAGCATGGGCCAACCGAAGTCATCTCCTTGTCAGAGCAAACAGCTGTAAAGCTGTCCATGTAAACAATTATGCCCAATACAATATATGGAGCATGGACACATTCAATAATACCTGTTAAATAATAAGAAATGTTGAGAGTGGAGTCTTTGTCATCGTGTAACACAATGCCAATAAAGTACTTCAATCTTGAATCATTCTGGGAACATGTCTCACTAGTTGAATGGGAGGGGCCATAGTTCTCAGATGCAGATCTTGCACAGCATTCACACAGAGGACATTTCCCTCTTGGGGGAACAATCCATGACATGTAAAGTAAGTACTATAATAAGAGTTATAGGTAAACGCATGGTACAGGCTGAACTTCATCCAAACATGGCCCAAGACCTTGTACAGTACGCCTAAAATCAGAACATCAGATCAGCTTAAATCAGATGGCTTATCTGTTAACCCATCAAAGTCAAAGAAAAAACCTGTATTATTGGTCACTGCTTTTTGTTTATTGCATCTAACTCATAAACTGGAAAAAACTTGAAAAGCTAGCAGGCAACCAGGGCAGCTCATTTCTTGCCTCGGCTGCCACAGGCAAAGGATATGAACTCTGAAGCTCAACCAACAGCAGATGAACATTATAGTCTAGTGATACATTGCTGGGTTCAAATCAGTCTGAAAGTCTGAGAAAGAGGGCAGCATGAAGTCAAGTTCAATTTTACTGTGTAAGGGCGCAAGAGGCTTGTACGTGACATCTCAGGCTTTCATGCAATAAAAAAAAACTCTGCACGATAATTATAAGCTGATATGAGCTGGTAAAAGCAAGATCTGAAATAAGGAGCAGCTGTATTATGAAGAGAATTGATTTAGAAGTGTTTTAAGAATACAACAGGCTGCAGGGTTGTTTTGTGATCTTTATCTTTAGTGTAACTTCTCCCCATTTTTGTGTGCAAAACAAGGGGAAATTTTTTTGTGTGGTGCCTAAATTTCCAGGCTTTTCCAGTGATATTTGAGTTCTATACATGTGTATCTAGTGCCCAAAACAATAGATGAGTTATTTACTGATCAGTATGCCAGACTCCTGCAATTCCCCAACTCCACATTGTACAAATGATTTGGCAGAACTTCATACTGGCAGGATGGAGGACTTCGCACTGTGTCTCACTCAAAGTGTTACTACTATTAACTTTGATTAACACATAGAAGCAGTTAAGTCAGTACTCATACATTTCAAAATTACATTGTCATTTATAACATTCATATGTTTTACAGGTCTAAATATTCTATAATATTCTACATATTTCTCATTTCACCAGCATTTCCCATGACATAACAGTAAGAACAGGTACGTTAAGGGTTTATACAAATGTCTGCAGGGGCCATGGAGAGTTTGTTTTCATCCAGAAAGTCTTACAGCTGTGTACCCCAGCCTTGTGCCCTGTGATGGACTGGCATCCCATCCAGGGTGTACCTCAGGGTTGCGCCCTGTGATGGACTGGCACCCTGTCCAGGGTGTCTCCCTGCCTTGCCCTGTGGTGGACTGGCATCCCATCCAGGGTGTCCCTTGCCTTGTGCCCTGTGATGGACTGGCATCCCATCCAGGGTGTCCCCTGCCTTGTGCCTTGTGAAGGACTGGCATTCTATCTAGGGTATACCCCAGCCTTGTGCCCTGTGATGGATTTGCACCCTGTCCAGGGTGTCCCCCTGCCTTGCCCTTTGCCGTTTGTACAGGATATGTGTCATTATAGCATAATTGTAAAAGCATACCTGACATCATCATGCTTCCAGCATTCCCCCTCAGGACAGAAGCTGCTAAGTCCCTCCCTGTAGAAGATGCCTCTCTGTTCACTGAGGGCCCACACAGCACTGTCTCTTGCTGTTATTTGGACCAGGGGACATGGGGAGTCCACTTTTACTGACCGGGCACAGGGACGGTCACCGCTCAACCCTATAAACAATGAAAAATTTTGACATTTTATTTTCTTAATTTCACCTATTTTCAGTATCCAGGATTTTGAATGGTGCACAACATTTATCTTCTGAACTTATCTTTATGGTAAAGGACAGCAAAAGAAAAGGATTTTAATATTTTGCAAGTCTTTGGTATTTGCAGTTAGGGCTTTGCCATATGACCAAAATCTCATATGCTGATATGATACATATATCATGATTTCACCTCATATTTCTGGATTTTTTTCTACAGATCAGCTGCTGTACGAATTGGACAAAAATTCGCAAATAAAAAGGAGAAGTTCACAAATGTCGTGTGATCCACAAATAGGCAAAAGATCCACAAATGTACAAAACCCATTTCAGGTGTACAAATCGTTCCATATTTTTGTGAATATGATTTTATACAATACAAATAACATATTTGTGGATAGTGATATATTTGTGATTTTTTTCTACAGATCGGCCTTGGTATTTATTGGACAAAAATCCACAAACAGGAGGGAAGTCACATATGTAACATGATCCACGAACAGGCAAAACGAGATCCACACATATGCAAAACTCTTATCACATGTACAAATCACTCCATATTTTTGTGGATATGATTGTACGCATCATAAATAAAAAATACATATCTGTGGATAATGATGTATTTGTGTTTTTTTTCTACAGATCAGCTGCAGTATACGGAACCCCTAAGGGAGGTCAGGGTGGGATTTTTTTTTATATATACTTTTGTGTTTCCTCTCTAGTTTTGCATTCCCTTGCAATACTTTTCAGGCTCTGATCTAGACTGCTCAGGTTTGGGGGGGGCAATTAGAAATTTTAGGTGGAAAGCATGTTATACAATGGTCTATATACTACAGTGCCGTAGCGGCTTGTGACTCTATGTTCTCATGGTCATCTATCTAATCAGGAAAGACGAAATATTATTATTATTATTATTATTATTATTAATAAATGATTTCCGTAAGGTGCTTTGGACAGAAGTGTCTGTTAACCAAATATAAACTTAAGACAAACATACGCTTATTTACTGGCATATTAAAGGCAGATTTGGAACTCAAACTCAAGGACTGGTATATAAGAACATAAGTGCAGAACATGTGACATGAGCAGTAATATAGGGGAAGGATGCTCCTTAAAGAGGATTAAAAAGGCATTAAAAGGTAATTACCAAACACAGCGCAGCACAACTGCGCTGATGTCATGTTAAATACAGTATTGCACCATCCATGGGGGATACGTTCCAAGACCTACTGCGGAGATCCAAAACCGTGAATAGTAGCGAACACTCTAAGTTACTTGTTTTCTGTGTACTTACATACCTATGATAAAATTTAATTTACAAATTACAATGACACTATGGTTACCAAAGCAGCGGATATCGGGTTCCACTGTACTGTTCTGGTGAACTTCCTAGCCAACAGTAATATTAGCTAGCTAGCTAACTATCTAAGAGTTAACTAGACCAGTACTAGCAAAGGTCCTTATTCAACACAACATTTCAGCAAACTACAGCAATAAAAGATGCATTTCAACAAGAAGGACCTTTAATAAGAATAAGGTAGCATTTCTCCTCCACTTTCACAGGCTATGCGTGAATATCTGACGGAATGAATGAAATAAACGTGATTGGCAAATTCAGTTGGCACAGGCTGAAGTTAATAATAATGTAACTGTAAGAGGAAAAAGAAATTAATTATTATGAATGGTGGCTCCTAATTCTGAGTGAATCACTAGCCACCGAAAGTCAGAGACAGACGTACTGTCAACTCTCACGCCAATAGACGAAGGTTGCCAATTCTCACGCATCTGGCGTGACACTCATGCTTTCAGGCTCACGCAAGCAATCTTACAGCAAATATATATTATTCCATTATAAACCTCAAATTAGCTACATCAGAAGCATTGGAGTAGTTTGCAAACTGAATAGACTATTTACAAGATAATAAAACTGTTACATACATGTAAATGCACATGCATGTGTGTGCAAACGTGTCTCGAATTGAAAATCGCACTAAAGGCAGCTAACCAAAATTGGAAAACCTGGGAAAGGAGAGTGCATCCATCTACGTGACGTCATTATATACCGTAGTCGTAAAATGTTGAATATTTGAATGTGATCAGTATGCAAAATACCGGTTTATTTTTTTGAGATAGAGTGTACTGGGATTTCAAATATTGGGTGAGTTTCAGCTTCCATTGGGCGGATTTTAAGCAGAGCTTGGGCTGGAGACTTTTGCTGGATCTGGCAACATGCACTGCAGCCATAATACTTTTCCATTACTAAAACAAACTGTACTGTGTCCGTTTAACCTAGCAATACTTTTCCATTACTAATAATGCACTGTATCCATTTAAAGTACAAAAGATATAATTCATGGATTGATAAGTTTAAAGCTAAATACAGACATGTCCAGTTAAGTGAGGTTTATATGCATGTATACCTCACATTTAATTCTAATAAAATATACCAGGGCAATATTTAAAAAACTAGCCTTGTGGCACAGGAAGCACAGCAGGTTTCACATGAGGTCACATGGTTATGGAGCACAATAGCTTTATATGCATGTATACCTCACACTTAATTCTAAAAAAATATATATACCATGGGAATACCATGGCTCGTTGGTATACCATGGCTCATTGGTATGATTCTCGCTTCGGGTGCGAGAGGTCCCGGGAGCCCACTGTTTGGACAGTGGTGGCTTAATGGTTAGGGAAGCACACTTGTGATTGAAAGATTGCTGATTCGAATTCCCAACCAGCAAAGCACCACTGAGGTACCCTGAGCAAGGTACTACTCCCCAGGTGCTGAATTAGCTGCCCCCTGCTATGTCACGATATCACAGATGGGTTAAATGCAGAGGACCTGTGTCAACACTAATCTCCAAATTCTATTTCAAAAATAAGTCTTGTGGTACATGAAGCACAGTAGTCTCTATGTTGCACAGTTGGATTGACATCATCCATTGAAAAGGCTGAAGCATATAGTAGGGTTGTATGTTGAATTTTTAACTATTTGGCGACACCATAAAATAAATGATAGAGGGTAATATGAAACAATACACATTTTTATTTTGCCATCCAATATATATATCATATAGCACAGCCATGTTTGCCATCTTAATTAATTGTTTATGTTTTGATTTTATTGAGAGTGCAAGTGTAGCCAGTTAATTACTAGACTCAATTATATCATCAGAAAGCAAAGAGACTCACCAGTCTGTAAGTAAAGGTCTCCATTACTAGATATAACCCAAGCACTGTCATCACTCAGGGCCACAAAGCCGACCTGGCTCTGAGCTTCATACCAGTGCCTCCTGCCTTTGATGGTAACCTTTCCACAAGCAAAAGCCTTGTTGGTTCTCTGCTCCACCTTCCATAACAGTGTTCCTGAAATGAATATTTTCTGTCACACTTCATTCCCTACAAAATTTCATTGATGCCTGTTTTACAAACAAATACAAATGGTGAATAAGGTGAATAACCACAGATTTTTTATTTTTAACCTGTTGTTATTTTCAGGAGAACTTCCTCAACTCTTACCTGAAGGTGATACTGCTAACTGCTGCACATTGTCCTCAAACTTCTGCCAGCGAAGACCATCATTAGGTAATGCACTGCAGTACAGGGCTCCCTTGAAGTCAAGGCACCAAATGTATTTGTCCGTCACCATTAGACTGAGGATTCCGCAAGCTGGCCCAGAGTAGCCCATCCAACTTTCTGCCAACTACAAAGAAGAGAGAAAAATGTACTCAGCTGCTTGAGTAGTGAAGTGTCTTTGACATTTTAGTCCTCTTTGGGACATTCACTTTGTTCTTAAGCAGACTCCTTCTTTTGGTTCTACTGTTAGGACACCATTTCAGTCCACCAGGTCTACCAGGATATTCCCATGGTAGTCTGCATTTTCCTCAATTCATTGACTCTCTACACCCATATATGCAAATATATCTTTTAACACTACACAGCTATCATGAATCACGAGCAACGCAACTGGGATTTTAAACAGTTGCAAAATGTAACACCACAGAACTTAAAGAGATACTACTACTGTTTTGGACAAATCCCCTACCAATGCCTCACAAGGTATGAAACATTTCCGTTTTGATCAACAAAGCAGTAGAAATAAATGTACCTATCAATAACCTATTGATCAAGAAAAAGTATCAATAACCTGCACATTTCAGTTTGCATTTTCATAAGGATGATATGCATGAATGCAGTCCTCAACCCCATCTTTAATTATTTTAGCTTAATTCCAGACTCTGGCAATCTAATGAAATGTCATGCTGGGCAGCACTTTTACCACACACATCCATCGCTGGTGATTTCATTGCTGGCTGCGCCATATGTCACGTGACTTTCCTCACACAGCCCAAACACATGCATTAGGCTGACTGGTGTCACTAAATTACCCAAAGTGGTAGCATGCCTGTGTCCTTGACCCCGCCTTGTGCTTTTTGCTGCCTGGAATAGTCTCCAGGAACTAAGATTTAGATTTTTGTGATGGTTGAGGAAGTTTTCTGACTACAAATATGCTGCTTTTCCCTCCGGCATTACTCATACTTTTAAATATTGAATATTTTATCCCCAACTTTTTTCTGCCTCTAATTCCAAACATGACCGATAGATAATGATATGACAGCTGCTCTCCAACTCTGTCAGAAATACTCCAGGCTAATGGCAGCACATGCAAATATTACTCAACCATACAGTAACACATCTCCCTGCTAAACCATACATATACAAAGGAAGCGTTTTATTTTCCTGCACAGCTTAAGTGGACAACTTAAAAAAAATCAGTATAATTAAACATAGATAAAAGGACTCTAGTCTTTTAGTATAGTAAATTCATCTACACTGAGCTATTTACTCTTTGAACATACACTGAATGCATAATACATATTCCTAAGAATTATCTATCCAAATCTCTTACAATTTTAGAAATATTAGAAATAAGGTAATTTGCATATAAATGAGATGCATTGTGATATACCAGATCAGATTTGTGAAGATTTGATTCTTCTTCTACCAATTTCTTGATTCTGGAGCTTTGGCAATGGGAAGTCTGCAAAGTATCAGCTAGGCCAGAGTTGCGGGAGGGCGGCACCACATGAGCATAGATGTCATCTTCATCACTAGATACACATAGTTCTGGCTCATTTGAGTTGTCCAGCCGAGGCAGATTTTCATTGGAGTAGGCAGCTTGATTTTCAGGACTGTTTTCTGCATACACCAAATTACCATTGGGGAAAGTCTGCAGATTGGACCCAGCCAGTATCTCTGTGGCGACAGGCCCTGTTTTTGTATATGAAAAGGTACATTCCAGAAGTGAGTCCACATCTGGGGTATTCATGTCATAGCAGCATTCATTTTCTGAGAGTGACAGACCTTGGCCATTATTTCTGAAATCTTTATGACAATGGCCGTTTAGTCCTTGGGAAGACTGAGAAGGTGGACAGGATGAAGTGCAGCAAGGTGCAGGAGTACCAGACAAACACATTCCCACAGGGCTGTGACACTCCAAGGACGGTGCTGGATCTGGAGAGATGAGCAGGTTAAATGGATTATTGCTCTGGGAGCTTCCATTCATGATCTCGCCCTGGTCAACAGGCCCACTGCTTTCTAAGTTCAGGTTGGTGCAGTGAGATTCCACTTCATAAACAGGAGTGTTGTTCCCCTCACTGCTGCCATCTTCCTGGCTGAACACCCCATCTGACCAGCTGCTGTGCTCTGAAATCCGGTTCCCACTCTCTGTGTGGTAAAATACACCAAAAGGACAAAGTTACTGACCAAGAGGAACATGCTGACCATTGCACTACTAAGTTTCTCATGTTGACAAAGAATTTAAAGAATGACATGCAAAAACAGTCAGCCCTTGTGCATTCATGCTTCGTGATTTGCAAATTCACAGATCCATGAAGATTTAATTGGAACTGAACTTATTTGCAGCTGCGATTTTTTTGCACATCTGCGAAATCCTCCAAAAACCCTACAGAAGTGTTTATGTTTAATTTTCGTAGTAATTTAGTAAGTTTTTAGTAAGTTTTCATGCTTTTAAGTATAAAATTACTAAGAAAAATTTAGTTAATGAAGATTCTGCAGTGTTTTTGGGGAAAGTTTAAGATATACGATATAAATCAAATAAAAAATCCCCTAAAAAACGTGGCTTTCTTATGAAACTTTCCAACTGTACTGTACCTTCACAAGATGAGAATCCCATTCGCAAAGTTTTTGCAATTTGGAATGCCAATGATTACATAAATATTAGAAAACAATTAATTTACTATTTTGTAATAGTAAGTACACATTAACATAAATTCAACGCACAAAAATGATACATTTCTTGAAAGGTGCTAATGTTTACGTACATAGCAAATGCGTCCCGGGTATCCCTATCCAGATTTGCTATGCACTGAAAGGGTTCGTTTACTCATTTTACCTTACTGTGAATGCAAAAGAAAACGGCAGCCAATGCCGTGTTCTATGAATTAGTAAGGGTAACATTAGTGTACTGTACTGTAAATGTGCTACTGTGACAAATATCCGTTAGGCGATACTGTACTCTACTTTTGCATCAAACATTTGTTTTTTTTAAAGGTAATGTATTAAGCTAACTTTTAAATGAAATTGAAGTGTTTTGGGAGCATGACTGGGGTAATATTTAGGGTTTAAACTATAGAAATAAGCACATATTACCATTTTTAGTGACTCTACCAAACATCCGTGAAACCTCCTCATTCGCAACGGGTTCTGGAACCTAACCTCACGAATGTCTGAGGTCTGACTGTAATCTCATGCTGAGTAGAGCTGTTTATAAACTGTGAATTGATCCCACTTACCCTGCCTCCTCCTCTTAGTCTTTCTCTTAACTTTGATGGCCTTAACCACTAGTTCTTGCTGAAGATCCTCCTGGGTGATGCTGCTATACCTGCTGGAGGAGACGTCTGATTGTTCACTGATACCACTGATGGAACTGCTGCGGCTGCACTGTTCCAAATTGCCGCTTATCTGCTTATCTTCTTCACTCTCAAACTGCTTATTTAATATAATCATCTTCTCCTCCTCCACCAGATTTTGTTCTTCCGCTTCTTCATTTTCTTTTTGTACTTTTCCATCCATTCCTTTCTCCTTCTGCTCAGAGATCATAGTCATAGTCATAGTCCTAATAGGTTCCGCAGTCTCCACGGCACCAGTGTGTGGCAGAAGCATTATGGAGTTTGCCAGTGGGGGGAATGACAACTCAGACCCTAAAGATAAAAGAGAAAGGTAGTACAGTGAATACAGACTATAAACTGTTACAAAAATAGGGCTTAATGAGCTCAAGTCGAGTCTCAAGATATACTTATTGTCTTTCCAATACAAATTTTCAAGAGCCAGATTAAGAGAATAGGGTTTTAACATTGGTGGGATCATATAACAAGATTTTAACAACTGCTTGGGCCAAAATAATATGTTTACAATATAATAACAATATAATTATACATGAAAATTTTCATCAAAAATGGATTTCCCTAAAAATGCTCTTTCAGGGTCTTTCCTAAAATAGATCGTCATGTCTTATATGGGAGAGGACAAATGTTTGTGGTGAAGATGAAGCTATGATTATACTTTGCAACTGTGGCTGGATTATTATTTAGTAATCCTGACTATACTTATGCAATAACTTATACACACATGAGCTATTTAAAGGATTAACAACTTCAACTTAAATTTAATGATGTCATGCTAAAAATTCTTATACTGTGATTTGTGATTTTTCACTCTTTAATTGCTTCAGTGGCTAAACAAAATGCAGGTGTAAGGGAATAATCAAATGTAATAAAGTGCTGCAGCTGAAAAGCAAGATAGCCATAGCATGTTAGCCATCTTATTTTAGTTAGATGGTTTGGATGCTAGCCAGAATAAAAATTAGCATTCAGGGTGATGGACAAAATAAATAGGTGTGTCAAATAAGGTTGGATACAGTGTGTGTCAGTTACAAAAGAAGTCTGACAATCAGCACTTTGAATTGAGTCAATGAAGAAACATGAGAGATACCTTCAGATTACAATAGAGGTCGCAGTTGTGATTATATGAGTAGTCATCATGTGATGTTTAGGTCTGTTTCAGGACTGACCAAAACTCACCAATTGATTAAACCAGACCAAATTATGCTTGACTAGATTTTTTGACTAATATGCTCAAATTAAAATGATTTAATAATATAATTTTTAACAAATAAAAAATTTCATGATTTAAAATATATACTTTAGTATGCAAAATCTTAGATTTATTAGTTAAAGCTGTCAATTAGCCTAGCCGCTTGTCTGTAGATTGAAGGAGGAAGCTACCATCTCCAAAGGAAGCCCATGCAACATGAGAACAGCAACTCGAAACACTCAGAGCGCTATGTTTCACCCACATAACATGCAATGAAAGTGGTTTTGCTAGTTTCGTACCAGTACCTTGCTCATTTTCATGCCATACCATAACAGAGCACCGATATGGAAATTTTGACCGATACTTTTTTTTTATGCCGCTGATATGGAGTGGGGCATTGGGGGAACTGAAGGTGCTGGCAGTGATGCTTGCTGGCACTGATAACCAAACAACATTTTTACTCTATGCAAAATTAATCTGCTGGCCAGATTTAATAATAAATTATAAACATTTTTTGGTCTGTATAGAAACATCCGTATACCGTTGCCATTTGTCCCATATTTTACGGAATTGTTCCATATTGTAAAAAAAAAATGCTGTGTCCCATTTTGAGCTAACATAGAATGTGATTTGTCCCATATTTTTAAACTGCGCAATGAGGTCCCAGTTTGAGGCGACACATCCGGGTTGGCACATAGAATGTCTTGTCTCTCCAGCAAGATGACCATCTTCCTCTGCTGTCGGGGGAGCTTCGTGAAGAGTGGGGGCACTCTCTGAGGTACACAGACCGGGGAGTGGCCGGATCTCTGTAGGTGGGTACACCTATTTTTGGTCCGGTCACTCAGATGCAGAGGCGGACATTTCAGGTCCAGAAAGTAAAAATCCAAACCAGGATTTTGTTTCAACCAACCAGTTGAGTATAAAGAATCACAGTCACTAAGTAGTCAACCTCTGCCTATAGCGGGTCGGGGACTTTACCTTCATCATGAGCACCACGGTGTTGAGCGCGATCATAGCCATGATGGTGTATTCAAATGGGGGCGACACCACAAACTCCCACATTCGGTACTGGAAGCTCTGCTTGTTCTGGGGCATATGGCGTGTCAGAGGCTTGGCGTTGATGGCAAAGTCGATGCAGGCTCTCTAAAACACACCAGCCGGGTGCGCGGGTTAGGAGATTAGTGCTAGGGTTAGGGTTAGGGTTATGGTTAAGAGGTTAAGGGATTAGTGCTAGCGTCAGGGTTAGAGGGTCTGGGTTAGGGTTGGGTTTAGGATTGTCTGAGCAGGCCACTCAGGGACACCAGGTACGGCCTTGTGGAGAGGGAGGGGCACATGTCACCTCGTTCTTTTCCAAACTATAGTCCTCCATCATCTTGTCTCCCTGCTCCTGGAATGTGATGATGATGAGAGCCACAAAGATGTTGACGAAGAAGAAGGGGAAGACCACGAAATACACCACGTAGAAGATGGACATCTCCATCCGGTACCCCGGGCTCGGGCCCTGATTCTCATAAGTCGCATCCACTGAATGTTTCAGCACCCTGAGATGAAGACAAATATTCGCATAGTTTTAGTGCAGGAAGTCGCCATGCTGAGAGGGAGCTGTTACGAATGGATATTACGGATAGATATTACCGCCACCGATATTGTATCGAATACTATGTTCACCATGGTGACTGAAACAATCTACATGCAAGTGAGTAGGAGACAGAGACACTCACTGCGGCCAGCCCTCTCCAGTAGACACAGTGAAGAGAGTGAGCAGGGCCCAAAGCACGTTGTCGTAGTGGAAATCGTATTTCTTCCACTCCCGCTTCTGAGCTCTTACTTCATTGTCACGCTCATACACCAAGTACTCGCCCCTGGAACGGTCAAACGGGACACCATGGCATGAGTCTACGTTCCCAAGACACTTTGAGACACTTAATCAAGCTCAGCAGCTCCTGACCAACAGATGTTCTAGTGGGGGGATCGGCGTCGACCTGCAGTCGCGCTCAAACTCCTTGGACTCGTCGGTGCAGTAGAAGAAGCGTCCCTTGAACAGCTGGACAGCCACCACAGCAAAGATGAACATGAAGAGCATGTAGACGATCAGGATGTTGAGGACATTCTTCAGAGAGTTCACCACACAGTCGAACACGGCCTGCGCAGAGCAGACATTGTTGGCCAAACAGACTTATGCATCCTGTAAGCTCACAGATCAGGAAACATCCAATGTCTTTGGACAAGGGGCCACACCTTCAGCTTGGGCAACCGCTTGATGGTCTTTAGTGGACGCAGCACCCTCAAAACTCGCAGGGACTTGATCGTGCTGATGTCCTTCCCCTTGCTGCTCCCTCTGCAGGCCATTTGGGAACGAGTTATTCAGACGAGGGAGGGGCCCTCAGAAGCAACAGCCACCAGTATTTTATTGTAGGTTCAGCATGTATGCTGCATTTTATCGGACAGATATAAATATTCCTGAAAACTGGGCCCATGAAGCTAGTCAACAGAAATAGACAACCTGGGAACAAAACACAGTCTGCAGGCATTTCGGGAGGGAAACACCGGCCATACCTCTTTCTTTTTTTGAATTGTATGGAGAGAAACAGTTAGTGGGAGTTAGTTACCTAGAGGGAGGCTTCTATGGGGGGAGGGGGGGATGAGTTTAGTCTCTTGAATGTACGAGGCTTTCGGTGTGAGCAGATGTTTCATCTGTGGATTTTCTTGGTTTGTCCCTGAAGTGTGATGCTATCATGCTATCAGACTGTAATCAAAGCCCCTGTGACTTACAAAGTGCTTCTGCATGCAGTTTCAAAAGAACAATTCGCCTCACTCTTTCTATTCGGGGTTGAACAGCTTAGTTTTGTTTCGAGGCCTGAACAAAAAGTTTGAGGTGAAGATCTTCACCTTCATAGACACTTAGTCTGAAGAGAGAATCCTCCTTTCATTGCTCACAGCTAACAGTCGATGTTCACCATCCTGTGTGATGTCTCTCCATGTCAGCTGGACATTAAAATGACCCAGCGGGTCCTAGGATATTGCGGCTGTAGGCAGCACAGAGAGCTGGCCCTCCTGCACGTCTACCTTGGCAGATGTGGGGCTGGGGGGGGACTTTTGTCAGGACTGCCCGTCAGCCTGCTTTTAGCTGCTGATCTCCAAGCGATTTGCTGACACGCCGCTCCCACCCATCTGCTTCCTAACTCACTCGCATCTCGCTCCAGCGAGCTATGGCCGCACAGCCTGCCCCTGCCACCGACTGTTAAAAGCTGATACACACAGACGCATGACCCAGCCTTCGCTTTGCTCCGAATGTCCTGTGTCAGGCTCAGAGGTCAGGGTGCGGCGATCTTAGGAGGTTTTGCTAACTGGACGAAATTCTGCACTGTCAGCATCCGTAAAATGTTGTGTGAACTAAAGTGGAGTCGAATACTGTGATGAATACATCTAATTCTGCAATCTTTGTACTGATATATTGGAGGACGAGAAGGACACAGAGAGACAAAGAAGGGAGAACAGAGAGAGATACAGAGAACGACAGAGGGGTTGCAATGGGTAGTATGGACACTTACAAAAAAAGAAAGAGAGGGAAGCCAATCAGACCACTGTGAGCCATAAAGAGAGAGAAAGAGTGCAAGAAGGGCGACTTTACCGGGCACTGCTCCTGTAGACGTGGCCGGGCGAGGAGACGAGAGAGCGTCAATGACAGTGACAGACACAGAGGGAGGAGCGAAGAAGAGAGAGAGGGACACGGACAACAGGAGCACACACAGGAACAAAGAAGGGTTTGGAGGAGGAAAGACATCTATATGAGAGACTGAGAGAAGAAGAAAACAGGAAAAAAGCCTGCGTTTTGGTTACAACAGGGCCCCCCCACTGGCGCCTGGGTCTACCACTTTCCCAGTAGACCTGCAATCCTTTGAGAAGCTGGAGCATGGTCTTCAGATACTGCACAGGTCAGCAGGACAGTTTAGCACGTGACTCCTGTCCGACAGCCTCTAACCAAAAGAGCCCCCAGCACCATGGATCATTTATGAATTCATTCTCAAGTCTGGTACATAAAGGACAATCTAAGAAACACAAAGGCCACTTAGACTTACAATCCATATATTTTCTGCCTTCTGTTGACTCACTTTAATATACATATACAGTATATACATCTACATATAATGAAGTATCACCTATGGCAGGTCGATGGAATTATCTGCATTCACATTAGGTTAGAATAATGTCCCGGCACCACTTCCTGTTGTTCAGGAAGATCACAGATGCACCAGAGTGCTCTGGCTTAAGTGATCCGTGTGTCATACTGCATTGGTGAGCATCCACCAGATCTCACAGAGATTCTCCCTATGGTTACAGCAGGACTGTTGAGAAGAAGTACAGAGACACACGCAGGCAGGCCGGCGTCAGCCTCGCAGGCCGAGCGATCATGCAGCGTTCCGTCATGTGGCATAGACCATCACCCAAGGGCCCATATGAACCAGCAGCAGTCACAGCGTGTGGCCAGCCGCTCGAGCACCCCCTAGTGGGGAGCTGTAGACCTGGGATCCACTGGGATTCCACGGTGGTGACAGAGATGTAGCACTTTACTGCCAGACGTTACAGACACTTGTAACGTGAATGTGGGCCTTAGCATGAGGTAAATAAGCACAGTGGACTAAAGCCATGCTGAGTTTACTGACGGAGCACGTCTGAGGCATCTACAGTGGCAGATCTCACAAGCCCAGGTCTGCTGTACTGTTCATATGGATGGACAGTGAAGATGTAAGATCTGACCAGAGAGTCTTACATGGGGGCAAAAGATAGGTGTTAGTGTCTTAGGGAGCCGGTACTGATCTGCATAGGAGCACACACACACACACACACACAGACACACACACGCACACACATACAGACACACTAACATACGGACACACACCCACAGACACACAATACTACAGAATGGAAACATGGAGTGAGTACTTGGCTCACAGGCATAACGCCCCACTGTCCCCTGGATGGCCTGTCAGTCTCAGGATGGCCCCCTAACAGAAAGAGCACCCAGAACGAGATGCAGGTTGAAAGAGGTCAGGGAAAGCCAAGGAAGAACGGAAGATGCGGTCCCTCGGACCAGCATGCGGGGGGAGGATGCACGATGGAGCAAGTCCCCCGGTTACTCCCATGGCCGAGAGGCTCTCTCTACAGACCTCCTGCATGGCATCCACATCTACATACGCATACGTCTTCACTGTGAATGTATACCACGTGTGGGCGCACTTCCTCAGTCCGGGGTCCCTGTCCTGTGGCTATCGGGACCGGGTCAGGCTTTCACACTCAAAATCTGCCCTCAGACTAATTATTAAAAGCCAGAAAATGCATGAACTCACATGATCTGGAGAGAATAAGGGCCAATGATTAGAGGAATTTCAGTTCTGGAGAATAAATGGAGCTACTTTTTGAGATCCGCTATTCCACATTGAACTGGCCACTTGGTAAACAGATCACAGAGCAGAACCAGATTGTGACAGGTGCCCCCTTTAATGGGTCTCTGACATCATCGAGAGGCGCCACATATCTGGCGCACACAAAATGCCTCACAAAAGGTTCCCTGGTTCGTGAGTCTGCTGATGACAACTGGCCCTGGAAGATCCTATACGTCAGGATTTCAGTGCGAGCTCCAAGGAGAGCTGAGGGGCGGCTGTAGGTGCAGCGAGAGGAGCCGCTGCCCTTCGCAGCTTGTCCCCTTGCCAGTTACCTTGGCAGTGAAGTAAATCACGCACACTTCACTCTCCTGTTTGGATGCTAGTGGGCACTAGGACAAAAAACAGCTGCACATGCGGTGGAAAGTGTGTATGAGTCTGCGAGCTGCTGTCATCCTTCGAGGTTAATAACCGATTAATAAAATGTTGTAATTCCATGACATTCCACCAGGAGGCGCTGGCACAGGCCAAATCCATGTATGAGTCTGCGAGCTGCTGTCATCCTTAGAGGTTAATAACTGATTATTAAAATGTTGTAATTCCGTGACATTCCTCTTGGAGGCGCTGGCACAGGCCATACCCATTTGTGAGCCAGCTTGGCACCTCTGGCTCTGCTCTGCTGTGCTCAGCCCGGACCTGAGGAGTGTGTCCACACACCAGTGCACAGACACAGTCTCGTCTTACGAAGGCGGGCCTCTGAATAGCATCATGCCACGCGGAGTCTCCTGTCCCTGCGTCCGCTGTGCTGCCAGCCCCCCCCCCCACCCCCCACACAGCACCCCCGGGCCGGCTCCACGGGCCGTGCAGAGAAAGTTGGCTGAAATACCTGCTCCAGATGGGGGGGGGGGGGGGACACCCCTTCCCGTTACAGAACTGCCTGG
>JAODKC010000028.1:8401695-8415226 GCA_026777985.1 Mormyrops attenuatus
ATTTTGTATTACTTGTATTAAAGTGTTTATTAGAGCGAACCTAAGTGTGCCTGTTTGTTCCTTCGAAAGCCCTATATCTCCCTCACATCATCTTAAAACAGATGATATCAGTAACACCGTTAGTCTGCCAGAAAATGGATAACACACTACACTCACTGTAGTGACTGCAGCAATAAAAAAACAATATCACTTTAGATGTGGACAGTCATTTTTACTAGCTGAACGGTGAACAATCGTCTTTAGTGCATCCGGATAACGCCAACGAAGATATATGAACCACATCATCTGCTAATTAAATGAACAAATTGTAGCTTTTGCATTTACCAATATGCCACTGTTCAATTGTTCATTAATGACAACATAGATACTAGAATACTAGATAGTACCTATGTTGTCATGACAACATACATAGTTTACATACAGTAACAAATTATTTCAACCATAAATATTCAGTAAGTTGGAAACATTCACAAGTTAATGATGTTTTTAATTATTGCAATTATTTTGGAGATCGATTCATTACAGGCCTACTCCGGAATAGAATTAATACTCGCAGTGCTTTACTGTAGGATGAACTTTGAGGCATTTGAGCTACCTCTAAATGTTTAACAATTTACTTGAAATTTGGCAGGAAGCATTTTCTCAATTAACCTAACAAATGAGGAGGGTGAGAGACGACGATTTCAAAAGGTCAAAAATAAGTGCCACCCTAATGTGTATGTTACGCCAGTAAGTCCTTTTCCATCAGCATATTGTTTTTGCATATTTAACTGTTTATGTGCATTACGCATTATTATGTACATTTGTGTGTAGTCTGTAGTAGCTTTTCTTCTGAGTGCCGGTGGATCATCAGATGGATAGGGTAGAGAATGGGTTAACTGTGACTGTAACTGTACTTACTACTACTGTACCTGTAGGTTTTGAGTCATGTCAAATGTATAATATAATCTTCTTGTTACTGTTACGGACAGACCTGGTAGACCCAAACGCATAGTGCGGGCTTGCTGGGAGTGTCTGGCAGAGGCCCCTGTCCGGGAGATCTTTAACTTGCATCTCCAGAAGAACTTCTATTTGCTCCCAAGGGAGTCAGGGGGCATAGAGCATGAATTGGCCAGTTTCCGGGACTCTACTGCTGAAGTGGCAGTGTGGAGCTGAGGCTGTAAGGTTGTTGATGCCTGTGGTGATGGCAATCCCCAAACCCGGTGGTAGACACCAGCAGTAAAGGTAGCTGTCAGGCTGAAAAAGGAGTCCATCTGAGCTTGGTTAGCTTGTGGGACTCCTGAAGCAGCTCCTGAAGTGGGACAGGTATCAGCAGGCCAAGCAGAAAGCAGCTTTGGTGATAGCTGAGGCAAAAACTCGGGTGTGGGGGGAGTTTGGTAAGGCTATGGAAAAGGACTTTTGGATGGCCTCAAATTGGTTCTGACAAACCGTCAGGTTACTAGGAGGGGGGTGCTTTACCCAGGCGGAGGAAGGAATATTTCGAGGATTGCCTAAATCCCACTGATACACCTTCCTCGGAGGAAGTTGAGTTGGAAGACTAGGAGGGGGACTTGCCCATATCTAGGGCTGAGGCCACTGAAATATTCAAAAAACTCTTCAGTGGTAAGGCTCCAGGGATGGATGAGATTTGTCCTGAGGTCTTGAAGGTTCTTGATGCTGTCTTGGCTGACACGCCTCTTCAACAGTGCATAGACATTGGGAATAGTGCCTTTGGACTGGCAGACTGGGGTGGTGGTCCAAATAAGAAAGGGGACTGGAGGATCTTTCCCAACTACAGGGGAATCACACTCCTCAGCCTCCCTGGGAAGATCTAGGCAAGGGTACTGGAGAAGAGGGTCTACCCATTGGTCGAATCTTGGATCCAGGAGGAACAATGTAGATTCTGTCCTGGCCACAGAACACTGGACCAGCTCTTCACCCTCACAAGGATACTGGAGGGTTCATGGGAGTATGCCCAACCAGTATACATGTGCTTTGTAGACTTAGAAAAGATATATGACCATGTCCCTCAGGGGGTCTTGTGAGTATGGGGTACAGGGTCCATTGTTGCTGGCCATCAGGTCCCTGAATAAACAGAGTGAGAGCTTGGTTCGCATTGTCAGCAGAAAGTCTCCCAGTGGGTGTTGCACAGTGCTGTGCTTTGTCATCGATTCTGTTCATAATTTTTATGGACAGGATTTCTAGGCATAGCCAAGAGGAGGAGGGGTCCGGTTCAGGGGCCTCAGGATCACATCTTTGCTTTATGCAGATGATGTGGTCCTGTTGGCATTGTCAGCCAGCAACCTGCAGCATACACTGGAGCAGTTTGTGTTACACTTGAGTGTGAGGCGGCCAGGATGAGGATCAGCACCTCTAAGTCTGAGGCCATGGTTCTCGACTGGAAAAGGGTGGATTGCCTTCTCCTGGTGGAGGATGAGTTGCCGTCCCAAATGGAGGAGTTTAAGTATCTCAGGGTCTTAAATTCACGAGTGAGGGAAAAAGGGACTGGGAGATCCACAGGCAGATCAGTGCAGTATCAGCAGTAATGCGGATGCTGTTCTGTTCTGTCATGACAAAGAGAGAGCTGAGCTGGAAGGCGACGCTTTCGATATGCCAGTCGATCTACGTTCCTACCCTCACCTATAGTCATGAAGTCTTTGTAGTGACTGAAACAATGAGATTGCAAAAACAAGTGGCAGAAATGAGTTACCTCCGTAGGGTGTCTGGGCACAGCCTTAGAGATAGGGTAAGGAGCACATTTGGGAGGGGCTCAAAGTAGAGTTGCAGCTCCGCATCGAAAGGAGTCAGTTAAGGTGGTTCCCTGGGAAGGTGCTTCCGGCATGTCCAACCAGGAGAAGGCCGTGGAGCAGACAGCAGGACATGCTGGAGAGATTATATCTCTCGCCTGGCCTGATAACACCTTAGTATTCCCCGAGGAGCTGAAAGAGGTAGCTGGCAAGAGGGAGGTCTGGGCATCCCTGCTTAGACTGCTGCCCCTGCAGCGTGACCCCGGATAAGCGGCAAAGAATGGATGGATGGATAGTTGGATGGATGGATGGATGGATGGATGACCTTATACTGGGACGTAATAAAATTAGGGTCTCGTTCAGTTGTTCTCGGTTGTTTTGCTTTGGGTATTCACATTTGTCTGGCGGGTTTTGACTGTGGTGTGGGGGGACAGGACAGGTGGCAGGGATGGCTAATAGATTAGAAATGGAGCATTTTGTCTTTTACCCCACCTATGAACAGTTTAAGCGCTGCCACAAAGACAAGCTGTTACTCATAGCAGACTTTTACAGGATTTCTGTGCTATGGAGCGCAACTAAGGAGGTCTTGAAAAGCACACTGTATCTTAAGCTGGTAAAGCAGCAGAATTTACTAGAAGTAGATGAGATCTCAGGTGTTGCATCTCAGTCAGAGTCATCTGAGGGTTTGGTTGTGGCAATGGCTGAACCCAAACCTGAAGAGCCAGCACAAACAGAGACTGATGATCCAGATTCATATCTAAAAGATCCCTTGGTGGCCTTGAATCTAAAGGAGTTGGAACTTGAATTAAATCGGCGACAGCCTTAACACCAGCATCTGCATGTCTGAGCACTTTTGCTTGAGACGCAAAGGGATATCCTGCTGAAAGAGTTGGAGTTGGAGCTGAGAAGCAGGCCTGCTCCTGAACATCCATCACCTGCCAATTTCCTGCCCCTAGTCCTCCTGTGTCTACTTCACATGTGCCATTCCAGGCATCTTCTCCTGTCTCTCAGAGCTCGTCATCCATAAGTTTCCCTGATTTTGATATTAGCCGACATATTGCATCTATTCCTGTGTTCAAGGAAAGTAAAGTTGACACATACTTTCCGGTGTTTGAGTGCATTGCTCTCACATTAGAGTGACCAAATAATATCTGGACCTTAGTGTTGCAATGCAAGTTTGTGGGGAAAGCGCCAGAGGTGTGTTCTGCACTCTCATTAGAACAAAGTTTGGATTATGAATCAATATGTTCCCCTTGGAATGGGCACAACTATCATCTGCCCAGAAAGCTGATGTTTCATTATCACACTGCATCTCTTCCGCTGTAGATCTGTCAGAGCTGCCTCAGCATTCTGTAGCTTATTTTTTTAATGCGGATGTGCTGATGCGCAAATGGACCCCAGCTAATTCTGAGCATGAGTGGAGTTCAGTGTTTGAAGTTGTTGCACTGAAACCTTTGTGGCAGCATTTACTGAGTGTAGCTCATGATCATAGCCAGTCTGGTCATCTTGGCATATGAAATACATACAATCATGTTAAGACATTTCCTTTGGCCCTCCATGAAATCTGATGTGTCTCAATACTGTTATTCTTGCCATGCTTGGCAAATTGCAAGATAGCCTAATTAGGTTATTCCCCCCTGCTCCTCTGAAACGTATACCAGTTATAGGTGCGCCTTTTCAGAGAATTCAAATTGACTGTGTTAGTTCATTGCCCAAAAACAAAGTCTGGTTTTCAGACTCCTGAGTGTGATGTGTGCAGGAACCAGATACCCTGAAGCTGTTAGCCAACTCAAAAACAGTATGTAAAAATGAATGATATGAATGATGAATGATGAATTGCTAACATAACCTAAAACATTAGTTGGTGAGACCTGGGACTGATCTGAGGACAGAAGCTTTTCCTGTACCACTTTTAAAGGACCATGGATAGAATGTCCCAATACTAGCTCAGCAGGACTAAATCCTAGAACAGGAGAAGGGGGATCCCCTCATCCCAATCCTTTCCCTGGGTTATAAAATATGTTCTAAGCATGTTCTTTAATGTCTGGTGAAATCTCTGCGAAGCTCCTTGTGATTCTGAATGGTATGTACTAGAAACTTGATGATGGATACTCAACTGCGTAATCACTTTGCTAAAGATCTTGCACTTGAAGTAGGAACCTTGATATAACTGGACGTATTTTAGCAAACCAAATGTGGTACAGAACTTGATGAGGGCTTTCACTATAGCACAACGTTTGTTTCAACCAGGAGATCAGGATTTTGTTTTACTGTCGTTACCTGGTTCAGCACTACCGGCTAGGTTTTCAGGTCATTATGTCATTGAATCAAAGCTGAGTGAAAGAGATTATGTTGTGAAGGCCCTGGATAGGAGAAGAAAGTCTTGTGTGTCCCATAAAAAGATGCTCAAGCTACACGTGTACCGTTCCAAATCTGAAACCTGCCCTGCTATCTCACCAGCCTCTCCAGTAACTGCTGCTTCTGTGAGTCTTTCCCCATCAGAGTACTCCCCTGAGATCGATGGACTTTGTTTAGAAAATGCCTGGATTCCATGTGCTTGTCTGCTTAACTCAGACACCCTATTGGTTCTCCCATCTAAACTCTCTCACTTGTCAGACTTTGCTCAAAATAGTCTTATATGACTTATTTAAAAGAATCTGTTACTTTTCTCATGATACTCACTCCAGGACTACAGTCCTTAAGCATGATATAGATGTTGGGTGCCACTTTACAATAAGGCTACCCATATAAGGAGTTTATGAATGGTTTATAATCAGGTTATTAATTAGGTTGTAACACTTTGTAAATTATTAATAGACAATTTTAAACAAGTTGTAACAGTTTTCTTTTTATTAATGAGTTACTACCATTTACAAGTGGCAAAAGGGAGCCTTATTGTAAACTGGTACCAGATGTTGGTGATAATGCTCCTGTGAAGCAGAAGGTCTACTTTTCCAGTACTTAAGACAAAAAGAAAGTTGCACCTCTTTCTTGGGATGACTGGATATTACAGAAACTTCTGTAGGAAATTTTCAAACATTCTATCACCTCTCACCAATCTTCTCCATTACTCTGTGCTTTTTGTGTGGACTTCTAATTGTCAAGATGCTTTGATGCAATTAAGATTTTGTTGTGTAGTGCTCCAGTTCTGTCTGCATAGGACTTCACTAAGTCATTCAAGCTCAAGGTGGATGCTAGTGGAATGGGTGCAGGTGCTGTGTTAATTCAAGATGATGACATTAGTGTAGACCACCCTGTCTTTTTCTTCTCCAAGAAGTCCAACCGCCGTCAGATCAACTATAGCAACATCAAAAAAGAAGCTCTTGCCCTGTTACTGGTCCTTCAACACTTCGAAGTGTACATCAGATCCAGTTCAGAACCCTTCATAAGGTAAACCAACCCTAACCCACTTGTTTTTTTCTGTATCGTATGTCCTGTATTCGCTACTACCATGCATGGTCGCATATCTGTAGCAATAAACATCCCTATAACCTATCGCTATATAATTATTTTTTTAGCCCGGACAGAATTTCCTGGCAGAATGCCACTGGGAGACTGATTTTCAGAGGCTGTTTCTGCCTTGCTGCAGTCGTACACACACTTGGATAATGTCGTCTCAACACACTTGGATGATGTTGTCTCAAATGAGTTCAGTAAACCAACGGCAACAAACAATCTTGGTCTTATCAACTACTCTCTCTCCTTGGTGTTGATGTAATATATTGAGATACCAAAAAGCTCCCAGACTGTTGATCATGACAGACTGCAACCAGCTTTAGCCATAAGGAACTCATAGCCACAAATATCCATAATGTCTTCTATGTTGAACTTAGGTTCAGTCCATGGCAAGAAATGTATTCTTTCATTTTCGTTTCATTTTGTGTTTTGAACCAAAGATAATGTAAATGAATGGCACCTGATGAATACCTAACCGGGAAGTAGGGATCATCATTTGCAGACCTGCACCACACCTTTCCTCTTCCCACCCAGTATCAAGTTCAACAGCAGAAAGATAGCATAAAATTAAGCAAAAAATTTTGTACTTGTAATTTTATTTTGATTTCTTAGGACTAAAATCAGCCTATTTCTCATTTTAAAAAGTTCAACAACCCTGTGGACACATTTAATTTAATTCTATGGGTCATATTTTAAAGATCTAAAGCACATGGGTAAAGTGCATGGTGCAAGTTCATCAAGGGCGTGGCCAACCGAATTCTAATTTAACAGTGAAAAAATACTCACTGAGCGAGGCACATGGTCCAAAAGGGTTGTACTAAGTCTCATAATTAGTCATGGGTGTGTTTAGGGCATAACGTCTATAAACCAGAGTGCCATCTCCCATTCCCTTTAAAAGCCTGGTGCGCTTGTTATAAAGGAGGGTTTGCCAGGTGGTAGTTAAGAGCACTTCTCTGCAGAAGACACAGATCTGCTCATGCACAGAGTGAAAGCGTATGAACAGACCATCTATGGCAGGGATGGCTAACCTGATCCATGGGGAGTTGCTGTGGGTGTGGGTTTTGAGATGACCTCTCAATCAGCCAGTAATAAAGCAGTGGTTCTTAACCCCAGTCCTGGGGACCCACCGTTATTAGCTGATGGAGAGGTCATCCCAAGAACCCGCATCCACAGCAGCTATCCATGGATCCGGTTCACCGGCCCCTATCTACAGCAACAGCAGGATTCCACTGAAGTAGTGTTCTGCATCCCCGTGGGTCACGTGGCAATAGAGTACAGTGAGGGACAAATTTTCATTTTTGAATGCAGAAGCGTGGTGGCAGTGTAGGAAGTCTAAAAATATATATATCTGGAGGGGGGGACTTTTGCTCCCCTTCCATAAAAAGGGGGATTATTTTAAAAAATTTCGGGGCATTTTTTAAGAATAGTAATTAATGCATAAAGTTTGTTTTTAATGTGAAATGAGCCCAGATTGAAATGCGTACAATAATCACCACCTTGTGCCAACATGACTAAATAAAAAGCATACTACTGCTGTTCCAAAGAGAAGCATGCAATCATCTGTACGTGTATAGAATACCATCTGTATGCAAGAGAAAGCAGGAGACAGTTCAAACTATTCATAATTTATTTAGCTCTTAATAGCCTTTGAATATATGTATCAGTCATTAGTTTATAATATATAATATATATAACTATAATGTACTATAGTTGATAATACAGCAATGTATGCAAGTCTTGGGCAGTCATAGGAAATGTTTAAAGCTATTTATTTGGGTAGTACGTGTATATTTTCTGACACTGAAAAACACCATTTATTATTAGAGCATATGCAAATTATGAGTAAATCAATAAACTGACAGGAATTTCTGAAGTTTTCCAAAAAATTACTAACATCTTTTTGGATGAACACTGCTGTGGTTCCTAAACCTCTCCTCAGGGGCACCTCAGCCATTTCATGTATTTGTTCAGTTTCATCACTAGCTCACATAATTCATTAATGAAACTAGTTTTAAAAAGTCACCGAGGAAGTGATTAACCATATGAGGTGTGCTAGTGGTCAAGTCAAATCATACATGTTTATATTGGATTGTTGCTGCAAATACTGGGGTAACTTTAGGATAGATTGTGAAATGCTTAAGGGATAAAAAAAAACACTTTGACTGACGTAATCAAGTTCAAATTCAAGCACATTTAAAACAACCACAGTTAACCAAAGTGCTGAACAATATGATTCGTGAGTCACATACTTGACTCATGACAACAAGATACAAATAGACTGAACATGGACAGTGCCCTAATAAAAATTACCACAGCGCCAAGAGCAACTAACTCTTGGGATCTAAGCCAGGTGAAATAAAAACAAAATAGAAAAATAAATCAGGAGGTAGAAATAAGTAATTAATAAACCAAATTTATAATTAGGCAATTCCTAAATGGATAATAAAAAGCTCTCAAACTGAGCTAAAAGCTAAGGAATAAAAATATCTTTTGAAATTAGATTTAAAAGATGATAATGTAGGGGTCTGCCTTACATAGGGTAATTCATTTCAAAGTTTTGGGGCAATGACTGCAAACACCCAATCACCTCTTTGCTTCAATCTAAATTTCAGAACTACTAGAAGTAGGCGGTCTTCTGATCTCAGTTGTCCGTGTTGATGATAAGATTGCAGAAGGTTAGAAACATAAAAAGTAGCTTGACCATGCAGTGGTTTAAAAACAAATATATTTTTTTTATTTATCCTAAACCGCACATGGAGCCAGTGGAGGGAGGCCAGTATAGGCGTGATGTACTCATGTTTATGTGTGCCTGTAAGAAGACGTGCTACAGCATACTGGACAGCTTGCAGGCGTGAAAGCAAAGATTCACTGATACCTGCATAAAGGAAATTACAACTGTAATACAGAGATGTTCACAAGTAATGTTCGGTCATGTTTTAAAACATAATATAACCAGTTTCATTTTATTCCTTGACTCCATCAACTACCCCATGAAACACTTACTGAACAGTTTGATTTTAGTTGCGAATGCTGGGAGTCCATGTAACCTCACAATCGAACCAAATTCAATATAATTAATGCTCAGCCCTAGGCAAATGGAGAAGTTAATGATCGGTGGGTATGAAAGCCATGGGTAAGCAAACGATCTGAAGCCATGAAATCGGTTTATGTTTTTGGATGAATGCCATTATTAAAAAAGAAAATTATCCTCTGCCAGGTATTATAACAGTGTTTCATAGTACTATGTTGTTACAGTTACATGTTATATAAAGTTACTGTATGTACATATGTAGTGTGAACAACAGCGCTGTTTGTATAAGTGTGTGTTTATGTGTTTAAATTAAATGTTTTTTTTTTTTATCTTGGGGGCAATTGTTGCCCCTTGATCACAGTTTTTAGGGGCATTCTGAGATTTCTTAGAACATTTGTGCCCTTTGTCCCCTGTTAATTTCCGACTCTGGCCAGCGGGAAATGACTGTTTTGTTTGTGGGAGCAGGAAAAAGAATTATAGTAAGTATGGCTTAAATGTGTTTTTGTTATTTTATCAAACAATTATTTATGATTGTGAGTAAATAGAAAGTTACATTCAAATTTTTGCCATATAAAAGAAAAATAGGCCGCTATGCCCAATTTGGTTTTTACACACCCAGTCTATCCTGGAACTTTTGGAAGGATGTGAGCATTTTGAAAATCCCTCGTCACTCTCATGAGTTCCCAGCTAAAGGAGGCAGAGCCAGCACAAAAATCTCTAACACCTGAGGAAGTAAGTGCCCTCTTAAACAAAGGTGAATATAAAACTATAGCTACTTAATGTCAAACTGAGTAAGGGAAATCTATTTGGCAGTCCTTTTCATTGTATGTGACAATAATGGGAACCACTTGCCTTTTGCCCATTGTGACAAACACAGCAAGGTGCTATCAGGCAGGTAGTGTCCTCCTGGGAGAACAAGTCTGGCACTTCAGGGCCACATGTGTTGAGTTTCGAAGGGTCAGACTACAATGACATTTACTGCAAGTCGAAGAAAATCAAAAGTGACAACTGCAATAAAAACTGAAACTCACAAATGTAGGAATTTTGTGCAGATCTATCACCTATTCTTGCAAATGTTGTGCAGGCAAACTATGCATGACTAGCCTAATATTACGTGAAAAACATAGCCTGTTTTAACTGTTGAATGTTGGACATAGCCTATTTGTTGAGGCTACAGGTTTGTCTTTATTCTTTCCCTGAAAAAAAATCATAGTCAAATGAAATGCATTATTGCATTGCGGGCGGAGCAGGAAAAAATATTTTACAAAATATATAATTAGTAGGATAATTAGAGAAAGTTCTAGGTGTATGCTATATATTGACACTTCCATGTCTCACTCTCACCAATGTGGGGAAGCAGTTAAAATGGCAAACAGGATGCTGGGCTGCATCTCCTGGTGTGTTGAGTTTAAATCAAGGGAGGTAATACTAAGATGATATAATGCCCCTTGCAGATCTCACCTTGAATACTGTGTCCAAGTTTGGTCACCTTACTGCAAAAAGGACACTGCTGCTTTAGAAACAGTCGAACACAGGCTACAAGAATGATTCCTGGCCTTTCAGGGATGTCTTACGAGTAGAGGTTGGCCAAGCTGAATTTGTTTAGCCTTGAGCAAAGGAGACTAAGGGGTGACATGATCCAGGTATATAAGATTCTAACAGGTCTAGATGCTGTTCATCCAAATTGTTACTACAAAATATCTACTAATTCAAGAACCCATGGCCACTGTTGGAAACACTTTAGTTTGGATCCGAAAAAGAACAACTTCTGACAGCCTGTAATTAGAATATGGAATAGTCTGCTCGACGGGGTAGTGCAAGCTAAGACCCTAGATTCCTTCAAATCTGAACTTGAGAAAATCCTGCCAACTTTAAATTATTAGTTGAATCCCCTCCAAGTGAGCTCTATGGGCCGAATGGCCTCCTCTTATTTGTAACTTTATGTTCTTATGTGGCCGTTTTAGTGGCTGAATCTGACACCCCTGAAGAGTGTCTTGTTCATGCTCACATTCCCCCTCAGATCATATCATATGCTACGTTTCCTAGGCCCTTCCTGATGGCTGCACGCTTCGCTCTGTACATCTTTTCAATGATCATCTTTTGGCCTTCGTTTGATATACTTAATATTGACTGAATATCATATTTTCCAGGAGAAGGAACAATACAAGGCAAAAAAAGTCAATGTTACAGAACAATATCTTGCTGTGTTCTGTAGATGGTGCTATATGACAGCATTTCCCACCAGGGAAGGTGGTGGGTTCTGGGATAAAGGTAGCAACAGCTCTCAAATCTTAAATCTCAAAATGTAACTACTTGATACATGACAAAATGCACACATAATTGATTAGTACCTAACAACAGTATCTAACAAGTAACATAACTACCTTAGAAAATTTAATCTCCTCACACAGATTAATGCCAGAGGACATTACAAACCATACCTGAACTCATTAAGCCCTACCTGGTCCAGATCCACTGCAGAGTAAATGACCTTCCCCTTGTCATCCCCAGAGAAGAGCTTCATGCCATTTGCACTCCAAGCCAATGCAGTAACTGTACTCTTATGAAGTCCAACCACATCAAAGCGTCTCAGCTGTTGGCAAAAAAAACAACAAAAAAATGTACATCTTCATCGATGGTTGGAAGGTGGGGGAAATCATAAGTACTCAATGCAGATATAAACCAGGCAGATTTAAAACTATAGTAAAAAGCTATTCAGCAAGGCCAATCTTATCCATCCATTCATCCATACAATTTTAATAAAATTAATAACAATTCAATCCCCAGTTAGGAAATGTTATATGATGAACAGGTCTAAGATTAAACTTAATCATATTATTACTACATTTTTCAAGCCCCTCCATCTATCAGTCTTACATAATTACTTATCCAGAAAAGGTCAGCCCATATCTTGGCCCAGAAATCAGAGGGGTGGGAACTACAGCGACTGAGCTACCATGAAATTGTATATCTTTATATCATTTTGAATTTGTCAGTTTTATATGTAAAGATGATTCAAAAACTCACATGAATACATAAATCATTTTACAATACAGGTATTTCAAAAAAAGCATTTAACTTATTTCCTCCTTCGAGCCTCCTTGTTGCTAAGTCACAAACTAAGACAGCTTTTTTACTTTTAATAATGTTTAGTTTTTAAATCAAAATCTCCTGGAAGCAGAAACACTCAAGCAGCAAACAATGGTGTACTTTTGCTTACTTTGTATTGCATTATTTAAGAGCCCTTTAATTTATTATGTCATATATATAGTTCATATTCATATAGTTTTATATTTCTACTACAATTATTACTATGTACATACATACACATACATAATTACATGTATAATTATATCATTATCATAATTACTGCTACTGTTAAAATTAATTACCATGTAATTATCACATTGCCCGATTACAAATCTAGTGTTTATTTCTTTTCTGTATATACCTTTGCTAATTGTTGTATGTTTTTTGTAATGTCTTCTAAAAGCACCACCAAGGCAAATTGCAAAAAAGGCATGGAAACATACTTGTAATTTCTACTAATAAAAGGATTCTGATTCAGATTCTTTAAAAGGTAATTAAGGTTGCAATGTGTTCTACCATTTACATCAATAAACATAAATTCAGAATGCACAGTAGTGCTGGGCGACGTCTAAGAAAAATAATATGCAATATTTTAATTTAAAAATATCGGGAGAATCAATAACATTTAAGCATATAATGTAATATGATCATTTAAATTATTGCGACATTTTTAGCTACAGTTTTCAGGATAGATTTTCAAAACAGCCCCAAAAAGACTACAGGAGTTGGGGGAGAGGGAATAGAAAAAAAAAAAGATACTCCGGGATGATGCCTGCATCGCTTGTAGGTATGTTTAAAAATTTGTTTAAACTAGAATGATCAGATAATCCATGTCAGGGGAAACACTGCTTCAGGTTTTACAAACTACCTTAAAACTGAAAGACCCCTGTGTTTGGATAATGCCTTATTGCTATTTCCGTGACACCTGTAGTTCTCCGTACCACAAGCATCCAGTTAAATTGGTATTTCCAAATGTATTTGGGGTAAAATTTTACATCTTTGTTCCACACTGCAGAAAAACCTGCACACTGCAGAGAACTTAACTAATAGCTCAGAGTTGTTAAAATCTTATCTAGCTCCGATTTAAAGCAACCCAGGGTTTTAGCCTGCACTATACTAACAGGAAGACTATTCCATACTCTAACTACACTCTGTGTAAAGAAGTGTTTTCTCAAATTCAGTTTAAAATGTTCTCCCGCTAATTTCCACCTATGGCCACGAGTTCTAG
>JAODKC010000028.1:8429997-8449474 GCA_026777985.1 Mormyrops attenuatus
GTTAAGTCTTTTTTCGCTCAGCCGAGCCTTCTCTGTTGCTGTGTGGAGCAGCCTGTGTCAGTCACCTCTTTAACCCCACCCCCCCCCAGACTCCTGAACGTCACTCACTCACTCATCCGGGGATGCACTGCGGTCTAATGAGGAAACGCAGCTTTTTGATATAAAGTTTTTCTTGCTCCCAAATACAAATATTTTTTCAAGTATTTGTTTGAAATAAGTATTCGTAAAAAACACGTTATTTGTGCCTTTCTGAATACCATATTCGGGTTCGGCTCCACCCCTAGTCCAGACTTTTAGAGTTCGAAACTCACACTTTCAGACTCTCAAGGTCACACAAGAAATCTTACGGCAAATGTATATTATTCCACTATAAACCTAAAATTACCTACAAAAAGCTTTGGTGTAGTTTGCAATCCCTACAGACTATTCACAAGGTAGACTTGTTTCAAATTGAAAATCTCATGCCAGCCAGCTGACCAAAGTTGGCAACCTTTCCCAGCAAACATGCCCATTTGGGGCCCGTGTGGGGCCACTACGGGCAGCCCGCTTTGGGCCCATTACCGCCGTGAAATGCGGGGCACATGTGGGCCCCACACTGTGGGGCCCTTGCGGGCAGCCCACACTAAGCAGAATTGTGGGCCCGCAGTATGCCCACACTTTGGGCTGGTCTACACATACATGCCCTGCATTTTTTGGCCTGCTGGATGCTCCCCTGTGGGCATACTGTAGGCACATTGTGAGGTGTACTGTGGGCACATTAGGCACACTGTGGGGTGTACTGTGGGCACACTGTGGGGTGTACTGTGGGCACACTGTGTGGTGTACTGTGGGCACATTGGGCACACTGTGGGGTATACTGTGGGGTGTACTGTGGGCACACTGGGCATACTTTGGGCAAACTGTGGGCATACTGTAGGTACATTGTGGGGTGTACTGTGGGCACATTGGGCACACTGTGGGGTGTACTGTGGGCACACTGGGCATACTGTGGGGTGTACTGTGGGCACACTGGGCATACTGTGGGGTGTACTGTGGGCACACTGGGCATACTGTGGGCACAGTGGGCGTACTATGGGGTGTACTGTGGGCACACTTAGCATACTTTGGGCAAACTGTGGGCATACTGTGGGGTGTACTGTGGGCACATTGGGCATACTTTGGGCAAACTGGGCATACTGTGGGGTGTACAATGGGCACATTGGGCACACTGTGGGGTGTACTGTGGGCACACTGGGCATACTGTGGGGTGTACTGTGGGCACACTGAGCATACTTTGGGCAAACTGTGGGCATACTGTGGGGTGTACTGTGGGCACATTGGGCATACTGTGGGGTGTACTGTAGGCACACTGGGCATACTGTGGGGTGTACTGTGGGCACACTGTGGGGTGTACTGTGGGCACACTGTGGGGTGTACTGCGGGCACATAGGGCACACTGTGGGGTGTACTGTGGGCACATTGGGCAAACTGTGGGCATACTGTGGGGTGTACTGTGGGCACACTGGGTATACTTTGGGCAAACTGTGGGCATACTGTGGGCGTACTGTGGGGACATTGGGAGGGAGGAAAGCTGTGAAGCCACAGTGCTCCAGTGTCCCCATGGGCATGCTATGTGGGTGTTTAACAAATAACAAAATTAGTCCTATACTGCCAGTGTACCACAACATTATTATTAATGTGTATGCAGAATATTTGCACTTATTGAAAGCAGCAGTAAAAAACTTCAAGCAATATGTTTCAAACACTTACATCTGTTCACAGACAGGTTAAAAGAAAAAATGAAGAAAATATATTGAAAATTGAATACAAAACTGAGTATGTGGATTGAGCACTAAATATATATTTTCTATTAAACAGAACAATGAGCACATAGTATTACATAGATAAATAATTAATATTAAATCAATCCCCTCAGTATCCTTCGGCTACT
Source organism: Mormyrops attenuatus (assembly GCA_026777985.1). Classification (NCBI taxonomy): domain Eukaryota; kingdom Metazoa; phylum Chordata; class Actinopteri; order Osteoglossiformes; family Mormyridae; genus Mormyrops; species Mormyrops attenuatus. The sequence continues at coordinate 8,431,928 of JAODKC010000028.1, forward strand.
TCCCCCATCCCGGTCTCTAGCAGCCATGTTCACTGAAAATTCCGCCTCTCAGGCTGTGGCCCGGCTACTTTTTGTCACAGCATCTCATTGAGAAAAAAAGAACAACTGAAATGCTAATGTAAAAAAAAAAAAAAAAAAAAAAAAAGAGGTCGTCCAACTGCAAAGTATATACTTGTGTTTTCCCTACTGTCAGGTACTTTCCCAGGGCTTTGTTGTTGAGAGAGAGAGATAGAGAGAGAGAGATAGAGAGATGCAATTGATTGAGCTAGAGAACAGCCCTGAGAGATCACAGTGAGTGAATGAGTGAAATAATTTATAAATAACATAGTCAGTGTTTTACCTCTTTTTACAAAAACGTTTTGCTTTTGTAACTTGCCTAATCTACTTCTTCAGATTCCAGAAACAGGAATGTGTAAAAGAAACTTTAGCTCCTAGTTTAGTTCCTGAGTTTAGATCATCTGGTTCCATAGTTCTTGTACCTTTTTAGATGAAAAGGGCTTTATGGTAAGCTAAAATGTCAGTTGTGAAAGGTGTAGTCTAGATGAGTCACAGGTGGAACCTTTAAACTAGCTTTGGAACAGAACTTATATCAAGTTATAAGTTAAGTTAACTTGCCAGGCTGATCTGTCTTTATGAAATACCATCATGCCTTTATTCTATCCTATCTAGTGTAATCTGAAACACATAACTTGTATACTGTATTTCCTAGTCACAAAATATTCTGTAATTTGGCCTTTACAATTAAATTAAAGCTTTGATTCTGTTCCCCTTCTTAGGGTCTAATTGCATATGAACATTACACACTGTACCTATGACTGCTCTGCACACCAGCATCTCCCCAAAGGCTACCTTCTGGCCAAAGCCCCTGTGGGGGCCAGTGGGGTGGTTAGCATACGCACAAGGATGCGTCTTGTGTTGGCAGATAGGTTGGGACCCCCAATTGTTGCCAGATACTTTACCTAAATTGAGTTAATAATACATTAGTGTATTCACAAGACAGCAGCAAACTATAATGGAAAATGTAATAAACTTATGATGGAACATGGCATAGAATATATATAGGCGTACTGTACAATAAAGTTAGCTAGAGAAAATTAAATGTTATTAAGAAAATCATAAGAGAAATTACGTCGTCTATTTACAAGATGAATCGTGTCTGTGAGCACCTACATCAATATTGTTTTATATGATACAAAACACTGTATGTAGATGTTATACATATGACCAACACTACCCATCAAAAATAAAAAGATAATGTGAAAAAAAATTCATAACGATTTACTGGTGAGATGAACTGCTTGTGCAGAGATGATTAGTTTCGTTTCATTTTAGAAAGTGTCTTTCCAATAAATTTACAGGAACATATATACTTCAGGTAGCCTAATCTTCTGCGCATCAATATAGATGTGCATATATAAAGGAACTCTTAATACTATATCTTACCTTATATTTAAGTATAGCCTATATTTAGCCATCAAGTGGATACGCATTGAACTGACAAGAACGGAGCAATTTAACATTCATTGTGGTTTTCAACAACTCAAAATGCGGTTAAACTGAATGCGGTTAAACATGCGTATTAACATAACATTTAACTCACAGGGAGTGCCTTTAAATGGGGCAATTAAGGGATGATCAATATTTTTTTTATTAGCTTTCGCTGTCGCTTTCTCTCCTAACGGTCTTTCTGATTCGAAACACCTGTCTCGAGATCGCAAGCTTCCCGCTGCAAATGCCCAGCGCATGTCCCCAGTCCATCCATCCATCTTCTATACCCACGTGTCCTATTCAGGGTCACTGGGGGTTGGTAGCCTATTGCAGAAGCTATGGCACAGGGCAGTGAATGTGCCCCCTATCCCTCCATCCATCCATCCATCTTCTGTACCCACGTGTCCTATTCAGGATCGCTGGGGGTTGGTAGCCTATCGCAGAAGCTATGGTACAGGGCAGGGAATGTGTCCCCAATCCCTCCATCCATCCATCCATCTTCTGTACCCGCGTGTCCTATTCAGGGTCGCTGGGGGTTGGGAGCCTATCGCAGAAGCTGCGGCTCAGGGCAGGGAATGTGCCCCCAGTGACCACACAAAATAAATGGCAGGGCCAGAACACTCTTTATGACGGGATTGTTTTCTAAACCCACAGCCAAAATGAGACACAGCTTTAGATAATAATAATAATAATAATAATAATAATAATAAACTGTTATTAATGATAGTATATATTAATCATCATCAACAACAATAATTAGTATTATTGATCTTGCTGTCTGTTGATAATTAATGAAATTAATTATTAATAATTTATTTCATTAATGACTAATAATAATTAATAATAATTACTTGCCTTGGTGACTGTGTGCAGTTCTAATTAGAAAGGGGCTGTCAAACAGAACTGCTGCAGGCTCAGCATGGGCCTCACAGCGGGCCTGTTTGCGGTTTCTGTGGGGAAGCCCAACTGTGGGCTGGCCCACGGAAAACCGACATGGGGCCCCAAAGGGCAAAACTGCTGTGGGCCCAGCGTGGGCTTGCCCACAGCGGGCCTGTGTGCGGTTTCTGTGGGGAATGCGGTTAAACAGTTGCCCTGTGCCAACTGTAGGCTGGCCCACGGAAAACCCACATGGGGCCCCAAGGGGCAAAACTGCTGTGGGCCCAGCGTGGGCAGGTGTGGGTTTACTGTGGGCAAGTGTGGGCAAGGCAAACCCAGACTAATCCCACATTTGGCCCACGCGGGGCCCAAATGGGCATGTTTGCTGGGTTGGTACTGACAACCTTTTTTACAGTTGCTGTATAATTGAAGTCTATGAAATGGTGAGATAAGGATTCAAATGATAAAAAGACCATATAGGAGGAAATAAGGGTCTGGCTTGAGGAGCGAGGCCTACCTACTCGAGTCGCACTTTGGCGTTCGCCAGTTGATGAATGACGAAATCTGGCAAGAGCTCCTCCCACAGCAGGAAAGAGCTGAGTGTTTCATTATCCTTCAGGATGTCTTTAATCTTCAGTCCGTGACCTGGGCGGAAAGATGAAAATCATCAGATCAGGAGAGCCCTGCAACGTCGCTTCTTGAGTTCCCGAAACACAAGGGTAAATACTAATAAATGTCTATTGACATTCTGAAGTAAAACTTGGATTTCTACCAAAAGCAGTGCTTCTCAATCCAGTGTTCATGGACCCCCAGACAGTCCACATTTTTGCTCCCTCCCAGAACCAAAGAACATGGTATAGGTGAGTTGGGATTTGGAGAGAGCAGAAGTCTGCACTGTCTGGGGTCCCCAAGGACTGGGTAGAGAAACATTGACCTAAGGGGTTCAAACCAGGAAAAAGTACAATGACATGTGAGGAATTCAGACTGGTGTCTCCATCCAGTGGGATGATCCGCAGGACGACTGCTATGATGTGGAGGAGTTACATGCTGAATGCTCTGATTCATCTTTTGTTAACCGTGTCTCTCTATCTGAAGTTTGCCTGCACTGTTGTTGATCTCTCACTTGTGTGTATTTAGGATCCCATGGTCAACGAATTTACCAGTGAGGAAAGTTGTGACCTTCATAGAATCGTGACCTTCACAGATCTTTGCCCCACAGACATGATGACTTTGTCTCAACTACCCGTTCAATACCTTAAAAAGTCAAGCTGTAACATCTAGCAACATCTTAAGAGACACTGTAATACATGTAAATCCATAAAGGCATGGACATATGTATTTTTTTTTATCTGCTTGTTTCCAGTACATATTGTTTGCCGGGGTCTGAGGTCTTTAAGTAATTTGTTTTATTCTCTTTTGTCCTCAATAACTATGACCCTGACTCCCATTACAGTTTGTCTTCCGACACACCTGTGGCTCAGTGGACTAAGCCTGTGTGCTTGTAATCACAAGGTCGCCGGTTCAAACCCAGCCTCAGCATGTCTGCGGGTCCTTGAGCAAGGCCCTTAACCCCCAGCTCCCTGGGCACCGCTACAGTTGGCAGCCCTTCGCGGACAACTTACTCTGCAAAGAGCAAGTTGAGGGAGGCATAAAAAGACAATTTCCCTACGGGGATTAATAAAAAGTATCAATAATTAATAATAATAACACCTGCCAAATTTTAAGATTTCTGTATTTTTTCTCGCTGAAACAAACAGTTTTGCATTGATGCTTCCCCGCTGTTTTGCCCTAAACCTAACCCTAACCCTAAACCTAACCCTAACCCTAACCCTGCCTCTTCTCCCTGAAGCCTGGAAGGGGAAATCCCTCACTCAGTGTCCCACCCACAAGTTCGAGATATAGTTCTGGACATGGTCAACTCCCCATCAGGACCAGAGTGAGCCTCGCAAATGGTACATATTATGGTATTACCATACATTTGGGGCCTGCATTTTGGGGCTAATTTAAATCTACTTAGTGCACCAGGGTCTGTTACCCAAGCAATGCTGCATAATGAGTGCATGGAAATAGCTGAAAATAATATGACAATCAGGTAAGTCGTGTTTGGTGTCTATATTCTCCCTGTGTTTGAGCAGGTATGCTCACGCAGTCAAGAAATATATGGTTATGTGAATAGCTGCATCTCAATTGCCCATAGTGTGTGATTGCGTGTGAGTGGGCCCCTCTCGGCCCCCCTGAGAAAATGTCACCTTGGGCCCCTTGCTTGGGTTGGCACTTGCAATCGCTCAGCTGATTTTGGGGTATTTGGCATGGTATCCTGGCCCCCCCAATTACTGAGTGAGGGTGTACCCTACCATTAACTGGCATCCTGTCCATGATGTTCCCTGCCTAGTGATTTAAGCTGCATGGGAAAGGCTCCATGTTTATTGTGTACTGGATAAACCATTAAAAAATGGATAGAAAGATGGACATATGGCTGATGGATGGATGAGTAACATAATTGCCTCATGCCTAGTAGACAACTTTAATCACAAAGAGCTCTTTAATTTTTGAGTGACTGTTATCACTCTCATTGAACCCTGAAACAACAACTTTGCCAGGGGCACCTGAAATCTGGGTGGGGTTGTTCCTCAGGGTATCCATGAAGGTGCTCATTATGGTCAACTCATTCCACAGCCTTCCCATCTGCTGGAAGTCTGGGTCACTGAGAAGAAGTTCTTGGACGTCCCCATAGAAGCGGGCCAGTCTGAAGAGCGGAGGTCAAAGTGAGGAGAAGCCCATGTGGAATCACTAAAAGGCACTTAATCATATCTCCTGTGTGATCCACTGTCAGAGCAGAAGGGCCAGTACACAGTCAAACAAACATCAATGTACTGTAGCACAGCAATATTCTGTGGGAAACAACAATGAAAGGGTCAGTATCTGAAGGCCCCCCAACACAGTTTAAGAGTAGAGAATGCTAACTCACATGGAATTCTGGTAGTTAGATACAAGCCCTGGGGATTCTCCTGGGGTGGGGTACCGGAAACAGGGATTGTTGACGTTGCAGAAAATCCCCTGGATCCAAGGGAAGATTTCAGCAGACGGCATTGCCTTGTTGGGAAAGTGACCTCGGGGTAGAATGAGGTGACAGCTCCCCCCCCCCCATCCCGCTTCATTGCATCAGTGGGAAACTACAATATAAGAATGTTCCAGAATTGCTATCTGATGATTAGTACAGGAATTATCCATTCTTGGATCGTGGAGCAAAAATACAAAAGAAAGCAAAAAGCATCCCTCCAATTAATCGCTGTTTACATAATACATAAAGCACTTGTCTTTGTTTGAATGCAAGCCCTCAAAACCTCTTTCGATTTTCTTATTGGCATCAGCTACAAAGTATTGAAGAGTAGCATTTAGTAAAAACATTCCAGATATCTGCAATTAAATAGACCAAATAACTGGCACAAATGACTAGTGATAACAGTACGGCGTGTAGTCTGTTAGCTTACACTGGTGGTGCTGTTACAGGGGGATGGTGTGACTTTTCGAAGTCACACCAGTCCAAGGCATAAAGCAACCAGCCACATGATCTCAACAAAAAGCCGAATCTGCAGGGAGTGGGTAAACGTTGAGCAATTTAAAATGGATCGTGTGGGCTTTTGTGAAGTGGTAATTACTTTTCTATCCAAACCGTAATTACAACATCAGGGCTGACGGTGCCTTTCACAAGCTGAGCATTTTTGGTCGTATGTATTTGATACAAATCAACTTGGCCAGGAGCTCCGCTGAAATACTCTTAAAATGTTTCCATTAATAATTAAAGATTAAAAATTCCTGCAATTCAGGAGGCCAGTACACTTAGTTTCTGAGAGATGATTTTTGTGTGACCACAATGTACAGTGCATTTCCTTCCCTAAATGTTTTACTTTTTTTGTGCACTCTGACCCCTTTAACAAGAAAACTGCTATTTCTGAGAAAAATGTTGAATTGCACTGATGTTTCATTTATGTAACAGACACGTTTATCCTACGGGATCATGTGTGAATGTGCCCTGCGATGGGTTGGTGCCCCATCCTGGGTTATTCCCTGTCTTGCATCTGTAGCCTCTGGGACAGGCTCTGGACCCCTGTGGGTACAGAAAATGGATCGATCCAAAGTGATATACATTTGTGATAGAAACAGAGTCAGACCATCTTTGGAACAATTGGGGGTTAAGGGCCTTGTTCAAGGGCCCAGCCATGAAATCATGTTACAGACCCTGGGATTTAAACCAACGCCCCTGTGATCAAAAACACAGCATCATAATCCATGGAGCCACATGCCACCCACTGGGGTGCTAAACTTATTCTTTTCTGAAAGGACAGGAGAATGGCAGGGATTACCTTCTGTCTCTTGTAGAGAGTCCAGTTTTTCCAAAGTAAGAGCTTAATCTGGGAACCAGTAGTCATGGTTCATCCACTACAATCTCCCTGATGTTCACAAACCTTGAAAGCCAAAAATCAGAAATATACAGTGTTCAGTTACCAAGTCCAATTTGTGTTTTGAAACAGGTTTTTGGTATTGGCACTGCATAATTTAATTATCAATATCTTTATGGAAGGAAAAAAATGAAAGGTACAAGAAATTGGGAAAAGGAGAAAATATAGAAATGGTGCTTTATTTTCCATTTGCACAATCATGTGGGAATTCTCCCCTTTTCTATTTCATGTTGTGCTCCTTTGAGAAATACATAGAGCAAAGCTTGGGATCTGAGCACAGGGCCAGGTGATTATTACCCACCACCCCTGGAGCATATTTTGGGGGGGAGGGTGGCCTTGCTCAAGTGCCCAGTGGAGATGTGACTATTTTGCTGAGGCTGGGGCTCAAACTAATGACCTTCCAATTACATGCACTGAGGTTTAACCTGCTGACCCACACGATACCCCACCCAATCTCTGTGTTGCGTCCACTGCAACAATGAGACATAAATGTGAATGTGTGCAGCCAAACCACTGACAAGGACCTCTAGCACACAGCATTCTCCATTTGGCCAGGGTAATAAGGATCCTCCAGCTGTTTTCTAAGAAGCCCACCTCATGATTTCCTTTTATTAGAGCCCAAAGAGTGCAGTCCAATCAGCACTAGAGGTGACAGAAAGTTACAAAATAAAATGCACAATGGTCTTGTGTGAAACATAATATGTTAGAACAATTTGAGGAAGAGAACTGGAAACGAGAATGGTAGGGGAAAAACACAGGTTAATTGAGGGCAGTCTACAAAAAAACACGTGGACCGGAGGTATGAAGGAGTTGTCAACAGGTCTGGCACCATGCCACCACGGTTGATCATACCTCGTACCTCACTTCCAGTTAAAAGATGTGAAAAAAGTTGCTTCTGACATACTATAAATTTACATGAAGTGAAACAGACCTAAATGTAGTATCTACTTGTAATATATGAAGACGCTCCCGACCCCCTGTGACCCTGAAAAGGACAAGCGGTTACAGAAAATGGATGGATGGATTTACCATTTTATCACAGATTAGTGGACAAAATATGCTACCACAAAAAAATCAGGATATACCTTTGATTTATCTAGCAGATGCTTTTATCCAAAGTGACACATACATTTTTGAGGAAGCCGGGTCAGCCATTCGCTGGGCCAACTGAAGGTTAAGGGCTGTGCAGAAGGTCCCAAAGGGAAAATCACTCTGCTGACTATGGGATTTGGAGCAACCTTCTGATCACAGGCACAGTGCTCTAACCCACTGCCCCACACACCACTACAGTCACATGACAGGGGACAGTACGATGTAATGTGAGTCTGCTATACGCTCACAACAGGCAATTTAATAAGTCATCTTTGGATGGTTTGGACATCAACTGAAACATGGCGAGAACATGCAGGCTCCGCATACATGGAGCCAGGGATGGACAGCACACCAACAGCCCTGAAAGTGTGCGGTGACAGCGAGATCTAATAAGCCACCATGACTAAGCTTGCAGATATTTCACGTTTATCAAAAATTACTTCTTTGTTTGGCTTGAGAGGCAAATTTATATCAGCAAAATGAAGGATGATATCCTTATCTCAGATTGTTAATGTAGAGTCTGTTCCCTGAGGCTAGGGATATGTGTATTGCTATTAAAATGTTCAATTCTAGCAGTAAAATATTGATTTTTCCCTGGTAAATGTTTATATTATTATAGTGAGCAGGACATGAACTACTACTAGTCGACCATAAAGGGGAAGACACTAAGAAAATGGAACACCCCCCCAGCTCAACAAAAATTCAAAAACTCTTCATCAATGATACGAATTGGCTATGAGACTATGGAGGGTGTTTTGTGACAATATTGAATTAACGAATATGACATTTTACCAATTTTAATCATATACTATCATTTAAATGACTTTACAAACATGTAATTTAAACGATTCTTTAAATTATAATTATGTATACGAGCAATTATAAATTATAAATTCAATCGATTAGACAAAATTTTTTGTTGTTGTTACTTACTTTGCAATGTAATAAGATTAAGATTATTCAGAACCTGCCCCATGAGTATCATTTGAATAATTTGTTAAATAATTTAAATGATTATATAAAAAATCATTTAAATTGTCAATAATTTGATTTGCATTATTATTTATTGAATATTGTCCCACGACACCCTCCATTGTCCCACACCGTTTTGCCAGCTTGTTAATAGTTTAACTCAAAGCCACGTCTGGTGTGTTATGAAATGTTTACGCTGAGTGATGATGCTAGTTTTGGTTGTTATATAATGTTGACTTATCATACGGTTAATAAGCTACAGAAACATTACGGATGTTCATACAAATAAAATTCGTCACACAAATGTATGGTTGCACTACCTCTAAACTGAAGAACCAAGAATTAATTTTATTTCAGATAATCATTTAAGGACTAAATAAGGGCAGATTAAATAAGATATTTCATCTTGTGCATCTATTAATAGGACCAATAATTAAATGCTTTGGTTATGCTTTCTTTAACATACCTTTGTAATATAAAATTAAAACTTCAACACAGAATTCGGTTAGAATTTAGCAGACAGCATATTACTTACAAGATCACATTTAAAAACTTGGTTAGTTGCCCACACACCAACCAATATTAAGCCTTGAGCGGTCATATATTAGAACTATATACAAAAGGCAGAACATGTCAATGGAAACAGAAAATAAGGGTGCTTACCTTACAGTAACATATTAGGAAAACACCATTTTATAAGAATAAAAACTTAGCGTTTTGGCCAGTGTTGCATGGGGATACAAAACCATACCCTTCCATCAGGGCCCGTCAACAATCGTAATCAGATTACAGTAATGTTCTTTCCGAATCCTGGAGACCACACTGCTATGCTTTGTTTTGGATTGCCTACAAAAAGCCTAAGAAACTGTAGTAAACATGCCTAAGGAAATCTGTGCATCCAGACAGTTTAGTTGGCTGAATGTCAGCACCAGTACCTTGTGGCATTACCACAGGCAGGGTTGGGTCAGTGGTGCTTAACTTCTAATGTTGGGTCACTTGCTTAAATACACATTGACAGATGGTACCTTTGAAGTGCTGATGCTTTCGTACCAGTAAGGTCAGTGTAAAAACATACATAATCAGCAACATCACGAACATTTAGGCAAAACCACAGGTTACCAGCAGGAAACTTGCTCCAACGGACTAACCTGCTGCTTGAAAATGCCCATCATGGCGTCTTTGAGTGTTTTCTATCAGTAACAAACTTGATACATTATGATACAATTTCATACAACTTAAATTTCCAACACAAAACAAAGGATGTGGTTATTTCTTTTCAAGATGAGTAATACCAGAGCTACATGATTGGTATGCTTATCAGATACTTTATATAACTAGTTAGTTTAACCCAGCTTATAGTTACCTGTCGGTCACATGGTTAATGACTAAACTGGCACAGCCCTACATAGGAGTATATACCTTGTAGAGGGGTAAATAATCACAGGGATAAAAACATGGGAGATCCAGAACAGAGTTTAGTTCTGAAGCCATTCCTTTTAAGATATGAATAGTGCCATTTATGTGTATTTATCAGGGTCCTAAGTAGGGCAGGCATTTACGAATACAGACTCAATGCTGTACTTAAAAAAGAACTATCAAATGTCACTGAATAGAATGTGTGACTGAGGTAGCCATAGAAACCAGTAGAGACAAATATATTTCCCAATGCATGGCAAAATCAGCTTGATGAAAATGACTCGTCAAACTGTTGGCTGTAATAGTTAATATAATTATATATAAAACACATGTACAAGCAAAATGACAGAGGAGGTAATAAAAACAAGCAACAGCTATACATCATTAACCAGGTACAATATATACAATATAATAGCTATAGACCAATCAGTTGTTTAAATATTAATAATTCAGTGTTTCTTCTGGATGCAGCACTTTGGTGCTCGCCTCACCAAAGACTGAGACAGAATGTTAAGAGTCAAGAGAAGTGACTCAATACACATCCTACTGTAGTCATTTTATCAAAAAGTAATCAGTATGACTATAACAGAACCTGCTGTGTTCATTCGACTTCATATGCATAAATTCAGCTGGTACCTATTGTTTTCATTAGCATCCAAAATATTTAAAGACTTTAGATCACTAAAATATTTTGTTGTGATGAACAAAGGATGAACATCCACTCATCAATCCATCAGCCCATTTTCTAACCGCTTATCTTGGTTAGGATTATGATGAATATACCATGAAGTATTTACAGCAATTCATTTCCTGGTATGTTTTAAAGCTGCTGAGGGTATTTATTTAAGAACTTATTAAAAGTTAATAAAAATGAGTTTCATGGTCTTATGAATTGCTTGCAAAAAGGAATCAAGGAGTCAATACATATTTTTACAACATTCGTTCCTTGAAGGTGATACACAGAGGACATTAACAGATAAACAGAATACACAGAACATCAGATGTACCTGCTTAACTTATGTATAGGGCTACATGTACAGACACCATCGCCCGGGGGGGGGGGATTTATTTACTGAACCTCTTCTGGAGCACAGCATCCAATGAGCAGAAAGACCTCTTGGAAAATGTGACTGATTGCAACTATTTTTTAGACAGACGCCATGTAAGTGCACTATAATGATTAAAATAAAGTGACGTAACAAAAAAAGTAACAAATTTTAAATCGCTTTTTGGTAAATAAACATGCAGATAGTGAAGGAAAAAAAAGCTTTACACATTGGTCAAGGTGGGACGAATGTTGCTTAAAAAACAATAAGTAAAAAAATTTCCCTTCATTGTTCATAGTTTAAAATTGCAGTGATAAATGATTTGCTTGTTTATTGTCCTAAATATGTATGTAACATTAAATAATTTTATCATTAAGTGCAACATCATTTTAGGGAGCAGTTGTGTGCTTATTTCAACAACAGTGGCAAACAGATTAATAAGGATTCATAAATCCATGTAACACTTCCGTGGTTCATTGTCATACGTTCTTCTTCATGTACGATATGGCACTACATGGCTCACGATTTACATAAGCTGTCATACGAAATGTGCTTCCCTATGCTCCAGCTCCGGCAGGCGTCGGGGTCGCAGTCTCTGGTATACAGGCTTGATTGGGGGTGCGTCCTGCACACCGCAGCCAGAAAACTGGGGCTGTGTCACAAGAACATTTGTAGATTCTACCTCAGCGTCAACAGACACTTCATCGACAGACTCCTCCACCTCTACATTCACCTCTCCTGTGCTGTTGGTGGGTGAAACGTATGCCTTCACGTCTACATCTGAGGACTGCGTCGTAGTGTTGTTCTGAGAAGGTTTGTAGAATGTTCCGGGTGGGGGCTGTAACGTCCGGGGTGCCCTCGAGACAGTGGGTTTAGGGTTGAAGTCGTTTGCACCATTCTTCAAGCCTCTTTTGATGTATTCCGATGGTATAGTCAAAGACAGTTTGTCAAATTCCCCTGATTCCTGTTGAGGGGAAATATTGACTGTAATCTTTGCAGTCCTAGGAGTAACGCTGTAATGCCTATACTGCTTGTCCCATGTCCTCCTGAGGGTCAGATTTTTGACACGTGTGTCTTGACTGTGGCTGTTAATGCTGGAGCTGGACCAGTCTGGTTCCTCCACTTCCTGTATGGGAGAACTATGCTCACAATCTGCCGTGCTTCTGGAGTTGACCTCGTTGGCCTGGGCCAGGACGGATGGGTTATTTAGGGCAAGGCTGACGGGCCGAGATGCCAGTCTGGTCCGCAGAGGTCGCTGATGGGTTTTGGTTGGGCTGTCATGGGACTTGCTAAACACCAGCGTGGATCTATGGATCTCCTCCTCATGTCCGTTGAGTTCTTCTGAAACCGAGCTGAAAACTACAACAGCAAGATTTAAATTATCGTTTGACCCGAAATATTGCTGAATGTTAGAAAACATCACAAAAACTTTATACATTAGCTGTATAAACATATTTACCAGATGATGTCTTCCCCCAGTCTGAGCTGTCCTTTGTTTCCATTACCTCATCCATCAAACGATTAGAAGGAATTACAGACAAGTGCCGTTTGTACACTTTAACGCTCTCCTGTAAGGACACCAGAAAGTATGTTAGTGTCGCTCCTGGTATCACAGCAGGCTTTCCGTTGGACACCTCCTGTCTGCTTCTCAGATGCAATTCTACCTCCTTGATGTCCACCAGAGACTTTGAATGCCTGCTGAGCATCTGTTCCTTCTCCTGGGGGGTCAGTCTTGATGGCATGTCTTTTGGGGTCCCTGGAGAGGTCCCGCCTGCTGGGGGCAATGGGCTGGCGGGGATGTCGAAGATCTTTTCATAGTGGCGGATCAGTAGCTCCACGATGAGGGCCTGATAGGGGTAGTCCACCAGCGAGGACAGCGAAACGTCTGCGTCCACCTGCCTCGGCTTGATGAGTGTGGGCCCAAAGATGATCCCCAAATTGCTGGCTGTCATTTTGTTCTCGTCCGCCTTCTCTGTCACTCTACATTCAGAATTATGAAGGATTTCAAAACCTCAAAAGGCAAAGGCATCAATACAGCTAAATAAACCCCTATAGCAATACAGTTGGTAAGATTTAATGGTTAATTTATTTCATTTATGTTCTAATTCAATGAGACCTGAGTCCATTGCAGGACATTCAAGCAAGCAAACAACCAAATATATACAAAGAAAAATTCAGAGCCACCAATTCACCTACAACAGTGTTTCTTGACCCAGTCCTCAGCAGCCCTTGGACAGGCCACATTTTCCCTCTCCCAGATCCCAACACTCTTGTACCAGTTATTTGGTGATCTTGATTGTTCAGTTTGTTCTTAATTGTATGGTTCAGGTGTTTTGGGAGCTGGGAGAGAGCAAAAATGTGGACTGTCTGGGGGTCCCCAACGACTAGGTTGAGAAACAATGATCTGGATGTTGGATAGTCATGCAAACAAAGAGAACACACTAAATGTACCATGCGGGGGCTCTCACACTGCGCAGACGGGTCCATATTAAGTGCTCATTTCATAGACCCACATTGGCACCTCATGGGATTCCTGTTGTCCATTATGCACTAAAAGTACAGCCTGAGGGTGGAACGCACCTGTGCAGGTGACCTATGAGGAAGCGCAGGGTCCGGTAGTGCACGGGGGGCAGCTGCCGCAGCAGGTCTTTGACCTTGAACAGCACCCGGTTGAGCTCGACGCTGACCTGGGATTGGTCGGTGAGAGCGCCCCCGGTGGCCTTGTCCACCTCATCCACGATGATGCTCTGGCTCTCCTTCGCCAGGCCGATGAAGTCGTTGTAGAAACGGAACAGGATCAGCGGCTCAGGCAGCTACGTGGGAAAAGCAGCATTTACCAAGGTTCAGAGGGTACCAGTCAATCTCTCACATCATTATTTGCTGTTGCTGCCATGGGGCTACACGGTGGTGCAATGGGTAGCTCTGTTACTTTACACCTCTGAGCCCAGAGTTCAAGTCTCCGCCATGGTTCCGTGTGAGTAGTTTGCACGTTCTCCTCATATTGTCGTGGGATTCCCTCCAGTTTCCCCCGACTGTCCAAAAATGTGCTACCAAAAATTGGAGCTACCAAATCACCAGTAGGTGTGTATGTGTCAGTGAATGGTGCGTGAGGGTGCTCCGTGATGGGTTGATGTCACATCCTGGGCTGTTCCCTGCCTTGCACTGATAAGCTACGCAGACCCCCTGCGACCCTCAATAGAACAAGCGGTTACAGAAAACGGATAGATGTTGCTGCATTTGTGAGTGGAACTGCACACAATGTTTCACTCACCTGTACATGTCATGTCATGTGACGAAAAAAAAAGTGATTTTATAATCTTGGAGAGTCATGGAGGCTTAGTGGGGAGCACTGCTGACTCATACCCAAAGGGATGGGGGTTCACTGTTCTGCCCACACTCTCTGGCTTCCTCCCACAGTCCACAAACAGACCGTTAGCTGAAAGTGTGCATCTAACCTGACTGCTTATATGAATGTATGTCATGCATGCTCAATGGGATGGAGTCCCCGGATGCCTCACGCCCTGTACCGGATAATCGGTTATGAAAGTTGGCTGGGTGTAGCAGCCTTTCCATGTCAGTTTTCACTAGCAAACAAAAGGTGACACACCAGGCTGGCGCTGTCACTTGATGGCGTACCTGTCGCAGGTAGAGTTTGAGCACGTTGCTGATGTCGTGAGGGTACAGCTCAGAGAGTTCAACCAGGTCCTTGCCGTTTTCAAAAGCCTGACACAGCTTCTCCACCCGGGACTTTGCCCCATTGACGCGGTATATACCCTTAATCCAGAAAAACAGATGTTAAGTGGGACAACGAATGAACGGCCGTTGAGTGATTCTGAAACAACTGTCTGAATGGATTAGAACAGCTAAGGCACATTCTGAGCCATTAGCAGGGAGTTCAATGCAATACTTTCCCTGGCACTGTTACTATTTATTCTTGTTAATTATTTATTGTTACTATCCATTATTGTCTAAATGTCCATTAATTGCCTAAATGCATGTATTCAGCTACTGTATACCTCTATCTATCCATCCATCTATCTATCTATCCATCCATCCACATCAAAAGTACACCTGTATGTCTTCATTTTAGCTATGTTATTCACCTTATAGTAAAAGGCCAATATTGTAATGACCAAGAGTAATGTTCAACATCTCAAAATTTTCTCAAATTTTAAGACTCTACAAAATAGCTTCTTTTCACTTCGATGACAGCACCGCAGACTCTTGCAATTCTTTCAACCAGCTTCCAGATGTAGCCACCTGTAATGCTTCTACAACAGTGCAGAAGGAGTTTCCACAAATTCTACAGCAGAAATTGGCTACCTTGCTCTTATTCGTCGACCCAGCTCATCCAAAACCAGCTCTGTAGGATTTAGGTCAAGGGATTGTGTGGGCCAGGTCATCTGTCACAGCACTC
Organism: Mormyrops attenuatus; assembly: GCA_026777985.1. Classification (NCBI taxonomy): domain Eukaryota; kingdom Metazoa; phylum Chordata; class Actinopteri; order Osteoglossiformes; family Mormyridae; genus Mormyrops; species Mormyrops attenuatus. Next base: position 8,447,695 of record JAODKC010000028.1, read on the forward strand.
CATCACTTTCTTTTCTTGTTCATAAGATAATACTTAAATAGCCCAAATGTGTGTGCAGGGTGACGCGCACAGGCGTCGGTACCTTGACGTTTAAGGCACGGTGTTCGATCTCCGACGTGCACTTCCTGATGATGAAGGGGATGCCGTCGGGGTTGTTCTGGGCCGCCTGTGTGAAGTCGATCCCGAAGAGGTGCAGCCTGCCCTGCAGCTTCCTGTGGCCACACTGGATCGCCAGCGTCTCCAGGCACTTTTTGTGGCAAGCAAGAGAGCACTAGGAAAAAGTGGACAGCAGAATTACTGTCCATTGTCGGAATTGTTCAGAATTATTCCAGCATGATCCAAGCTAAGGAGCCATACTTCCCTGAATTTCTTTAAGCAGCTCTGTGCTATTCTAGATTTTCATATACAGCTCAATGCGTTAAAACACAATGCCTGTGATCAGAGGGTCATCGGTTCAAATCCTGTGCTTAGTAAAGTTATTTCACTGCTAGGTCTTTGAGCAAGACCCCATACCCCAATTTCTCCTGGCTGGCCTTACTTTCTTAACTGTACTTCTCTTTAGATAAAAGTGTTTGCTAAACAATGTAAATGAAAAATAAACATATATAGGGAATATAATTCTATCTAGGGAGTATAATTCTTCAATGTATCTACTTTTGGCTTGAGTAAACAAACTGACGGAAGTTCCTGGTTCTCCAGAGAAAGTCCTGGTACCTCCTCACACTCTGCCCCATGGAACACGACCAGACCATCACATTCCCGGCATTTGGAAGGGGAGCGCAGCTTCCGTAGCTTGTGCGTCTGGGCGGCTTTGGACATGTGAGCATTCCGGAAAGGTCCAGGAGAGCTGCTAGTTTCATTCACCATGTCACTCAACCCTGAAGCATACGAAAGGTAGATGAGTAAATAAGATTTTAATCACCAAATTTGAAAAGGTTTAAGAGTTATTTTAAAATCAAATCGATATAATTCACTACATGAACTGCACATACAACTTCTGAACAGGTGTGTGATGTATTTCATAAATATATTTTTTAATTAACTTGGAGAAAAGAAGTTATCAGTAGTACTGGTTGAGTTAAATCATTTTCGAGTGTCTACCAGTGGTTCTGATAAGGGCTGAACTGGCATATTGGGCAATTCCCCAGAGGGCCGACTTACTTGTGGGCTGGCAAAATTCATCCTAGATATGTATGTAGACGAAGGTCCATGGGTGAGTTTTAATCCCAGTCCAGCCCTGGTTCTGACTCACGTTCAGCACATCATAAACCAAAAAAAAACAGCTGATTCTGTCCTGACACTTGTCTGACTCACCAGTATCCAAAGGCGACGGTGGCTCCCTCTCGTCCAGGTCGTCCGCCGAGGACATGGTGCCTGTCGAGGGGGTCCTGGGAATCCTCCGTTTGAAGTCACCTGTGCCGGGGACATGGTCGCTGCCTTTAACCCTTTGGGGACGACGGCATCGTCGTGATGCCGCGTATCTTTCTCGTCTATTTCCGTTTATATCTCGCTGAAATTGTCACGTAGAATCATGAAAAAAACACTGGCTAAATCCGTAATCTGTCTTCTTTTTAAAGCGTACGTTGTCGGAAGTATTAAAGTTTTAAAAATCAGGTTAAATCGGCAAAAAGTAAACCATGTCACCATTCTTTATTTTATCGCTATTCACATTCTAAACAGCCGCACTTCCGCGTATCGAAATTGCATTCGCATGATAATTTGATAAACGGCGCAGCGGTGAAACGCGATCCAGGTAAATCCCCATCAGCGCCATAAAAGG
>JAODKC010000028.1:8465409-8484750 GCA_026777985.1 Mormyrops attenuatus
CCCCCCCCCCCCCCCCCCCCCCCCCCCCCCCCCCCCCCCCCCCCCCCCCCCCCGGTCTGGATCTCTAATATGGCAGCTTCACCAAAATTATGAAGAGAGGTTTTCTGCTTTGTCAGATGACAGTTCAGGTTCCTCCAAGCACGCAAACTGGACCCAGGTCTTATGGGCCAAAGTCTCAGAAATGTCTCACTTTTGCTCATGTAATCCAGCATGGATTCATTTTAAATTGTATCTGTGCCAGAGTATAAACTCAGTTTATTCTGCAGTCGGTTACAAAAAGCATCATCTTTCAAAATGTCTTGTCAAATATACCTCCTCCTAGACCATTGACTTTATTGTAACGATTTAAATTGTTGCCTGAACTAAAATGCATAAAACTAAAATGAACATAAAAAATGCAATTTTGCACTGCTGGTAATTGTTTTCTGTGCTACTTTTTAAGGTATTGCAGCAGTGCAATAATGAAGAGCTTGTGGAGATGGTGCTTCCTCGCTTGGCTAAAGTGATGACAGTATGGGAGTTCCTGCTTATGAAGGTAACACATTGAATTAAACTTTCACGTCATATTTCAATGTGTGGCCATGTCCTTTCTTGCTATAAGTCTAAGAATGAAGCAGTTATATGTCATAATACTACGTTTACGTAAGTAGGATTTTTTCAGGATTTGTACTTTACTTTCACAACTATTAGGTAGCCATATTTTTGAGGCAAATTATGACTTTTTACTCTGATACATTCTGCACGAGATCATCATTACTCACCCAATTAAACTATTTGCACACAAGGGAGGAACTGCAAACAGGCGGGGATAAAATTCACCCGGGTACATTTTAAAAGACAGAACCGCGCTTTGGAAATTATACTATATGTATTTCTGTGAATGTATTCAACTGCACTAGCGGCTGGAATAACTCATGGCTGTGCCTCCGTGGATGTTAACCAGCCTTTGATAATAGAAACACAGAGCCATGGCTTGGTGAAAAATACACCGTATTTCTCCCTGAGCCATGGCATGCGCATACACCATATAATCACAACGTGATGTTATACTGCCTTAGTGACCAGCAGAAGGCAAGATGTGCCACATTACGCACAATGCAACACGTGAACCTGTAACATAAACAACCATAATTGATCACTGGTACTGGTTTTTTTACTTATAATATTGAATTGAGTTCATTTTATCAAGACTAATGGGAATAAAAACTATATACAGTAGAGTCTCGCTTATCCAGCCTTCGCTTTTCCGACATTCTGTATTATCCGACGTCCCACCACAAAAAAAACGTATCAATCAGCAACAAGAACTGCAAGTTGCGAGAGTGAGCGTAGCCTTTTTTTGTTGCTCCCGACTCTACCGCAGCTAATTGGTTACCCCAACTGTACAGGTTCTGTTGTTTTGTTGTAAAACATGATTATTAGGTTCGTAATGTGTAAAATTATACCATAGTTTGACATTTAATAGGCTTTGTCTTAACACCTCCCATTATCCAACATTTTTGCTTATCCAACGTTCTGCCGGCCCGTTTATGTCGGATAAGCGAGACTCTACTGTATATTGAAATACATGTAACAGGGTGTCTAAAGCAGTGGAACTTTTTACACCATGTACCAACTCAGAAAGTCAAGAAAATTGTATGCTCATGAAGAAGTTGTCGGGGAGTGACAGCAATAAAGCTAGTGCATACTCCAAACATCCAGACAAAAACTAAATTGAAGGTACCGGCAAGAACAATCTGTTGCATACATAATGGCACTTCATCTGTTCTATGCTACATCACAACCCTCGAAGGCACAGAATCTTTTATGCGGCAGACCCACATACAGTGTTGGGCTAAGGGGCAGTGTGTGGCTCAGTGGGCTAAGTCTCTGTTCCTGTGATCAGAAGGTTGCCGGTTCAAACCTAGCCTCGGCAAGTCTGTGGGTCCTTGAGCAAGGCAGGTGGCTGCCCTTTACTGCCAGCTTGCTCTCACCAGAGAGCAAGTTGGGGGAGGCGTAAAGAGAATTTCCCCATGGGGATCAATAAAGCATCTGTTATTATTATTAAATAAATGCATTGTGACAAGTGCATGAGTCATTTTAATAAAGGAGATGATAGCTTTTTTAAAATGGAAGTTGATCTCTTTATTAACAGCCACTACTGGTCTAATACTAGCAGCAGCACAGGACAAGGAAACCAATAATTACTATGACAGGGTTACACACTAACTAAACACAGGCATTCGAAAGTTACATCATTTACTATTTACAACATAAATGCACGAATACACTTATAATACTTATAATTTACATTATTTAAGATATGTGGGGTGTGGTACAAAGCATGCCAGTAACTGCATAATCACTCTTGCTGATGAACCCCATGGCATCAAATGGTCACCACTGTCATGGACAGTGGCCAAGATTCAATTCAATTTAATTGATTTTTATATAGCGCCTTTCACAACAGAGTTGTCCCAAAGCGCTTTACATGGATGTGTGATACATAAAACATCATTAGAGAGAGATATAGAACAGGGAAAAAGGAAGGAAAGAAATTAAATAAAGAAAGCCAGAAGACAACGGAGGTCAACTGGCTGCCCAACCCCCCCTGAGCATACTAACATTACTGAAAACAGAAAAGAGTGGACATGTTTGCAAAAGGTTGGTATAAGCTGTGATTAAACGAGATCAGAACAAATGAAAAAGTTTGCCTTAGCAAGCACAAGCAGTGTGTTGAACCGGTGATCACTGTTCTTACAATAGCATATGTCTAAAGCAACATCAATTTAAATTAAACAAGTTACATGCACATCATGAACACAAAAAAACATTATATGGCCCCTCCAGACCTCTGTATATATCAATAGTATTAAACCTTTTTTTTGACCGAGTCCCTATAGGGCTGATATTTCTCCAGTCCCCACCCCCCCCCACAAAAGTATTCCAGAAATGTCATCATGTTTGCTGTTTCTACTTGTTTTATGTGTTGCTTTGCCATCACATTTTCTTCTAACACTACTAGCAGCTAGAAATTTATCCATGGATCCAAATATGTAGCATCCAAGGATGTAACCAATACCTGAACAACATTTGTTGCATTGCTAGTCATAGCGTTTCAATTTAGTACGTGGTTCCTATTTTACACATAATTTTAATTTGTCAGCATCCTGTGTGTGCAAGCATATAATGTGTTCACATTGTTTTTAACATTTCTGAAGGTTGAATTTTTTTAAATCGATCTGCCCCCAGCTCAAACCCCGCTCACAGTTCTGTATTTTTTGTACCTCACCTATGCTTCCCCCGCAATACCTTCACATGTGTGCCCCACAGTTTGAATACCTCTGAAATATAGCCTACCATTGGTGTACCTGTTGAATAAATAAATGACATTTTGAAACATGGACGAAGGAATGCAAATAACCAGTTAATAGGTGAAATTTCTAGTTTGAACTTTACATCTTTGATACTGGATCATGTAGTATGAGACTGGAAAGCTTTAGATTAAGGTGGCATAAAAGTGGCTGCAAGTTCTATAAGGTGACCTAATGTACAGTCATGGCCAAAAGTTTTGAGAAAGACACAAGTATTGGTTTTCACAAAGTTTGCTTCTTCAGTGTTTGTAGATCTTTTTGTCAGATGTTTCTATGGTATAATGATTCCAAGCATTTCACAAGTGTCAAAGGCCTTTATTGACAATTACATTAAGTTTATATAGAGTCAATACTTGCAGTGTTGGCCTTTTTCAAGATCTCTGCAATTCACCCTGGCATGCTGTCAGTCAACCTCTGGGCCAAATCCTGAATGATGGCAGCCCATTCTTGCATAATCAATGCTTGGAGTTTGTCAGAATTTGTGGGTTTTTGTTTGCCCACCCGCCTCTTCAGGATTAACCACAAGTTCTCAATGGTATTAAGATCTGGGGAGTTTCCTGGCCATGGACCCAAAATGTCGATGTTTTGTTCCCTGAGTCACTTAGTTATCACTTTTCCTTATGGCATGGTGCTCCATCATGTTGGAAAATGCATTGTTAATCACCAAACTGTTCTTGGATGGTTGGGAGAAGTTGCTCTCGGAGGATGTTTTGGTACCATTCTTTATTCATGGCTGTGTTCTTAGACAAAATTGTGAGTGAGCCCACTCCCTTAGCTGAGAAGCAACCCTACACATGAATGGTCTCAGGATGCTTTACTGCTGGCATGATGCAGGATTGATGGTAGGGCTCACCTTTTTCTTCTCCGGACAATCTTTTTTCCAGATTCCCCAAACAATTGGAAAGGGGATTCATCAGAGAAAATTACTTTACCCCAATCCCTGTACCTTTTTCAGAATATCAGTCTGTCCCTGATGTTTTTCTTGGAGAGAAGTGGCTTCTTTGCTGCCCTTCTTGACACCAGGTGATCCTCCAAAAGTCTTCGACTCACTGTGCGTGCAGATGCACTCACACCTGCCTGCTGCCATGGTGGTGCCTCCGATCGCACAGCTGGACTTTCTTGAGCACCCTGAAGCCTTCTTCACAACAATTGAACCTCTCTCCTTGAAGTTCTTGATGATCCGATAAATGGTTGATTTTGATGCAGTCTTACTAGCAGCAATATCCTTGCTGTGAAGCCCTTTTTGTTCAAAGCAATGATGACTGCACGTGTTCCCTTGCAAGTAACCATGGTTAACAGAGGAAAAACAGTGATTTCAAGCACCACCCTCCTTTTAAAGCATCCAGTGATCTCCAGCCTTGTCCTCGCCAACACTGTCACCTGTGTTAACGAGAGAATCACTGAAATGATGTCAGCAGGTCCTTTTTTGGCCGGGCTAAAATGCAATAGAAACAGAGTTTTTGGGATTAAGTTCATTTACACGGCAAAGAGGGACTTTGCAATTAATTAAGTGATCATCTGATCATTCTTAATAACATTCTGAAGTATATGGAAATTGTCATCATAAAAACTGAGGCAGCATACTTGGTGAAAATTAATATTTGTGTCATTTCACATCCTATGCTAGGACAAGATAATGGTGCTACACTTGTCTGAAAAATCTAACTAGGATTCCTTATTATTTTTATTCCAGTTTCACTGACAATGTTAAACCTATAAGGATTTTTAGAGTGGGAATCCCTCTTGTAAATTATACTACATCTAGTGTTTCATGTCCCCTCTAAATACCCTAAAAATTTAGATTGTGTACTTTTCCTCAATGTTTGTATATATAATGATTAGAATTAATAATGACAGTGGAAAGTATTGACTTCTCAGAAAAAGATCCTATGTTTCTGCAGACATCTATTTGCTGTGCTTCAGCTTTGATCTCTGCTTCTGTGCTGTGTACATTTGTTGCCTTTTAAAGGTCTTGGTATACTTAACTCTAAATGAAGAACTGCGTTTGTGCCATTTTGCAATCTAAGGTGGAGAAAGGTTGCCCCTCTAAGCCTCATTTTTCTGATGTGTACCGGGAGTTTGAGCAACTGCACCGTCAAGTGAAGAAGATGGCACAGGATCACTTTGGTATCCACAATGATCCCGGACCTCTGGCTGATTTGGAACAAACTGATCCACAGGTGAGATCTGTTTGGTTTATTTTCCTGTGTTATTGAACAATAATTGTATTCCCTGGCCACTGGGGAAAACACATGGTTTTAGCTCCGGTCTCCTGCTGCCTCAGACTCTTGATCTGTAACGCAATAACTCATAACCCGCTTCAAAGATCTTTGTACAGGCATTGGATGGGTGAGGAACTAAACCTGATTAAATGTTGACACAAACTGTCCCAAAATTGAACCAGCGCTGCATAGCAATAGCAAAAAAAGGGCAGTTTTGACACTTGATCCCTTTAAGATAGTAACTTAAAAATGTTCTTGGTGGTTTGTTTTCAAACTTTACGGAGGCTTTGTATGGATGCCACAGACGAAAAGAATGGCTAGATTGGAGTTGCTACAAAGGGAGGGATGAAAGCAGACAACATTTGAACTTGTAAATGTGTTAAAGAAAAAGTGTGTGTTGGCTCTTACTTATTACTGCTTCACATAAAACATTATATGGATGAAATTGTACACCTAAAAATGTACACTTGATCAGATCCAAAATCGTAACCGCAACAACAATGGAATTTCAAGACATAGCCAACCAATAATGAAAATGGAGCCTGCAGCTGCAATTATGTCATTTGCTATCTAAACTTGATTCTGTGGTTCTTTCTGCAAACTCCCCAGGAACATTCTACAGGTCAGTGATTCTAAATCTGTAGGGTGCAAGATGATTTTTATAATAAATTTCATATTGAATTTACATCACTAGCCTAAACATTTGTCAAATTCCGCATCCATAGCAGTCCAGTCGCCTGTTGTTGAAATGTATTAGGGCAGTTAGCAAAACTTATTGTGGGAAAATTTGTGTGATTTAACCCCTGGTCCAGTCTAGTCTATTCAATGGTGGCACATAAAAGAACAGGCACAGATCTGGTCAAACTAATTACATTAAGACAATTCACCCAAAGTGCTTCAGGGGCGAGTGTATAAATGGCCTGACCCTGCACTCGGACCCCAGGCTTCGCTGCCAACTGTGTCTGTGTGTCTGAAAAGGAGAACCCCATTTAACCATTCATAATGTGAGTTCAGCCATCAGACCAGATAGTCATTTGTTCGCCAGTACTTCTTGTTGTTTTGTGGGCAAGGAAAGTATACTCTAAGTGAGAGAGTTAAAAATCCTTTTTGTAAATACTATTCTTGTTGATTGTAGCTAATCCCTTGTGTACACTGTAAATGGCACTTTTCCACTGGCCTACAGAAACCTGCCCATACCTAAGTCATACTGTGAATGGAGAATAGTTTTCAGCACAGTTCCAGCTCACTTCAGTTTTCTACTGCAGAACTTCTTTGCTTTATGGGTCTTCAGTCTTAATTCTAGAAGCTTGTTACAAACTCTCTTTGCAGTGCACTTCATACCTGCACTTAATGTTTCCCATTGTTTTTGAAAGTCACTTGATGTCATCCTTCGATTCATGTGAAACTGTTGGATAAGTTGACAGCCATCTGTGCCATTAGAAAGTAGCTTCTACTCACTGCATGGCTGGTTTTGGTCGTTCCCAGTGGCTTCTATACCCCCTTGTTCTTGTGTACTGCTGTCTTAGAAATTCTGAGCCTGGAAACAACGTGCCACTCAGTGTAGCCTTCTGCCAGCAGAACCAGGATTAAACCAAATGCAGATTTTTATTTTTTTTTAATGTGGTGTCTCTTTTCCAGAGCTGTATTTATACCATTTATTCCTTCCAATAATCCATGTACAGAATACCGGTATCTGCATTTCAACCATTCAGATAGTGGTGATGCAACCAGCTCAGTTTGATCACACTTTCAGCCCTGCTAATAAGCAGGACCATGTCACGGTGATTGAGGTGGGTATAGCTCAGTTCTTGGTGGCAGTGGAAAAGCTCCATTAGAATGCTTTTTTTTGTTCAGTTTTTTTGTTTTGTTTCTTTTTTACCTGTCCCATATATTGCACAATCATCCCAAATTGAAAAATAAAATGCTGTGTCCTGTTTTGAACCAATATGTGACACCACTTCGTATTATCTGACCGCATGATCATGAGCTTGATTATTTCATAATCACATACTTTAACTCTACTGTAAGCCTTTTTTGGTTACTAGCATCAGTTTATCTATTAGAGTTCTTACTGTTATGTCACAGAAAATTGTGGTTAGTGCAAAAGACAAATAGAATAGAAATATTTAAACATAGAAAAAATATAATATAAATGACATTTTCAAAGATTGACATCAAAACATAAAGGAGTACAAGTAACCACCTAATTGGTGTGGAAAGATTCTGCAAATTGTCATACAAGTACAATCTGCAAAAAATGATTAAGTATATGTTCAGACCTACATATCACAACAAGGACTTGGAGCATTGAGGTAAAAACATATTTATTAACTTTGACATTTCCAGGTGATCCATCCAGTACTTCTAAAAATTGTGCAGGTTGGTGAGTGTGGGATGAGCACAGATTATATGGCCGGAGCAAATGAGGGGGCTGTCCAGGAAATACAATGCCGTCATCTCTGACAACACTGATGTATAGTTAAAAATGTAATGCCTATTTGCATTGTCCTACGTACAATTTTTAAAGACAAATTTCCATGTTATTTTAGGTATAGCTCACTCCTCTAGTGTTAGGGGTTTGAATCTGACCTCTCCTGTGTGTGTGTGCGTGTGTGCATCTGTTCCATCCATGTTGTTCAGGTTTCCCCCCACAAACACATGAGATTAAGCTAATTTTTGACATCTCTGAATATGACTTCAGTATATGACTGAATGTGAGTAAATGTGTAACTACAGAGTAGTCTTCGCCAGGGTTCCATGTGTGTGGAATATGCATGTTTTCCCTGTGTCATCATGGGGTTTCCTCCGGGTACTCCTGTTTTCCCCCACAGTCCAAAAACATGCTGAGGCTAATTGGAGTTACCAAAAGTACCCGTAGGGGTGTGTATGTGTGTGTCTTGCGATGGGTTGGTGCCCCAGCCTGGGTTGTTCCCTGCCTTACGCCCATAGCCTCTGGGATAGGCTCCACACCTCCATGCAACCCTGAATAGGATAAGTGGTTTCAGAAAATGGATGGATGGATGTACAGTGTACTGTAGTATAGTACAGTGAATAGATACTTATAGTAGCCCAGCTAGGAGATAAGCTTAATTCATGTCATGTACAGGCTAGCTGGATATATTTTAGACTTCACTGGATGGGTGGAAAATTGTTGCTTAGAATTGTTGCCAGGCCATTGTAATAATATATGCAATTCTTTTTTTCTTTCTTAGGAATTCAAGACTTTGCCCCCAGCTAAAAGATTCAAATTGGAAAAGGCTACTATAGAAAGCAATGGTGACTGCCTGAATGAGAACATGATTCCGGATATTGCTGTGGATGAGCTGTCTGGGGCACCAGAAAAAGGTTAAAAGAAATTAATAGAAGAATTTAGATACACCAGATTAAAAATCAAATATTGTTTTACTTTACTGGTTTCTAAATGATAGCCTAGCTTACATATAAGGGGGAGGGGGCTGCATTACCAATGTTTATGGACTCTCTCTCTCTCTCTCTCTCTCTACAGATACAGACTTGGCAATGAATGGATTTCTGACTCCCGCATTAGAAGCAAAGGCATCCGTTATACATAATCACCTGGAGATCAAGGAGGCAAAAACTGGAGAGAGACGAACAGTCACAGAATCAAAAGAGACCCAGCTGCAAGACATGGACCCCCAGCAGGCCCAAGAGATAGAGACACAGATGGAAACTGAAACTCCCAATCCTAAAGTGGTTTTCACTACCTTTGAGACAGACTTTACAGAAGAGGTCTTGGTTGAGGAACATCTGCCCAGTACCACAGAGACTGAGAATCCATCAAGCAAGATGGACAACTCAGGTGTAAATAGAAGCCCTCCACAACTAATCTCAGTTGTAACTGAAAAAGGCCAAAGTGGTCTTGACATGGAGACCTCTGAGGTTTTGAATGAGTCTGATGTTGCAGATCACATGAGCCATCTTGAGCAGACACTAAGCACAGATGTCATCCCTTTGGACCACTCATACAGGAGTAATGATGAAGAACCTCAGCAACCTATTGAGACTGTAAATGGCCTAGAGCAGGACTGCAGCTTAGGAAGCAGCATATCTTTAGGAGGCACAGTGGAATTCCAACTGGCAGAAGCAAGTCAGAAGGATGATCATGAGCAGATCCTTATACATACAGAAAATGGCCTCATTATGCAACACTCAGAAGGAAGCCTTGCCTCTGACCGTATTGTTATTGTCACTGACTCCAGTGGTACCACCATGCATATCCGTGCCCCAGAGGAAGTACCACTGGAGACAGTGCAAGCTTTGCTGGGCATTGAAAATGGCAAGACAGAAGGCATCCTAGTCCCTGAGACTCATCATTGACATCTTGCCTATATCTGCACCCACAATATTGTTCTGTGATTTTATAGATCTAGCATTTTTTGTAAATTTGTACAATTTACTTTCAAAATGGTTTTTGAATATTATCTGTATATCATTCTGTAAGCATTTGTCTGACAAATGTAAATGAAAACGAGTTTCAAAGAAATTTTATTTTGAGGGGAAAAAAATACCTGCGCTATTTTACTACTTGATTACAAATGTTTTTCCTAACATCAGTTAGATTTGTTGTACCTTACACACTGAAAAGATATTGAACATTTTACACAGGTTGTTAATCTTAATATACACAGTTTCTGACCACATTACTTGGTAAATGTAAACAATATTAGAAAAGTGTTAACCACTACAGAAGCATACAAAATCATACATTTTCTTTATTGTTGATATAAATCTTAGGAACAAACTACTCCAACCATTCTCCAGAGCATGTTGTGGAGGTTCATGTCTGCATTCTGTGTCCTGTTTCCAGAAGCAAACTCTCAAGCAAGACTATATTAATGTCCTCTATATAGGGCTGATAGAGCCAGGATGAGAGAAATACCAAAGAGAGATTTGGGTCAGATATATGAGCAATTTCATTAACAACTATCTGCTTCAGGGCTAGTTCTTGCCTGTAGGCATCAAAGATCTTTGATGATATTTCATCTGAAAAAGAAATGAGAAAATTATAATGCTTGCCCCGCAGTTCATTGAACTCAATAACATTCATACTGGGATGGGTCACATGAGTACTATTAGCATACAGAAATCCTAAATCCCAAAAGACAAAGCATATAAAGACAGGGAAGGAGGGATTACTGTATATTAAATTAGTTTTAAGAAATGGACCAAATATCACAAACCCCCGAGCTTCTAGTGTATCTTCAGCATAACTGTTTTCCATTCTTAGCATCAACCTTCAATTAATACTTTGGGTAACCATTTACAGTATAACATTTAAATAATATGAAATAATGCTAGTGATCAGGGAAAAAATACTATGTGGATTCTGTGCTCTATAACCTGATGACCTAAACACAACCGTATATATAAACTCAGCTGCATGTAACACTGGCTTGGTAGCCCAGCCTCATGGTCCACACTGCCTGGGTTTTGCTCCAGACCAGGATACACAGAAGGCAGACACATGAGTTGTTTCTAGCTACAGTCTTAATTGTGCCTTGTTTAAATAAGGGAAAACTTTCAACTAGTAGTCAACCTGAATAATGAAATATATGAATTCATTGTATAACACATGACCATACATTATCATAGCTTTTTATGGCATATGTCATTTATACAAAAAGTCATTTGAGCTAATAAGGCCTATGATCTCTTGACCTGCCAGCAGACCCAATAAGCTATCTACAGCCATCATATATGGCAACAAAAAATACTTTTGTTAAAGAGGAAAAGTTTGCCTCATTTAATTAATTAATAAATAATACATTAATTAATAATACAATAATATTTACTATTGCTGGAAACATTGTACATTTCCGTTTTGGAGTAATAAGCTTTCTTTGTTTCTGCTTCTGGAATAGTGGATCATTGTCCATTACTTGCACACATATACACTCTGCTTTTGGTTTCTACCCAAAAAGTTCACTAAAATAAATGTCAAAGGTTTCCTGCATATTACTATTCAAATGTTGTGACCATATGAGATTGAAGGAAGGAAAAAAATCAGTTGTACACATTGAGGCCATATAACAATATAAATTCTACTTTGATGTGGTCTTCAGTTCATATTTGTTAGTAAGACAATATTCCAGTGAAATTATTCTTCTCTGGTTAATCAACAACTAAAAATAACAATCAACCTTCAAGCCAGGGGTGGCCAATCTTATCCAGAAAGGGCAACAATGTTTTGTGTTTTCACTGCAACTCCCTAAATAGATTACTAATTAGAGGACTGATTGGCTGAAGAGTCCTCACACCTGAGTGACCTAGCTTACATACAATGGGGGGCCTGGATTACCAATGTTTATGGACTCTCTCTCTACAGATACAGACTTGACAATGAATGGATTTCTGACTCCCGCTTTAGAAAAAAAGGCTGACCTAGTTTACCTAAAGGTTATCCCGAAAACCTACATATACACTGGCCCTTTGCGCATAAGATTGACCACACCTGCTTCAAGCCTTTCCACAACCTTTGTAGTTTAATGATCTTTCTACCTAACGGAATTGTAAGCTTTGGCTAGACATTTTAAAAAGTGTTTTATTTCTGTAATGATTTCTATGGCCTAAACTTTGCTATGAGCAATGATGATTCAAGCAGCATTCAGTTCAGCACTTGTCTATGCAGTGGATGGATGCCATCAGGTAACAGAACAGAGGAACCTGATGCAAACATTTTTAACAGACTGGTTTGTACAAATATCATGATCCAGATACGTGAGATCTTGCAAAGATGTGCTGAGATTGTCAACTTAAAAAGTTAACATTCTTTCTGTAACCCAAAATTACCCAACAAAGCTAAATGAAACCAAGACCAGTTTTGTCTTCAAACAGTGGTCATCACCGTATCACTTACTGCCTTGATCATGACTTATGACAAAAATAATGTGTGAATAGCTGTGTCAGGTATATTTAATAACCCACTCAATGCTTTGTCAATAATGTTTACTATCAAAGCAGCTGGAATCTTAAACTGGAGGGTTCCAGAACAAATCATTTTCCTAATTTTAATCAAAGAACATTGTGTCAGTCATCAAAGACTTCATCTACAGATTTCATAGAATCATTGAAACGTTTTATTTCATATTGCTACTTAAACTGAAAAAGAATGCATTGATTGTTTTCACCTAATGTGTACTAATATAGAGGAGTTTCACTTTGGTTTTCTTTGCCATATTTGCTTAATCTGCTGTCCAGGAAATTTTAATGGTATATGACATATGTATATGACACATTACATTTAAGAATACTTTTTAGTTGTTGTATTGTTAGTAATGTATTTTAATTATTACTTTTATTTTGGGAAGGAAGATGCAATATGGTAACATACTGGACTGGCTCTTCTGGGAATAGTTTTGTGCCCAATGATATGTACATTTCTGTTGTTAGAGCTCAAATGTTCACTTTGTAAAAAGTTTATGCATATTGTTTTTATTTAAACTTTTCACAACCCTGTTGTCACCATTTAATAAAGGTATCAGTGCTTTGATAAAATGCAAATACAACAGGAGAGTGCACAGTTCTATTATCTAAATTCACAAAAAGGTGTCTGGCCCAACATTGTGACATTGCAAAACTACAGTGCTATAGTAAACACCCCTCCCTGCAACATATTTTTTTATATTAGCATGCATGCTCAATCCTCAGAAGATCCTCCACAGGCTGTCTGATAATGAGAATGCTGACTTTTGGTCAAACCAGATTTACTTCAGCACTATGTCTTCATTGATGCACTGCTATATACAGTGTTTCCATATTCTGGTTCAGAGTGTACTGTAGTTTTAGTGTAATGCTGCATTAGACATATTGAATGCATCAGTTATGTGTTTATTGATGTTGTATCATTTCATGCACTTCTTGTACACAACAACCTGTATGTTGTTTTGGAGAAAATCTGCCAAATGTAAATAAAACTACAATCACCATGATTTTACTTGATACCAAGGACTTGCATTGAACAGAGTAATCAATGGCAACTGTATTTTATATTACTGAGTATTTTGTTACAATAGCTTACCTAAAACCATATCCAAAGACTGATTTAATGTAAGCCGTATGTTATTGTGCACTGTAGCTATACTGTATGAAATAGTGACAATATTTAAAATATGACTTAATTGAAATTGTCTACCATAATAATGGGCAAATTTAGTAAGGGTCTTTGATGATCAGTATTTTTCTGAAATTAAATATGGCAGATAAAACAATTTTTCATATGGCAAAGACTGAAAAATGCAATAAGATAATGTACAAAATGTATAAAGTTAGAAGCACCAATAGAGAACTACAAATGTACAGGATTTTGAGCAAATCACTACAATTATCACAATTCAATAAAAACACAAATGACTAAAAAGCATTCAATTAAAAAAAATTCAAATCCTTTCAGAGCTGGGCTGGGATTCTGATAAACAGCTCTAGAAATGTGAATCCAAAAGGTATAAAAGGTGAATCCTAAGCTTCTGCATTAGGCAAAAGATGACATTAAAATATGTTGTTGTGAACATTTAATTTTTTGGTTTAGGTCTAACATGTAAGCAATTTGTGTGTAAATGTATATGTTCAATCTACTGTATAAAACATCTTTCTTAGATACTTCTGTCTTTTTAATCATTCTGTATCAGGTGCTCACCAAAATGTGTTACAGGCCAAGTCTGGAACAGTAGTGACTGTGTTCCTGATGGTCCTTCCTGGTATTTGTGAAGGGCACAAATTCCTTTAGTACAACAGGACATCTTCTCCATTTTAGATACAAGATGAGTCTAGATTTGAGGGGGAAAGACATTTAAAATTAAATCTTTGCATCACAATTAAAATGGTTATGATTGTTTTAACTCACCATTTTCCCCAAAATGGCCAAAAGTGCAGTGCATCCATCCTCCAAGCCTGAATCAAGTTCTGCTTCTTTTTCTGAATGCTCAATGTTGACTCTGTTTTCACAGTCCAATTTGATATGTGACTTCTTTTCTGACCTTGTTCAAAAATGCATAGAAAATTATATGATTTTTGTGGAAGTATGACGCACATTTGCACCTCAATAACTTTTTTGGGTTTTACTGTTTAATCATTTTATCTTCATGAAATGCTAAACGAAACCAGCATTGTTGTTATGGAATATGATCGGAATTTACAGTTTATTGGTGTTCTAATGAAATGATGCTTTTTTTTGCCATTTGCTGAAGTATGAGTACAGGTACATTGGAATGATTTTCGCATACAGTGATCAAAATTAGAGAACAACTAATATTTTTGTAGTTGGCAAACTATGAATTTGAAGTTATTATAACATGAAGAGATATTTTAATCATACAGTTGAAGAAAAAAATTAAGAGACCACTCTATTTTTAAACATCTGCATTTTTTAATCCTGGTTAAATCGTGGTTCTGCTGGCAGAAGGCTACGCTGAGCAGCAAGTTGTGTCCAGGTTCAAAATTTCCAAGACAGCAGTACACAAGATAAAGGTATAAGATAAAGCAGGAGACGCAGGGAATGACCAGGAACCAGCAAGGCAAAGGATGGAAGTGACATTCTAATGCTAGAGATGACCGTTAACTTATCCAACAGTTTCTCATGAACTGAAGGATGACATCAAGTGAGCTACAGGAATGAGAAACATAAAGTACAGGTGTGAAGTGCACTGCTAGGACAGTTTGTAACACGCTCCTAGAAACAGGACTAAAGTCCCATAAGGCAGGGAAGGCGGCCTTCATTAATGAGAAACAGAGAAGAACCAGGCTGCATTTTGCAAAAATATGTATTATTCATAGATGCACACCCACATATTGATAAATTGTGCTGTGGTCTCTTAATTTTTTTCTGCGACTGTATTTCATCAGTGAAAACTATCACAAAATAAAGGGTTTAAACTAGAAATTCTAAGAAGGTCTGCAATCAAAATCAGACAAGAATTTCTTGATAGTTTATGGCTCTGACCTGAAATATCTTTTAACCCCAATCTATCTGGCAACATGGATAGACATTCGTCAGGTTTTCAGATGGGATGGAAAGCTGATGGAATCACCCTCTTAGTAAGGATGGGAATCACCAGTGACCTCCCGATACGATATTATCACGATATCTAATTGCTGATTCAATATGTATTGCGATTTTATGAATATCCCAATTCAATACTACATTTTTTTATCTTTGTTTTCTGTAGAAATTTAAAACCTTGAACATGTAAAAAAAAAAAAAAGATGAGTCATACAGCTAAAGTTTTATTCAATAGCTGCACAGCTGATTATGATTAATGAACATTACACTTCACGGCAAATTTTACGGCAGTGCCCGATTTGTACCAGTTCCTTTCACAGCACTCATGACCAGCCTGATCCCATTAGTATTTCTTTTCACTTCTTCAGGTTCATTTAACCTGCTGCTTGTGAGCAATCCCCACAAGTCCAGCCCAATCTCCACTAGCCCAAAATCGGAATATCAGCCAGATATTCCGATTTTGGATTTTTTGTCTTCTCTGTTTAATGAAAGTTCTGCATTGCGCTTTCACTTGTGTCAGAGTGTATGAGTCTCGCTATGGTGAGATGACTCTGTATGCCCCTGACAGTTGCCACTATTATGCTGCAGCAAAATCAATATATTGTGCCAAGAGGACAGAGAAAACGAGAAATGTATGTTATTTTGTCCATTGTTACTATTATTTCTGATCCCACTGCTTTGGAGTGATACAAACACGTGCACAAAACTGGTATGCAAGTACGCATTTGCCAGTGAAAGGCACGGCAATTTCTTGTTGTAGCATCGCAAATGCGTACATATTTTACTTGGATTTCCGCCATCATGACAAGAAATTACTGTGCAGTTTATATATAGGCTAAAATGCATACTGATTTCTTGTCATAATAGCGCGAATGCACACAAAATAAATACGCGTTTGGATATACAGCAAAGGCGTACTTGCGTACCAGTTATGTGTGCCACTGGATATAAATATGGCTGAAACAAACACAAAATACACCAAACTTCATATCTCAGTTTAGAATGAACCAAAGATATGTACATAACAAAATACCATGTCGTTGAACAGCAGCAGTTTCAACTAATGAAAATATAAACTAACATTTCAGATATGGGACATTTAGCTAATAGTGCTGACCCAAAATCTAGAAATAGATGACTGGAGTTTTTTTAAGTCAAAGGAATCATTAACACCAGGAGTCTGTATCATGCTTCATGAAGCAGGATTTCTTGCTTAGGCGGTTAACTTGTTAGATTTAAGGTACCTCAGTTTAAATGGATTTTATCTTTGTTCTCTTATATTTACCTCAGACCTTAATTTCAATAGATTATCCGGCTTAGCTTGCTGTAGAGGTAGACAATGTGATTTGCAATTAAATGGCAGGATGAACAGATCGGGTGGTGCAGACGTGCGAGGTGAAATCGGGTAAGGGATACAGATCGGGCAGTGACAACACTAGCTGCTTACCTAAAGGCATTTATCTTCTTATTTATTTATGTCATATCTGCCCTATACAAGTTTTGTTTACAAAGCTTAAAAGCCTATTTTTATGTTCCAGTATTCAATATTCATTTCTTCATAAGGTCTATATGTAATATTAAACTGATTAACTCTACGCTGATAGTGTTATAAAATGAACAGAAAAAGACAATTAAATCGTTAATTGCAATTATTTGTTTGACAGTTAATCGGCAACTAAAATTTCATGATCGTGACAACCCTTGTTGAAACCATCAAAAAAAGGAGACTAATTAATTTGTAGGCTTCTTCTGCAATAAAAATGTAACCTCTCTCTAAATTTGCATAATAGCGTTATATGCATGTATATAATATTCTTAATTCTAAAAATATTGTACAAAAGGAATATTTCAAAAACAAGTACTCTGGAGCATGAAGCACAGTAGTCATTATGCTGCTGTTGGATTGACATCATCCATTCAAATTGTTGAAGCGCGTAATAGGTTTATATTTCGAATGACAAGTGAATGTTGAATATAGGCTAAAACTAACTTTACCTTTGTGTATTTTGCGACACCACAAAATAAATGATAGAACGTAATATGAAACGATACACATTTTTATTTTGCCGTCTGATATATATCGTCATATCTCACAGCCCTAGTGACTATTCTGCCAAGGATGGGATTCAAAACAGTGACCTCCCAATCACAGTCACGTAGGCCTAACCCACTGAGTCATAAACTGTATATTCATTCACTTTTGTTTTTCAATCATCTAGTCACATATTACATTTTATTTTAAAGGGCATTGCGAAGATTGCTAAGGTGCTGGTATATTTCACAAAAACTGAAGCAATAAGAATAATTTTCATAGTAAGTCATGGCATTGATACTGACTGTAGGCCAATATTGTGTGCCACTACCAAGCATTTTAATACATACTAACACTAAACTTGATACAAAAGAGAGTGTATTGCAGTATCTGTTTATAAATATAACAGTATTTCATGTCTTAATGGTCGGCATCGTGGGGAAAAAAATAGATTTATGACTGTCACAAACTTAATAACCTGAAAGGAAATAATTTGTGATGCGTTTTGAATCTGCTATCTAGGATAGCAACATCTCAAACACTGTACTGTTCAAACATTGACAGCACTATCCAAGGACATTTTTGTGAGAAAGACTAGACTTGTATTCGACTATCTTTGCTATTTCAACGTGGCTGAAGTTGGTTACTTATTCGCAGCTCTGTATTCGGATTTTCCGGTCCACCTTAAATGGTTCGCAGCGAAATACAATGACGCGATTGTGCATATAGGGGGACTATTTTAATACCTTTAACCTCTCTGTTCCAGGCAAATATCAACTTCTCAGTACACATCAGGTACCCAAGAGGTGCCCATTTTAATACCTTCTCATTCACATTTTCTGTATAGTTGGGTACCTGATGTGTACTGAGAAGTTGATATTTGCCTGGCACAAAGAGGTTAAAGGTATTAAAATGGTCCCCCTACATACGCAATTGCATCATTGTATTTCGCTGCGAAGCATTTAAAGTGGACCGGAAAATCCGAATAAGGAGCTGCGAATAAGTAGCCAACTTCAGCCTCGTGCTATTTCATAAGTGAAAACGCATCATACGTACCTTTTACTTATTTCCAGGTTTACAATTTGATTTGCGATCGAAAAGCCTTCGTCATTTAGTCGTTCCCATTTCAAAATAAAATTATGCAAATCAGCTGCGATGTTTTTCAATTTTCTTACGCTGCCAGTTAGACATGGTTTTCTTGGTGATGAAACGATACCTTGCTGTTTAGCTAAAAGGGGTATAATAATGTTTAGCTCATTGTTCATTATCGTTACCTGCATAAAGAATCCGCCGATACTATCGACAGAAATAGTATTTAGTCGCTGAATACATATATTTAACTGATATATCTAAAGACATTTAAGACGTAATGAGATATGCTATGCATCATCTGACAATATAAATTACAGTACATGTACAGATTCGACTAGATAATCAGGAAGAAAACTAAAAACTTTCAATATTGTTCAGTTTCACTCACTTTCCATCAGACAAAGATTCCACCAGCCTATTAGATCCCGAGAGTAATATACAATCCGAGTTGCTGTGACATAGATTGGTTTTTAACTTAATATCCTCTAGACTGGTTGAAAGTAATACCAACTTCGTCCCATTCAGCTCACTTCCGGCCATGGGCGCGGAGATGAGCAGTGTGAAGCTGGCAAGAATAAGGGGGAGACTTCCGGTCGCTATATCCGCTTATTGTGTCAAAATAAAAGT
>JAODKC010000028.1:8504307-8530556 GCA_026777985.1 Mormyrops attenuatus
ACCTATCATTAGTCCATTTCAATCAAACTGGAAAAAGAACACACTCATAAAAAAACCAGGGATGTAGCTATGGGTGGTCCTAGGCTCAGTTACTTTTTGCTTTTTTCTAACAAATCTGGCAGGCGGTGTGTGGCTCAGTGGGCTAAGCCTGTATGATGGTAATCAGATGATCACTGGTTCAAACCCAGCCGCAGCACGTCTGTAGGTCCTTGAGCAAGGCCCTTAACCCCCAGCTCTCTGGATGCCTCAACAGGTGGCTGCCCTTTGCAGACAGCTTACTCTACAAAGAGCAAGTTGAGGGAGGTGTAAAAAGGCAATTTCCCCATGGGGATCAATAAAAGTATCAATTATTATTCTTAGGTACCTGCCCACTGCAGGAACCTTCTTCAATAATAAGAGACTTGTTCCCAAACCAGGAACTTTTGTCGTGTTCTCACTGCAGGAACTCAACCTGATTGTAGTTCCTCTGAGGCAGTTCCAAACCCCTTTTGAATCCCTACTCCAGACTAGGTACTGTTCATTTGACTTCAAACTACTAGGGTATGGGTTACAGTGACCAAGTCACTGATTGGTTGACAAGCACTGACGCTAACTTGGAAGTTTTCCCAATGGAAATGCTAGGAAAAAAGCCAATAGTAGATCAAAAATTGAGCAGATGGAATTTTTGTAC
The DNA here is from genome assembly GCA_026777985.1 of Mormyrops attenuatus. Taxonomy (NCBI): domain Eukaryota; kingdom Metazoa; phylum Chordata; class Actinopteri; order Osteoglossiformes; family Mormyridae; genus Mormyrops; species Mormyrops attenuatus. Next base: position 8,504,978 of record JAODKC010000028.1, read on the forward strand.
CTCAATTACATTTAATGTATTGATGAATATCTTTTTACTTGCATCTCCATATCTAGGCATTAGAAAATTCAATTGGTAAGCAATATATACTTTTGGCTATATCGCCAGTGCTGGCGGTGAATCTGTGAGTAACTCAGTTCAGGACTTTGAGATGTGTGAGTAGAGCGAATTGCTGAAAGGTCAGCAAGAGCAGCTTCAACAGCTTACTCAGAGTATTACCCTCTTGTAGCGCTCTCATCAATGCAGTCATTCACCTCGGTGCGGTCCTATCATATGTAGACGTTGTCAACAGCCGGTCACATTGCTAGGGAGTATGATGGGGTGTGTGTTCCACCTCACCCGCCAGTCTTCGCATGTATCCTCTCATTCTGGGGGGGAGTGTTGACCAGCACAGGTGGCAGAAAACTAGTCCCCACCTAATTGCGGAGCCACAGTCTGATTGGGGCATCTTCTCAGGTTCCTGCTGTCTTGGGGATGAACGTGATCCAGAGGTGTTATCAGGAGCTCTTTGGGTAGTATGGTTCGGCCTTTTTTGAATCGCCTTCAGTGTTTATGGTACCTGAGTTTATTATGCAGGCCCTGCAACAGTGTCATAATTCTAGGGTGACCCTGAGACCCTGAGAGTGCCCCAGGTAAAGTTAGCGTCAGGGTGGGAAGATGTCACATTCCTGGGGGAACAATGAAGTTGGTAGTGGTCACCTGTTCTGGACAGTATTTAAGTGCTACCATTTAGTTTGAGCCTTCCTCCTTGGACTTACCTGCTGAACTGCTGGCATCCCCTGCCATGCAGTAAGAAGCACTGTATATACTGTATACCAGTTGTTAATATGGGTTCTGTTGACGTGTTGCTCTACCCCTTTACTACGGTGGGTACATTAGCCAGCGTGTGTGTGTTTAGTTTGCCTGCCCATGTCATAAGGGTTCCCCCTCAGGTCGCTAAGGTGGCCTCTCACTCAGTCTCCAAGGGCAAATAGAGGCTTTGGGGAGCATTGTGTATCTTAGGAGATACACATTGGTAATTTCTGCACATTATGAGGATTTGGGGTGTACCGACTTGACAGTCCACGATATCCCACTGGAGATGATGTCCCTATTAGGCAGTGCTATAGGTGTATACCCTATTTGAGTACGAGGTAGTGAAAGAGCATATTAACTAATTGATAGAGGCAGAGGTGATCTGGGAGAACTACAGTCCCTATGCCTCTCACATTTTCCTTGTTAAGAAGGAGAGCAACCTGTGTATGTGTGTAGACTATCGGCAGCTGAATAGTAAGAAAAGATTCAAGATTCAAGATTCAAAGAACTTTATTATCCCAAAGGGAAATTGCTTGGATGGAAGGATGTCTTTCCTCTATCACGTATTGAGGAGTCATTGGATGCATTGACCGGAGCTCACTGGTTCTCAACGTTGGATCTGGCCAGTGAGTACAACCAGTTTCCTTTTGCTAAGAAGGACAAACCCAAGACTGCCATGTTGTTCGGGCTATTCGAGTGGAAGCAGATGCCATTTGGAGTGTGCAATGGCCCCAGCACCTTCCAAAGATGAACTCTATGGATCCCAACAAGGGTTCATGTTGAACTGGCCATTTTTTGCCTATTTGAGATGGTTACTTTATAACTTCAGATGTAAGAGTCAGAAACACATGCCTAATACCTAAAATCAAAGTAAGTTGAATAACTGAAATTCCATTGATGTCTCTTTCGTCAAATGCCACTCGGCAAAACAGATTCTGTCTACAACTATGTAAAGTGGCAGATTGCATGCTAAACATTTGTAAATAGCCCTGTTATTTACCTTCTTGGAGTGGCAGTACACACAGTACTACCTCCTGTAAATTCCGGCAAATAACCACATTCACTCCCATCTCGTAAAAAGCCTCGACGTCCCCAAGCCTGTCCAAAATGAGTTTGCATCTAAGTAATATCAATTATCATCCTGTTTGCTAACGGATTTCGCCAACTGCGCCAGCTCCCTCACCGTTTCGCGTAGAATATCCTCCATTTTGCCGGCTGGTACGATTCGTGATAGCTCTGTCCATTTCGTAGCATTATCCCCACCCATTGCCATGCCACCCAATTAGTATTTATTTGCATGTAGTGAACTTGAAAATGAAAAGGGAAAATGTAAAAGGAAGAGTTAGAGAGCAGCAGATGGCACTAAATTTTGTGTAGTTAAATTTTATTTTTTATTATTATTATTTATTTAAGGCATTTCTTTATTTAAGCCTGTCATAGATTCTCTACCTGGGAAAACCCTTTTATCCTTTTTTAATGTTTTTGTACTTGAACAATTATTTTAACAATAGCAAGCAGTTTTCTTACTTGTTCGATAATGTATGAACGTATTTCACCAGCGACACTGTCAACAAGTTTAACATGATTGAATATTTGATTAATCATGCATTAATCATGATTAAGAACATTAAGCAACTGAGAGTCCCAATTTTAACATAACAGTATCCTGCTGAACACATTTAAAATTGGTTCTGGAACCAAAAAAATAATCATGCATTAAACAATACCAAGTCTTTTTCAAAGGTTTTTTATTTAACAAACTTTTTGTTCAGTGTTTTCTAATTATCTTGAAAGTACACAATCTAGATAAAATGCATCACAAAATGTTCAGCTGCAGATCTGCTGTGTCACATGCTATGTATGATATCTACAACGAAGCCATGTCACTTACAACCAGAAAGGAATAGTGGTCTGTATTCAAAATCATTAATAGAGTCATAAATTTAACGCACTGAAAAAGTATTTTGATACAAACATGTTGTGTCATTCTGTGTCTCATTTTAAAAATATGTCAGGATACCATATATATTTGACATACCACCCAGCGCTAATGCTCCATCTTATGTCATTGTTGCCTGAAAACTGCCGCTGTGTTGTGGCTCATTTCCATTGTTTTGTGAGCCGATTTGCAGCATTTTTTGTTTTGCGTGCTTTCAAGATTTGCATCACGTCTGTCAATTTACAGCATTGGGAAAATGTAGCATACGTATGATCATTTTGACTAAACTATTTTCTGAGTTTGCACTGCAGCTATTAAATTTCCACGTATTTGTAAATGTATAATGTGTTACATTATTCCTAGAATCTGCTGATACATTTTCAGGTCCTTCAGGTCTTTGTGTTTTAAGAATTTGCAGCGCATTGACGTTATTTGGCCACCCTAGGATAGCTACAGTATTGCTAGATTACTATAGAGCTTTAGCAAGTCATTGCCTCTCTACAAACTGAGGTCCCTAGCATCATATGCATGTTTAGCAACCTGTCCTGGTCCTGCAGGTATCTTCTCTACAACATTAGAAGAATTCGTCCCTTTCTCAGGACAGACACTACTCAGTTACTCGTCCAATCCTTGGTCATCTCCAGGTTGGACTACTGCAACTCCCTTACGGCTGGACTTTCACTGAAGGCAACAAGATCACTTCAGCTGATTCAGAATGTAGCTGCGAGACTCATCTTCAATGTTTCTAGATTCTCGCACACCACACCTCTTCTACGGAATCTGCACTGGCTTCCTGTGGCTGCCCGCATTAGGTTGAAATCCCTAACTGGAACAGCTCCTCCTTACTTGGCAACACTGATCAAGAATCGTGTCACTCCATGTCCTCTCAGAGTTTCAAGCACTGCTCGTCTGGAACCACCAACACTTAAAAGTGGACGACAATCATCAAGACTTTCTGGGACTTTCTCATGGCTCTGGAAAAGAGCATCTGTTAAATGTGGTAAACATAAATGTAAGTGTTTTTCTGTTTGCCTTCCAAATGTTGGTTGGAAGTTGTTCCGACCATATCAGCAGTCAAAGATTTGCAAAAAGAAAAAACATGGTGGGGATAATGTCCAGCGTATACTTTGCCTCAGTCAGTTTCCCTATTGGTCACGTATCTCCGGTGAAGTCGTCCAATGACAGCAGGAAATGGACGGGACTTGCAGGGTGCGAGCTGAGCAGACTAAGCAGACTAAACCCGCAGCCCTCTTCAGCACACCTTGTTTAGTGGACAACTGAAATAAATCTAAATTTATTAATAAAAATAAGATTTAGTGTAAAATGAGAGTTAAAAACTTTCAGATTATGACCTAAAATTTGCCTCCAAAGATTAATTAGCAGAAGTACACTCAATGACAAAAAAAGTTAAGCATCCAGATCTATGGACATGGTAAAAGGTCATGTGACTATATCGCAATGATTATAATATCAGATCAAACAGACAGCAAAGTTGGCAGTATGAGCACATTGCTGGTCCCATGTCAGTAGGGTGTGGCACCCCCCCCCCCAGGCCTGGATACATGCAGTGATATGGTGCAGAAGGAAGTCGTACATACACTATATCCTCTCCTGTGGCAAGTCGGCCCACAGCCGTTATCACTGGCCCTCGAGATCCTGCAGATTGACACTGGGTCTGAGTTGACGTCCGAGCTGATCACACACATGTTCGATTGGGGAAGATCAGGGGACCTGACTGGCTATGGGAGGACCTGAACATGACGCAGGCAGTCCATAGACACACGTGCCGTGTGTGGATGTTGTCTTGTTGAGAGACTGTACCAGGGTGCTGTCTCAGGAGGGGTAAGACATGCGGACGCAGGATGTCACTGATGTAGCGCTGTGCCATCAGGGTGCACCGAATCACTACCAGAGATGACCTGATGTAATACCATATGGCTCCCCACAACATATTTGCCATGAGTAACGCCGGTGTGTCTCTCCACAACATTGGCAGGATTGGTTCTCTCCCCTCGGCGCCACCATATGCACACACGACAGTCATCTGTGGTAATGCACAAATGAGATTCATCGCTGAACATACTATGATACGACTCGTCATCAGTCCATGCATCCCGGTTAGCGCACCACTCCAAACACAGCCATCTCTGTGCTGTTGTTAATGGCAGCTTCTGCATAGGATGGTGAACATGCAGTCTGGCTACTGTCATTGAGACAAAGTGCCGGATGACACGGGGTGTTGTTAAGAGTCCAATACTTGTGTCTGGATGGCAGGCGCACGTATACCAAATTACATCCAAATTGGACCACTACTTCTGGGTACTTAACTTTTTTGTCACTGATTATAGTGGTATAATACTGGTCTGGTACTGGTATCCTGTGGAACTCGGCAGAGATGAGACAGAAATAGTGTCACCTCACTGCCAATGATGAATGGCTTTGGGTGGATATTGAAGGTATTGGTAGCCACTGTCATCTCTCAGGCATCCACAAACCCCACCTCCAGGTCCCCGAACACCTTCCTCTGAGCCAGGTTCTGCAGGTGTCCGTGCCAGTCGCTGAAGCGTTCCGGTTCTGAGGAGAGCTCCCTGGTGTTATCCAGCTTGATGAAGATGTGGGTCCCTGGACTGCGGGCCTGTAGCCTCTGGATGGCCCTCCGCAGGCTCAGCAACCTGCGGACAAAGAGCTCCAGGGGGTAGGCCCGGAAGTGCTGCCCCACTCCGATCACCACCACTGTGTCCTCTCCCTCTGCTTTGATTGTGTCCAAATCCCGGGAAATGTAAGAGGTTTCACTGAGTTTAAGTTTGCTAACTGTAATCCTGGGATGACCATGACCTTTCCAGTAGACGGTGTAGTTGTTCTTGATGTTAACAATCTTCAAGAGGGAAAAGCCATGGTAGTCTTTGCTTTTATCTGCAAATTAAAGTTTAACAAACATTTCTAAGAGCAGCTCTGATGAAAAAACATCATTTACTGTAATTTACCAGCATGCATGTCAAACATTTAGTTGTTTTCCTTAAATGACAGTAAAGTTTCCATGCACTAGAATTGTGTATTAATCTGCACACATTGTACACAGGCTATAACATAAGGACTTTACAGCATTAACACCAGGGCTAAAAACATGTACTAATGTACCATGTACCAAGAAGAAAGATTCAGAATTTATTAATAAAAATCAAAATTGCAGTATTTAGTAGTTACGAGGACTGACCCTTTTGAAAGCTGTTCAGATATTCTATCCACTGCCGAACTGTAGAGTCTCCCATAAGGTAGAGTGTCTTTCCCTTAAGGCAGTTGTTAATGGACTCCAGAGTGAAGAAGCTGCCAGTTTGACAGCACAAGGAAGACCACTGGTTTCTCCAGAAATAACCGGTCGGGATGCTGGGACTGATTCTCTGAGCACAATCCCTACCTCTGTTGCTGGGGGTAACTATAGACAGAGAGAAAAAGAGTGAAGATAACACTGGATGCACTTTCAAGTAGAGAATATAGATTTTCAGCTTTTGAAACTATGACTTTGTCACATTGTACAAATCAGCTAGCAACACATTTCTTAAACAACAGTCATTGAGAAAAATGATCATTTCCTTTCTATATTCAGTAAACACCAGATCAACTACATCAAAAGAAATTAATGTGGGAATCACTATGGACAGAAAAATACAGTTAACTGAAACTGGGATTTACCAGAAGAGTCTCTGACATCTACATTACCAAATTTGTTCTTTATCTTCACCCCAATGTGGTTCCTTTAAAAAAAAAAAAGTATAACAGCCATGAACTGAAGGCTGAAGTACAGTCAGCCTTGGAACAAATTGCTCTGGAAGCAAAAAGGACGCTTGGCTAGATTAGATTAAACAAGAACGCCCAACATGGAGTCTGTTTTACCAAGTCAGTAGAGAAGCTTCCTCCTTGGTGAGTGCAGATCCTGGAGTGTTGAATGAAGACATGGTGTCAAGCGAGTGACAGGACAGGGTTGGGGGGGTGTAACAGGCGTAGGATTCTCCGTCCCTCTCATCTTTGTATTCGCACAGGGATTTGCTCACGTTCAGCTGGAAGCCGCACTCAGACGTCTCAGTTTTGCTCCCATTGACAAAGGTTCCTATGTGTGTGATCTTGTTGTAGTTGAGCTGCCTGGACCTCCACAGCGCCTGCACCGCCTCAGAGGAGTGCATGAGGAGCACAGAGACTTGCACCTCCCCAGGCCAGAGCAGGTTGAAGCGGACACGGTAGGAGCCGTTGCGGAGGTCAGTGATGGCTCCTGCGGCGGAGGCCTGTAGTTTGGGGGAGTGAATCTGGGCCAATATGAAGTCTCCCCCATGAGCCTTGGGCCTCCCACTGTGGTCCTGCATGTCCACACGCACATCTAAGGTGTCTCCCATACAGTACTGGGCTTGGGAATGTTCCAGACTGGCCGTGCTTCGAGCAGGACTGGAGGTGTTCTGGACAGACTTCCAGACAGATGTTGGAGGGAGATCCCACTGGAGGGAGAGCATCACATCATCTATAGTCATCTCCGTATGTGGAAAACTTGCAATGCTTGAGAATCGGTGGAAGTTTCTCTACATTTGGAAAAAGAATAGAAAATCACTTGTCATGTTCCAGCCTTTCGTTTCCAATTTATATTGATTCACAGTACAAGATAAGTGTATACAGTGCTGTAAGGGGGGCTGGGGGGGGTTAGGACGATTCCAAGGGCCACAGAGTGACAGCGGCCCTAAAATATTTGGAAATAACCCGATTGATCTGGACTGGGGGGCCCAATATGATATGCTTTCATGGGGCCCAAAATCTTTAGCAAAGCCCCTGAGTGTTCGGATACTATATAAATATTGTACTTCTCAGTTATTCTTTTATTAATAATAAACAATTTATTCACAGTTTGAAAAGGGTAATAAGAAATGGTAATGCCCTTCATTCCAAAGGTTTGACAGAAAAACGAGTTTCACTGCACTAAATACGTCAGACTGAGCTCAGCTGGAAAGCTAAGCATCAGACAGGCCTTTATTCCATGTCACTGAAAACATGACCATTGCAGCAAGACCACTGTGCTGCACCTGTAACACATAATGCCATCATACTAATGTTTGTCTAGATCTGAATGCAAAATTTTATATTAATTATACTGTGACAGCAAGTGGCCAGTCAAGTGGACCAGTTATTCTTGCATGCCTTGCACTGCACCACTAGTATGTGTTAATTGTGTAATTTAACATGTGAAATCAATTACCTAATCCAACAATTTGATGAGCCAGAATGCCAAGAAGCAACAGCAAACCAGGTGGGGACCCCAGAAACCAATTATTTTGCCTTCGAGGAAACTGCACTGCAGAACACAGAACCGTTCATGCACTCCTATGATGCATGCACCACCCAGCCAGGTCCAAGCTGCCAGTCCTGAACATCAATGCAGCCAGGTGGGGGTGCCAATGGAAGTGGCAGGTATGGAGTACCTGTGCTGCCTCTGGGACCATCTGACCGGGGTACATGAGCTGACCTGATAGCACCAAGGCACAGTGACTGCCCAACTGAAGCGTACCTACAATGCACACAGGCACGGGCAAGAATTCGGTGTTGGGGACTTATCTACAAGAAGGGGTGGACACCCAAGCTTGGACAGTCACTGGAGGGGCCTGGGGGAGATCCTGAACCACCTCTCCAACATCGTCTATCACCTGCAGCTGCCTACGCAATGGAAGGCTGTGGTCCTGCACAGGGCATCGTACTGCCTCCTGCCCCAAGCTTGTGTCCTTGCAACAGCTGAGGATGAGAAAGTATGCTAGGGAACTTGGGGACTGTGATGCACTGTGAACAGCGACAACACTGGTCTCCGCTGCAGGACGGATCATTTTCAAACAAATTTTTTGGGTTAGCATCTAAAAATGCTTAAATTTTGAGACAGATTGCCCCAAAATTGAAAGACTCCCACATACTGAAACCAAACCAGTTGAGTGTCAAGACAAAAGATGGCGAGACACCCTCACTGAAGAAAGCCATGCTGGACTGTCGCGCTGTATCGACAGGATTCTCCTGCATCTCAGAGGGCACAAACTTTTTCCTCCGCAAAACTAAGGTTGGACTGATTAAGTTTTGATGTTTTTGATGCAAGAGGACTCCTTTATCGCGGGAAGAGTGGACTCACTTAAACTGCAACTTTTTCCCTCTTCGGATTACATGGATTTTGTATGGAGTGCCTACCACGGTCGTTAGCCACGATAACTATGCCCTCGTCGCGGAAAGGCTGATTAGCATTTTGATACCGTGACTTCATTCACTACGCTTGTCCATAGCAAATATTTGAATCGCTGAATTGTGAAGGTTATGTTCAATTTTGTTACCATTCCTACCAAACTGGTAATGGGATTGATATGATCCAACAAATGCCAAACTTAGTAGCTTACTGATAAGTTGTCCTTTGTAAAGTAGTACTGGATGCTTGATTCTAAAATTAGGCATATTAAGTTAAAACAGTGTAAATAGAAATAAAATAACTTACTGTTATTAGTATTAAAATAGGAACTGAACAAGAGCATATGACTGAGATAGGACTAGAAATTTAAACAGAGCTTATCTTGGATCTTGAAACCAATTATGTTTAAATCAAACTGAAAACTAGAGAAATTACCATTCCTTCCTCTCCTGAAGGCAATTTAGGATTTAGGTTCATTCAGTGCCTTTAATTGCACATGATTTTGTGTGTTCCATGTTAAAAGTGTGTGTGTGCAAATATTATTTCAAACCAGTTTATATTTCTATTAAATAAGCTGACATTTAAACCCAAGCTCCATCTGTGGTGTGTCATTTTTAGTTAACTGTATATAACTGCTCCCCGAGCCTAGAGCCTGGTCCTACAGTATTTATCTAAATGTGTAGTAAGTGCTACACATGACAAAGAGGAAACTATTACATTTTGAGGCAGTTTCCCCCAAAATTGAGGTAGCACTACATAGTGAAAACAAAAAAGGACAGTTTTGACCCTTGATCCTATTAAGGCAATAACTCAAAAAATATTTGATTGTCTTTTTCAAACTTAAGAGACATTGTATGGGTGCTGAACTGCAACTTATTAAATTCTGAGCCCCAAAACTGAAGTGATGTTGCTTAGTGGCAGTAATGAGAAGAGTCAATAAGTTTTTGATAGATCTTACTACTGCTTTACAAAAAACATCATATATGGATGAAGAGCTAGATCTAGTTTCAGTTTCACACAATTTGCTAAAATATTAAGCAGCAGTGCTGTGTTGCAGAAAAGGAAGGAGATGGCAGCTATAGAAGACACTTGGTCTTGTCAACACAGCAACAATGACATTTTAGACTGATGGACCATTGACGGTATGCAAATTATTACAGGTGTGGTGACACATATGTCATCAATATTCATTGTGTAGGCCACTGGCTTTGAAATAAATAGTGTCACTCCGAAGTACTAACTTTAGTAATCAAACCACATAAAATAGGTGTCATTCACCTTTGTGTAGCCAACCCCTGTGTCTGTCAGCTTCAGAACTTAAATGTCTTGGCTAGAAATGTTTATAATATGATTTTTTACAATATCTCAGCACCTCTGAAAATAGGTTTTTGAAAAGTGTATGTCTAAAGTTGATTTTTAACAAAAAATAGAATAATGACATTCTAAGTGATCTCAGATTATTGGTGGTGAGTTTGTGCCGAATAAAAGCATTTGTAGCATTTTGGGATAAATGTTTTTTGGATAGGTGAGGGCTGGGTGATATCATTTGGCCGAACGCCAGCTTTTCGGTACTATACGGACATTTATTTACGTCCATGATTTGGTAAGCAGATTAGTAGTACGGCCAAAACATTAATGAGATGCGTTTTGTGACCTAAAAGTTACTAATCATGAAATGAAAATAAAGATACAAAGTATAAAATGTTTAAATCCACTGAGAATTTATGAATCAGAAATAGTTAACTTAAAAAAAAGTAAAACACCTTATAGATATAGCTACGGAATAAACTGCAGTAAACCGCAATATCTGAGCTAACGATAATACGGCGAATGCAATATTTGCCATATTACACATATTACACATATTACCATATTCATATTACACAGCATCACGAAAAGTATCGACTGCTACATATAAACATAAATGCGGCTACAAACTTAGTTAATAACATCATTCCTGATCATTTCTGAAGTTAGTAAGCGTGGGAGTGTATTAGGACAAACTCACAGATGATTACGTCGCCCCCATAGCATAGAATTAATAAGAGTTGTTCACTGTCCTCCTGTTACTGTAATATTCCGGGAATTTGTGATTGTCCAACTCCACCTACCAGACATACATATGAGGTGATTGAGGTATTGATTGATTCTGATCGGGTATGGACTAATCATCCCGAGATTCAAATATGTCGTCCATGATTCACCCATAATATTATTGTGCCAAGGTCAAACTGCACAAACATGTTTTTACTGGTCACTTATATAACTTGTTTCTCACGAATAATTTGTTTCTCACAGAAAGAGTTAGGACGCCTATCTTGTCTTTCTCTGGGGAAAGGGACGCCTATTTCGTCTCTCTCAGGGGAAAGGGACGCCTATCTCGTCTCTCTCAGAGGAAAGGGACGCCTATTTCGTCTCTCTCAGAGGAAAGGGACGCCAATCTCTTCTCTCTCAGGGGAAAGGGACACCTATCTCGTCTCTCTCAGGGGAAAGGGACGCCTATCTCCTCTCTCTCAGGGGACAGGGACGCGTATCTAGTCTCTCTCAGGGGAAAGGGATGCCTATCTCGTCTCTCTCAGGGGAAAGGGACACCAATCTCGTCTCTCTCAGGGGAAAGGGATGCCAAAAAGGAAATATGGTGAAGCATATCTTGCTCTGGGTTTCACTGTTAATGTGGTAGGAGATGAACAGAAGCCTTGGGGCAGTGTGTGGCTCTGTGGGCTCAGCCTGTGTGCCTGTAATCAGGAGGTTCAAACCCAGCCTCAACATGTCTGCAGGTCCTTAAGCGAGGCCCTTAACCCCCAGCTCCCTAGGCACCTCCACAGGTGGCTGCCCTTCACAGACAGCTTATTCTACAAAGAGCAAGTTGAGGGAGGTGTAAAAGACAATTTCTCCCCAGAGATCAATAAAGTAACAATTATTATTACCTGTCTATTTTATTTTTGAAAACTTTGGCAGCTGACAGTATGAAACCCAACAAATTAAGAAGACACTTAACCTTACACCCCAGTCACATCATTAAGCCACTCGAGTTCTTGGACAATACCGTCAGCAGTAAAAACGCTTTGTAAAATCCGCATCAGTCAACACCAAAGCACTAATGGCATCATACAAAGTCGCATAAAGAATTGTCCAGTGCAGGAAACCACACATGATAGCGGAGGAGCTCATACTCCCCACAGCTTTAGATATGGTGTCAACTATGCTCGACGAGACGAGCGCCGCAAAATTAAAGGCTGTCCGTCTGTTCAATGACGCAATAGCAAGGCGCATATGTGATATTTCAAGTCACACTGAAGAACAACTCATTGATACACTGAAGGACAAGCGTTTCGCCTTACAGGTGGGTGAGGCTACAGAAAGCAATAAAGACTGTCTGTTTATTGCTTGTGTTCGCTTCGTTATGTCAGAGTCCCTGTGTGAGGATTTGCTGTTTTGCAAGTATGTCCCAAGTAGAGTGACAGCTGATTAACTCTTTAAGCTTCTTGACTGTTATCTTACAGAACATGGCCTGAAATAGGAAAACTGTGTGGGTGTTTGCATGGATGGTGCCAGGGCCGACCGTGGCACAGGCAATATAGGCAAATGCTAAGGGCGCCATCCATCCAGGGGGCGCCACAAACGGAGGAAGAAAAAAAGTGTAACATTCCACTACTCTTAAAACTAGTTGGTATTAATGTGTCTTAATATGAAAAGAACAAGCCCACATGAATTTACCTGCTTAGCAAAGCCTATTAAGTAGTAGTAGTAATAACAGGGCCGGTCAATCCTATACGTGACATAGGCGACTGCCTAGGGCGCCAACTTCTGAGGGGGTGCCGAACTGCCAGGAAATTTAACTTTGCCTCAAGCAGGGGGCGCTGGCAGTGAGCCTCGCCTAGGGTGCCACACTGGCTAGGACCGGTACTGGATGGTGCACAAACAATGGCAGGGAAAAAGAAGGGGTTGCAGGCACTTATCAAGATTGCCAAATGCGCAATGGACGCACTGCGTCATACACAGAGAAGCGCTAGCATCGAAACAGATTAGCCCCGACCTTAATGCGGTTTTGACTGAAGTGGTTGCTGTGGTAAATTTCATCAAAACAAGACCCCTTAAAGTACGACTGTTCTTTGTGAGAAGGTGGGAGCCGAGCCTGTAGCTGTTCTGTTTCACAGCGAGGCGAGGCGGCTTTTGCGAGGCAAAGTGCTGACACGAGTCTTTCAGCTCAGAGAGGAAATTCGGATGTTTTTGGAGGAGGAACGCATCCATGAAGCTGCAAGCAAGTTTAGCGATGAAGACTTGCCTGTCTCAGCGACATATTTGGAAAGCTAAATGAATTAAATCTTCAGCTTCAAGGCAGAGACAAACACCTTCCTCAACTGGCAGACAAAATCAGTGCATTCACTCGAAAACTTGAGATGTACAGCAGGCGAGTTGATGAAGGAAATGCTGATTGCTTTGAGAATATGTGTGCATTTTCTGAAGCCAGTTAGTTGGGACCTAGCACAGTGATGTTGACTGTTATCTTACAGAACATGGCCTGAAATAGGAAAACTGTGTGGGTGTTTGCATGTCTTAAAGAATGTCTTCCCTGAGAGCATTTTGTTTTCAGAAATACTTCCCAAACAACAGTGCTCAGTATGACTGGGTGGGAGATCCATTTAGTGCAGCTGCACCTGCTGATTTTACTTCTGCTGAAGAAGACCTGTTCATTGACATGACATCTGATTTCACCCTCAGGCTGAGGTTTGCAGCACAGACACTGAGTGAATTCTGGCTTGGTGTGGAGAGGGAGCATCCACTCATAGGACAAAGCTGTGGGCATTCTGCTTCCCTTTTGCCACGTCCTATCTCTGTGAGATGGGTGTTTCTGCCGTTGCCTCACTGAAAACAGAGTACTGATCTAGGCTGAACATTGAACATGACTTGAGAGTGGCAGTTTCAAGCCTGCAACCCCGTTTTGAAAAGCTGTGCAGTGAAAAACAGGCTCACTGCAGCCACTAAGAGTGACAAGTATTAAACTCTCACTAAATGCCTTGTTCACCTCTCTTCACAAGTTTCTGCATTTGTTCTTGTTTATACAGACAGAATTTTATTGCTGTATTTCTGGAAAAGTGTAAATTCTACTTAATTTGCCTTTTTTTAAGTGCAAACTATTGAAACAGTATAGTGACCAATGTCACAGAAAGTTGTTTGAAGTGAGAGTTGTTTTCTTGCTTAACAAAAGTTACTGAAGAAATTAATGTCAATGAGTTTGATGTTCTCTAAATAAAGCTACACCTAAACTTTTCTGTCATTGTTTTGTTAAGGTGGGACATGAAAACATTGCCAAGTGGGGAATGATAGAAAAAGTTTGAGAACGACTTGTATAAAGGAAGGAGGAAAACTCAGTGCTGACCGGAGCTCAGCCATGGGATAGTACACGCATCGCCTGGTACTTCTCGGGACTCATGTGTTGGTCTCCTGCCAGGACTGAAAGGGGCTTCCCGGTCCGTGCGTGAAGGTGGGTGATGATGGCACGTCCGAGTGTGAATAGCTTTGCAGCTGCATTTGCATTATAATCATTAAAGGGAGTACTTACTATTGCTTTTTATATTTCATGATTTTGTCTCACTTTATATTTCATAATTTGTATCACTTTCAATAAGATAGTTCTGAACGGACTGAAGCGTGCCTGTTTGTTCCTTCGAGAGCCCTATATCCCCCTCTCGTATTAAAAGAGGGACAAATACGGATTAGATGGCTGGATAAAATTACAGGAATGTCCGGGAAATGCAAAGCTGTTGATTCCAGCAGTATCAAATCTGGTTTAATGTGCGTCTCCATGCATTTACGTTGTAAATAGTACTTTAGTAACGGTTTTTTTTAATACAAGTGCTCTCCTCTCCTTTATTAGCTATACCCATTAACCATCCTTTGCCACGATGTATTTAAGAGAATTTTAATTTTAGTTACTGAAATTTCTAATCTTATTTCTTCTTATTTTGTTAGTACTTTTGAACAATCCAAGACATCACTGGAAATTACAGTGACGAACCGCATAGCACACACCATCTTCTCGATGCACACCAAAAAGTTGTAGAAATTAGAAAATAGAAATCGTAATGTTGCTGTTTTCAGTAGTAATGAAAGTAGTGAAAGAAAACCGAGATTTAGAGAACAAAAGATGACAGCTTGCACTCACCTGGAAAGCTAAGCAATAATAATAATAATAATAATAATAATAATAATAATAATAATAATAATAATAATAATGATAATTTTCCATTTGAAACTAAGACTTAATTAAACAAATTAGTCCTCTTATAATATAACCGTCATTACCTTACTCAGTATCAGAACAACTGTAGCAATGCAGATAAATATAAAAAACTTCTTCAGACTTGGGGTCTTCAGATTTGGGGTATTAGATGTAGCGATCTGTAAAACAGCACAACCAAAATTAATTGAATCTCTTAGTTTTCTCAATGCATATTATTGCTAAAACATTTTGCTGTGTTGTGTATTATCTGCCCCATTTATGACCAGACAATATCCACTCATTCATAGATATATTGACGTGTATTTATAAATAATAGTTTCCCTGTTCTGTCAGTAAAATTTACACTCATCAAATGTCCTTTATCTCAAACATTACAAACTCAAATGGGAAAGGGAACTTACCAGTGATCGATTCATGCTTAATGAGCAGCTGTTGGATGCTAGTCCGAAAGGATGTTTGGGCTGAAACAATCAAGACTAGGTGTCATATTTTTATGAAGCTAATAAATTATTTCATTAATTTATAGCAGTTTTCATGCTTGGGTCCGGTCTGCCAAAGGCACCTGCAAGATACACCCCCTTTTACAGTCTCTCTGGCAGAATACTATTAATCGTTAATCCTGCACCTATTCAGTGACTACATAGCTCTATGTGAAAGGAATTGACTCGCCTACAATGAAACAGTGCTCATTAACCCGGATTTCACTGAAGTGGCTGAATACATGTATGCTTGTTCCTGCCAGTTGAACTGGTTCCCCATCCCCTTTCTCAGAATGAGAGGGTGTCTCCGCAGTCCTGTGTCTGCACATGTGCCTGCCTTTCCCTGCACTCCCAGAACTGATCCATTGGCTTAGTAACACCACTCTGGCTACAATTTCTGTCCCTCAGTATACGTCCACTTTGGAATAAGTCCAACTTGGTATCCGAGCGTCCTGTTCGGATGCAAAAATTTTGCTTGGTATACGACCTTTGTTTGGAATACGACTTGCGTGCTAGAACTTGTATGGGTCAAAATGAGTAACGACGCCACACGCTACCTTTATTTACCTTTCTCCGGACCAAGCCCTCGAGCGTCAGTATGCGAGTTGCTACCTATACTGCCCCTCCCTCGCGTTTTGCCAGGGTTGACACTGAGTTAACTCTTCCCCTCAAAGCACGCAGATGCTGAATGCCGTTTATATCTAATTGCCGTGGAAGAAGAGTAAAACTAAAAAAAACAAAGAATAGCCTTTAGTATGACTTATTATACAGCTCTATTCACAAGACAGAATCTGCACAAGCCTACTTTTACTAACTAAATAAATTACAAACTTTGTTAATTCAGTCCAATATAATTATTCCTTTTTACTTCTCATAACATCACAACATAAACATACCAGCGATGCCTTCACAGATTGACTCAAAGAGCTGGAGGATGCATACAGAAAAAATAAACGGGCAGGAACAAACGATAAAAGATATTCCTTTTCTTGCTTGCGGTGTCTCCAACTGTAGACATCATCCAGCAGCGACTTGTGTCCCCGCACTTCCTGCGCTTTGACGCTGGATGACAGCCAAGTAACATAAATGCTATAGAGGCAGAACACTCCGCCTGACACCTTAAGGGTGTCAAATATTATTCATGTGCTATTGTACCCAACTACAGAACAATAACACTGATTACCCTGTTTAATGATCAAAATCCATTCCACCTTTAAGAAGATGACTAGAGATTGTCCCTTGAGATAAGTAAACACTTTACCCTACAGGAAAAACAAGTAACACCAGCTCAGTCACCGGTCTCAAAAGAGATGTACTTGCACCTCCTCTAGGCCACAGGCCAGTCATTGCATGAGTTCTGGATGTCTTGTAGGAGTACAACGCTTCCTTTTTTGAGATTAGGACGTTCTCTGGACCACTTTCGGCGGGACTGAAGAGTTGCTAGATACTGCTTCCTCCACCTGTCCCAGAATGTATTAGACAAACTCTGAACTCGTCGCCATTGCTGTCTGAACAAATCCTTTTGGTTGAATTCTCCTGGCGGTGGAAGACATGGCTCAATCTGCTGAGTCAGTAAGGACACAGGAGTGAGGATGAACGGATCCGATGGATCGGTTGACACAGGTACCAAAGGCCGGTAATTCACAATCGCTGTCACTTCAGCCAGGAAGGTAGTGAGCACTTCCTGTGTGAGCTTAGATGACCCCATCTGCAAAAACATAGAATCCAAAATCTTCCGCGTGACTCCAATCATCCTCTCCCACACTCCGCCCATATGCAAAGCGTGAGGGGGGTTAAAAGTCCATGTGCATCCTTAGTCTGCGAGGAACTTAGTCACCTTCCTTTCATCAGCGTTGGATGGGATTCCCAAATCCTTGGAAGCTCTGATAAAGTTTGTGCCCCGAACGCAGGTGTTTCACCAGACCGCAGATGGCCTGGAACCTGTGGAACGCGTTGATGAAACTAGAAGCATCTAGGGACTCAATGAGCTCAATGTGCAAGGCCCTCACAGATAGGCAAGTAAAAAGCACAGCCCATCTTTTGTTTTCTGCACTTCCTGCTCTTGTCCTACGAGCAGTGACGTTCCAAGGCCCAAAGACATCCATGCCGACATTTGTGAACGAGGGGTCAGTACTTAATCTGTCGGCTGGCAGATCAGCCATCTTCTGTACCTCACATCTTCCCCTAAGCTTACGACATATGACGCACTCGTATATTACTTTGCTAACGCACCTCTTACTCCCCACTATCCAGAAACCTGCAACCCGAATGGCTCCCTCTGTGATGTGACGTCCCTGATGCCGCGTCAGCTCGTGGTGATGTTGCACAATGAGGATGGTTGTGTGGTGACGTCCAGGTAAGACTAATGGTCTTCTTTCTTCGGTTCCAAATGATAATGCAATAAGCCGTCCTCCCACCCTCAACAAACCCTCGTGAATACCGAATGGAACTAGGGACCATAGTGGACTCGTCTTTGGAATTTCCCTATGGAACGTGCAACATTCCAGCTCCATGCTATACATCTCGGACTGGATCGTCTTGAAAATGACTTTCTCACTACATCGCAGGATGAATATTGACAGAGATTCGACGCAATAATGCCACCTTCGACATGCCCTTCCTTTCTCCTTCTTGTAATATTGAACAATATGGATGAGGGCACCGATCACTCTCTTGAGTGAGCTCCAATGTGAGAAAAGCGCTGGGAGCCGAGTTGGCGAAGCACTTTTGTGGCTAGCATTTTTACCTCTGGTCGTACCTCTGCATCTTCTTCAGGTTTTAGGAGTTCAAAACTCTGTCCTCCAGATTGCACGTCTTCGCTTTGAGATAATGACGGGGGGGCCTGTGAACCAAGTTGTATCCTTTAGGTGGCCTGCTGGGACTGACCGTGTAGTGATGTCTGCAGGGTTGTGTCAAGTGTCCACGTATCTCCACTGGCTAGGTTGCGTGCTCTTTCTGATTCTCTGGACTCGATTACTCACGTACACATAAAATCTTCTCTTTTCGTTAAAAACGTATCTGAGCACGATCTTACTGTCCATGTAGAAGGTGACAGCATCGAAGGAGACATCCATTTCTGATATGATATTCTCAGCCAATGTCACTGTGAGGACAGTGCCACACAGTTCCAGTCGAGGTATGATGTGTCCTGAACGTGGTGCTAGTCTTGCCTTACTGGAAACCAACCCTGTATGGATGTTCCCAAGTGCATCCTTAACCTTCAAATAGGCGACTGTGGCTATTGCCCATTCTGATGCGAAAACACACAACTCTATACGTTCTGCTGAAGATAACGACACATTAGCATACATCCTTGGAATTCTCAGGCTCTGTAGCTCCTACAGGGAATCTTGCTAGTTCGTCCACGATTCTTTTTTTCTAACGGCAGTGGAGTATCCCAGTCTGGAGCGCCCTCTGTTGTTTCTTGGAGGAACAGCTGTAGACGTCATCCAGCAGCGCCTTGTGTCCCCGCATTTCCTGCGTTTTGATGCTACTTGGCAGCCAAGTAACAAATGCTACAGAGGCAGAACACTACCATTCAGTGAACAACCCGTGCTATAACTCTCTTTTCATTTATTTTATCTAATTGATTATGTATTTATGTATTTTAGTATTAAGCAGTGTTTACATTATTTTATACAACCCCATCAATGTGTGGCAGCACAAGGGTAAAGATTGGAATTTGTCGACTACGCCACCTAGGGGATGGCTACCACCTAGGAATTAGGTGCGCTATCTACACACATTCTACAGATGCACAGATAAGGCTCACAGGTTCTTTGCCACAACGAAGCAGAGACAGGATTCTATAAAACTAATATTTATTATTTCTTGGTACACTGCACCAACCAGGATAACAAGGACAGGGGACCAAGGAGCTAACTAGATAGCTCCTTTACTTAATTTTCAAAGTCAACCCAAACCCACCATCTGTACCTACTCTTAAGGGGGCTGAGACACCACCCTAACATAATTAATCTTGTTCACCACAAGAACATTCCAGTTCGGGACACAGTCTCTGGGTGCTTCCAAAGCACACTCCAAACAGCGGCGCCCTACAACGGAGTGACTCTCAGTGCTCACCAGCTATTCCATGCCGCCAAAACGAAACCAGCAGGAACCCAATCCAGAGGGAGAAGGTGCAAACGCACGGCACTTAATCTTGCCACTCACCTCCCTACTCCCCAGCCGACTTCATAAAATAGCCCCCAGACCAATTACCAAGTACCACGTGACAAAATAAATTTGCCTCAGGTGTAGTGCAAATGCCATGGCTCATCCTTAAAGGGAACTGCACCCCATTTCAACCTACTACAAATGTATAATAACAATAGGATTTTTTTCATGGGAATGGATTAATCATTTTCCGTTTATTTCTTATGGGAAAAATTTGTTTGGTGTACCTCCTGTTTAGTATAAATCCAAGGAACTGGAACGGATTAAGGACGTATACCAAGGTACCACTGTACTTGTTTGCCCTGCATCTGAATCCCTGGTCCCTGTGTTTTCTGTGTTACAGAATTCCTCGTCAGTAATGGGATCCCGCACAGCTTTGTGGCACACTGGCATTCCTGGAGGGGCACCTGGACAATTTGTACTCCACCCAAGCTACAACCCCAGTGTCGAATCTCCCACTGGATCCCCTCAAATATTTCTGGTCCCGGTTTGAAGGCTGACTAAAACACTGCTGGGGTTCCTTAATGCAGAGCGACCTGTTCATCCATCATAACAGTCTCCAGCTGCCCAAGGAGACTGACTGGGTTGACTTTGTGATTTCCCTCCTCACTAGAAAAGTCTTGATGTCCCATCAGCACAGTCCGGACCTCTACTCCATTTCCACCTTCCCCCAGTACTATTGAACTCAGGCAAACGGTTCCGCAGCCTTATGACCAGAACTGAAAGGTCAAAGAGGAGCTTTTTTTCCCAGGTTATAAGGCTCCTAAACCAGGACAAGTCTCAGTGCCTCTAGGTCTCCCACCGGACTCTACAGTGACTCTTCAGTCCCTGTAACACTGACATCACTCTGTGCACACTGTGTACGTTTGCCCATAATCCCATGAGCACTGTTTACATTCAGTTCATACGGTCTAAATTTTTTATTGTTATCTGTTATCTTTATATTTCAGCTGGCCTTATTATCACCCAAACCCCCTCCATCCATCACATCACTCCCATTTTGCAGCAGCTCCACTGGCTGCCAGTTAAGTTCCGTATTGACTTTAAGATCTTACTGTTAACATTTAAGGCCATCCACAACCTTGCCCCTCCATATATGTCCGACCTCCTTCAAGTTGCCACTCCCTCTCGCACCCTCAGATCCTTGTCCTCCATCCATTTCACTATCCCCTGCGCCTATCTTGCCACCATGGGGAGCAAAGCTTTCAGTCACTCAGGTTCCTGCCTCTGGAACTCATTACCATCTGAGCTCAGAAACATTGACTCACGCTCACTTTTCAAATCCAGACTTTGAAACCCATCTGGTCAAGCTTGCCTTCTCTCTGTGAATTCAATTGCATTGTCTAATTTTAACCTGTTTTATACTCTTGTATTTTTTGTATTATTATTGTTTTACTATTTATATTGTACCTTTGCATTCACTGTATGGTGTCCTTGAGTGCTTAGAAAGGCCCCTCTAAAATAAATGCATTATTATTATTATTATATTTTATTGTTCTCTTATTATGCACAGCTGCTTGGAGTGACCAGGGTCACATTTCACTACATGTTGTATGTGTACAACTGTGTATGTGACAAATAAGCCTCTTGTATCATGATTCTAATATCTAATGAGCATCGTATTTCCCTGGCTTGTCTAAAAAAGTCAGTAAAAACACAAGAATGAAGCAGAGGAGCTATAAGCACCGGTTTTGTTTTTATTATATTCAAGAATTTACACAAACTTTGCTTATGGAATTTCATGTATTTCAGCTCCTATTAAAAAACTTCATTCTGCGTTTAGCTGCTTTACAGTATAATAAAAGGAAAAGTTCAAAATAACTCTGCTAGGTTATATTTATGTTCACAAATCAATACAAAGTAGTATTTTTCCCAATTATAACACAAATATAAATTTAAATATTAGTACAAAGACAGCAACAGTTATGACTCATTGGTAGATTTACCACCTGTTGAGTTGTATGGCCTTTTCATCGTGTTTACTGGTGCTCAGCATGGTGGCAATGCAGTTTTTACTTTGACATGACACCTTGACAAGTATTTGCATAAATGCAAAAATACCAACAGAACAGCGCGTGTGTGTGTACAGCACAGGGATGTGTGTGTGTGTGTACAGCACGGGAATGCGCGCTCAGGTGAGAGGATTACTATCTGCAGCAAACACATTCTATGAGTCGACACAGTTTAATGAATTAAAACGTCATGGTATCCAACCCTGTTTTGGGATAGTATTTATTTCTTTGCAAGGCCCGCTATAGTTATGTACCCAGTTTTAGCCCGTGGTAAAGTTAATACTTTCAGTTTACCGTGGGATGTGTGCGTCCATGGAAAACGTAAGTTTCTACTTCCTTTGTTAATAATGCTAAGTTTATCCCAAAAAAAGTTATTCAGTGGCAACTGGACTTGTTTAGTTCCTTGAAGATGTTTCACCCTTCTATCCAGAAGGCTTTCTCAATTCTGACTGACTGGTTGGAGTAGCAGGTTTATAAACCCTGTGGAATCCTCAGGCCGTTAATACTTGATGGTCACCTGTGGGTTGTTTTGCTCCTGGCTTTCATGTCTGTCACTGAGACCACCTGGGCCAGAGTGTGAACGACTGTGAAACTGCCTGGGTGGCCTGGATGATTATTATCACCTCAACCTGTAATACAATTACTTACTGCAATATATCAATGATTCCAGTCAAATTCGTAACCTGTAACATTCATGGGATTATATTACAGAAAAAAAAATAAATTAGAAATCAAATTACACAAGCGGGGCCGCAGGTCCGGTGTTCTGCTAAGGATAAGAAAACAACCACACAAGCCACCTCTACCGAGCCTGTATCTCACCAATGCCAGATCCCTTGTGCATAAAACGGACGAATTGGAATTACAACCTGCCGGAAATCGCTATGTTCGTGACTGTATTCTGATTGTTACTGAAACCTGGCTTCACCCCCTTGTGAAAAAAAAGTGTACTTAAGTGTATGCTTTAAAAAGTATATTAAGCAAAACATATGCTTTTAAGAAAGTGTATTATTTTGGGATGTCTTATAACAACTTAGATGCATTTAAATTGCAATTAATTACTAATTGAGTTAATTAGAAATACATTAAGTGCTACTTGTGTGTGCTTTTTTTGGCCATCTAAAGTTGTAATTTAGTAGCATTACAAACATAACGGATTGAAAAGACAAGAAATACACTTGAAATGTAATTTAAATGTACTCACAAGCATGTATATTTTAGTGCTATATCATTTAGATTAGAATTTATCTACAAGTGAACTTAAATCGATTTAAATTGTAATTACCCCATAAATAAATTGACACCAAATATGGTACTTTAAGTATACTTTTATGAAATTAAAAATATCTTAATGTTAAAATACATTTAAGGTCTATTAAGTGTACATTTATGCTAGTGACTGGTGACTAACTTTTAAGTTTAAGTTACTTAAGATTCATTTTAGTAATGCTAACAATCAACTTTTAATACACTTGAAACATCTATTAAGTGTTCTCTAAGCTAAATGAAATTGACATGCTCTAATGTACTAAAATTGTTTGTTATGTCCTTTGAATGCACACATATCAACTAACTGCTGCAGGTTTGCATATTACTGGCAATTGTTGAACAAGATTAAGGTTTGCATATTACTGGCCGATTGAACAATGTCACAAATTAGTTGCCAGCCCAGAAAATCCATTGCAAGAACAGACATGAAACAAAAAAACAATGCTTTGAATATTTTAAAAATATTTTTGTAACATATTTATTATGCACTTACAATTATATCTCTGACACAGGCTTACGTATCAAAAATAGCCAAACAAACAACGAATAAGATTTAAGATACTAAAAGATTTTAGAACAGTAAACCCTCCACAATAAAATTTTCAAGTGTTCACATGAGTGCAAGTGATATTAAATGAATACTATGGGTAAAACAAACATGACATCAATTACCTTTCATTAAATTAACCCCAAATGTAATTCAACGAAGACACTTCCTGTTTGGAACATTCTTCTCTGTTTGATGTTGTGTGTTGTCCAGTTACTCTCTGTCTGTCAAACAATTGTCTTTGCCAGATTCTCCTTGACACTTTGCTGAGCTCTCCTTGAGTAGGCTTCATTGTTATACTTCCTTCCGCCTCTATCACCTGAGGCATCTAAAGAGGTTCAAGATCTCCAACAACATCCAGAGGAGATTCTATACTGGAGTCATCGAGAGCATCCTGACTAGCAACATCACGGTGTGGTATGGGAACTGCACTGTACAGCAGCAGAAAGCCCTGCAGAGGGTAGTGCGCACAGCGGAACGCACCATGAGAACCTCTCTACCAGCCCTGCAGGACATCTATGCTGAAAGGTGCAAATCCCGGGCCACCAGGATCACTAGGGACTCCAACCATCCCGCCCACAAACTGTTCAGGTCACTGAGGTCAGGGAAACGCCTCTGCAGCCTGAAGTCAAGAATTGAACGGTTTAGAAGGAGTTTTTACCCACAAGCAGTGAGACTCCTCAACCACGGCACATAGCGGACACCGACACACACACAGTCTCCTACTACCCATTCCCATAACTTATAAACTACTTGCATATCTGCACTTTATGGTACACCCACAGTGAAATTTATATCTTTTGGTACTTGTTTCTTTTTGTATGTATAGCACAGCCGGGGGACTTTTTTTTGTCAGAAAAAGCATTTCACTGTATGTTGTAGCAGCTATAACTACATGTGACAAATAAAGAATCTTGAATCTTAGGATCATCCTGATTTCTGATGGTGATGTACCAGGAAACTGTGTTATCACTGCATCTGGAAACAACATGGTAGATGATATAGAATTAAACAGCAACAATGTTGAAAAAAATTACTGTGAAGGTTTATAAAGTAAGCTAAATGATTTTAATAGTGGATCAGTTAATAAGTCCTAAATGTACTGGCTGATTTAGAAAAGGCATATAAGCAAATCCTAATAAAATGCACATTAAACTGACATTACTTGGATGGACAGTAAGCATATTATAAGCACAGTTTAATTTGTGTATTGATAACAAAGCTTCGTTTTAAAATGTACCAACATACCAATGAGTGCATTGACCTTTTCGGAATCCAAAGGGGTTTTGCTTGTCTTCTGTCCAGTAAGGCTTGACATTGCTAAGGTCTCTCTTCCAAAAAGTACAACCGCCAACTCTTGTACAAAAATTGACATTTTTGTTCTTGAAAGTCGATCAAAAGTTCTTTTTGGAATCAGTCTTCCAGCTATGTTTACCTGTCCAAACAATTCAACATACAATTTGGTTTTATTAAGGTATTAAGTCATAATAATGAGAAAGTATATTATAATAATGACATACTAAGTCATAATAAGAAGAAAGTTTCTCATTATTATGATACAATGTTAAAAATGAGAACGTTTCTCATTATTATGACGTTTTTTTTTCTTCACATGGTTCAAACGGGCTTCCATAAAAATGTCATTATTATCACGTTTTTTTTTCTTCACATGGTTCAAACGGGCTTCCATAAAAATTTCATATTGATTCCTGGAAATTTGTTTAGTCCTGACCTGTAGGTGTCCTTACCATTTCTGCTGGTCTTGAAACTGCAGTTGAAGGCTGAACATCACTGGAAGAAGTACTCAATGAGGGTGATGGTAAAGGACAAGTTTTAACTGCTTCTACCAAATCCTTCAGCGTCTTCACCACATTTGGCAACTCTGTTGAGACAAAAACATACCATACACCACTTGCCAGTTGGCT
>JAODKC010000028.1:8602393-8613784 GCA_026777985.1 Mormyrops attenuatus
TTTTCAGACAACACTTCATAGTCTAATACTCGGTCGTGAGATATTTTAGACCACGTTTTATGACCATGAAAATGTACAAGCCTGCCTGCTTTCGTTGGCTGCAGTCGTATCGGACTTTCTTTGCAGCGTTGATTTAAACTCCTCATAACCCTGCATAATTAGCATGGAGTCTGAAAATCATTTTCAAAGGTAATTCGCTTAACTTGAACAGATAAAACCATTAAAGTTAAAGAGTATCATTCCCATAAAATCTAAGTGATGTTAGAAAATTTTAGAAAGTGTAAATAGGTGTTTTAATAGGCTACAATAAGCTTGTTGATTGAAAACTTGTTTTAAAGAGATGCACCCTTTAAGTATTTTAATAATTTAATACAATTAAAAACAAAATATGAATTCTGTCTTCTGTCAAAAACTATTTTTACATTTAATGAAAAACATGATTCTCATGCAATCATTACTGACATTTCCACAAACATTCAGAACAGTTTAACTGCTAGCTATCACATACTTGTTCTAAAAAAAGAAGTAGTATTTGAAGAAAACAATCACATTGTTATATACATATGAATTTGGTTTCAAACTTTTCATAAAAATGATTTTGTTAATCTACTGAGACATAATTTAGAAAGTGAACACCAGTAACAGAATACAATTTCATTTATATTGCCAAACATTTTGATATTAAAACATCATGATAAAAATACTGTCTTTAAAATAACACCATTAGCAGAACTGTACCATTACACCACCATGTGTGTGTGTGTGTATATATATATATATATATATATATATTGTACAGCTCTGTACCAGCTGGCCTTGGCAGCTACACTACATACCTTGGGAGTTTGCTTGATTTCTGTGAGGCATGTTTGAGCATCTTCATTCCCAAATGGAGCTCCTCAAGTTTCTTTCAAACATGCAATGCCATGTAAGCACCTGACTTGCTGAAATTTACTTGTTGGTATAAATTTCACCCATCATGAGCATTTGATAAAGGCATTTTCCATGCCTCAGTTTTACCAATCAAGGATTCTTATCTTAGTCTGGAAAGCTAGATTAGAAAGTCGCCCAGTTTACAGTATGACACAGAAGAACTTCTTCTCCCTAAAGGGGTTTTCAGATGCTGGAACTGGCGATAGCAATGGATCCTCTTTAGCGTGTGCTTCACAATAAGACATCAAGTCTGCAGCTGCTTTCGACACCTGAAATACATGCAAAGCAAAAAACATTTAATATGATACCAAACATATTTATTTTTACACAGACACACACACATACACACACACATACATAGACACACACAGTTGTGTAGTCATTTGTTTTTGGGGACCGCTCATTCGTTTCTATGGGAAAAATGCTAATGCTAACTATGACAACCTTAACCTTAACTCCTAACCATAAGTAACCAAACAAAATACAAGAGTTTTTGCATTTTTAGTTTTTTCATTGCAGTCACGGATTTTAATAAAATAAAACTGGTCCCCATGGTAAAAAATATGGTAAAAAACACGGGTATTTATCATATTGTGGGGACATTTGGTCCCCTTAAGGTAAAGTATACCTGGACCACACATATTGTATGTGTGTGTGTTTTTGCAATTATAACTACCATTTTTTGTACCATACAGTACATATTCATTTGTGTATTTTGATGTAGTACTTCAGCACAAGACTTCCAAACTCATTAATCTAAATGTGTCATATTAAATCAGAAGTCTAAAACTCCTGGCCAAGTGATTTGATTAAATTGTTTTTTTTTTATATATAAGAATTGATGCCCAATATCCCAGCTGGTATCTAAAACACAGTGTCTAGAATACTAGTAATATTAATATTTGTCACATAAAAAGATCATAGATAATTTAAAAAGCCGAAAACATGAGTGCTAATAACAATTTAGCTTCAAATTACCCTTGTTATTTACTCTGGCCCTTTGCATCAAAATGTCATTAAGATTATAATGTTTTGCTTGAAGTTATATTTTTAATTATGACACATTGGGGTGTTTATTGTTCTCAGTGACCTTTATCCTGTCGATGTTGGCCTCCATCTTGAGCTGCTCCACCAGTTTTCTGGCTTGGGCAATGCTGGCTGTATTGTTACTGGCCATGATACTTTTAGGGGTGTGCTACAGCTGTATGAAGAAAAAGGAGAACATAGCACTATGAAGTGCTTGCATGGGCTGCTAAAAACAGTTTTCCTTTTGTCCATTTGTAATTAATATTAAGATTTTATATATTCAACAGTGTGTCGATCAGCCGGTTAGGGATATGTGCTTTTGTCTGGAAAGTCATGGCTTTGAAACCTGTAGCTGGCGGAGACACATCACCACTGGCCCCTTAAGCAAGGCTATTAAGCCAAACTCTTCCAGAGCCACTGAATCCTGGCTGCCTTAGGCCTTGACCCCAACACTTGATCTCATCTTCATATACATGTGTGTCGTTTAAACATTTTGCTGCAATTGTCCCTGTATATGTGTATGCAAGTTACACTTAGAGCATCACACATACTCTATTATTTTCTGCATAGCTGCCAAGTGACATCCTACAAAATGCAACACTTTCAGGAACATGGCATACAGTACCTTAAAATGAGGGTATTTGTCTGAGATGTCAGCCTCTTCTGCAGTTAGTTAGTGCAACTTCTGCTTTCAGATCAGAATTTTCCTGTGTAAAACATTTCTGGTTAAATCACACTTTCAATTTGGACCAATGGTTGCTAGAATACACCACAGTTATATTTAAAAAGCCAGAAATATACATACACACATGCACACTTAAAGTTTATATGTTTTGTTTACATATCATTTTAAGCTTATATTCTTGGCAAAATTAAGCATGGGATTTTGGGTGTCATGATTTTGTCAATTTCTTGGCAAATGCATTTAAGTTCTAGACAAGATAATATGTTCAAGCAAACTGATTATGCCCTATTATTCAGGAATGCTATTATAGGAAAAGTAAACTTTTTAATCCACTGAAATGAGGAATCTTGAGGAAAAATGTCTCTACTGGAAAAGTACTAGGTTATAAATAAGAAACATGATGTATAATTAGATATGAAATATGATGTATAAAATATGACATTTCTCTATAATTATTCTGTAATCCAGCATGGATACTAAAAATACTTTATGAAAAACACTGAAAAACTGCCTTAGCAATTAAAAAATGCTGGAGTTGGTACAACAACAAACTCATAGATTTTTATTCTACTCTGTTCCAAGTTTGAATATTTTAATTATAATGTGGGAAAGACATTGTATTGAATCAAGTATTCTGTATCATAGAACTACATCTCTCTGTATCAGGATTCTAAAATTATTTGGCCAGTCTGAAAACCAATTAAACTCATTTTAAGGTTGGCAAAAGACAAGTAGGAAGATACTCTACTAAGTTGTTAAATTTGACATTGTAGATTTTCTGCTTTAATGAAATGCCTGTCTGGAATTGAAGCCTGAAGTCTTTTCCTGAATATCAGGATGAATTTCACTGTCCAGTGGTTAAGGGGAAGCTTGTTTCACCGCATAGAAGCCTGAGTAAAAATAGGCAAGATTTTGATTTCATATCTCGATTTCATATTTCATAACTGTAAAATAATCTAACATACGGAAGAGGAGCAGGATCAGGGGGTATTCTTCGTACGTGGTTTAAAATGTCCAAGATCAAAGCGCTCATCAAGGATTGTCTAATCGTGGATACAGTTATCTGACTATTTCGGTTCTTCAAAGCCATTGGAGAATGAGCTTAACCAGCTGGATTAAATCATCAAAGATAACTGCATGCTCCCGTGGAGACTAGCTAGGCTACATATAACTACACTGGGAACCATGATCAGCAAGTCTATGATTGGCATCCAATTTCTGTTTACTTGGAAATGAACTTAAAAAGGCAGATTGTAGAACTATAATCAATATTGCTAATCATAAAGGCCAGGTCAGGTTTGCTTGGGGAGCATGCGCTGATGCAGCGTGTTGTCGCACCCACCACACGGCAAAATTCCTTGAGATCCTCTTGGCAGACTCTTCGCTCAGTCTCTCGAGAGCCCCGATTGGAGCCTCCATTTACTCCCCACAGCATTGTCGGCAAAGTCAAAATCAGTTAATCTTTCTTCACCAACGGACACCCCACAGCTGCTGGACCCCAAGACCCTGCCCAACACCCAGTCCATACAAATGTTGAACAGAGTAGGACCAAGAACACACCCCTGGTGAACCCCAGAATCAACTGGGAAGAACACAGAGGTTCTCCCTCCACTCTGCACAGCACAGCGTAATGCTTTTATTATTTTACATACTGGAGTTGCCACCAAGTTGTGCGCTGTGACTCCTCTTGATAATATCCAGGGTGCGCTGCAAGATGAAACACCTCCTTCTGGGAACATTGGGCGCACCAACGCAGCCTTCAGCAATCTTCAGGGTCTTATCACAGAAGGTGTCGCAGATCACATTAGAGTCAGCAGTCGCACCCTAGTCTGCAAGTTCCTCCCACAAACTGCATGCAAACTCATCAAAAACAGCTTGATCTTGGAGTTTGGCTAATTCAGCCTCATTCTCCTAGTAGTTGGTAGCATACTGGATCTAAGCTGAATCTTCAATGTAGCAACAACAATTCTATGGTCAGAATTCATAAACTGGGCTGTTCTGTAGACCCTGCAGTTCTGCAGGAGCCTCCAGCATCTGTCCACGAGGATGTGGTCTATCTCCTTTGCCACACCACTAATATTAGAGTACCAAGTTCAACGATGCGGCTCAGGGCGTGGGAACCAGGATCCAGCGACCCGCAGTCCCTGACCTTTCAAAAAGTCAAGGAACATGAAGCCACTTTCACCCCAGTCTCCAAACCCATGGGGACCATCACAATCCTCATAGCCAGCCCTGTCAGTGCCAGTGTCGAATTGAAGTCACCTATGACCAGAAGAGTGTCACCCTGTGGGTACTCATCAACTGCCAAGCGAAGTTGCAAGTAAAATGTCTCCCTCCACGAGACATCACTCACTGCAGTCACACCCAAGGAGCGTCTTAGCATGAGTCTCATAATACGCTCGTTGAAAGGAGTGACATCAGACACCATCGGAAGGAGCCGATCCACTACAGCAATAGCTACTCCCCTAGTATGGCAGCCATCAGATCGACCAGACCAAAAGTAGGTATACGCACCTACAGAGTTCTGACCACTCCCCAGTCTGGATACTTGCCACCGAAATGCGTATTTTAAGAAGCGCCCCTGACAGCAGAGGAAGTGAGACAAGACGTTCCACACGCTTACCCAGATGGGTCGCCTCAAACTGGGACCCAAGGGCTGCCATGCAGCAGGCGACACCTCAGCACCACACCACCCCAGCCCCGATCCCCAACAGGTCTGACCCTATTAGCTCTCCAACAGTTTTGAATTGTTTAGGCATGGGGCTCCTGAGGGCTTTCCCCCATCTCCTTCATGGTACGTGCAGCCTTCCTGCAGATGGCTGCGACAGAGCTACTCCTGCGGAGAGCAGAAGGATATTGTGCTTGTTTAAATTGAACAGTTGTGAGTTGTTTTATGGTGGCTGGAGTGCCAATCCCGCCACTACCCACCAAAAATTGTTTCCCTGCAAGTTGGTGCACCGCTAGCAGGGCCAGATGCAGTTTAACGTCATACCCAGGACTAAATCATAAATGCAATATATGAATAGCAATTAACATTGATGAAGTGTGGACACTTAAATGGTGACGGTTTTCATTTGGAAAAAATAATTGATTTGTATGAGTCGTGTATTTCATCCATGGTCTAATATTTTGTTAATGAACTTTAGTGCTTGTCTTATATTGTATTTTTTCATATTCCATATTTCTTGTATATATGCCCCCTGGTATTAAATTGTTTGTATTTTAACTCTAATATTATGCAATACAATTCTGTTGTGTGTGTGTGTATATATACATATATATATATATATATATACACACACACACACACATATATATATATACACACACACACAAATATATGAGCGGTTCAGGATACATTCCACTGCGTGTTGTACCTGTATAACTATGCATGTGACAAATAAAGAATCTTGAATCATGAATCTTTTTAGTATAGCTACCTGCCTCGAATATGCCGACCTTTTTAAGTTGTGAGTCCTCTTGGAATTGGTAGTCCATGTTGTGACATTTTATTTGGCTGGAACCTCCTGTAATGTCCTAGAACCTGGGGGGGTCCTGTCTGTCAGAGGCAGGGGTCTGTTTTTAAATATAATTTGTTTTTGCTTTGTTTGCCTGTGTGAGTTCTGCAATTGTGCCACTATAATAATGGGCAGGACGGATGGGATGTTTTGCCTTATTAATGCTAGGGTGTGCTATATTTCTAGATTCTACTGTAATGTGTAGTGGCATGATTTCCTGGCTGAACTACACTTATTTGCATGAAATAAAAGGAAGTGATTCTTTCTGTCTGGTTGTGGTTTATGGTTAGTAGTTCTAATAGGCTGTTGAGTTACAGTTTGTGTTGCGGCAGCCTAAATTCTGGGGTAATTACATGTGATTTGAAAGCAATCCAAGGCTGACCTGGCATAAGGAGCACAACACATGAACAATAGGGAAACAAATCTTTTAATCTTTCACCCTTTCTCCTACATCAGAATGGCTTTATTTGGTGAAAGCCAAAGGATGCCTTCAACCAACAATGTATCTTGCCAACATGATGGAGGATCACAAAACAAGCAGCCATCTTGTGCAAGTAGTTAGGTCTGATAATAGCCCTGCATTGTCAAATATTGGTTAAGGAGTTTGAGGCCATTGTACAGGACCAAATGCTACAAATGCTGTGGTTTCATGTTTCTCCCCCCATTGTTAAACCAATTCCAGATTGGCTTCATGAAAACCAGAATGAAATAAAATTGCTTCCATGGCCTCCTCCCCAGACAGCAAATCTAAATGTCATTGAACCTTTATGGCATGTTTTGGAACTCGCAAAGTAGATCCAACGTCTCTCACAAAGCTAGAGACTTTTTCTCTTGAAGAATGGTCCTAAATTGTAATGCACAAAATTCAGGACTTCCAAGTATCCCAATACAGATTTTTTTTATTGTGAAAAAAAAAAAAACGTAATAGTAAAATGTAATTCTGTACGTTGAATAAAAAACTCATCTTCATCAACGAAAGTCAAATTTTAATGGAAAACTTTTTTCATTGTTTTTTGGGATAATTTGGGACATAAATATTGGATATTGAAACAAATAACAGCTGTCAGATTAATCTGAAGGCTTAATTGTGATGTCAACTGTTTTTAAATTCAATTATGCTTTTTAAGTGAAACAATTTTAGTCCTGTTTCATACTTTAAGATGTCAGCTTTCTGTTGCATGACAGCTGTTTTGTCAGCGGTATATCATTTTTGTTCTGCTTAAAAAGTTACTTAAACTAAAAATAGTATTATTGTCATTCTAGCATTCAAGCCAAGGAAGAAATAAAATTATAAGACAACTGTATCTAATAGAGGAGGAGGTACTAATCGGCAGTGTTGTGCATGAATGCGTTCAATGAACGGCGTTCATTGAACACGTTCATATTTTTCGTGAACGCTGAACTGAACAAATAAGTTTACAAATTATGAACGTGAGTGACGTTCGCTCTCGCGAGACTGAATGCCGCTCACATTTTATGACGGTTTTAAAGTTTGCTGATTACAGGCTAGCATGACTGGTGCACCAAGTTCGGATGCTTCTGCTGAAAGCAGTTTGTTTAAACATTTGAGTCTGTTTTTTAAAGAAATCAATGTAGATTTAGATGTGAAAAACCACACGTTTTTATGCAAATTATGCCCACCTGGTTTGAAAAAAAAGACCGGACGTCAGGCATCTGCATCCAATTTGAAACGACACATCGAGTTAAAGCATCAAAGCAGTTTTAGGGAATACCTTCACCTTAATGATGAGTGCAAATAATCATTAACAAAGTATAAGTATGGCTTACTCATTGTTTACCAAATGCTGCAGGAGGTGATATTTTAGCTGAACCAGCCCGAGGTCCGGGAGGACCCCGTGGTTGCGGGTTTAGCCAGCCGGAGTGGGACCCTCCTGGAGGAAATGTCCCCACCCGGGAACATGCCCCTTATGGCCGAAGTGCACGAAAACCTCCGGCTGCTAGTGCAGCACATGACTGAAAGAAGGATTCAGCCGGTCATGCTACACACCGCCGAGGTTGCATACCCGCCGTCCATCTTCCAGGAGACGGAGCAACAACAGCTCCGCCAACAGCTACCCACCGGAGAAGGAAGAAGAAGCTTAGGGAGAAGAACCTGGAAGCCGCCCCGACGGTCGTCCTAGGGGCTTGCTCTCTCTCTCCTGCTTCTCTCCTTGCCAGTGATCAGAGGGAATCCCCGATCACCCCGGACATCAAAGCCACTTATGCCCCGCAAGTACTGAAAACCGCCTCACCACCACAGAGCGACCACCGCTAGCCGCTTACCACTTTCGGGTGGCACGCCAATAGGGGGGCCAGGGCCGTGTGGGATGCTATTCCGCGGGTCGCGGGGTTTATTAAAGGGGCAGCGCCCTCTATTACGGCGCCAACTCTAGCGGAGATAATTGATGTCCCTGTCTTACCGGTTTGGACTATGCCTGTTTTGCCTGTCTTGCCGGCGCCGCCTATTCTGCCTGCCTCGCCGAGGCCACCTGCCCTGCCTGCCTCACCGGCGCCGCCTGTCCTGCCTGACTTGCCGGTCTCGCCTGTTTGGGCTGAGCCTGTCCTGCCTGTCGCTGCCTCGCCAGCGGCACCTGTCTTGCCTGTCCTGCCTGTCGCTGCCTCACCATCTGTCTTGCCTGTCCTGCCTGTCGTTGCCTCGCCAGCATCACCTGTCTTGCCTGTCCTGCCTGCAGCCGCTTCCCCCGCAGCCTGCAGCCGCTGTGCCCGAGGTCCGGGTGCCGCCTATGCCTGCGGCCCCTCCTCCTGTAGCGCCTGAGGCTCCTAGGCCTCCGCCTGCTGCTACGCCCGAGGCCCTGGCTGCGACCCTGCGTGTTGCGCTGCCTGAGGCGGCTCCTAGGCCTCCGCCTGCTGCTACGCCCGAGGCCCTGGCTGCGGCCCTGCGTGTTGCGCTGCCTGAGGCGGCTCCGACGCCTCTGCCTGCTGCTACGCCCGAGGCCCTGGCCGCACCTCCACCCGTCGTCCCTGCGGCTCCACCCGTCATCCCTGCGGCTGAAGTCCCAATCCCCGAGGGGGTCCCGGACTGTGGGACCTTTGCTCCTCCTCCCTTGTTGGAGGGGGAGGAGGAGCTTGAATGAGACCCCTCGGCGGTCTACCTGATGGCCCCAAAAGCCCGCGGCAGTAGTAGGACTGCTCCACCAAAGCCCCAGCGTGGTGGAGCCCGACTAGGTCCCCGCCTATCAGTGTCCCTTAACGGACGAGGACACTTACACAGGGGTCGAGTCCCGCCCGCCCTGCCCCGCCCCCTGGCTCGCCCTCAGTCTCCGTTGCTGGCGCTCCTGGGTCGCCTGCGGTTCCTCCGACTCCCTCTCAGCGGTCGCCTGCGGTTCCCCGAGCCCCTGCTCGGCGGTCGCCTGTGGGTCCCCTGCCGCTGGCTCGTCTTCCGCCCTCGTTCCCGCCTCCGACGCCTTGTCGGTCGCCTGCAGGTCCCCCCACCCCTGCTCGGCGGTGGACAGTGCCTTCTCCGGCTGTGGCTGCGCCGTCGCCTGCGCCGGCTTCCCCTCCCTCCTCGCCTCCACCGTGGTCCCCTGCGGCTGCCTCCTCGACTCCTCCGCCAGTCCCTCGGCCTGTCTCCTCGCCCCCTTCGTGGTCCCCTCTTGCTCTTGCCTCCCGGTCGCCTGGGGTCCCTCCAGCTCCGGCCACCCGGTCGCCTGCGGCCCCTCCGCCCGCTGGGGTTCCCTCAGGCTCCCCTTGTTCCTCTGCCCTTTCCCTTCCTGCCTCCTGTTTTGGTCCCTCTTGGTTCAGCTCCTCGTCCCTCTGTGCCTCCCGTGTTCCCTCCTGGCCCTTTCGTTCCTCCCGTTGGTGTTTCCCCGGTGTCTCCCTTTCTGGTTTGCCTGTCCGCGTTTCCCGTCCTCTGTCAGGTTTTGTCGTGGTTTTTGCCCCTGTGCCTGTTCTGTGTTTCCGTCCTGTTCCTGTTCTCTCGTTGATGGTCTTTTGTTTTCCAGGTACTGTTCTCCCGGTCCCCTCTCGTCCGCCTCTCGTCCGGAGTGCGCACCTTGGGGGGGGGGGTTCTGTCACAACCGATCGTTCAGCCCTTATGTGGACCACGCCCACTTCATTTCACTTCATGTATTTCAATTCACTTCATGTATTTCATTATGTCTGTGTTCTAGTTCGTTCCCCAGATCTGTTATTGTTGGTGCTATGTGCCTTGTTCCATGTGATTCCCCTTTTACTCTGAATAAACTACGTTTATTCGCATTCACAGCTCCCTTCGCCTGCTTCTCCGCACCCGAAGTCACATTGCACTGAACTTTGACTAAGGCCTCATGCTCATACTTGAAATACACAGGGGAAATAAGTTTATAAAAGGAAGATATTTATATTTAGTACAGCTAAAAACTTGATGTTTGAGTTTTAGAGCTGTACATTTTCACTAGACAAACATCAAGTTTGTTTTTAAAAAAACAGACTGAAAGACAGTGGCTGTTACTTTTTATTTTTAGTTATGTTCTTTTATGAGCACTTCAAAAGATGTCTGAATATTGCACTTTAAGCAGACACCTTTTGTTCACATTTTGTGTTAATGTCTGAATAAAATTTGCATATACAGTATAGCTAAACTCTACCTCGTTTTTTTCACTGTTAGCATAACTTGACACAAGTGGTAAGATCGATTTTCAACCTCAGAATTGGTTTTTAATGTAACTTAATCTTTTTAATGAAACTCATGTCTGTGATTGTTCAGTAGTATATGACAGATAGAAGGAGAAAATTGAAGTAGGTTCAGATAGAAAGACGAACGTATGTGAACTAGTTCATTTTTGGACCTGTGAACTTAGTTAAAAAATTTTTTTTAATGAACTGTGAACATGAACTAGTTCATTTTTATTTGAATGAACTGAATTTTGAACTAGTTCTTTTTCAGTGTGACCTGGCACAACACTGCCAATCGGACCTTCCCATTGCTGGCACAGGTCCCTAGCCTCATAGCCACCACTCCGCCGATATATCTCATAGAACTCTAAAATTAGGTTAATGGATGTAATTCATTCTTCACAGCAATATATCATTACTGACACAACTTTACTTTTAAAAATAAATCATGTAAAAATATCTGGCAACATGACTAATGTCACGATCGGGGCGGAGGCGAGCGGGGAAAGAAGCGAGCGAACCCAGGATACGGGGAATACGGGGTTTATTACGGGTAACGAACAGCAATAAAACATGAACACGAGACTTCAATGACGGATCTGGGGAAGACTAGAC
>JAODKC010000028.1:8613884-8625209 GCA_026777985.1 Mormyrops attenuatus
GTTAGAAGAATGTTTAGGGTCATTGTCCTCTTGGAAAATGAATCCAGGCCCAATAAGACGACTCCCAGATGGTACTCCATGCCTCACCAGAATGTTGTAGTGAGTCAGATGTGAAAAATTTTAAAAATCAAATAAAAAAAACTGTTTGTCGTTTCATTTTCCAATTTCATTTTCATTTCCAACTTTGTGTTTTCACTTTCAAGTTCACAACATACAAATATATGTTAATTGAAGCGAGGCAGTGAGCGAAGCTATGGATCAGTGCTGCACTTTCACAGTGCGTTATGAATTTCCTTGTCCTTGTCTTCCTTGTGCATGGTCACCCATGTCATCCGAAGTCACAGTTAACAGTCTCAGTTAGCTACTTATTTGCAACTTCCGATTCACTTAGCTTTTTACTCATAGCGTCTTATTTCGTGGCTTAGTTTCTGTTGTTCCTAAATGCTTCCACCGTGCAATAATACCACTTACAGTCGACCATGGAATATGTAGCAGGGAAGAAATTTCACAAACTGACTTATTACAAAGGTGGCTCCGATGACAGTACTTTGCTTGAATTCACTGAGCTCTTCAGAACAACCTAATCTTTCACAAATGTTTGTGACTGCATGGCTAGGTGTTTGATTTTATGCACCTGTGGCAATGGGTCTGAATGAAACACCTGAATTCAAGTCCTAGGAATTTAAGTATGCTTGCATTCCCTCCATCAGAAGATAATAGGGTAAGGAATGTTCTGCTGGCCTGACAATGGAATCCAGTTTCGCAGCTGAAGGCTCTGAATACATGTAGATCTTTCCAAGCACTCCTGAAAAGTTACTTACCCTTTACATCCAAACAAATGACATCTGACTCCAACTGTTTCATAAGATTTTAATTATGATCTGCAGATAATTCATTTTGTTCTGATTTCCTTCAGGCTTTTTCCTACATACATTAATTTGTTCCAGATTGTGATGTTGTACAGGATTCCCTTGTGGCCGATAAAGCAGTATCCATGGACATAATATGTACCAGTTTGGTTTTGTTCAGGGTGGCTACAAACTATCACAATATCAGCTTAGCTGGTCAATACAGTGGATGGATTCAGTAGACTGTATCGGTCTGATTCAACCCAGATGCTTAGCATGTCTACGAGGTAGGCTCAAAAGTTCAACATAAATGATCAAGTTAGGGATCATAGTTCAGGAATGTTCAGGAATGATCAATAGTGTCAGGAATGTCCCGATGGCCCAATAATGAAATCACATTGGGCAGCCGAAGGCGCTGTATGCATGTAGGTCTTTCCAAGCACTCCTGAAAAGTTAATTACCCTACAGATCAAAGCAAATTGCATATAACTTCAACTGTTAGATATCTGAACCATTGGTGGTGATTGATATGATAAGAGATGAACCATTTAAGGGTGGTACCATATATACCCACCTCACATTCCAGCCTATTCAAAAACATTAAAAGGTTGATGAAATCATGTCAAAAGCGACACTACATTCTAGGAATGCCAGTACTCTTGCATTCCCTGCGTCAGAGGATAATTCTGTAAGGAACCACCCAATGGTCCAACGATGGAATCCAGTTTGGCAGCCAAATGAATGCATGTAGGTCAAGCACTCCTGAAAAGTTACTTACCCTTTAAGTCTGGTCATGTCAGGTTGGGGAGCATGCACTGGTACAGCGCATTGCAGCACCCACCATGCAGTCCAGTCCCACCATCCGTAAATGACCATCTATATGTTGCAGCTAGGTGTTACGTGGGCGTCCCCTTAGCCTGGTCCAGCCGCTCCGGTCCTCAGCAATGAGGATCCTGTGAGCCGGGTCACCCTCAGGGAAACGCACCATGTGACTGAAGTGATGTAATTGACACTTCCTCACAATGCAGGTAAAGTGCCTCATTCGGGACTCCCTGAACAACCGCTTGTTCGACACAAAGTCAAACCAGCGATACACAAGGATTCTCAATAGAGATACAGTACCAATGCCAAGAGGACAGCTTTACCACCAGCTTGGAAAAGTTCACCCCGAATACCACAGATCCCTGTGGCCTTCCCTACCCTCAGCTGGTTCACCACCTGTGCAATCTCAGTGAGATTGGTGGTTCACAGCTAATCGGAGCATCACCCTCAAGAACTGAGAACCTAGCAATGACCAACATCCTAGCCGGAGGATCAGCTTTACACAGCTACTCAAAGTAGCTGGCTTTGTAGCTCACAAGTGCTGTGTCATCTGTAAGGACCATTCTATCACCTGCCCTGATTGCAATTCTCTGAGGAACAGATTCGGATGTGCTTAATGATTCCTCTGTAAGCAGGACATGGGTCGCCAGACCATTGATGATGCATTACAGATTCCTCAAACAAGTGCCTCGTGATCTGCCCTCAGAGCCCCCACAGCCGTCCTTCTCAGTTCCAGGTACAGACCAGAGTTGCCATCAAGCTGTACACTGCCACTCCTCTCTATAATATCTAGGGTGCCCTGTGAGATGCAACACCTCCCTCTGGAAACACTGGCAACACCAACACAACCCTCAGCAACCTTAAGGGTCTTGTATGGAAGGTTTCCCACATCACATTACAATCAGTAGTCACACCCAAGTCTCTCACATAATCTGTGTGCAAACTCATTAGAAACGGCCTGATGTTTGAGTCTAGCCAGGTCCAGCCTCATTCTCCTAGTAGGTGGTAGCCTTCTGGACCTAATCTGAATCTTCAGAGTAGCAACAACAAGTCTGAAGTCAGAATTCAAAAACTGAACACTTCAATAGACCCTGCAGTTCTCCAGCATTTGCCTACAAGGATGTGATTGGTCTCCTTCACCAATACCACTGTTAGTGGAGTACCAAGCCCAACAATTCAGCTCAGGGCACTGTGCCCCAACTTATTTTAATATAATCATATTTTGTCCCGTATTTCTAGGTTTATTGAATTAGCCTATTACACATGCTCATTAAACATCAATATTTTAATTATGTCTTAGCATTCATAACCAAGGAGCAGCCCCAGTCAGGCAAGAATATAATGTAAACAATCAAAGGAGCTGACCACAACCAGTAAAATTCCACCATATTACATTTAAAGTACACAAATTAAAAAAAAAAATTCAATCACACCCCCCTACCAAAAGACCTACAGTTAGTGATGTGAGATGAGTGAGATGTGAGCATGTTTAAGTAGCCTGGATTAAAGAAACCTGAAGAGAAATGTCAAAGAAAAGTGCTTGTACATTTAATGAGGATCTTAAAAAAGAATTTACATTTTTGAAAAAGGAGTCACAGTCAGAGACTGGTAGAGCAGGGGTCTTTAACAGAGGGACTGTGGAGGAACCACTGGGGTCCAAGATTTATTTTACTTTAAAAGAAAGAGGCGTTGCTTAACCTGTGCCGTGAATTAAGTATATACATTGTGTTGTTATACAGTGCAGGGTTGTCAACTTTGGTCAGCTAGCTGGTATGAGATTTTCAGTTCCAGACAAGTCTGCATATATACTTACACGTATGTAACAGTTTTATTACCTAGTAAACAATCTGTAGGGTTGGCAAAGTAGCCCAACACTTTTAACGTAAGATTTCTTTCATGAGCGTGAGAGTCTGAAAACGTGTCACGCCAGATACGTGAGAGTTGGCAATCCTGACAGTGACACAGATCGGAACAGATTGCAACAAATCTGATAATTCAGCAGATATGTCCCAGCAACACCTTTTCGTTTCTGACGTGCACTTCCAAGTCAAGCTGTATTTTCTTACAACTTAGAAAGTGCCAGCACCTCTTCGTTGTGCCACGCGTATGTGGTGTGACGTCTTAAATTATTCAGACTTCTTTCACGCATTCAAATTTAATGTCTTTTAATACAGTAAAAACATAATGCCAGTAAATAATTCGATTTAACAGTAATATCACTCACCACTCTCCCATAACTAA
This sequence comes from Mormyrops attenuatus, assembly GCA_026777985.1. NCBI lineage: Eukaryota > Metazoa > Chordata > Actinopteri > Osteoglossiformes > Mormyridae > Mormyrops > Mormyrops attenuatus. Next base: position 8,617,796 of record JAODKC010000028.1, read on the forward strand.
AAGAGCAGCATAACTGCACACATTATTTTAACGTTTTAACATGGAGTTTGCGGTGTTACTCATTTATTTACTTGCACACAAATCAGTTTTATCCATTAATTGGAGTTTAGAACGATGTTTAAAAATGAAAATCCCGATCTACAGTAAACATGCATTTGCTTTAGCAGCACGACAAACGGGGTCTTGGTTATACTTCTTTATTAGCCAATCACATTACTTTAACGTAGTTGGGGGCGGAGTCCGGCATGGCTTGGCTCGGCTCCAGAACAGGGCAAGTCTGACATGCTTTCAGCAATTTGTGTAAAAACACTTATGGTCCAACTCAGGAATTTATGCCAAAATTTCTTGCAAGGGATTTCTTCATCATAATGTTATTTTTTGACAAAGTATTAGTTTTAAAATCTACATCAGAAAAGTGTTTATTTTATTGCTTCAAAGGCATTTGAAATGGCAATTTGAAAATGTATGTAAGCCTAAGGAACTATGAGACATACAGTTTTTGAAATGTTCAAGTAGTGATTCCCATTTAGTCACATCAGTTACTAATATAAAAAAAACAAATAGGCGGTTACATTTTTGATAAATAATGTCAAATTGGAACCACGATGGAGACTTGACTCAGACACTAATTTTGTGACTCGTGAACATCTCTGAGAAGAAGTGCTAGCTGGTGTTCTTGTTGCCTAATGACAGCTAGCAGGAATCCTGAAACAGTTTATGGGCCCGGTCAAAGATACCTCTACTTGAAAAACCATTCAAATCACTGTGGATGTTAGAACTCTGGTGGTGATGTAGAAGAGGGTTTCCAACCACCAGTCCTTATTGTAATATTGTAATTATTTATACTTCCCGATCCTGGACTTGTGAAAGTAAACTTAAGGTACTGAGACTTGAGGTTTGGTTATGTTGCCTAGTTCTTGTGTCTCTTTAGTTCCTTTGTTTCTGTGCATTAGTGTTAATTTGTTTCACCTGTTCCTTGTTTGTTGCCCCATGCCTTTGTTTGGTTAATTGATTATTGAGTTACACCTGTCCCTTCTTTGCCTTGTTTACTGAGTGCATGGATAATGATTACATGATTGATTAATTACATATTGTTCTATTGTTTCATGGTGTTTGGACTGACAGTGGTAATGCAAATCAAAATCAAAGCCCAAATCAATAAAAAAGGAAAGAAACAACCTGTCCACCCACATACAGGCAACAATACGCAGTTCAAACAAGGGCGAGAAGGCCGGTGACCAGGACTCCCCCCAGAGGTAGGGCTAACCAGGCCTACACCGGCCAAGGTGACTATTAATGCAGTTTTTGCACACACAAAAATCCACTGCACTACAAACAATCCAAAGGCCTGAACGGTGCACACCCACACCACAGCACACTTAAGAAGCAGAACAGGACCAGCACACTCCCCTCTGAGGTCAACCCTGACATAAGAATCCCCACCTAAAGAAAAAGAGAAACAAACTAAAGATAATATAAATAAAACACCATACTACATCACAACAGCCAATATACATGGGGGTGGTTTTACAGTTTGATATCCCTCACCTATCCATATTACATGCAAGGTGAACAATTTCACGAAGCAATTCATGGTGAAAGTCCCAAACCAGCTTAACAGGCATAACAAGCCTCCCGGTCTGAGTAACCAGAATGCAATGTAATACGAGTAGGGAAAAACAGTGGTTACGTAAGCCTCCTTTACAAGAAAATAAAACCAAAACCACACACATCAGTTTTAATCAAACCCTATATTTTAATTACCTTAGCCACATTACCCAGTCAAATGGACCCAACGTGGTGGCTTAAAAGCAGAAATCATCCATTACAATTTGCCTTCTTTAAATGCACAAAACAGCAATGGATACTATATCTTGTACAATAAATAAAGTTACCTTCACGAAAACTGTAACAACGGCACTTAATCCATGGTGGCTTCTGTTCCGGTACCCCTTTCAAATCGGGATGCTGCTTGCCTGTTAACGGCCAGCCAATGTTCCGCATACGAGGCCCGACTGACAAAGTTTCCACATATACCACTGTTTGACCACCGGCAACATAAACCAATGTGGAACACGGAGGCTTTTCGCTCTGCGTGAATGGCATTTAAAGAGGGGAGCTGAAAATGGCGAACCCCTTAACTGCTGCCACTGCGTCATACCACGTGACCTGGGTGTGGCCCGGTATCCGTCCACCTGAACGCTGCCAGAGACCACTCCCACCTGCCACATCTTCCCCCTACTTTAGAAGGCCACCGTCCCGGTGCCTACGAATCCCATGGTCTAAAGTAGTGATATGGGTTAACGAAATTAATGGAGCTTTGTTGGCCCTCCATGGGTTGGATGGCCGATTGTGATAACTGAAAGGGATTCGAATGCTCTCCTGCCTGTGTCCGCCTTGGTCGTCTTTCTGGGTCTCTCTGCGGGCTACCTAAGCTTGAGGACCCTTCTGGTTCCCCATCAGAGAGAACCCAACTGCCACCAAGCTCACCTATAAGTGGTACGGGGACCTCTGGGGTGCCTTTAGCTCTACAGTGAGCACGAGAAATTTGTAGCTGATCCCAGATCTCCCCTTGCGCTCCTGCACCAAGTAGGCCACACCCCAACCTGCTGCTTAGGGTGTATTTGGACCCATACTACCTCCTCATCCTCCTCCTCACCTCCCAGCCCCTCACTCTCATCCCTCACCTGACCTGCTGGGAGCTGTAAGGGCCTCTCCATAGATGGCTCACCCTGAGAGGGTAGCACTTTCAGCTCGGAACGATGGATGTTCTTGTTAGGGCCTAGACCATCTTCAGCAGTAATATGATATACTAATCCTTTATCATCACAGCACTTCACAATCTTATGTACCCTCGATTCCCAATGATCCTGTGTCTTATATCGGCCTGGCGGATGGCTTCTTCGGTATACTCTCGTACCAGCCAAAAGAAGCAATGGAGGAAGATCACGAGATTCCCTAGAGGCAGCTACAGCCTCTAGGCAACTCCTTGTGCTGGTATACACTTCAGCCAAATGTTCTGCATGGGCCGCAACCCAGTCTTCGGGAGACCCACTTTTTAGGTCTTCTCCCACTAAGCCCAACATAAAGTCTACTGGAAGTTGAGGCTTCTGTCCAAACTGGTGAACCAAGGTATTATAGGCAAACAGCAGATGTGGGAGTGCCTGGGCCACCTTCTTTTCTGGTCCGGTGGAAGGGTCTGCAGAAGATCGCGAAGCATTCTATTAAAGCGTTCACATTGCCCGTTCCCCTCTGGATGGTACGGGGTGGTTCTGCTTTTCTGTATCCCATACAATTTACACAGTCACTTCAGCAACTCATCCCCTCAAAGGCCCATCCCTGATCAGAATGGATACGCTTGGGCACTCTGAAGGGGTAAAACCACTTTTCGGTAAGAATATTAACTACTGTCTCTGCATGCTGATTCATCATAGGATAAGCTTGTGTAAACTTTTAGAAAATGTCTGTTATGAGGAGGACATTCTCATGACCATCACTTGCTTAAGCAGAAGCTGGTTCTCATGTAAAATCAAGCGCAATGATCTCCAGGGACCTAGAAGCCAAAAGATGACCTGAAAATGTGCAAACAGTCAGCACCACTCCTTTGGCTAAGACACTGCGGTCACACTGCCTGCACCACTGCTCAATGTCATGCCGCATCTTCGGCTAATGACTCTACTGTCGCACCAATTCTGTTGTTCTCTCGACCCCTTGGTGACCATGATCATCATGTAGGCTAGTTAATACCTCTTTATGCAATGCACTAGGCAGTAGCAACTGCAATTTTACTTCCCAGGCTGGTGGCAATTGGACCTCCCGGTACAAAACAACATCCTTTTCCCGTATCCTATGCCATTGTTGGGCCAACTCCAACACCTCCCCAAGTTCTCGAGATCTTTCCTGCCGAGTTGATGGTTGTGCCCTTCTCCAACAGGCTAAGAAAGCCCCGATAATGGGATCCTTAGCCTGTAGGTTGTGCAAATCAACTGGCTGGCAGATGGGGACAGCATCTACTGCCGAGGCCACAGCTACCAGTCTGGGTGGTTCTACTTCTGCTATAGACAGGCTCACCTCTGGGGGCACCGCGATACCAGAGGGCATGGCTGATAGATCAGGGATCTGGCGGGACAGAGCATCTGCGTTTCGATTGGCGGCTCCAGGCCGATATCTCAGCTCAAAATCAAAAGCTGCCAACTGGGAAGCCCAACGCTGTTCTAACTTTGCCGTCTGCAGATGACGGAGTGGGTTATTATCTGTGTACACCACAAACTTAGTCCCTAGCAAATATTCTCGGAAGCATTCAGTCACTGCCCATTTTAGGGCCAAGAGCTCAAGCTTCATTGAACTATAATTGGACATATTCACAATTTTTTGAGTGAAGAAAAATGGCTCGGAAGACCTTCAGTGTTGAGGAAGCACGGAGGATGATTTTGGAGAGTGATTCGGGGGAAGAAACTGAGGCATCCATCGCTGACTCCATTGATTCGATGGAGGAGGACGCTTTTTTGCATAGAGAGGATGCAACCCTCGAGATGTAAGTACATTTATTTACAGTTCACATTTTTCTCTTTTCTTCTATAGATTTTTAGAATTCTGTGATTCAGCAATTTATAATTAGCATTTGCTTTGGTGACAATTGTATTGTGGTACATTGGGAAAAGTTATGCATCGCCTTTGTTGAGCTTTGCTTATGCGAAGTTACACAGTGCTTTTGGCTTTTGATTGGGCAAAAGCCAATTGATTTGATTTGCGGGGCACTTGGGCTTTGTTGGCATAAAGTTATGCGGGGCACTTGTCGGGCTTTGTTTGCATAAAGTTATGCAGGCACATGTCGGGCTTTGCTTGCATAAAGTTATATCCGACACATGTCGGGCTTTGCTTGCAGAAAGTTATATCCGACACTTGTCGGGCTTTGTTTGCATAAAGTTATATCCGACACTTGTCGGGCTTTGTTTGCATAAAGTTATATCTAGCACTTGTCGGGCTTTGTTTGCATAAAGTTACGCGGGCCCTTGTCGGGCTTTGTTTGCATAAAGTTATGCGGGGCACTTGACGGACTTTGTTTGCATAAAGTTATACCCGGCACTTGTCGGGCTTTGTTTGCATAAAGCTTTGTGGGCATTTGTCGGGCTTTGTTTGCATAAAGTTACGCGGGGCACTTGTCGGACTTTGTTTGCATAAAGCAAATGTACATCCTAAATATTTTTCTATTTACTTTGTTTTAGCCCCCAAAGGCCAGAATCTCCACCGGCTTCTCCACCTGCACCTCTGACACAGTCTACTCATGCAAAGTGAAGAAAGGTTACCCACCCCAACTTAGGTTAGCCCTCTTGATGTTTTCCAGCTGTCGTTCACAAAGGCTGTGCTGGCAACCCTGTGCCTAAATGCTAACAAGTATGCAAACTATAAGCACAGCCAGGGATCAAAGCAAACTTGGAATAATATTGATTCTGCTCTCAGAACCCTGTGGCCTGTGGCAAGATCAAGGAAAATTTGATTGGCTTCCCTAGAACCAGGGCAAATGATCTACCAAAGAAGGCTCCGCGAGGGGACATCAGGTGGATTAGGGAAGGTCCTCTCCTGTATGTGAAATGGAAGGACACAAGGGAAGTTACCATGTGTTCTTCCATCCACAAGGCTTTCAGTGGACATTGGGTTTCTCGCCATATGAAGGTAGTTGATGGGTGGAGACAGCAGTGTGTGCCAGTACCTGATGCAATGTTGGACTATAATAAATACATGTTGGGCGTGGACTTATCTGATGCCCTCATCAAGCACTACACTGTGTCAAAGAAGACCATGAAGTGGTATAAGAAGTTCTTCTACCACTTCGTGGATATTGCAGTGGTGAACAGCTTCATCATCCATACAGCCATCGCCAGGGAGAAGAAGCAGAGGCCTCTCATACAGAAACGCTTTGGGGAGATTCTGTGTGAGCATTTGTCTGCCTGTGGACACACTGAGGAGGAGACCCAGCAGGACGAAGCAGCAGTCGTGCCAGAGCCACAGCCACAGAAGCAGATGTGCGTCCCAGTGGCTATCACTGACACTTCTGCTGTGGACTCCCGGCTGAAGGCCACACAGGGCAGGAAGTACGGTCTGTACTGCCACTCCAAGAAGCTAAGCAATAAGACAATTTACAAATGCTTAGCATGCAATGCATAGTTGCGGACCAAATCTGTATCCCAAGAAACACGACTAGTTACACTGTAGCCATTTTGGATAGGTTTTCGATAGCTTTGGCACAAGTCGTATGAATTAAATATAGATTTTTCTCCAAATGTGTGGTCATGTCATGTGGCAAAATGTTTCTTATGACTCATAAGTGGAAATGCATTTAGAAAAAAGAGGCTATTCCATGAAACACTACTACTTACACTGTAGCCATTTTGGATAGGTTTGACACCTAGTTGCACCATTTGCTCTTGCTTCAGTAAAACCTGTAGGGCTCCATCAAATGATATGAAATTGGGCAGATATGTAGAAGACAAGTTTGCCAGTTTGTTTTTATTACATGCAAGGTGAACGATTTCACGAAGCAATTCACGGAGAAGGTCCCAAACTGGCTTAACAGGCTTAACAGGCTTAACAGGCCTCCGGGTCTGAGTAACCAGAATGCAATGTAATACGAGTAGGGAAAAACAGTGGTTACGTAAGCCTCCTTTACAAGAAAATAAAACCAAAACCACACACATCAGTTTCAATCAAACCCTATATTTTAATTAGCCACTTAAAATAGCCGCATTACCCAGCCAAACGGACCCAATGTGGCAGCTTGTAGCATAAAAACAGAAATCACCCGTTACATTTTGCCTTCTTTCAATGCACAAAACAGCAATGGATACTATATCTTGCACAATAAATAAAGTTACCTTTGGAGAAGATGGTGGCGCAGGAGGTAGTGCTGTCGTTTGGCAAGGTTTGCAGTTGCAGGTTGCAGGTTTGAGCCCCGGTTCTTCCTGACCCCATCAAAGTGTCCTTGAGCAAGACATTGAACCCCAAATTGTTCCCGGTGTGCAGGTTGGTGCCTTGCATGGCAGCCTCTGCCACTGGTGTGTGGATGGGTGAATGTGAGACATAAATTGTAAAGTGCTTTGAGTACTCATAGGAGTAGAAAAGTGCTGTATAAATGCAGTCCATTTACCTTCGCAACAACTTCACCTGTCCCAGACAACGGCACTTAAGCCATGGTGGCTTCTGTTCAGGTACCCCTTTCAAATCGCATGATGACGAACGCACCCACAGATTCAATTGCTTAGCCTTGGTATACTGTATAACTCGTGAATTTGGAGCAACTTTGAAATGTTGTCTTTGTATTTTTAACCTCAGTCGTATACTTGCATGTGAATTCGGACCATCGAATTTCCGATGCATATTTCCAATGCATAAATATTCAATGTTAGAATTTCAGTGG
>JAODKC010000028.1:8665762-8679381 GCA_026777985.1 Mormyrops attenuatus
CCTGATGTAATGGACTTCATAGAGCATGAGCATGTCCAACGCATGCTGCTGAAATCTTAATGCAGGTCACATGAAAAATGAAAATTAAAAATGTTAACTGACATAAAGATCTTTAGTGCATTTTGAAACACGCTACAGTGATGAGTAGAGATCCATTGTGATTTCATTTCGTTCTGTTATATGTGACCCTCTAGGACAGGGTCATTAGTTGTTTTTTATACGAGGTAAATCCTATCCTATCCTATCCTAATCCTATATGAGGTTTTCTCGTTTAAGCCTTGAGTTCCTGTTTCCAGATGTTCTTTAACTATCCACTCTTTTCCATTACTTGATGGTTCCATGTCAAAGTTTAGTAACGTGTGTGTCAAATAAACACTTCATGAATTTCATCCTCTGTCATCTGCTGTTTGTCAACACCGTCAGCTGTTTGTCAACACCGTCAGATGAAGGTTTTTGTGCTTTTATGACAAAATGTGTTACCCTTTGTTCAATTTACTGTGTTTGGATATTAAAACACCACATGAACTACACAGAATGAGGTCTTCTTCATTTAATAACATTGATTATATATGCTTATTACTAAAAATGAAAATACAAATTTAAGGAACTTTGAAATTTCCATTTTTCCAGATAGTGTGATATCAGAACAAATTTCAAAATAATTCATTTTATAACTTAACTCTGTTACAAAACATCAGAAATATATACTTAAGGGCCCTAATCAGTGTTTTAACTGATAAAGTCAAAATAGAATGATTTTTTGTGTCTCTGACGGAGTTGACATAAATCATGTTATTGAGTAATTAAAGGTCAGTTTTCATAAAACGTGTTTTTATAAAAAAACCTGTTCCCTTAAATGGTTTGGTGGCTGAGACCTTTGCCTATAAATATATCTAGTTGAGATTAATGCAGTATGTGGTAAAAAAAAAAGTGTATGTCTAAAACAGGTTTTGTCCCTTACCTCAAGAATCAGTGAAAAGTAAACTGACTTGCCATAGTGTCCCATGATGATCACAATCAATCCATCCAGTAACTATCAAATAACTAACCAAATGATTTGTGAAATTTAACCTTTGAACTATTTTTGCATCTCCCATGCTTGTTTAGCATAATGGTCCCAGTTCTGTGTTACATTGGGAAAGTGACATACGAAAGTGGCAGGAGCTACAAAAGTTTCCAGTCCAGATGGCCCAGGAACCCAGAACCAGGAACTAGATTCCTGAATTTCTTCGGTAAAATGCTTCATGAAACACTCGTAAAATACAACAACAGCTTGAAGCATAATCTGTGCAGGGATAGATGCACTAACGGAATAGCAGCAGATGAAATACCTTTGAACATAATTTATTATTTGAGGTTTATGTTTTAGAAAGCAGCATTTAACTTAGATTTCTTTTCTCTCAAGAAAACATAGTGATTTGGTTCTTTTAAAATAAAATATCACTTTAATATTTTTGTAAATTAAATGCTTTTGAAATAAGTATACATCAATAACACACTGGACATGGAAAGAATATGAATATGTTACATTGAATGTTGATATAAGTGGTGCACTTATGCTGGTGCTCCTAAAATTTTCAGTAAGGAGCACCAGTGCTAGTAGTGCGGAAAATTCGTCTGGAGCCCTGCCACAGTGGGCTGAGGGGGTTCATTGTAATTCATGACCCAGTCAGGTGGCTCGCTTCCATCACCAATAATTACATACACTAACTGTTTGTTTTTAACATTGTCTAAATGCTTTATATATTCAGTCTAATTATCCTTCAGATCTGAAGAAGAAGTGTCGTTACTATGAATCATCTGTGTATTTGGCACAGCACTGCAGCCCCAGTCTGGAGGCGGATAATCTGGAGTAGTAGGGGCTCTGGAAGCTGGTGGTTGTGATCTCTGCTGGTGCTGTACTGTGGCATTTTATCCTGGCTGCGATGAATTTTTGGCACTGGTTTTTCTCGAAGTGGGTGGTGCCTTGCCAGTATGGTCCATCCCTGGCATTCTTTTCCAACTGCTTTGGAGGGATCTTGCACCAGGGGAAGTTGGCCTTGACCGAGTCTTTGTAGCATTTCTTTGGCTGGTCCTGGTGTCTTTTACCGTGCACAAGCTCTCAATACTGGAGGCATCTGGGCATATGAGGCTCATCCATGCGAATGACGTGCCCCACCCATCAAAATTGGGCTTTGAGGAGAAGAGATTTGATGTTAGTTGACTCTGTATGATCTAGGACCACCAAGTTGGTAATATGGTCCTGCCACTGGATTCCCTGTATGGATTGGAGAGCTCACATGTGAAAGTTTTCCAGCTTCTTGAAATGTCTGCGATACAGGGTCCATGGTTCACAGCCATAGAGGAGAGTTGGAAGGACCACTACCACTACTCTGTTCTAGAGTCTCTCTTGCTTTGCTGATGCCATTATTGATTTCATTGTCGAAGGAGCCATCCTGGGAGTGCTTCCTAGATATTTGAATGACTGAATATTTGCAAGCTGAATGCCATCTATGGTTATGTTTGGTGCATAACCATTTGGTGTTAGGCACAGGTTGGTGGAGCACATTAGTCTTGCTGAGGCTGATTGTCAGGTTAAAAAGCTTTGAAGCATCAGCTGTCATTCTGACTCTTTGTGGGCCACAAGTGCATAGTCATTGTTGAAGAGGGCTTCCTGAAGAAGGTGGTGATGGTGCTTTGTTCTAGTGTTAAGGCAACGAAGGTCAAAGAGGGAACCATCAAGACAATATTGAACGTGCACCCCTATCTCTAGGCTGCGATCAGCATGAGACAGCATGCAAGAAATGAAGTTAAACAGATCTAGAGCAATTATACAGCACTGCTTCACTCCATTGCTGATCTCAAAGGCATTTGTCAAATCCCCACTGGTGAGGAACTGGCTGGTTATGCCTTCATGGAAGAGCTAGATGATTTCACGAATTTCTGTCGACGTCCAGTGTGTTCAAGGTCTGTCCAAAGAGCCTTCCTATTGACAGTATGAAAGGCTTCCTTCAGATTGATAAATACAAAGTATAGAGGCATATTTCATATTGCTTTGGCCTGGTCTGAAGCCATACTGAATTTCTGGAAGAATGTCCTCAGAAACAGCTGTGAGCCGGTTGAGGATGACTCGGGCAAGGAACTTGCCAGCGATGGAAAAGAGTGAGATGCCCCTGCAGTTCCCACAGTCTGCTTTACTACCCTTGTTTTCATGAAGTATAATGATCAGGCCATCACGGAATTCATCTGGCATTTTTTACTCCTCCCGATGCTCTGCAATACATCATGAAAGGCTTTGAGGGCATTAGGACCCACTACTTTGTATATCTCAGGAGGTCTGCTATCTTTTCCCAATGCTCTGCCTGAGTTAGTCTGGAGGATAGCTTTCTTAATCTGATTGATAGAGGCGGGTGTGTCATGATTTTCTTGGACTGGTTGTTGAGGAACCTGGCTGAGTGCTATAGGGTCCACAGGGGAAGGTCTGTTTAGCAGGTTGCAGTGGAATGTTGGCCAGTCACACCACCTGCTCCATGGTCCTCTCCATCACCATGATTCTGAGCAGCCTCCTCCCCTACATTGGTGTGCAGACACCAATGATGGATGTGAGCTGGACCTCCGTTGCCGCCCACCATGATGGGAAGGACACTTGGTCGGAAGAAAGTAATGATGGACTCCATGTCTAGCAGGGCTCAGGATTGGGAGCTCTATATGAAGCAATCCACCTAAAGACCCCACTTGTGGCCAAGCTGGCCCACTTGATGATACAGGGGTGAGGGCCTGTTGGTGGGCAATGACTCCTTCACAGCTGTTACTGCTCGATGTTTTCCAGTGGTTGTGCCGGGTTATACCGGGTTATACCAAGGGAGGCCAGCAATTTAGGACAGCATGGCTGGCAGTCGGCGTAAAGTTCTAGTTGGGTGTCGGATTGCCTGTGCTCTCTCTGTTTCTGTCAAGGCTTCAGTGAGTGTAGCCAGCACCCATAGCGTGGTATGCTGGTGCAGCCGCCCCGGTAATAGTGCCTTGACAAAGACATAGAGAGCCAGTTCTTCTTGCACGGTGCTGGGGAAGTGTTTAACTGTAAAACCCGTAACTCACCCAAAACAATTACGTCATGTCTCAAAAGCAAATAATTCCACCAATAAATTAGTGGCACATAAATAAAAAGTGCAGTCTGCTTCATTTTAACCATAAGAGTTAAAATGCTTAGATATACAAACACTCCACAGTTAATGACATACATGTTTAATGACCGCCTAGACTTATGACCAGCTCTCTGACCAGTCGGTATTGTATGCTGTATGAGAACTTTGGTTGTAGAAACGCAGGCGCATTGTCTCAGAGTCAAGCATCTCTTCTCGCATCACTGCTTATCAGTCTTAGTTTCAGTATTCACTACACTAGTGTTCACAATCTCCAAGACTACATATTATGTCTATAAATATGTATTTTGTTCGCTATACAATACACTACTGTATAAACATTTATAAACAGGGATGCGCATAACTGGTTCGCACGCACGCATTCATACGTGCAGCTTTTAAAGGTGAATGCCTACTTGTGTACAGTTATGTGCATCCCTGTTTATAAATATACTAAAATGTTTTAAATGGTGCACAGGTGATATTAAAACAATACCTAAAGACAGTTGACACAAACCCATTACCAGTACAGTATGCTTGAAATCAGGGGCAGCTCCTCGTTTATCGACTAATTTGCTTAACGACCTAGTCATATGAACTGAACTTGGTCGTTAAGTAAGGAGCATCTGTAATAACAAAATGTCAGTGTGAGTATGCTCCTGAGCTCCAGTATTCTGAATCAAAATTAATACAATGGGAAACTACATAATCTATTTTGACCAACAAGGCTAAAGCTGAAACTGAACTAAAAATTGTGCCAAATGATGACAACTGTACAAATCTGTTTGCATATATGTTCTATATATTTGGAAATTTGTGTAAAGCAATGAGAAATGATGTTCTGCTGTGCTGAACAGACCTTATGGTGTGGGGATTAAATAAAGTAAAAAGATGTATTAAATCGGAATCTGTATCGGTATCGGCAGTTGTGTATCCGGATTGGAACTGAAAAAACGTGGATCGGCCCATCACTAATATGAACCATGATGCTTTTTTCATATGGGTAAAAGCATTGGGTTAAATAATACAGAAAGGACAGAAAGAACACTGCAATATGTGAGTGTAGAATTGTTAACGCTAACACTAAATAAATTTATCTCAACCTGTCTGGTGCCTATCATATACACAGGAAACAGCTTTATCTGCAAGACCTCCACACTGGGGAAAAATGAGCCACTGATTACTCATAATCTGATGAGTATTGTCCCCATTGTCTAAATATAAGGGGACATGAGGAACGTCCCCTTATATTTCCATTTCCAGTCCAGCAAGAGAGAGGCCTGTTACATGGTTGCTCTGCTGTTAGTTTGGCTGTGGTTTGAAGCCTTGTGGAGTATCCCTGCAGCTCTACAACTGGGCATGCCACTCAAAGCAGATCAACTAGCCCATCCCCCCTCAACCCTCTGCAGCTGTTTTTTTTGTAGTGTAAGCTGAGGAAGGAAACAATGAACAAGAAAGTCAGCCCCCTCTGGCCTTGACACCCTGTATGCTGAGCTTTTTCAGTAGGTGTCAAAGGGGCAGTTCTTTTCCAAATGATCAACAGTGATACAATTGGTTTGGTGATCAAGGAGGAATGGAGAATGCTGGACCATCTTCCTGATAAGTACTTCCTTGTCTGAGAAGGACACCATTGTGGAACACATCCTGCAGGTACCCCTTCGTCTGGAGAAAAAAAGCCTTTAGTATGGTCAGTGGCCACTTGCAGTAATGTGCTCTCTTTTGGAGTCTTTGGAGTGCTTGTTGCCTTCTAGGGACTCATGGACTTTGCGGCCACTAATGGTATGCAGCAGCCAACATAGATGACCTTGCTAACCTCGCTGAGAGCTGCACAGAGTACCCTGCCTGCCACAGCAGGGTGCTGGACTTACAACTAATCTTGCCACGGGGGACTCACTGAGCCCTGCCAACTGGGGTACCTCATTGTATGGGGCCTGTCCCACTCACTCATCAGTACCCATGAGGGATATTATCGTTCACAAAAATAGCCCTGGCAGCGGCGACACCACCATCTGAGGCACCACCTGCAACGCCGCCCTCCGAGGCACCTGCTGCACCACCATCCGAGCTTCCTACGCCTCCGCCGCCTGAGGTTCCTACGCCTCCGCCGCCCGAGGTTCCTACACCTCCGCCGCCGCCTGAGGTTCCTACACCTCTGCCGCTGCCCACGCCTGAGGTCCCAGCTCCGCTTCTCTCTGCTCCGCCTGTCCTTGCATATGCCCTTAAAATAATGGTGAATAACGACTTACGAACATTTCAAGTTGCGAACAGCCGATCAGAACGTATCTCGTTTGCAGGTGGAGCGTCTGTATATATAAAAGCACATAATACTAAAGTTACATGGTGTGCAATGTTCCCCTAGAGTCCAAGGCTTAATGGCCAGAAGTTTGATTTGATGTTGTTCGGACACTTCCAGTTGAACACCTATTTGGAGTGATGGCAAGGTGCGTTGTTATCTTGGAACAGGAACTGGTCTGGAAACAGCTGCTGTGATGATACCACCATGCACTTTTGCAGTATTGTGATGTACTTGGTCCCATTGACCATTCCATCAACAATGTGCAGACGTCTGATGCCATTGGCAGCCATGCAGCACCAGACATTCAAAGGATGCTTCACAGTGAGGTTGAAGAACTCAGGCTTGAACTCCTCTCCAGGAAACCTTGCTGAAAACCATATTTTCCCACATTTCACATGTCCAGCTTGAGGTCGTCCATGCCAACTCGATCTGGTTGCGCTTTTGGACATCAGTCATTAATGGCTTGTTGCGTGCCTTGCAGCCCCACAGATCAAACTGCAGGCCCCGGCAACGCACTGTTGATGAGCTGACACTGACGTGACAGTTGTCTGACCACTCACACAGTAGCTGAGATGAGGTCATATTGCGATGAAATGTGTCAAAGTGCATGGTCCTGGCGTAATGTTGATGCACATGGATGACCAGACCAAGGCTTGTCTACCAACGAACACATCACTTTCTTCTTTTGTACAATCTATACAACCGCACTGTGACTGCAGCTGAGTTTTCTGACGATCTGGCAGCACGAAAATCCTTCTTCATTCATCACTGACACATGAACACACTCCTTCAACATCAGACTCTGAGTCTTCTTCATGGTCAATGCAGAAAGTGTATGAAAAAGATCCAGTTTTGACACAGGATGCGTACCAGTAATACCAGCTATGTTCCAATATCAACAATATTGTAAAATTAGAAACAAGTTATATTAAAACGTTGATTCTAATAGCCAAATGTAACACGCATTTTTTTTATTGTTTTTTAAGCAGACTTAATCTTGCATCACATAGAATAACTTCTCTGTAATTGTTTGGTTTAGTATATGAGAAAACCATGGATTCATTATTTGTATAAAATTCAGCAGTTTCATAAAGCATTCCAGTCTGTTCATCTGATTGCACATGATTTATAATCAATGCAATTGTTATTGAACCTACCTCTACTGGGAGAAAAGAAGCCTCTACTAGCTATTGAAACAGCAGTTTAACAATTTAAAACAAATACGATAAGAAATACAAAGGGTGTTAATAATGTTTTACTAATCTAGCAAACATAATTTTTATGTGGCCCTCACAAGTTTGGGAAGGTTCCCGTGTAGCCCATTCACTAAAATGAGTTTGACACCGCTGGCTAAGAGGAATGCAGATCATCTCTTCCACATGCACTGCAATTTCATAGCTAGAAATAGCATCAAGCTTGCAGAAACTGTGACTACAGGGGTGCTGCACGTAAGGTTCAAAGCACAGTAGCAGCAGCATGATGACATGGAGGTGCATGTCCTCAGGCTACATCAAAACAGGAATGAAATGAAGTAAACCTCCGCATATCCTGTTTCAATCTGCCAAACATTTAAAGCTTGGGCATATACAACCACACACAATGGGCAACCATGCAAAATCCCCAAGCTTGAAGGGAACAGTGCTACTCATGGAGCATCCAGCACAGCTTTTAAACGTGTAAACTGAAAAAAGAATAAAAATGCATGGTGCAATTTGATGAATGATTTAACGTTAGCATACAAATCTCTTTATATACCCAGAATATTCTATGAAAGCTAGCAACAGCTGTAACTTACAGTGCAGATTAATCTCATAATTTATATGAAAGCAACAAAATCCAAAAATAACGTTTGTTGGTTTTATGAATTTTTGATGTTTTATTGATTTTATGGATTACTGTATGATTTTATTATAAATACAGCATTTTTCTGCCAGAATGACGACAAGACTGATCCCGTTCTGACCGGAAGAAAAAAAATTACAAAATCTTAAACCACTGATCAGGCTCTCTGATTAGACAAGTGAACCGCATCTACAACCTATTTCAAATGTCTTATCCTCATTAAAGGACCTATACAAGAATTACCATCGATGTGTAAAAGTCTGTATGCATGATAGAAAACCTGTTCTGTGAAGTGCTCGGAATACAGCCGAACAAAACAAAAATCTCATTAGTGTATACCGACTTATCAATGGACACGGATGCTAGCACAAGCAACTGGTAGGCTGAGAACAGGCAAGTTAAAACTACCGATATGCTCCATCTAAACTGACAGTATAATTACCTTGTTCCCCGGGGTCTCCATTCACTATTGTTAGTGCACTGTTGACATTAAGTAGCAGGATCAAGCACATCAGTGGGCGTCCGCATGCTGCTGATATAACTGACTTCTTCTGCCGGTACATCCCTGTTTGTCTAAGTGCCTAACCGTGTGCATCACTCCCTGTAATGATCACTCCTCTGCTTGACGCTAAGAACTGTCTACCTAAGAGAACAAGAAACGCATTGCTGTGTGAAATCGCAGAAGAGAATTGGCGCCTGCTCGGTGGATTGTGTGTGTGCGGTGTGTGTGCGCGAAAGTGAACAGGAAGAAAAAAGACAACTTATTCGAGAACCGTATCTTGACACCATGCTGTACATTTATACTGGTGGTTACAAACGGGAGTGTCTACACGGTACAAAATAATATAATTTATTTGTGTTTAAGTTCGTTTACACGTCATATTGTACGATCAGCCACAGCTCATTCACAAACGGACAGTTTCAGTTTTCTCCTCCCTTGTACATACACTTTTGCGAATACCACCCTGTGGTTTTAACCTCATCCACCCAGAATGATTAACGGTTTTATTATGGCAAGTGCGAAGCCATTATTATTGAATACTTTAGCAAACTTTATTATTATTATTATTTCAGTGCTATGGAATTGAATAACAGGTTTCTAAGTTTCCAAAACTTTACAATCCACTAAAAACACTTTCTATTATCCATGCCATATGTTGTTCATTCTGTATCGTTCTCTACCCTCATACTCGCATTGATAGTAAACCTAATCGCAAATAGAAACTGTCATTGATCTATACATAACTGAATTAACCGTCCATCCATTTTCTGTACCCATTTGCCCTGTGCAGGGGGGGTTTGGTGCCTATCCCAGAAGCCACCTGCACCAGGCAATGAGAACTGAATTTTAATAACATCAGAAGTGCTTACTCGTAATAAAGCACTCATATCGTTTCCGTTTAAAAATGATATCCTGTATACCACATAAACACACTGATATCGCAGATGTTCTTACCCATCCATAAATGTAATAAGAATTCAGTTTTAATGCCTTTTATGGGGAAATGCCTTCACAAAAGTTATCGTATTATGTCAGTATGGTTGTGCTGGATTATACTTTCAGTGTTTTTCTATTTTCTGCATGGTACATTTATGGTGTGATGATATATATACATATGGTATATGTTCCTAGTATTTGAACAGTATTTTATTTTATACTATAGCACTTTGCTTTGATACCACAGTGTTCTGTTATGCCCCATGGTACAAAGTAAAGGACCACTAGGGGTCAAAAAGCAAAATAGGAAAAACGACGACTAACTACAAGGAATGACAAGGAAATAAGCTCCAGGGACAAAGCAACACCGAGAGCAAAAACTGGCAGGGAACAAAACACAAACTCATAAAACAGCACATAATAACGTCTAACATTCCAACACAATGAGCAACTAAGGGAACAGAACAGAAGCAGGCACTAAAATACAAAGATAACGAGGACAAACAAAAGGTGTGAATACGCAACACAATCAACCAATCAGGATAGACACCTCAAACAGGACACAGGGAATTAACTAACGAAATCATAGAGCTAAGATACTGACAGAGAAACAAGGAAACAGAATGTAACACTAGGAAAATAACGAAGGGAGGTAAAAAAAAAAAAAAAACAAAGGCACAAAGCAAAAAACCAAAACAGAATGCAAACCAGAAAACACAGGAACTAGAAAAAACTGATACAAATGAAACACAAGGGAACAAATCTACTAAATAGAAAAACGGAGATGACTGGACTTGAACACATGGAAGAGGAGCTAGTAGCTACACGCTCAGCCCATAGAGTCATGCGGCAATCCAGGGAGCTGGGGAAACACACTAAGGACTTGGACAACAGGGAGGACAGAATGGCCAGCAACACCTGCTGGCCAAACGGGTAGGAGACACGAGAGGTTGGGACAGACAGGTGCTGACCCTGACACCATGGTATTTGTTTCCTACCTGTACTGTAGTATTTAGTACTCATGGTTCTGCCAAGAAGCACATATAGTATAGCTCCCTTACAAAAAAATAACTATTGAATAAACACTGGGCTGTGATCATTTCAGTTGTACTGCATTCGGTGATGGAATCTGAGAATTTCACCTTAGCAACTTGCAGGAATCAGTAATTATAATGTGAATTTTATTTTCACCATTTCAAATAAAGACAATTTTAAATGTGAAGAGTTTTATTTCTGTTTTTTTTGGACATGGGTTTTGATAAAAATGATTCCTTCAGTTTTTGCCATTGAAACACACTATATGTACACGGAATTGGGACACACCTCTTAATCACTGAATTCAGGTGTTTCATTCAGACCCATTGCACAGGTGTATAAAATCATGCACCTAGCCATGCAGTCAGGTTTACAAACATTTCTGAAAGAATAGATCGTTCAGAAGAACTCATTGAATTCAAGCTTGGTACTGCACAGTACTTGGTACTTGGTACTTGGTACGGTTGCTGAGTCGCATAGTGCATAAAAGTCGCCAATGCTCTGTTGACTCAATAATTCCAGAATGCAGCTGCTCGGCCATGGAAATCCATTCCATGAAGTTCCCTACACACTCTTCTTGAGCTAATCTGAAGGCCACACAAAGTTTGGAGGTCTGTAGCTATTGATTCTACAGACGGTTGGCGACTTCTGCATACGGTGCGCCTCCATGCCTGCATGCGTTGTCCCCGCTCTGTAATTTTATGTGGCTGAGTTGCTGTTGTTCCCAGTTGCTTCAAGCCAAATGGTTATAATACCACTAACAGTTGACTGTGGAATATTTAGTAGCAAGGAAATTTCACGAATGGACTTATTGCACAGGTGGCAGCCTATCATGATGCCACACTTGAATTCACTGAGCTCCTGAGAGCGATCCATTCTTTCACAAATGTTTGTAGAAGCAGTCTGCATGCCTAGGTGCTTGATTTTATACACCTGTGGCTATGGAAGTGATTGGAACACCTGAATTCAATGATTTGTAGGGGTGTCCCAATACTTTTGGCAATATAGTGTATATTACAATGGTTTTACCATAGTGGTACTACTATGATATTACCATACCATAATACATAATACCAGTGGACATCTCCTGACATCAGGAAATAAGTGGCGGTGGGACATGTGTTTAAGGGGTTACCAGGCAGTTACCGAAGAACACTCCATCTGCAATCCTCCAGAATATTCTAGAGAAAAGGAAGAAAATGGAAAGGTGTATCTGGCCAAAGCAGTCCAGCTATTTTGAGTCATAGAGAGCTTTTGTCAAAGGAACAACAGGATTATGGTAATCAAGTAGGCTTTTACCCCTGGGAGGTACACGACCAGACCCACAGTTTCGAATGCCAGATAGAGGCTAATTAGCTTTAAAGTGTCAGTACCATCCCTGAAAGCCTATATTTAAGTAAGCTATGTGCTGAGGCATTTTCAGATTTTTTTGGTAACTGGCATTTAGCTTATGGTTCTGTCACTATCATGATAAGCTCTACTGAGCAGCACAGCGAATGTTTCACTAAATGATTGCCGATCAGACTAAAACAGGAGTAACCTGGAAGCGGATTGACACACAGAAGCAGGGATATACTGCTGTTTCCCAGAGTGAAGATCCTGTAATAGTCTGTTGGCAAACAGAATTTCTTTGCAGTTCTGCAGTACTGGTGAGTTCCTGGTTCTTATTCAGTCTCATATACTGAAAGGAATTGAACAAGGAAATCTAAAAAATATGTAAATCACTCACATGTGCATTCAACAGATTCAGCAAAACATAGTATAAAACAGTATAGAATAAAACATAAAATATTATTTTATTGATTGCAGTCTGATTAGAAGTGGCATTAAAATGAATACTGAATACTATTGGTCTAGTGGAAAATTCTGTGTCTGTTGTTAGGTCAACAAGAGGTCATTGGCCTAAGTCGAGAGAAAAGGGAATCTTCTAGCTTACAGGGCAGAATCCACTCCTCAGTACTGCTGCTGTTCAGAATGCCGGATCTTACACAAAGTGGCCAAGTCGGTTAGGATAGCTGCAGGGCTGTGTGTGACTATACCCATCTATGAGCAGCAACACTTTCATCAGAGAACTGTTGTTTCAGGAACTTAATCAATGCCTTTGAAATCTAGCTATATTCTGTATTTTTAGTGCAGCCAATCATCATAATTACTGCATTTGTGTAATTAATTTCCACCCTAATGGCAATGTTAATTAGAAGATAATTGTACTCTGTGTACTAGTTGAGTAATTTTGGCAAAATGCATAGGTACTGTGCTGGCCCAAATACAATTTTTTCCCTCAAAATACGCCTGAAAGAGTGGTGTTGTCTTATAATCAGAGTTTACACAAAAAAAGGATTAGATGGTGCCAAATACAATATTTTGCAACGAGTGCTTTGACTTACCGTAATATAGATTTGCTGTAAGATGTCTTGCATGAGCATGATAGTCTGAAAGCGTGAGTGTCATGCCAGATGTGTGACAACTGGCAACCTTGGCAATGCATGTGTGTAGCATGTATCCCTAGTCTTGTGTAAATTGTTGGCTTTCCTGCCTGTACGGCTGCTACTATTATACCGATAGTGGCTGTTGATAGTAACGTTCATTTTAAAAAAGCTGTCATTTCATTTGTTAATATGGCTCCGCAATATGTTTTATACCCCCTTTATGTCGGTCTGCTGCATTAAAAACATTCTGCAACCTTATGGGTTGTGGAGTATGTAATATTCATGATCTCTTCCCCGACCCAAAAAAAGTACCTTTGTTTTTTTTAATGTTTGCTGTTTAATATACTTATTGTAATCTTATTTATCTGCTTTTTACGCTGTGGTTGTGTAGGATCACACATGCGCATATGACAAGGCTGAGATTCCAGGTTGCCTGAGACAAGGCCTAGCCTGGTACGAGA
>JAODKC010000028.1:8679481-8692995 GCA_026777985.1 Mormyrops attenuatus
CATCCCCAAAAAGAAACTTTGGCATGTTTTTAATCTATGACGTATTTATTCTTTTTAATGAATGCCACAGAGGTTTTTCTGTCAGCCACGATTACTCAAACCAGCCTGGTGAATCACGCATCAGTACTTCACACATCGCAGGTCTGAAAAACAGGCACAGACGAAATTAAATGCATATTAGTCTGAAGTAATTCCACACAGCGGACATTCTGAGACAGTCGCAAACACACAGCGGCTCTAGTCATGTGACGCTTGATGCTTCTTTTTACGGCATGTCGCACATTCGCCAAATATTTCCTAGATTTTTAATATTTTGAAAATATCGGAAAATATTTTTTAATTTACTCACCGATACCGATACAGTAATTTTGGCCAGTATCGGACAGATACCGATACTGAATATCGGATCAGCCCATTACTAGCCTGAATGCTGAGTCCTTGGAGTGAAATGTAAGTGTACTTATTCATTTGTCATAAATCTGATATGCTGCAGTGATATGAGCTGAATACAACTCTTAGATCTTTAGGCAGAACCTTAGTCCTGCCTAAGGTACAGACTGAACATGAAGCATTTGGTCATTACGCTGCTCTAAAATTTAACCAGTTGACTGAGAGCATTAGAAAAGCCCCGACACATTATTGTTTTGATCTTGTTTTCAATTTCTATTCTCTTTTGTCTTTTTAACTTGAATTTTCTTTGTAGTGGGGGCACAATGGTGCAGTGGTTAGCATTGTTGCCTCACAATTCTGAGACTAGCGTTTGAGTTTCTGCCTTGGCTCCATGTGTGTGGAGTTTGCATGTTCTCCCTGTGTCATTGTGGGGTTTGCTCAAGGTACTTATGTTTTTCCCCACAGTACAAAAACATACTGGAGTTACCAAATTGTGCACGTGTGAGTGTGCCCAATGATTAGCACCCCATCCTGGTTTGTTCCCTGCCATGCACCCATAGCCCCCAATATAGGCTGTGGACCCCCTATGACCCTGAAAAGGACAAGTGGTTACAGAAGATAGATAGATTCTTTGTATTCTGTATTTCTCATTTGTAAAGCACTGTGAATGACAGCAGTGTACAAAAGGTGCTATATAAATAATTATTTTGACTATTACACATTACATTACACCAAGTAGGTGGTCTCTTGTATTTCTTTAAATATGTTTTAATGTCTATGCTTCAAAATGCTCGAAAATGTGCACAAATGATTGAATTTTGAATTGAATAAGAATATTAAAATTGACTTAACCTTTTGGTTATTTGTAAAATGAGTGGTATAGTGGTACAATAGTTAACACTGTTACCTCACACCTCTGGGACCAAGGTTCATGGCTCCTTGTGTGTGTAGTTTGCATGTTCTCCCTGTGCTGTTATGGGGTTTCCTCCAGGTACTTCGGTTTCCCACAACAATTCAAAAACATGCCAGGGTTAATTGGAGTTACCAAATTGTGCATGTGAGAGTGTGCCTTGTGATGGGTTGGCACCCCATTCTGTATTGTTCCTTGCTTTGTGTTCACAGGCTCTGGACCCACCACAATCCTAAACAGGACAAGCAGTTACAGAATATGGATGGGATATTTGTGAAATAAAATGTGACTGCAAAGCCTGAAGCTCAAATTAAGTGTATAAATACTAGGGGTTGTACAGTAGTTAATTTATTTGGTAAGACCTTTGTATTTGTTAGGTATTATGGTCATGTCAATCTTGCACTTAGTAATAACCAATATGTGCATATACCTCTGAGCCAATATCTGTATAATGCTGCTCATTTCTCACCCCAAATTTATTGTCCCGTACCTTGCTTTGTGGTCATTTAGTTACCATTTACATATTTACATATCTGGTATTTATTTATTTATTCTCTTTTATTTTAATCAGTAGACTATTGAGTTGTACAGTACTGTTTCGCACTATTACCATTTTGGCCCGAATGTTAGACGACCCTGTTTTATAAGATGATTTTTCACCAACTCTTTTTGGAATACCAAATCTTATCTTTATAAAGAAAAAAATGACAAGAACATATAATAAGTTATCCATCTCACTGTTAAAAACTAACCACAGGCAATCGCATTACAATAAGTGTATTAATCAGCAAGCATTCAAGTAAACAAATGTATTATTTAGGGGTGAAAGGGCAGATAGTAAATATTATAAACTCTGCAACCCTAGAGTTATTTTTGATGAAGCAGACCCACATAAAGAGCACCAAAGAATGTACTGTGGCGAGTGGTTGAGTCATTTTAGTAAAAGATACAGCTCTTTTAAAATGACAGCTGCTCTCTTTATTAACAGCCACTATTGGTGCAACACTAGCAGTGACACAAACAGAAAAGCCAACAATTTACATGACACTCACAATTACATGCTAACAAAATGCATGCATTGCATAGCAAATATTACACAGTTGCCACACTCATGATTAACAAAAATACACATATTAATTTAGAGTATTGAAAGATACATGTGGTGTGGTGCAAAACATACTGGTAACTGAATAATTAGTCCTGCTGACCAACTCTGCATTGTCAAATTATGTCAGCCAGTTACAGACAGTGAGTGGGATCACTTCTCATGCAATATTGCATTACTAAAACAATGTTGATTACGTTTGAAGTATGTGATCACCTTTTAGCCAGAAGGCGGATCATTTCCGCCATCTACTGTTGTGTGTGTGTGTGTTATGACATTTAAATTCTAATCCTCAAACGTAAGATCACCCCAAATTTTTAGATGTAAAAAACAGCATCTTATATTTCGGCCAAAACGGTAACAACAGAATCCATAAAATCATAGTAAGGAGAGAGCACATCTTCCTGAAAGAGTTTTCACCCTCATCGTGTTCTTATTTAGTTTAACAAAGACAAGGCATGTTCGTTTTGAACAATAAAAAACTGCAAATTTAACAGTTTTATTTACATTATATTTATGTGGGATTAGTTACAATCAAGAATAACAATATTTACAATTCAAGAGAAACCCTAATCCCAATCACGACACCCTTAACTCCCACCCAGCCCTAACTTAAGCTGTAAGTAACCAAGCAAAATAGAAGACTTTTCTAATTTCTTACCATTTTTGATCACATTCACAGAGTTTTATAATATTGAAGTTATCCAAATGACGACCTGAAAAATGTCCTCAAAAGTAAGGAAGTTTCAGGTTTTAGCACACTTTGGGAACATTTTAGTCCCCAAATGTGATCTATGCAAACCCACACCAAATTGTGTGTGTTAGTGTGGGTGTGTGTGTATATATACACACACAATTGAGAGCTAAGCTTAGGGTCCAAGTGCATGGTACAGCCATTTTTCCAGAGACCATGGAGCACTATGTGTCATAAACTTTGTCAAACTAAAATATTATTACAAGCCTACCTAACACACTCTTTCCAACTCTCCAAAACCAACACAATTCAATTCTTCCACAATACATTTCGGCAATTGGTTAGTGCTATGGATGAAATTTGCCAAACAGGGAGGCTAGTGACCAAGAATCAATACAAATTTTATTATAGAATATTCAGAAAATCATTTTGAGATCAACAGTTTTAGAATTACAGATCTACACAATGTTCCTGTGAAGTCTGCAAAAGGATGCAAGGAATGATTAGATGTCAGATGGCTGTGTTCACAAGACAGCGGCTACAGACTGCCCTCTGTCGTTGCTGTTCCTATTTTCTGGTGTAGACTTTCATCCTTATATTGTTTTTGTGAAGTGGTAATACGACCCACCAAAGATCAAATACAGTAAATAGAGTAAATAATAACAGACTGAGTAAATAAAAGATAATAGATTAAATAATAGATTGATTTTATTCAGAAAGATAAGCACTTAATCTTCTCATCTATTTCCTGTCACTGTCTACACCCATACAATGTACCTGCAAAGTCTGAAAAAGATCTGTCAAATACTTTTTGAGTTATCGCACTAACAGGATCAAATTCGAGGGCAGTGTGTGACTCTGTGGCTAAGCCTCTGTGCCTGTGATCAGAAGGTTGTTGGTTCAAGCGTGGTTTTAGCACTTATGTGGGTCCTTGAGTAAGGCCCTTAACCCATGCTCTCTGGGCACGACAAAAGGCAGCTGTTGGGGGAGGCAAAAGGAAAATATATTTATAAAGTATCTATTATTAAATGTCAAAAACTACAACAACATCTAATATGTTCCAGTCCGTTACCCCATACAATGCGTCTGCAAAGTTTGAAAAAGATCTGTCAAACAGTTTACATATGAAAGTGTTTGCGGCAGCGGCAGATGGGTGGTAAAACCAAATGTATTCCCCAAAGTCCAGGAATACAATAACTTAAAATGTCAATACATATGGTGTACAATGTTAGTAATATATTAGTAACATGGACTGATCACACTATCGCATCACGATAAAAAAAAAAAATGCAATCAACTGCATAGTCTAAAAAAGCTTAGATACTCGTTATGTCCCTTGATGTATTGTGTATTTGTTTTCCATTTGCCTGTTCATTTTTTTTTGTTTGTGCTCAGGTATTCCTGATTACTACTGGTGTGCAGATTCAGCCGCTGTTAGTAGATCAGAGAATTAAAGACTGGTTGGGGGAGTGTCTCTCTCTTTCTATCTGACTTGTTGGGTGCTGGGAGTCATTCTCAAGCTGCATTTGGTCACTGAGAAAAGAGTTGACAATCACTGATCAGTGATCTAATCAGTTTCTGTGTATCATTTGAAGCATTTAGCCTATGTCATTTGTGTGTTTTCCCACTATAAATGAAATTCCCTTTTGTAAGGGTTAAAACTACTCTCAGTACCCCTTTTTTGTTATGAATCCTGAGCCAGTTCATAACATGATAGTAAAACATACACATCTATACAATTAAGCATAGAATGGTTACCAATTAGTCAAGTGTCCTGGTCACTCTTACGCACAACCTGAATGCTAATGCTGCACTGCAGTTTCCTGTTTCAGTATACCTGTTAATTTTCAACGGGAACCTTGATCATAACGTGTACATTTTATGGCCCTGAGGATATTTGGGAAGCCAGCCACCCATTTAAACTTTCCCTTTATTCCCCTCCTGTGGTCTTGTGCATCAGGAAATATAATAAAGGCAGTAATGGGGGCAACACTGCCTCAGCAAAGTGTGTGAAGGACCTTCACACAGAAGACGGGTATGTGCACCCCATCAGTAGCCACTCTATTTACTTCAGGCTCTTGGATTAAGTTGTACTCATGTTTTGGTTATCTGTGTCCCTGCAAAGCCAAAGCTGACTTGAAGTGCACAAACACTATTTTATGGTAGTAAACTCATCCAGGTAATAAAACAAACTTGGAATCAAGGAGGACTACAATGACCTCCATTCAGGAAGCTGAATCATACTGCATAGTTGTGTTTCCCCTTTTTTAAGAAATATAGGTCATGGAATGTAGGAGTATTTTATATCCTTTTAGACATATATAATAGGGCCTAACTGTATACCCTGGACAGGAAATGCATATGCTTTTGGGACTGATACACCGCCAAGGCAAACACATTCTCTACATCAAAATAACTCAAAAACTATTTGACAGATATTTTTCAAACCTTTTAGCCACACTGTGTGAAGACCTGGAAGTGATGAAATTTTGAGACAGATTGCACCAAAAGTGAAACAACACTACGTAGTAATAGAACAGAAAAGGGAAGTTTCAGACACTTGATCCCGATTGATAACTCTGTGAACATAACTCTATTCGATATTAAAACTCTATTTATTCTATTGGATCACTGATATTATTACCAAAACTCCAATATTATTCACCAAAACATTATATGGATGAAAATCTGCACACCTGACAGACTCAAGACAAATTCCGCCAAAATTAAAACAGCAGCCATAAGTGGAGGCAGAGGGCGGAAAGGGAGGTTTACAGATGCCATCTTGTAAACACTACAATCTGATATTAAAAACTTTCCAGGAACAATGTACAGGTCAGAAGAGATTATTTTAGAATATTCAAAAAATTAAGTGTCAATTCCTTTTGTCACCAGTCACCCTAATCAACAAATTTTATTTCTAACAGTCCAGTAGCTGGTCTGTGAAATTCAGTGTGCAGCAAAATATCCATCCATCCATTATCTTCCGCTTATCCGAGGTCGGGTCGCGAGAGCAGCAGTCTCAGCAGGGAAACCCAGACTTCCCACTCCCCGGCCACTTCATCCAGCTCCTCCGGGGGAATCCCGAGGCGTTCCCAGGCCAGCCGAGAGACATAGTCCCTCCAGCGTGTCCTGGGTCTTCCCTGGGGCCTCCTCCCAGTGGGACATGCCCGGAACACCTCACCAGGGAGGCGTCCAGGAGGCATCCTAACCAGATGCCAGAGCCACCTCATCTGGCTCCTCTCAATGCGGAGGAGCAGCGGCTCTACTCTGAGTCTCTCCCGAATGACAGAGCTCCTTACCCTATCTCTAAGGGAGAGCCCAGCCACCCTGCAGAAGAAACTCATTTCGGCCGCCTGTACTCGCAATCTCGTTCTTTAGGTCACTACCCACAGCTCATAGGGGAGGGTAGGAATGTAGATCGACTGGTAAATGGAGAGCTTGGCCTTTTGGCTGAGCTCTTTCTTCACCATGACGGACCGATGCAGCGCCCGCATCACTGCTGACGCGGCACCGATCCACCTGTCAATCTCCCGTTCCATCCCTCCCTCAGTCGTGAACAAGACCCCGAGATACTTAAACTCCTCCACTTGGGGGAGGACCCCCTCCCCGACCCGGAGAGAGCATTCCACCCATTTCAGGCTGAGGACCATGTAATATTTTTATTACAGTGCAGTATTTTCGTTTACCAAAATTTGTGGACAAATCCCCATCTATATGGTTAGGAAAACAGGCAGATAGGGTAGAGAGGGTAACAGGGCCATCCAGGGAATACATCATGGTCATTTTTGTCAGTTTCTTTGCCATTTGTATACATGCTCATCTCAACTACTCTAGTATTATAATAATTATATTTCTAAAATAAAAAATATTTCCATACAACTAAAATACTTATATAACAACTTTTTGCTTGTTTGCTACTGTTTACTTTTCAAAGGTCTGCGATCTGGTACATTTTATAGATCTTATACACAACCCACTGTGCCTGTGGAGCTTCTGTGTGTACTAGGTAGCAGTAACATTTGATCTCAGAGGAAAATCACAATGGGTATGTGTCTGTATGAAATTACATGGTAGTTACTTAGTTATTTCTATCGAGCCTTGGAAGGGCCACATTTTTTTAGTTCATTATTAGATCCACAAAATATTCTGCACATAGTATTAAATTCATACTATGGAAAATTGTTTAAAAGTGAGTGAACAGAGTGACATAAATTTAATTTACTGTTGAGAAACAGCTTTTAAAAGACTGAACAGGCTTAAGTCAGTTACTAGGTTGGTTGAGAAGGTCTTTCATAAATAAATATAGGTGAAGATGGAATAAGTAGGTGATGACACACAAGATAGTTGTGCAAGTAAGAATTGCAAATTATTTCCTGCCCTAGGTTTAAAAATTGACTTACAGCTAAATACAGGAAAGGTAGCAATTAGTGGGGTGTGGCAGAGGGGCCAGCTGCTTGAATGTCCAAAAACTGCTGAAATGTTTCCCAAACAGGCACACAACCACTTCCAGTGACATTTATAAAATTTCAGGCCCTATTCCAGCAGCTCCAGCACTGTAGATCGAACTCAGGAGGGATGGATGAGGCCCAGCCTGAGGGATCACATACACACTGTGACAAAAGCTACACATGTACACGATTATCTGATATTTCATTATTAAAAATCGGCATTATAAATCAAGGTGGGCAGGACAGTAGTTCAATGAGAGGCACTGCTGAACACGTTCAGGGTTGGGGGGTTCAAATAAATCCTGACCCCACTTGAAAATAAACAAATTAGCATTCACAGGGAGGGTGTGTGATGGCTGCCCCCACAGCCATACAGCCATTTTGAAGGGAGGTATCATTCGTAGATATTTGTCATTTTATGTTTGAGTTTGTTTAGTTTAAGTTGGTAATTAATATTCAACAATTTGTTTATTAGTATTTCTTCAATTGACACATTTAACCGCTGTTTACTAAATGAGGCACCAGCGGCGCCTCCAGAAATTTTTCATAGGGGTGGTCATATGGGGCCACTGAAAATCTTGGGGTGGCACACCAAAACCAAAAGCTGAGCTGAATTTCAGGAATTCTGTTATGCTGTTGTAGTATATAGCTAGTTGAAAACTAATCAAACTCAACTACTATAACAGCATTTAGCACCAGCTAACGTTAGTAAGTAATTAAACGTATCATGCCAAAAAGCAAGTTAAATAGCATATAGTACCAGCTAACGTTAGCAAGGTAATTATATTCGGCACAAAAAAAACACGTCACTCCAGCTGCCAAAGTTTAATTAATAAATAATTTCCACTCTTCTTTTTGGAAATTATGACTTACTTACTCACCGGTAGTCTTCTTCCTTAACTCCGCGCACGACTGGCGTTTGTTGACGATGACCAGAGACGTGCTGAGCTGCTGCTTTCTGTGAACCCTCCCCCCCACCCCCGTGCGTGATTTGAGAGCGCTTTGCTGACCGTGCATTTGCTGAAACGCATGATTGAACATAGAAGCATATCATGCATGTGCAACTGATGAGAGGAGTGGCCAGTGGGGGGGGGGGCAGCAAATTTATCAGGGGGGCCATGCCCCCCCCAGCCACCGTCTGGTGGCGCCAGTGTGAGGCGCGCACATTTAGTTAACTGTGGAAGAATATGTTAAGCGCCTATTTAAGTTTATTAATTGTTTTGTTTCTTTTTGAGTTACTGTGTGGTGATTGCTGGGGGATTCCTTGCTGCTCCAGGCAAAGGAGGTGGCCAACAGTTTGGCTAAATTCACGTAATTGGACAACTGCAACAGGCTGTTTTGTGGTGGGGGTGGAATAGTTTGTATTTAGTTTCTATTTTTATTGTTTAGATATATTTTTTGGATTTAACTTAATTTGATTTTGTTTTGTTTTGATTGAAATATTAGCTGACTGTCCTGTTTTGATTTTTTGTGGTATTTGTTATTGTGCTTACCCTTTTGGGTCTTGTGGTCTGGACAACAAGTATATATATAGTAGCCCTCGTGGTGTCTTGTTTAGGAGAAGGTCAGTTTGTTTGGTTTAAGTTATATGGTTAGTTGTGTTTTTGATAAGTTGACCTTTTTATGGGCCCATGTTTATTCTTTCGTTAAACTGCTTTCTTTTTTTCCCAATCCACCTATGTTCCTCGTGCCTTCCATCTCGGTACCTCACAGACTGCCTGTACTATACTTTCTCAAGCAAAACAAAAATATAATTTAATATTAAGATATTAAAATGTTAAACTGCAGACATGCAGCATTTTACTTGACTTAACAGGAGTTGATTAAAGTATCATTTTACCAAATACCAAGTTGTGAACAACTGAATATCAGAAAAATATCAAAGTCTGCTTGCCTACTCTGTTGCATGGACACTTGATAATGAACAGTACAACCATTTATACACCCTGAAGTGAAAAACGTATTTGTCTTGTGCAATGTGTCCGTAACATGTTTCTCTTAGTTTTTAGATAAGCCATTATGTTGGTGGTAGAGAGAATGTGATTAACAACATGATCCATTCAGTGGCTGAATGGTGGCCATTCAGTGGTCTTTTTTAAATTTTATGTTAATATTTTAACTTATAAAATTGTCTTAATTATTTTAACTCTGCTGTTCAACACTTTATAGCAGGCCTTTCCCCATAACCTGTTACACAGTGTTGTTGTTAATACTATCGATGTCAAAATAATTTCAAGTAGGGTGGTGCAGTGGCGCAGTGGTTAACGCTGCTGCCTCACAGCAAGAAGGTCCTGGGTTAGGTCCCGGGTCCTTTCTGTGTGGAGTTTGCACGCTTTCCTCGTGTTCGTGTGGGTTTTTGCCGGTGGCTCTGGTTTCCTCCCACAGTCCAAAAGTGTGCAGGATAAGTTGATTGGTGTGTCTGAATTGGCCCTGTAGTCGTGTGAGTGTGTGTGCCCTGTGGTGTGTTGGTGACTGCCCAGGGTTGGTTCCTGCCTGCGCCCATTGTTCCCCCGCGACCCTAGCTGGGATTAAGTGGTTTCAGATAATGGATGGATAATTTCAAGTAAGCATACTTTCGATTATGAGAGTGATTAAATGGAATTGAGTGGGAGTCAATTTCAAGAGAGCTCAAACTTAGAACAGACAATGTATGCTTCATATGATTCTGTTTGGATACTGCTGTTTGGCACTTACCCATGGTGGAAAATAGACTTCAGGTTCAAAGTATTTTCCAAAGTGCTTGTTACGCTTGAAGTTTCCCAGATCTGCTTGTAGTGCAAATGCCGCCAAAAGGAAGTAGGCTTCTTCCCTCTGGACACACTGGGACAGAAGTACCTGCTTCCTAAGGTGCCAGTAGTAATAGTACCTAGCTGACCGGTCACTGCAACAGAAAAAAACTGTGAGAGACGTGTGTATTATATTGTATTATTAAAAATGTAATAAGAACCTGTTATTTTGACGTTGTGGGGACCATTTTTCAGGTCCCCACATAGATCTGTGAATGCAATCAAAAAACTAAAACTGTCAAGTCTCATATTTTGTTTGGTTACTTGTGGTCAAAGTTAAGGTTAGGGTTGGGTAGGGCTTAAAGTTATCATGCTGGGATTAGAGTATTCCCCAGAGAAATGAATGGAGTCCCCACAAAGATATAATTGCAAATGTGTGTGTGTGTGCATATATATAAAATTTCATTTACCTAATCAATCTTCCATTTTCAACATAATATTGAGCCCTGAAGTGTATGATCATTGGTGGTCCAAACTGGTCAATTCCCTGTGGAAAACAACATATTTTTATTACAACTAATGAAGTATCCTGAGTATATAATCATTTGATCTTTTTTAATTCTTCTTACCTTACTGGCCTCCTTCTTCCATTCTTTTGGGCAGTACTTGGACAGCTTTTGGTTCAGTTCCATGTAAATGTGTTCATTATCTGAAAGGAGAAATAATAATAGTTTAACAAAGTCTCGCTCCACACGAAACAGCAACTCAAAATAATTCAACAGAGAGAGTGAACCTTCTCTAGCTGAGACTCTGCTATTTTATGTTTCAGTGGCATAATCTGCAAAGACAATTTCACCACCTGAATCCCAGCGGTACTTCTAATGGTAGTCTTTTCTTGTTCCCCAAATTTTTTTAATAAATTAGAAAGAAATTTAATTGATTTATTTTGTTTGATAATTCTCATACTTAAAACATTGTATACTTTCATTTTTAGGAGTCAAGAGACTGATTACTCATGAAACATACAAGCATGCATATGCCCGTAACACTTTCACTGTGACATCAGCAAGATAACAACACCCAATCTGACTCTAACGGAAGCTTGTCTCGAATCACACATTAATCTGATTCCCTGATCAGCAGCAGAGAGGCAGATAAGCAGAAGTGTTTACCTACAGACCATGCTGCCTATTATCAATCTTATGAGTTCACATCATTCAGACAAAAAGAACAAGAATATCTTTAAAAATGAGTTACTGACAAGCACATAATGGTTTCTTAAGCACTTTTGCAAATAGGTTTTTTTTTATAACCAGTTTTCATTATAAACCATACTACAAAAGAATGTGCCTGCCCAAATCAATAATAGAAATTTAATATGGTTGTCTTTCGTTTTATTTTCATACAGAAAATAAACCCAAACTTACTGTGTGCTTCATTAATTTAAGTTTATTATGAGGGTTCTAACCAAAGTGAAGTAAAGCTGAGAAAGCAGGGTCAGCCAGTCTCTGGGCCCAACAGCGAAATCACTCTGCCTACCCAGGAACTTGAACCGGCGATGTTATGAAAACCTGTACAGTGTCCTACCCACCTGAGTCACACACCACACCCACATTGCAGCATGTTTCAGCTATGAAACCTTCATCAACGTGTGCCCGTCTTACCTGTCATTCCATTTAGCATACATATTAACATACTAACATTACAGAAGAATTGATGTGTCATGATATCATCAAATTTCAAAGCCCAAAGACTAAATTTGGGTTAAAGCTTTTAAACAGATATTTTCCAAAAAAATCCACAAATCAGACAATTACATCGGTAGTTTCGTAATGGAATCCATTCTTCATTTTAGGTATTCCATTTCAACAATCATAAATCATAAGGAAAAAAATTACATTGGACATCAAGATAAAAATTTGCGCCTTACTCTGAATGACACTGAGTCCAAAGAGATGACAGTCCTTCAGTCGGAGTAGGTCACAGACCTGGGCAAGCAGCTCTTGACATAATGATTTTACCTATAAAATGACAGGCAGAGGAGCAAAAGTAATACCAATTACTTTTACCAATTTCTGTAAATTGCCACCTTTTTGTTGAGTTAATAAAAAACTTTGGGAACTCACACTAACAATGATGTTGAGGGTGTCATCATTTGGAAGGAAAACACAGACACAGCGGCGGTCCTGCATAGCTTTGTTATTGTGGAAGTTCAGTTTGTTCATCTTTTTCTGAACAGGACAATCTCTGTGAGGGGCACAAGGCCCTGGGAGCCTCCTGAGCTGCTCCAATGGAGAGTGCCGTCAGTCGTCCGTCAGGGAGGGGACACCAGGGTAAACAAGGAACATCCAGAAAATCTGGGTTCTGCAGCTGAGGAAAGGAGGGCATATGTGAATTGTGGGTGGGGGATCAATTCAGTTACAAATCACAGAGTGCTAAAAATTGATTATTAATAATCAATTCAAACAGATTGTAGTAGTTGCTACTGCTCACTACTAATAGATTTGCCCAGTTACACACGTATTTTTTTATTTAATTTATTGGGAAACCAAAATGTTCCCAAATTACTGATTTAAGAGACTTGAGAAGGTATTTGGCTCACAGTCTTTCCGTGTTGAACATTAACTTGTGAATTTAGGTCTCACCCATGTCAAGAAACGTTTTCATTTATTTCAAATATCAATATACTATGGAGCTTGGAGTTCTCTGCCAGTTCCCACCTCTAATGTAGTCGTTAGATTACTTACTTGAAATTCAACAGAAGTAGTAATTCTGTATATCCATAAAGCTCTCTCATCACATCTGCCAGTGTTACTTCATGCAAACCTTTTCCTCATTGTAGATTGAAAGCACTTGGGAAAGCAAGAGTTAAACCCTTGCAATAGCTTTTTTAACATGGATTTTAGAAGCAATACTGTGCAATGGTAGAAAAAGTACATGTTTTATAGGCACCTTATGATTATAGGGTACTACTGAGAACATGATGAAAAATGAAAGTCAAACAGGTCCTGGGTGAGGAACCAGACAAAGTGCGGCTCGAAAGACCCCTTATGATGAATAAAATAATGGAGCCACGATTTCCCTTGCCCGGAAGTGTGTCACCGGGGCCCAACCCTGGAGCCGGGCCTGGGGGTGGGGATCAATGGCGAGTGCCTGGTGGTCAGGCCTGTACCCATGGGGCCTGGTCGGGCACAGCCCGAAGAGGGTACGTGGGTCCCCCCTCCAATGGGCTCACCAC
>JAODKC010000028.1:8737003-8752359 GCA_026777985.1 Mormyrops attenuatus
TTCCTTTAAATCAGAGCTAGATAAGATTTTAACAACTCTGAGCTATTAGTTAGGTTCTCCCCAAACAAGCTTGATGGTCCGAATGGCCTCCTTTCGTTTGTAAATTTCTTATGTTCTTATGTACCCCATTACATTTGAGTAAGATGTTTCCTAATTTATCATCCAGATGCCATCGTTGTAAAACATATACTGGATCTCTTAAGCATGCACTCTGGGAATATAAAAAACTATTTTTGAATGCTGTATATGATCTGGCGTTCAAGATCCTGAAACTTCAACTGGATATTGATCCTATACTATACCTTTTTGGTGTTGACCTATCTAGGAAGTTGGACTCCATATAAGCCGCAAGAGTTAGTATAATTTCTTATATAGCTAAAAAATTTATTTTTTCTTAATTGGAACATCAAAGCCGCTCTGCAATTAACCTTTTCAGAAATATTCTTAATGAAACTTTGCGACTGGAGCAACGTACACATCTGTTAAACAACAGGGACTTTTTTGAGAACATGGAAACCCTTTATGGAACTCTAACTACCGACCTGGCCCGGGCTTCACACTTTGATTCCATGCATGGCTTTTACTTATCTATTTACCTTTAATACTTTTTATACAATGATAAAAATCATTATTATTACTATATATATATATATATATATTTTTTTTTTTTTTCTGGTTTGTATTGTTACACAATGGAAATGAGAAATAAAAAATATTTTGAAAAATGATGTAGGGAGGAAACGGCGAGAATACAGGGCACCCTGGGGCGCACATGCAGGCAGCAACATGAATGACTGGACTGGGGCACTCAAGACAGGGAGGCAATATATACATCACTGATGAGGGAGCAGATGAGAGGCACCTGGGGTGATCCACACAAGGGCTGTAATGAGAGGCAGGATTAAACAAGTAACAGGTGTGGCACAATGGAGAGAACGAGGGGGAAGGAATGCATTGTGTGACAGCTATATTGATTTGGGTTAAGAAAAGTAAAAACAAAATGCGATGCTAAAATACTGCGTCTCACACAAGATTCATATCCAGCATTTATTTAGCTCTCTTTGCATAAAATGGAGAATGCTGACAAAATTTCATCAGTGCTAATTATTCACTGTTTGTCTCCCCTTGAACTTCAGACCATCAAGATGTCAGGCTGGTGCAAGGTCCACACCAGTGCTCTGGGAGAGTAGAGGTGCAGCATGGAGTAACCTGGGGCACAGTGTGTGATGCTAACTTTGACCTGCATGATGCCGAGGTTGTGTGTCAGCAGCTGGGCTGCGGCATCCCTGTGGAGATTTTGGGGGGTGCTGCTTTTGGAAAGGGGGACAGCAGCCAGGTGTGGAGAGAGGAGATTCAGTGTATAGGGAATGAATCCCAGTTTTACTTGTGCCCAAAATCACCCTCAAAGTCACAGAACTGTTCCCATGGTAATGATGTAGGACTGGTGTGTTCAGGTAAGAACAGTCTGACAATGTGTAAAAGTGAAAAATGAATGAAGAAAATTTATATCACAAATACATGGTGATGTTTTACATTAACCGCACATTAATATAACATTGAGTGCACCTGCATAATGCATTTATAATGAATTCATAGAGCATTCTTAAGCAGAAAATTCACAGTACTTTCAACGAACAGTTGTAATATGCATTAATAACAAACATTATAATTGTATAATCATATACTGTTTGTTATTAATGTATATTAAAGCTGTTAAAGTATTTAGGATGGTAAGGTATACTTCCAAACTTCTTATAAATGTCCTATGAATGCATTATGAAGGTTCACTAAATGTTCTTGAATGCATTATAAAGGTATTAAAATGCATTATAAAGGTGCAGTTAATGTGAAGGGTTACCAAGGACACTCAGTGAATTTAAAAATGTGAACTATAAATATCTTAAAATTATTAAGTTACAGTGCTAACACCCCCATCTTGTTCACAGGGTACACGGACTCCAGACTGGGAGGCAGCCCTGACTCCTGCTCTGGGACAGTGGAGCTGCAGTACCTCAGTGAGTGGGGGACAGTGTGTGATGCATTCTGGGATCTGAGAGCAGCCAATGTTCTCTGTCGGCAGCTGCAGTGTGGGAGTGCTTTGGCAGTGCCAGGACAGGCCTGGTTTGGAGAGGGGAGCGGCCGCATCTGGGCTGATGTGTTTGAGTGCCAGGGGAATGAGACACACCTCTCTCAGTGTGCTGTGTCCTCATGGAGTCGAGCTGCATGCTCTCATGGACAGGATGCGGGAGTCATCTGTGATGGTATGGACTGATGTGGACATACGACGAGTACTAAATAATGTTGATCTAAATATTAAATATTCTGTTTCTGATAGAGATTTACCTTTGTTCGACTTTCATTATTGCATTTTTGGGAGTTTTTATACTGTAATACTGAGTTTATTTGTCCAATTTCTGTCCAGTGAACATTCATAGCTACATACTGAAGAGATTTAACAATATAGTATATGGTTGTATGAGGCAGAAATTAAACAAACAACTGTTTAAACCTGCTAAATGCTGAGTTGAATTAAAGCTGCTGGATTGATGTATCTGATTAATGCTGACAGTGAATGATGTATTTGCAGGGTCTAAACCTCTCTCAGCTCTCAATGGGACACTGCGACTGTCAGGAGAGAGTGGCTGTGAGGGTCACCTGGAGGTTTACTACCAGCTGGCCTGGAATAGAGTTCTCATGGACTCCTGGAGCTTCAAGGAGGCCTCTGTGGTCTGCAGGCAGCTGGGCTGTGGCTCCACAGTGAAGCTGTATAGCTCCTCCCTCTCCAGGACCCAGGGCAATGATGTGTGTCTGACAGGGTATCAGTGCTCAGGGAATGAGTCTCACCTAGTGAACTGCAGTGATCCACACAGACTTAATTGCAGCTCTAGTCCTCAAGTGTTCATTGTGTGTTCCAGTGAGTACATCATAGTTATAATGTTTTATAGAGAAAATTATTTAAAAGTTCTTCTATAAAGAACTGCATTATCTCATATGTCTACTTTATTAAATTTATGTAACACCTCCCTCTCTATCTCCTCCCAGAGCACCGGTCCATCCGGCTGGTGGGTGATGCCGGGGGCTGTGCAGGCAGGCTGGAGGTCCTCCACCAGGGCTCCTGGGGGACAGTTTGTGGAGACTCCTGGGACCAGAAAGATGCTCAGGTGGTGTGCAGACAGCTCCAGTGTGGGACAGCTCTCAGTGACCCAGTGCCCACCTTCTTTGGACCAGGAACTGGACCCATCTGGGTCAATGAGGTGGACTGTAAGGGGAATGAGACATCTCTGTGGGACTGTCCTTCAGCACCGTGGGGACAGAATGACTGTTTGCATAAAGAGGATGTAGGCATTGTGTGTTCAGGTGTGAAAATTTTATATCCGGGTTCTTCATCTTAAAAAAAAAAAAAAGAAAGTAAAAAAATCTATTATGAAACGTAAAGACCTGGCTGCAGTCATATATTGCAAAATGTTGTTTTTTTACAGTTTAGTTGAAGTACTTTAGGCTTTCAAAAATTCTTTTAAAAAAATCAAGTACAGTCAACTCTGCATAACCTCAAAGATTCGGCACTGACATTGTCACAAAGCGCAGCTTAAATCATGATTAAAAAAAAAAAAACAGCCCAAAATTAAAGCTAACAGTTTAGGCTGGAAAATGCAGTTTATTGTTATGTCATGTTATGTCAGCTCCTATCACAGTATAAGATTCAGTAATATCCAAATTGCATGAATGCTGCCATCATTTACGTTTACTTAGGTACACTTACTTTGGCTAAGCCAATCAAAGCAGTAAGAATTAGCTTACTGCTAATTCAGTCTTTTGAAAGCAAACAAATGATTTAATTATGCTTTTTGATTTTCAAAAAGCTGTTCGCTGTGTGTTTCAAAAGATTTTGGTTGTATTTTGTGTTTCAGCGGCAGGCTAATTGCGTAACCAATCGACAGCAAATACGTTTGCAAGTCCCACCCCAAAGTACCGAAGTACCAAAGAAGTACCCCAACTGGTTTGGCACTTTTGGTACTGGAACTTTTGGTACTGGTACTCGACTGGAAGTTAATGGAAAAGCGAAAGTACCGTACCGAAAGTACCGTAACGTACAGTAAAGTGCGGTGGAAAAGCGCCCTTTAGTACCTGAGATTAGATGTAGGCTTCAAAGTTTATTGGGATTCCTAATTCTTTCATATACGTTTTATAGTAAATCGTCACCACGCCTTCCCAGGTCTTCGTAAAATGTTTATTTTCTTCAATTTACATAATATATACAAATTAGTTCGGAGTGGTGAGTACATTTTGCACTGCTCGATCAGCACAATTAAAAGTAGAGGAGTGGAGAGTGAAGGCCAAACGACTGCAGAGCAAAATGAACTTTACTTAAGAAAGAAGGGGTGAGAGTGAAAACAATCACTACAGAACTGAACGATATTGTGATTTTACTCACCTTTTCGCTGTTACTCTTCCAAGTAATTTAAAACTGAGATGCCCCCGAAATTGTTTTTCTTTATTTTTTGAAAGTACTTGAAGTTTTGTTTTTGTGTTAAATGCATATATACTGATATATTACAAAATTAAATCTCAAACCTTCGTCTCAATCTATTGCAGCTCTTTGAAAATCTTGGGTCAGACATTTAGGATAAAATGGCTCTTTGCTTTAAAAAGGTTGCCGACCTCTGACATATCCATAGCAATAAACACCCCGATATTAACACCTATTTTTTAACCCCGGTCTGAATTTCCTGGCAAATGCCATAGGGACATTAAC
Source organism: Mormyrops attenuatus (assembly GCA_026777985.1). Lineage (NCBI taxonomy): Eukaryota > Metazoa > Chordata > Actinopteri > Osteoglossiformes > Mormyridae > Mormyrops > Mormyrops attenuatus. The sequence continues at coordinate 8,741,757 of JAODKC010000028.1, forward strand.
TTGCAGAGGCGGTCTCTGCCTTGCTCAGGTCGTACATACACTCGGACAAAGTCATCTCAGTTGATTTAGCATATTGGATGGGTTTCCAGCAACATATCTGAGTTCAGTACAGCAGAGCTGACAGACACTTATGGTCTTCTGAACCTCTCTCTGTCCATCATTGGTGTAATTTATTGCGAAACCAATATATTCTCCAGCTGCTGTTTATGACTGAGAGTTACCAGCATTACAACAGTCATAACAAATTCACAGCCTCAATTATCATGTTTTCCGTGTTGAAAATCCACTTGTAAATTTAGATTCTGCCTGTGTCAGGCAATGTATTAATTAATTTCACTGTGCATACTGAATCAAAAATAATGTAACCTACTGGCACACAATGAGTTTGTGTATCGTTACAGCCCTTCTATGTAGCCTATGCTGTATCTTTATTACAAAATACAGCATACAAATCAAAACAAATCCTTATCAAAATAAAAGCCCATGGTGTTATTGGAATTTTTTTACATTGTAATATTAAGATTGGGCTCATGTGCCATATTGCATCCAGAGCATATTGCCATAGAAAACCATTCATTTGAAACAGGACTAGCTACATGCTGTACAGTAAAGCATAGATTTGACTGTAATTTAATGTTTCAAAGAAATTTCTCTGTGTATAAATAACTGTTCAGTTATTTCAAGTTATTCTTTTGAACTCCCTGTAGAATATAAAGAAATCAGGCTGGCTGAAGGCTGCTCTGGGCAGTTGGAGATTTTCTACAACGGCACCTGGGGAAATGTATGCTTCGGTCAAATGGACACATACACAGCCAGTCTGATTTGTCAAAATCTCAACTGTGGAAAGAGTGGGACTGCTTCTAACACAAGGTCTCGGCTGAAAGGAGCTCTGGACTGGCTTGATAACCTGCAATGTCGGCCACATGACTCCTCACTGTGGCAGTGCCCATCCTCTAACTGGGGGCTGCAGTGACTGTGATGATGATGCAGTGGTTCAGATCACCTGTGAAGGTAAGGAAGGATCTTTTAATAGTTCTGTGTAAAATAGTTTGCTGAGAGTGGGAGGGACATTGTGCAAAAGTTTGTGGAATTTGGAGACTTTGCCAATTTTTGATACCTGATCAAATACCTCTTCAAGCTGACTATTCAGGAGATATAGTTTAAAACACATAGGGCCTATTGAACTTTACACTTAGAATGTCCTGTAAGGCTGAGTGGATTTCTTCCCCAAAAACTTCATCACACAATCAGAAATTGTGAGGAATTGCAAGCTTTTATATTTGATATTTGAAACATGAAACTGCACTTGTGTTAAACAGACTCTGTCAGTGAGCTTGAAATTAAGTTCATGCACACCAATGGTAGTACACTTTTAGAGTATGTATTTCTCCAAAAGGAGCAGCAATCCACATCATCAAATGCACATTCCAAATCCCATTTCCCTAAGGTCTTTTAAATTAAATTAATTAAGATCATTAGACAAAGTTGCATAGAAGTTTGGTATCAATCCACATAAGTCCATTTATTTAGTCAAAAGCTATTCAGCTCATTCCAAATTAGACCATTGCAAGAAGCTAGTATTAATTAATTGAGAGGGGAAATCAGGATTGACAGCCACTGAACAAAGACAGGCAGGTATCTTAAGGTAAGATTTAATATCTTTACAGGCTAAAAGTGTATTATGAGCCACAAATGCATTATAGATGGGAGCTTCACAGAAAGTGTTAACAATATTTATAATGGATCTGGAATTTTATTACATTCATACAGGTTAATCAGTGCACATTAATTATTATTCAATCGTTAAACCCACCAAACTGTCACCCACATCATTAAATAATTATTGAGAAATTATTTTGTGTTGCAAAAGACACGCATAGTCCCTCCTTCAAAATATATACAGTACTTTCAGTAACTTTCATTTCAAAATTAACATTTTAATAGTTTTCACTAGGAGCAAATGTGTAAAAAGACTGAAGTGCATCAAACAGAAAAATAGCCTATTATACAAGAATAGTGGCATGCTCATAATCAGAATAATTTTATTCACCACGTACAAAAAAGACACAGAATTTAGTTTGGTGGTGGCATGTAGTGATGTGGACAAAGCTGCCTACAGTATGAGTCCAATTTAAGTCTAAGGGCTGTATTACAGAGACTTGCTATCTTCAATCTGAAGTTAAATAGGAAGAGCAAGACCGATACTGGAAAAAAAGTCCATTATGTAATTCTACTAATTGTACCTTGATCATATTTCCTATTACCATTATCCTGCTGATAAAGTGAAATCCTTGTGTTCGTGGTTTAAGTTATCTGCAGTTCATCACAGTCCAAAAAAAAGGGAAAAATTCCAGAAACGATTCATGAGTTTCAAACCACATATGAAATGAATACAGGCTGTAAGCCAGTGTGTACCCACATTAGGCTAAGGCAGTATTACTCAACCTTGCCCTACTCAGGTGCCACACTGACAAAACAATATTTTTGCAAGAGCTAAAAACACCCCTCTCCTTGCTGAGACCATTAAGCATTTGAGAATAAGGATAGTATATGTTTTTAAGATATGAAAAGCATGATGTAATAAATGTATTTTATTATCACTGCAACCAGTAATGTCAACATTACTGGCAGTGTTTCAACATCATCATTATTAAAAGATTTCCAAATGCTGATCATTCAATTCAATTCAATTTTATTTATATAGCGCTTTTAACGACAGTCATTGTCACAAAGCACTTTACATATAACTGGCCTGAACCCCCAACAAGTAAGTCTGAGGTGACAGTGGCAAGGAAAAACTCCCTCTAGCAAGAAGAAACCTTGAGAGGAACCAAGACTCGGAAGGGGACCCCATCCTCCACTGGGCGACCGGTGTGCATAAAAATGTACATATATTACCATTAGTTCAAGATTAATCATTAATTTATCATTTTAAAGAAGTGAAGATATAAAAATAGTTCAAAGGAGTTGTCACTGGGGCCGCATGCTAAGATCCACATGAGGGTTTCCAGGGGTCTCGGCGTCAAGCCAAACCACCGTCAACAAACTTAAGTGATCGGTGAGAGTGGCAGGATGACAGCACCAATCCCCCCTTTCAATTTTAATCTCGAATGACCATGAATCCCCAGATCTCACATTTACCTTGAGAAAAAGGGATTTTAATATCCAAAAGACTGACTAAAGAGGTAAGTCTTAAGCCTTGACTTAAAAGCAGATTGTTTCTGAGCTCCGAATGCTAATAGGAAGTTTATTCCATAACTGTGGTGCTTTATGAGCAAATGCTCTTCCCCCAAAAGTAACGTTCTTTATTCTAGGTATTCATAGAAGACCTGCATCTTGCGATCGGAGCGTACGAGTTGGAATGTACTATAGTTGCAAATGAAGTCACTCACATACTGCGGTGCAAGACTATTTAGAGCTTTATAAGTTAAGAGTAGTATTTTGTCAATACAAAATTTAACTGGCAGCCAGTGGAGTGAAGATACGTAGAATTGGGGTGATATTTTTTAGTTTTAGTGAGGACTCTGGCTGCTGCATTCTGGACTAGTTGGAGTTTATTTAATGACCTATTTTGGACAACTATTTGGTGACTTTAGTGCCAGTAAGAAGAACCTCAGTCTTGTCTAGATTTAACTGGAGGAAGTTGTCCGACATCCACTTTTTGATGTCAGTTAAACATTTTTCCATTCTCTGAAGTTGCTGTCTATCTTCTGGTTCTGGTTTATCTGATAAAAAAGTTTAGCTTATCATACAGTCCATAACATCAACAGACAGCACACTACTGTTTTTCACACCCAATAACACCTTAACAGACAGCATTGCTGATACTTACAGCCCATAACAGTATAACAGACAGTCAGTACTAGTGCCGCCCCTGGCCAAATTGGGGCCCTAAGCATAATTTTATTTTGAGCCCCCCCCATTACAAAAGAATGAGTAAATAAAAATCCACTAACAATATTTTCCTTTTCCTGTGCACTCTTTCCTAACAACTTTTATACAGCGTTCTTAGCGGTAAATTGATCTTGACAGCTATTGATTTTACGTCTAGCTTATAAATTGAAGAGCAGTCATAGACTACTAAGCACTTGTTGCAAGTCGCTCTGGAAAAGAGCGTCTGCTAAATGCGGTAAATGTAAATGTAAAATGACTGTATCACGAAATGCCAATTAGGTTTACAGCCTTGCGGTGTCAGATTACTCGTCTCTTTCTTTCTCTCCTGCCTTGGGCTGACTTGGTGCTCTACGCGCGTCTCACGGCAGCGATGCACATCCTTTGCATCCCCTTGTGGAAAATGGGGCCCCCCATGGATCGTGGGGCCCTACGCACAGCACGTGTTCTGCATGTAGGGAGGGGCAGCACTGGTCAGTACAGTCAGTACTGAACTTTGGGTGTTTAGCTTCATTATGGCACTACAAATTGGACTTTTTACACTGCAAAATGACATTATCACAAAGCAGCTTGACACAAATAAAAACTTGAGTTTCCAGTCCTCTTTAAATGTCGGTATTCCTCTTCATATTTGGGTCTCATGTTCTTTAGCCGTTTTTGCTAAATGCTAGTTTCCCAGTGTTCATGCTACTTTTTCTAGCACTTCTAGGGTAAATTGTGATTGTGTTTTTCAGGCAGGTGAGGTTGGGAGCGTAACAGATTAATGTTTCTTTATGTGGTCATGTGACACTAGGGTGATGTTGCCACCTGATTTGCATCTAATTTCGACCAAACCGATTGGAATTTGTGCTGCATTTGTGCTATTTTAGTTTCTGAGATATTAAAGTTTATTTATATGGCCATGTGACTCCACCGTTAGGTTAGTCACATTAAGAAATGTCTCTACTGTTATTATTTTTGAGTTATACCTTTGGTTCATGCCATTACATGATCACTGTATAATGCTCTTGCTTACGTTTCTCATGTTAACAAAAGGTGGAGTGTGACTTCAAGACAAAGCTGTAGATTCACTTAGCCCTGAGCTAGATACCCCATTTTAGGATCATGCAGAATATTTACGCATATGACCAAGAAAGTACCACTACATACTGCCTCGTTATCTGCAGGTTTGACCCATGTTATCATCTGTTCTGCCAATTGATCACAGCACAGTAAGTCCATTCCTTGAGGTGTGGGAATGGAAAGGCTAAACTAGAGTATAGGAAGTGGCTTTTGTAATGAAGGGGGAAAAGTGAAGTTTGCCATATTATGGCACAAATTAAAATTATGTGCAGACATACATAGTGCTTTCCTACAAGTTAGTGAACGCCTCAGCAGCAAATGCAACCATTTAATGCTTAGTACTGTACAAAAATGTATAATAATCTCTTGTCATTTTGCCTGCCCTGTGTATTTATTATGATGTCTTTACTTTCCCATGGACCCTCTTACTTATTGCACATGGCGGTCAAATAAAAATGTTCAATAATAAAAAGTTTTAGTCTACCCCTTCACTCAACCCGAACTAACATTTATTCAGTCACAACTGAGTTTTCTAAAGGTGGCGACCAATGTAAGTTGAGCTATTAAATTCTTAGTCAACAACCTGTGATCGCCACTAATTAAAACAACCGTCTTTTTACTAAAATAATACTTTGGAAATTTGTTTAAAAAGTACATAAAATTTGTACATTAAAAAGGGTGAAGACATAAGTCATTAGTATAAGATACATAAACATTCAATTGAAATTATAAAAGGTTCAAGCACAAAGCTCTTTTACACATTTTGATTACTCCAAACTCTTGTTTTTAAAAAGGCAATGGGCAAATACTATGCCTAAACTAAAGACTAAGCTTTCTGGAGATGTTCATGACGTTATAAGCTAGCTTTAGTAAAAAAAATGACCAATTTTATAGTATAGGTTTTTTCGCTATTCAGTTTTCAATATTATACTCATCTTGGAGATGGCATACTATTTACGGACAACATAGAACTGGAGAGAAGCTTTAAAAAAATCTGCGGCCAAGCTATCCGCACTTTGCTGATATACTGTACGGTTAAATCATCCCCGCTTTAAATGTGTGATGCATTCATAGACATAACATTTCGGTATCAGCTTGCGTTTAGGAAAATGACACTCTAAGCAATCACGCATAAGAAAAGGGTGAATACATAATACTCATGTACGAAATGCAGGATGTACTTAAATACAATTAAGTTCTTACTTTACCATTATGTATAAACAAGTTATATAGCATCTGAAAGGCAAGGTCCAAGACTGTTTCCAGACAAAATGTGTTTTGACTGTACCGTTTTCAAAAAAAGGCACTTTGAAATCTTATTCTGTGTTATGAGTTTGACAGGCCATTTCTCTGAAATTTCCCTTAAGGTATAAACAAGTCTTAGACCTTCTGAAAAGTAAGGTCCTAGGCTATTTTTAGAAAAAAATTGGTCAACTTTTACTGTAGCAGTTTTAAGAAAATGCATTTTGAAATCCAGGCTATTGTATGTGTTTGCATATACGAACCAAATTTGAAAGGCCATTTGTCAGAGTTTTCCCATCAGGTATGAACAAGTCTTATACTCTTTGAAAGGCAAGGTTCTATGCTATTTCCGAACTAAATTTGGTCAACTTTTACTGCACCATTTTTCAGAAAATGCATCAAGAAAGAAAATGAACCTAGAATGTTCCCATATTGTATAAAAAAATCTATAGCTTCTGAAAGGTAAGGTCCCAACCTAATTTTGCACAAAATTTTGTCAAATTTTACTGTACAATTTTCAAGAAATTGCCCTTTGACATCCATGGTTTTATGCGCATTTGCTTATGTGACAGGTCATATCTCAGACCCCATTTTCCCATAATACAGTATATAAACAAGTCATAGAGCATCTGAAAGGCATTTCCCAAATGTTACAGTAGAAAAAAATGCACTTTGAAATCCTTGTTATTTTCTTTTATGAGCCAAATTTGAGAGGGCATTCCTCAGAATTTTCCCATAATGTATAAATATTATATACCTTTATATAACATTATATAACACTGCCTTCTGAAAAGCAAGGTCCCAAGCTATTTGCAAACAACTTTGTTCAAATTTTACCGTTCCATTTTCACGAATTGGCGCTTTGGATTTGAGGTCTTATAAATTCCTTGCCCAGTTTTTGAAGGCAGTTATCTCTGGAGCTTTCCTTTGTTTCAATATGGATTCAGTGCCATCCAGATGACAAATGCATTATAAGTGGAGATGTCCAAGATGTTGAACAATAGTACAAGTAAGCCAGCATAGGTTTTTTTGCAGTTGCTACAGTTGGGCAGGAATTGATAAGACCTCAAATCCAGAGGAGAGAATATTGAGAGGGTCCGGGACAAAAGACATGGGAGCCAGATTCAGGGCAAAGCAAGATGGGTTTATTCCTCTCAGAATGGCAGGAAAACAAAGGGATTGCAAGGGAGCTCAACACTGGGATCAACAACAAAACTAGCAAGACTAATAATATCAATGACAAGACTGGAGAACACAGGAATGGGAGGCACCATTATACAAAGTCTAACAAGGGAGTAGAAAGAGAGGCAGCTGGAGTGCATTACACAAGCATAACAGGTGTATAACAGGTGTGGCTTGTTAGAGCCAGACTAGGGAGAAACAAAAGAGGCAGATTGGTAGGGTGTGACAGAGAACACAATTGCAATGCACAAACAGTAAAACTTGATGCTTCATTTGGTGTGTATTTGCATAGAATTTGTGTTCAACCAGGCACATTATGTAATTTTAATATAACCTCAATAAATCACCACCTTATTGTGGTGCAGGGGTTTGCATGCCACCATGATCATAGGAGCAATGATGTTGGGGGAAATTGCCCCTGGTAGGGACTTCCAAGACATATTGGTCCTGGGTGAGCGGCCATACTAAATGCAATTCAGAAAAGCCCCAGGATGATAGAAAATACACAATATTGCCAAAAGTACTGGAACACCTGCCATTACACACACATGAACTTTAATGACATCCCATTCTTAATACATAGGATTTAATATGGAGTAGGCCCACCCTTTGCTGCTTCAACTCTTCTGGGAAGGCTGTCCACCAGATTTAGGAGTGTGTTTATGGGAATTTTTGACCATTCTTTTAGGAGAGCATTTGTGAGGTCAGGCACTGGTGTTGGATGAGAAGGCCTGGCTCACAGTGTCCACTCTAATTCATCCCAAAGATGTTCTATCAGGTTGAGGTCAGGGCCCTGTGCAAGCCAGTCAAGTTCCTCCACACCAGACTCGCTCATCCATGTCCCTGGACCTTGCTTTGTGCACTGGTGTGCAGTCATGTTGGAACAGTATGAGGTCATCTCCAAACTGTTCCCACAAACTTGGGAGCATGAAATTGTCGAAAATGGCTTTGAATGCTGCAGCATTATGAGTTTCTTTCATTGGAATTAAGGGACTAAGCCCAACCCCTGAAAAACAGCCCTACACCATAATCCCCTCTCCGCCAAACTTTGCACTTAGCACAATGCAGTCAGGCAAGTACTGTTTTCCTGCCAACCACCAAACCAGGAATTGTCCATTGGAATGCCAAACACAGAGGCATAATTGAGGTAATCTATTGGCTCTAGCAGCCTGAGGTAAGGGAGGACCCAGTTGCTAGAGCCCTTGCTTTCCGTGCAAGGGAGATCCTAGAAGGGATCTCCCCGCTGGATGACGTCCACCAGGCGGAAGAGATTCGGCGAAGTCTAGCGCAGCTCAGAAGCGGGGCCACGGAGGCGATGATTAGGCAGGTGTACCTGGACTATGGAGGGTTCCCTCTCCCGCCGTCCGGACATCCCTCTGTGCCTTCGTTCCCTAGTGTAGTCCCTCCGTTGTCCCCTCTAGTGTCCCTGGGTCCCTTGTATCCCTTTTTGGTGCCTCTGTGCATGTTGGCATTCCCTGTCGTGGTCGGTTGTTTGAGTTAGTCTCCTTGTGTTTGTTATGTGTGTCTGTGCTGTTCCCCATGGTGCGTTGATGTTTTTGCTTTTGTTTCCCCAGGTTTCGTCGTGTCCTTAGTCTCGTCTCCTCGCTCCCCCTGGTGCACCTTTGGGGGGGGGGGGGGTACTGTCATGCCCTACCCATCTAGACCTCTCATGACCACTCCCCCCTCATTAACCTCATGTGGGTTCCCCGTGTTTACCAGCTGTTTCCTGTTGCCGTCATTAGTTCAATGCATTTAGTCCGTGTTTCAGTTTGCTTCCCCAGTCCGGTCATTGTATTGTCAACCTGCATTGCTGCCTATTCGTTCTGTGTGTCCTTCAAATAAACCCCGCATTTATCCTGTTTCCTGGCATCCTGCCTCCCTTATTGTGCTCCGTGCGCCATGAGACGTAACAATAACTAAGTGGCTCAAGGAACAAAACATCAACATTTTGGGTCCATGGCCAGGAAACTCCCCAGACCTTAACCCCATTGAGAACTTGTGGTCAATCCCCAAGAGGCAGGTACACAAACAAAAATCCACAAATTCTGACAAACTCCAAGCATTGATTATGCAAGAATGGGCTGCCATCAGTCAGGATTCGGCCCAGAAGTTGATTGATAGCATGCCAGGGCGAATTGCAGAGGTCTTGAAAAAGAAGGCTCAATACTGCAAATATTGAAAGATGTTATCAAATGCTTGTAATTATAATTCAGTATACCATAGAATCATCTGACAAAAAGATCTACAAACAGTGAAGCAGCAAACTTTTTGAAAACGAATACTGGTGTCATTCTCAAAAGTTTTGGCCACGACTGTACATCCTGTACTTCATATATATGAGTATTCACCCTTTTCTTATGCGCGATTGCTAAGAGTCTCTAATTTTCGTAAACACTAGGTAATACTGTAATGTTATGTCTATGTGGGCAACACAAATTTAAAGCATGGATGATTTGTCTGTGTGCTGCCAAAGCACGGATGACCAACGTAGGAACTGCATATGCAACCCAAGTGAAGCACTCTGACTAACAAGAGGAAACCCTTCTCCTTGTGAACACTAGAGTCAGTGCCACTAGGAGTGGAGGGGAAGGGAGAGGACAATATAGCAAAAAATGTGCGTGCATGTTTGTGTTTGTGTGTACTTAATGCTTCTGTTGTCCATCGAACTTCACCCCCCCACCGAATTTCTAAGATTTCATCATTCTCTTGAAAATGAAAAACCCTCTCATGAAGTAGCAGCATAAAATGAATACAAAGTGATAAATATGACATGCATGTGGGTGTTAGCCGCTGAGAATCTTGAAATGTGGTGTCTGGCTCGGTGCTGAGTCTTCAGCTTTGTCATGAAGTCATGAAACACTCCATTTTTTGTTAACATGAGAAACACAAGCATGAGCACTATACAGCGATCATGTAATGGCATAAACCAAGAGGTATAACTCAGAAGTAATAACAGTACAGACATTTTTAAATGGCACAAACTATTTGGACCGGTTTGGATGCATGGGGGTCTAGCATAATAGCGGAGTCACGTGACCATACAAATAAACATTAATATCTCTGAAACTAAAGCAGCACAAAAGCAGCACATCAGTATGGTCGAAATCAGACGCAAATGACGGGCCAAAATCAGACTCTGTCACGTTACAGCGGGAGGCGAAGGGAAGGAGCAGGCGATTCAGCCGGAGATGAGGGTAAACAGGGACTTTATTCCGACAAGGCAACA
>JAODKC010000028.1:8770661-8785544 GCA_026777985.1 Mormyrops attenuatus
GAAATTTGTAAATTACTGCTTTATTTTTTTATTCACATTTTCCACACTGTCCCAACTTTTTCTGATTTGGGGTTGTAAATAGCCATATGTCAAGCTGTTGTGCAAATAAGATAAATAACATTTGTCTCTGCACAGTCGCGCGTTTACAATTGTCCTCTGCTCTCTGTATCATGCATGGCGGAGTTCTGCCCGATGTGAGCACACCCCCACTAGCGCACAGAGAGCGTGCGTCTGAAAATATGTTGCGTCAACTACGTGGAAAGCAGAAAAAAATATCTGTTTTTTAACTGCTCCCAGGGTGGTGGAGATGGCAACACTCACTCTCCTGCAGTGACAAAAGCTGCACATTCTGTTGATAATTGTCTTAAAAAGAAATGTTCTCATGTTTCGTTCAGTTGTTATATTGACTGCTGTCTGTAAAAGAAACACATGAACACCTTGAATCCTGTCGGTGTCCGTCTGCCCCTCCAAAGCTGTAAACCTAGGGGAAACACTGAAATATTGTAGCTCTCGAGTGGCGAAGAGATTATCAGTAAAGTTCAGTCATTAGCAGACTCTTTTATTGCGTGATTCTTAAAAGGACAGCTTTAACGTGCTCCCGAGGGGATAAAGTACTTTCCCTTACAATACGTTTAGCTTAGTGCATTGCAGTTACAAAACATTTACGTAGTTTTACACAACGGGTCGACACTAAAATTCCACGTCGGCGCTTTTTTATAATCAGCATCATCGATTACGTCGAATAATTTTCCCAGCCCTAGTTGAATGAGAACTGGTACTGAATGCAGGCTTTGAATGTGTCAGCTTAGAATTCTTAAAGAGCCAAGATATAAAAACCATGACCCTTTTGTTTTTGTGTTTTCTGAGTCTTTCTGGGGTTAGTTAGTTATTACATTTTTCAATTCGTCCAAATGTGTGAAGGGGTAAGCATTTCCAGCTAAAACATTTTTTTTGGCTCATAAAGCAGTTTTACTTTTGCTTTGATGTGGCAGTATTTATTTGGTGACGTTCTGCCTTAGACATGATTTTTAAAACCCTGTTGTTGGGGTAATATTATATTAAGATTATTGCTACTTAACTGTTCAACCACACGTTTATGGTTGAGTTAATTTATAAATTGAGTTCTTGGGGTTTAGTGAAACTTGCAATCAAATTTTGAATGATTTAACAAGTATTTTTGGGGGGTCAATTAATGGTATACAGATGCAGCTTCAATTAAGGATAAAGATGTGGTTGGCCTACCCCCTGCAGTCCCCGCTGGGTCTCAACAAATCTATGAGGGCCCCATGCCCACCCGGCCGCAGAAGCCGTTTCAGCCGGGCTCCACCCCTACTCACCTCATACATCGTTTTATGGTAAGAAGATTTTGGTCATCTATGATCTTAGAAATGCATGTCAACAGAACATGTTCAGTTCTCATGAAAATCAATCATTTTCAGGTTTGGAACTCTGTTGGGATTGTACGTGGCTACAATGATGAGCAGGACAATGCCATTGATGTGGAGTTTCACGACACCTCCATCCACCATGCCATGCACTTAACCAATTCTCTTGGTCACATATTAGCTGACCTTTCACGAGAGGCGGTGCTCCTAGCTTGTGAAGGAACAGATGAGCTTGCCAGGTAGAGATAATTTAAGCTTTTTTTTCCATTAATATTGCTCTGAATTGCATTTTTATCATTATGAAGAATAACATTTTGCTAACTGATTGAGAAGACGTATTTAATTATCAATATGAATAATTCATAGTTATTAAAGACCACTGTAAATCTGGAATGCATTACTGCTTAGAGAATGCATGTATTTTGTGTAGCCAGGATGTCCTGTAGCAATGGTTGGGTATTGGAAGAGATGCTCTGATTTAGGGCTGGGCCAATTATTCGACGTAATTGACGATGTCAGTTATAAAAATGCATTGACGTGGAATTTTAGCGTCAATGCGTTGTACAAAACTACGTAAATGTTTAGTAACTGCAATGCACTGATATAGTGATAAGCTAAACATATTGTAAGGGAAAGTACTTTATCCCCTCAGGAGCACGTTAACACGGTCCTTTTAAGAATCGCGCAGTAAACAGTCTGCTAATAACTGAACTTTACTGTCCACCTGATGCAGACCTAGCGACCTGCACACACTTTTGCGTAGCAGGCACGCATTTTTACACCAAAGTACGCCGGTACGATTTGTTGCTCTAAAGTACGCAAAAAGCAGCTGGTCACACTGACACTTCTTGCTGGCTGCCGTTTCAGCAGGAGGGGCGGGGCTGCATACTCAGCTCAGGGCACCTTGCGAATGTCTCACACAAACACGCACCCGTGCGCCCTCGAGACAGTGAAAGGACGAGAATAGCGATAGTAAACGATTGGAGGTGAGGGGAAATACGCACATTACTTGCAACTGACACGTTACGCGTTGTCCACGCGGCAAGCGGTGAACCGCCCGGCGCTCGTGAAAGCCCTTGGACGGGTGAATATTATATTGAACGTTATATTGCCGTTTTACAGCAAAAAAGTCACCCCCTTTGTCAGATTAAAATGATACTAAAATATATACTGCTACGGGTACAAGAGCGAATGGAACTGTAGCCCTGATCTGGGAGGGAAATAACACACGCACACTATACACATAGGTCCGTTAGTTTGATTGACGGACCATTCAGCTAATGACAGCAAATGTATCGGTTAGCGTCAGTGACGAGGGAACGACAGGTGCTCCTGTTCGAAGTAAGTTGGCAAAGTACTGTCGTGTTGGATTTGGGAAGAACAGTTTTGAGGTTCAACAAAGTTGTATCTGCATCACGCTAAATTAGTAAAGCAAAATTCACAACGTTTGTCACAACGTCGTAACATCAGCATTCTCTACATAAGCTAGACGAGGTTAATTATCCCTGGTATAGCTCTATGTTGATGTCGTATAAGAGTTGACTTTAGACACACCACCTCAGCAGTATAAATGGTGTTGAAAATTTAGGTCATTTTGTTGCTTTAACAGTATCATTTGCATGATTTTATTAGCGTAGTGTAGATGTAAAGAAAATGCAGGAAGTTATATATAATTGGCCGTGATTATAATTATACTGTAATTTGACTGTGATAAGACAAATTTGTGTTAACTGCTAACTTCACTTATTTTTTAAATAAGGAATACATTTACCATAAACGCCCAATGTAGATTATAGAATATAGAACTATTTAACACTTAACACAAAAATATCACTTACTTCAAGATCATGGTTCTTTAATTTATATCATATATAGTTATAGAAGTACAACATGTAGTGAAATGTACTCACTCCTAAGACTGTGTACATTTTAATTAAAGCTAACAAATAGTATTAAGAGAAACTGAGAGCTTAAAACTAAAGTAGTAAAAAATAGATACAGAAGTATATAAAATACAAATGCTTTAATAAGCTGATAGCAAAGAAAAAGGTGAGAAATCCACAGGGTATAGAAACTCCTTATTACATTCTCATATGGTTCTAAAAAAAGTCTGACCAATTTCATTCGGATCAAATGAAATGATTGGCCAAGCGTCCTGTCAGTCATCAATTGCTGCCCCTCCAACTAAAGTCAATATGTTCTTGTGCTAAAACCCTGGGTTCCTTTAAATTAGAGCTAGATAAGATTTTATGAACCCTGAGCTATTAGTTAAGTTCTCCACAAACGAGTTTGATGGGTTCTTATGTTCTAAAGTCAACCGCTTGCACACTTTGGTCACGCCTACCAAGCGAGTGTGAGTCTGTGAGAGTGCCACCATTGTGGTACTCAAAAAAATTTCCCAAGGTTGGCAGGTCTGCTGCTGATCTCTTTGCCACTCGAGAGCTACAATATTTTGTTTATTGGACCTGCTGTGGCATGGTTTTCCGCTATTCCGCTAATAAGCTGGCTAGTTGGTTTACTGCTGGCACCGTTAAAACTATATCAATTATAGACTGAATTCCGATATAGTTTTGTTTAATATTGCTGATGCCAGCAGTGCCGCACTATTTTGTAAGGCATGCACTGGCCAATCATGTAGCACTTCTCTCATGAATATTAATGAGACATCTCCTACCACCCTGCAAAAAGGAAATTTACCCCCCGCCCTGCCCCGCCCCCCTGCTCACAAGGCAACATGGCTGCGTCTACCAGCAGAGCTCCGGAGCCTCTGGGGAAACGCGGCAAAAAAGGCTCGCACGCAGTCTTCCAAAGTTTGGGAATACTTCAGTCATGACAGTTTTTCTGCATCTCTACTGTAGCTGACGTTAATGATGCTGTTCTAGCTGTTTACTTATTCTGTCATGTAAGAGTGAGACAAATTATCGTTTACGACTTCTCTTAAACACTGTAGCCTAAATCGTTCCTTGCGCACTGAAGTAAGCTTAACTATAAGCTACCTTTGCTAGTGTTTTCTTAAAAACATGTTTCTCTAGCTGTGAAATCATTCCATGTTTTAGCATCTATTTCAACATTAAAGTCAAATTGGTGTACTAAAAGTAAAAACCATTGCAGTGATAAGTAACTTAAGTCTAACATTGAAATCCTATTGAATCTCTTAAGATTTGCCTTGTGTTAGTAATGCTCTAATGTTTAAGAAATGTTTTAATAAATTGAAATGTAAATGAGAATTTCAGATTGTGTGTGGGGGAGGGGTGAATTGTATTAAATGACTAACTTAAATTTATTGATAAACAATTATTTTCATCGTCAGGTCAATCGAAAAATTAGTCGTTATAGTAGTCGAATAATCGAAAAAATGATCGCCAGTTTAATCGTTTAAAGAATAATCGTATAAAGAATAGTCATTTGGGACAGCACTACTCTTGATTCATTTCCAATTCACAAGCTAATGATTCAGTTTCATTCTGATTTTATATCAATTTTGTTGGGAATGACATATGAAATACAGTGGTACCTCAGTACTCGAACTCCAGTAGAACTCGACTTTCTTAAAAGTCAAACCAACCAGTTTGGAAAAAAAATGACCTAGAACTCGATCTGAATCTCAGAAGTCGAACCGTGTACGCCAACCTAAGATAACTAACGCGGGGGGAAATGAGTCACACGGCACGTCTCTCAGCGGAAATAAAGGGTAACAAATGTTACAACCTAAAAGTTAGCGATTTATGAACAAATTAACGAATACAGAGTAATAATAAAAATAAACAATGGACCGCATGGCATAGTCTAGTGTTGACGCAGTGTTGGGGCATGGCTTGGGGTAGTGTTGGGGTACATTCTTTATCATTTAGGAAGCCATTAAGAAAAAAATGTTACGCATAGCGTACAGTGTTGGCGAAAAATTAAGACTGCTCATTTTTTTTTTCCGGGTTAATCTTTTATTGGTAGCCATTGCTCCAAAAAAGCAGCACCAAAAGTGGTAAAGCGCAAAAAGAAATTATTGAAAAATTATTTTTTAACTTTGCACATTGTTTGGATACATTAATTTTCTTACTTTACAAATTTTTTGAAAAATGGTTTTAGATATGTTTAGTATATGCTCTTCTTTTATTCTGTTCATTTTGTGTCTAAATGCTAGAAAAAACATTTAGGTGTAATTTTTTTGGGGCTGGGAACCAATTAATTGGTTTTCCATTATTTCTTATGGGGAAAATTCAGAACTCCATATTGTGAGAGATGTGGATCACCAATTTACAAATGTCACTGGAAACCAAATTGTGAAAACCACTAAAGAAAGGGCCAAAGGCTTGTATACCAAAGTCTTTTTATTTGAGAAACAGAGGTATATTTCCTGTCTCTTTCAAAGCACGGAAAGACAAACAAATAGTTTAAAATAAAAATGGTGTGTTGCTGTTCTGCTTAAAATACCAATATGTTGGTATTTTAATAAGGCACATAGGTTTTCAAGTCACAAACTGAATGAGATCCGTTTTGTGTTTGTATGTTAGCTGATTATGACTGTTTCACAATGCAATAACTGGGTTAAGGTGTTCACGTGTGTTTTAAATAACATGATTACTGTGTTGACTAGCTCTGTAATCGGGTAATTTAAAATCACATGTAAAAATTTTAATTGTGTTATCACTTGTAAACAGTCAGTTAGCTGAAACAAGCAAACAAACATAGATCTCACCACGTGAGATAACAATGATTCCTCGTCTTTCCCCCTCCATCAAATTCCCTGAGTCACTAACTCATTTCCCAAAAACATAATTGCTAGCTAGTTCACAACTTGCATAGCTGGAACCATGCTACTGAATGAGTCCAAATAAGTAAGTTGCTAAAAGGAGCTTTTGTGAAAAGCATCCTGGTTTGATTGTAGCTGTGATTCTGTGATTTTGTACAACATCATGACCAAAGCTATCGTGTTGTTTAGAACCAGGAAGGAGTACTTTTGGTATTTTATTCAAAATCTTTCATATAGCCTTAATTTGAGCAGATTGATATAAACAGTATTGTCATTCAGTGTCTCGTTTTGAAAACATATCTATATACCACCCAGCCCTAGTCAGTCTCGTAGCTGAATACTTTACAACCTTGATCAGCGGGTTGAATACTGCCCTTGTGGCATGGAGCACTTCCGTTTTGAGAACTGCAACATATTAAGAGAACACAACACATATAACAACGATATTTGCTTAGTGTTTTTGCATTGATAATGTTAATGTGCTCTGGGCTTTCAGAGCCACCGTAGGAGTGGGGGTAAAGGATTTTTTTTTTTTTAAAGAAAGGTTTTTACTTCATTTCAGTGATATACTAGCTAGTTCTGGCTCAGAAAGAAAACTGTGTACAGATGCAGAATTTTAAAAAGTGCATGTAAAAATAGACACTTTGCCATGTTTAGGTTGCTGTACTTTTTTGTAAATAAATGACCATAAAACAAACTTATGGCAAAACAGCTTTAAATTATTATTAGTAAATTATTGCGGATGAATAACATGTGGCATGCCCTGGGAACAGCATCCATGCTGAATCACGTGACCACAGTAGAGCTGTAAACATGATATCCAGGTTGCCAGGGACCCAAGGTATGTACACCAGGGTTAAATAAAAATAAACAAAAAATACTTAACAAATTTACGTGACGTCTGTGTCTGAATCCTCTTTAGTGAAATACAGCCACACTTCAGACTGTTTAGCTTTAGGCATTTTAACTGCATTAAAGGTAGCTACTAGTTAATGTAAACATCTGTTGACATTAGGGGTACTTTTCCCAAAAGCCCCCATTAGCAACTTACTTAGTCTGGAACTTTTTGGTTGCCTGATTCCAACTATGTAAGTTGCTAACAACATTGTTAGCAACTGTGCTTTTGGGAAACTTACCTCAGAGCAAGTGTAACTAGGGATGACACGTGAGGTGCAGTGAGGCTTCTGTTGCCTGATGCCAATCAATCAACAGCTCAACAGCTTAAATGACACTGAAATCTGCATTGCAGTATGGCCCAGTACAACCCTATGATTAACCATTGCATAAATGAACCTAGATGACCGAAAAAAAAAATCCTTATTAGTGAGAAGATTGGTCCATAAATTTTACAGATTGATATTGAATCAGACTAATTTTTAAAAACGATTAATTGAAAAAATATATTTTGCACACCCCTGCTTGTAACTCCTGTTGGTTTGCAGAAGTATCTATCACTTTGTGTCCAGTGTAACTGGAGGTTTCTGTTTCGTCACATACATGCACGTTAAATCTCATTGAATTTGTCTTTATTTCCAAATAGTAAGCTTCAGTGCTTACATTTTTCATCCTGGGACACGAACAAGGAGTGGATAGTGGACCTACCCAAAGACGAAGATGTTCAAGTTGTCTGTTTGGGGCAGGGTTGGGCAGCGGCAGCCACCAGTGCCCGGCTTATCCGAATCTTCTCCATCGGTGGGGTACAGAAGGAGATCTTCAGCCTCCCAGGCCCTGTAGTGTGCATGGCAGGCCATGGAGAGCAGCTGTTTATAGTCTTTCACAGAGGTACTTGCATCTAGTAACCCAGCTTTCATTGGCCGTTAGCAATTGTAGCGATCAAGGGTAGTGATTTATCTGTGTAATCTTTTGGATAACTGTTGTCATTTTGTATTCTGTCTGGCAGGTACTGGATTTGATGGGGATCAGGCCCTTGGGGTTCAGTTGTTTCACCTGGTCCAGAAGAGGATGCAGGTTATTTGCGGGGAGCCTCTTCCATTGTCTTACAAATCATATCTGTCCTGGATGGGGTTTACTGCTGAAGGTGAAGCCTTTTATACACCAGTTCCCTACTCCTGTCTGCTTGTTTCATATATTTATTCCAGACATGATTTGTTGTGAAATTCTTTCAGTTGTATCCCTCTGTACTATGTCTTATTTGGAATTTACAGGTACCCCGTGCTATGTTGATTCTGAGGGTGTCTTGCGAATGCTGAACCGTTGCCTTGGTAACACGTGGACCCCAGTGTGTAACACCCAAGAGAACTGCAAGGGAAAGTCAGACCACTACTGGGTGGTGGGTGTTCATGAGATTCCTCAGCAGCTCAGGTGAGACACCGTGAAAGCTTTGTCAGATGGCAGGATAACAATGTTTGTTTTAATTGTATTGACACTAGAAATTTCTGGTTTTCATGGTTGGAGACGTAGAAACAAAAGAATTTTGACGATGCTGGTTATAAGATCAGTAACAGATGACATGGGGAGCTTTCATTTCTTATTTGTATTTTAGTATGTATCATTGCTTATCTGTATTGCGTATTCCAGTTAGATATTACTATATATTAAAAAATTAGCTGTCTGTTTTTTTTCCTATTAGTAACTGAGGGGACTAAATGGGAATTACCACTTACAGTTTAAAAACTGTGTCTCATAGTTTGTTATGCCTATGTATATTTTCAAAGTAACTGTTATTTCAAATGCCTTTCAAGCAATACAAATTTTGTGCAAACCTAAGCACTTTTGTTATGTAGATTTTAAAACTAGTACTTTCTCAAAATAACATTATGATGAAGAAATTTCATGTAGGAGATTTTGGCATAAATTCCTGAGTTGGGTTGTGCATGTATTCGTAAATTGCTGTGGTGAAAGCATGCCAGACTGGCCTTCCTCTGGAGCCAGACAAAACCATGCCGGATTTTGCCCTCAGCTACGTTAGTGATGTGATTGGCTAATGATTGAGTATAACCCAGACTTTGTTTGTCGTGTTGCTTAAGTAAATGCCTGTTTACAGTAAGTCACGATTTTCATTTTTGCACATTGTTCTAAAGCAAGCACTCCAGTTAATGGATGAAATTGATTTGTTTCTCAGCTCATGTATGTGCAGTTAAATAAATATTTATGCAAGTAACACCGCAAATGTTCAAAAGTTAAAATAATGTGTGTAGTCGTGCTGCTAATTTAGGTTTGGGAGAGAGGTCAATGATATTACTATTCAATCATATTATTTGCTAGTGTTATGTTTTTACTTTATTAAAAACCGTTAAATTTGAATGCGTGACAGAACTCCAAATTTAAAACACTGCGCGCCATACGCAGGGCGCAATGAGAAGGTGTGGCCACTTTCTAAGTTGTAAGAAAATACAGCTTGACTTGGAACAGTATGTCAGAAACAAAAAGATGTTTTTGGGGCATATCTGCTATATTATGAGATTTATGGCGATCCATGCCGAACTGTGTCACTGTATAACAACTTTATTACACTTTATTGCCAGAAGTATTGGGACACCTGCATTTACACACACATGAACTTTAACCCTCTGAGCCCTGAGGGTAGAAAACACACTTTCACTGCCTGGGGCATGATCACACATTTCTTCAAATATAATAAACTTAATTCATTATTACGGATTTAGCCAGTGTTTTTTTTCATGATTCTACATGAAGATTTCAGCGAGATATAAATGGAAATAGATGAGAAAGATACGCAGCATCGCCGACGATGCTGTCATCCCCAAAGGGTTAATGACATCACATTCTAAATACATAGGCTTTAATATGGAGTTGGCCCACTCTCTGCAGCTATAACAGCTTCAACTCTTCTGGGAAGGCTGTCCACAAGGTTTTGGAGTGTGTTTATAGGAATGGCCTGGCTTGTAGTCTCCGCTCATTCCAAAGGTATTCTATCATGTTGAGGTCGGCTCTGTGCAGAGCAGTCAAGTTCCTCCACACCAGACTCACTCATCCATGTCCTTATGGACCTTGCTTTGTGCAGTGGTGTGCAGTCATGTTGTAACAGGAAGGGCCATCCCCAAACTGTTCCCACCATGTTGGGAACTTGAAATTGTCCAAAATGGCTTAGAATGCTGCAGCATTAAGAGTTCCTTTCACTGGAACTAAGCGGCCAAGCCCAACCCCTGAAAAACAACCCCACATCATAATCCCCCTTCCACCAAACGTTACACTTGGCATAAACTTAGCACTTAGCATGCGTTGTCCCCGCTCTGATTTTACGTGGCCTACCACTTCGTGGCTGCATTGCTGCTGTTCCCATTTGCTTCCACTTTGTTATAATACCACTAACAGTTGACCGTGGAATATTTCGTAGCGAAGAAATTTCACGAATGGACTTGTTGCACAGGTGGCATCCTATCATGGTACCATACTTGAATTCACTGAGCTGAGAGCGACCCATTCTTTCACAAATGTTTGTAGAAGCAGTCTACATGCCTAGGTGCTTGTTTTTTATGCACCTGTGGCTATGGAAGTGATTGGAACACCTGAATTCAATGATTTGGAGCAGTGTCCCAATACTTTTGGCAATATAGTGTGTATAGATAGTTATGACACATGTTGAGCGAAACCTGTTTCTAAGTAGTGCTTTCTCATGTCATTATGAGTGTTATATTTGGAATATCCCACACTTTGTCAGTTCTGGGCTGCTATTTGTACTAGTGCCAAAACAGCAAAAGTGTTTTTGTTGATATTGCCTGACGTCACGCTTCTCCGGCTCCAGTACCTATGCACACAGCCACACATTGTAATGTGTTTAATGCCTTTCCGGTTTGAGGAGAGTT
The DNA here is from genome assembly GCA_026777985.1 of Mormyrops attenuatus. Taxonomy (NCBI): domain Eukaryota; kingdom Metazoa; phylum Chordata; class Actinopteri; order Osteoglossiformes; family Mormyridae; genus Mormyrops; species Mormyrops attenuatus. Next base: position 8,781,581 of record JAODKC010000028.1, read on the forward strand.
GTACACTCAATGCTTCACATTTTGCAGAAATTTCAACCGAGCCTTAAAGACACTTATTGTTCACGAGTCACTATCAACAAATCAGAGTTGAGTCTGGGTCAAAAAATATGACCCAGCAACCTTATCCTCCTTTCCCTGTTGTCCCAGTCTCAGACAAGGGTGGTAGGTGGGCTCTGGAACTCGGCTGTCAAGAAGGCTGATTTCATCTTCGCCCTTGGTTCCCATCCCTCTCTTGACTTTCTGGCTCTAACTGAGACCAAGATATCCTCGTCTACACTGGCAGTTCTTTCTTCTGCTTATGTTTTCTCTCTCACCACAAGAAACTGGGAGGAGCAGTGGTAGAGTTCTGTTGCTGTCTCAGAATTGGTGCTATACACCCCTCTCTCTGTCCCATCTCAACATCTCATCCTTTGAATGCAGTTACAGTTTCTTCTTCGATCAACCTTTTCATCATTGTCATCTACCGCCCTCCTGTACCCCTAGATCACTTCTTGAAGAGATAGATACACTCCTCAGTGTCTTCCACACTGACATCACCCCTCCTTGGAAACTTCAGCCTACCCCTCTAAGCTCTATTTCTCCTGCCTTCTCCCTCTTCTATATTCCTTCTCTCTGAAATCCAGCAAGTGCTCTCCCATGTGCAAGGGAGGAAATGCCCTGGATCTGGTCTTCAGCCATCCTTCTGACATCATCACTATCCCTCTTCACATCACTGATCATCACTTGGTATCCTTTAGTCACCTTACCTATCCTGCCTAAACCCAGCTATGAATTTTTCTCCCCCACTCAACAAAACCTCCACTTTGTCTCCCCTCATCTGTTGCTTCCTGCACTCTATCATACCTTTCGGACCCTGACCCCTTTTCCTCCCTACCACTGGAGTCAGCAACCAACACTCTTCTCTCCTCACTTTCTTCATCCATGGATCGCCTCTGGCCAATGTCTTCCAAATCCAGGAAGACATCTTGCCCTGTTCCTTGGATATCGGATACGTTGTGCATCAAGCAACGATAATTAAGGGTAGCGGAGAGGAAGTGAAAGAAATCACAACTCAACACAAATCTGTCTTCTTACCATATTCTCCTGTCCAAATTCTCATCTGATGTGACTGCTGCTCAGACAGCCTTCTACAAGGAGAAACTCGAAACCTCTGAACATGATCCTCACCAAGTCCACAAGATTTTTTTTTATTATTATGTAACCTGCCAAATTCTCCTGCTCCATCCTGCCTGATCACCAAATACTTCGCCAGTTTCTTTGAGTAAATGCATTTGATCTATCAGACATTCTCTCCCATCCCACTACACTACACATTATGAATTTCCCGTTCCCTCCATTGGCTCAATTCTACAATCTACCAGCAGAAGAGATCCTGCAAGTCATCTCGTCAGGCTACTACCTGCCAATTGGATCCAGTCCTTTCCACAATTCTCCAGGCAATCTCTCAGGAACTTCTCCCCTTCATCACCACTGTCATTAATAGCTCCATTACATCTGGTTATGTGCCAATGGCATTCAACAAAACCAGGGTTATTCCTATCCTGAAGAAACTCACACTGAATTACGCAGACATCAGCAACTACCAACTGGTGTATCTTCCCTCTTTCAAAAATACTCACGACCTCTCACGACCCCGTTTTGGAGTGAATTACACCACACTGATGAAAATGACTGTGATTGTCTCGGAGAACGCATGCAGCGCCTATTAAAAATCACCAGAGGTAAACTTTAAATTGATTTTTAAACATAGACTGGATAATCTTGAAAATGAATAATCAAAATTGCAGAACTTGCTAGGTTTCTTTTTTCCAGTGACAGACTAAAACTGTTTTAGCGAGAGAATGTATACATACTGGAGTAAATCGATTCCCAATCTCATTATCTGGGTGTGTCAGTCTGACTATGAGAAGTTAGTCTGACTGAAATCATATTAGATCTAACATGTTTACATGTACTTTTAAAAAGTCCAGTTTTAGTCAGGCTAGCACAATAATTAGATTTTCTTAGTGTGCATGAAAATGTACTGACTGGTCGAAAGTGCAGATTGCATCAATATGCTTATCTGCCTAGCTCTTTTTTTGTTTATCTACTATGGATGCTGACATATGCAGGACCGTACTTAAAAATGAAAAACTTAAATATGAACAAAAACATGAAATTGGGTCTTGTATTGCTCAAGGGGAAGTTTTCATGAAACTGGACATTTCTGCAGCGTGTGATATTTAGGCTCTCCTTTTTTGTTTTGCCACAGAGTAATTAGCTAGTGCGAGCTGTGGCTATGTTTGCTAAATTACATTAAGTTGGGTACTTCCTTATCTTATATTGGCAGATGAATAATGTAGTCTTCACAATAATAATGAAAGTGATGGCACTTTAGCTAGTACTGTTACCCCAGACCCTCATGGTTAAATGTCTTTGTACCCTTCTATAGGCTGTTGCTGTGTTAATTTGTTCAAGGTGTTCCCATAACCTAACCACCTGGTTCAAGCTCCAGGCTCACAGTGATCTCAGCTGGGTGAATGGATAGTGTTGAAAATGTGTGGATCTTCTATATCATTTGTTATTCAGAGTAAAAAAATCGCTGCTAAATAAGCAAATTAATTGAGATGCAACATGGTTGATATATATATTCTCATACACGTACAATATCTGTGTGTGTGTGTGAGAAAGAGAGAGAGAGAATATATATCCACCATGTTGCTTATATATAGTTCATATTTGTAGTATAAATATATACAGGGATGGTAATTGGGTAAGTTTACTCAGTACTGTAATTTAGTAGTGTTTTTGTGAAATTGTGCTAAGAACTTTATTATTATTAATTTCAGGAATTGTACTTTTTTACTTTCTAATCTGAGTATGTTACAAAAGAAATGTGGAAACAAAAGGTCAAAGGGTCATATGACAAAGTGTGAACAAGAGAGGCCAGGGGCCACCACCCACCAGGGGCAATCGGTCTTTGTCAGTCATCTGTCTGCACTGTCTGACATGCTCCCATTCGCCATTTTGAGTGTATTTGGTACATTTGGTTAACAAACTTCATATTCAGTGTGTTTCTCCACAGAAAAGTAACGTTTTATGTAATCAGTAATAAGTTACTGATTTTCATTACCAAATTTTCATTTCCAAAACACACTAGTTATTTAGGTGTTTAAGAAAGGAAAAAGTCAAGAACACCACAAACATGTCATTGGACATAGCTTTATTGGTTATGTTTAAAATAAAATACAAGTAGCAAGTAGAACACGAGTTTATACAGATCCTTCCAGACATCGTGTAAAATGTTAAAAACTGTGCTTGCAAATGTTTCTAAACTAACACTATAGTTTGGCATTGGATTGTCAGGACATAGCACACAGTGACAACCTTATCCAGCATTGTGGCTTAAAATCCATGTATATATATGAATATACACATACATGCAGTAATAAACATGTCATTACAGTTTTGCTGTTTACTTTTGTCTTTAAAAAGCATTCACTCTGTAACACTAAGTTAACACGAACAGATTAACGCATTTTTGCTACCCTCCGTAGTGGGGCTAGCTTGCTAGCGTAGGTTAACCAATGTGAAAATACAAACAATTGTAAAAGACAAAAAAATGCATATTCAGTAATATTACTTAAACAAAAAACATCTTACTTGCCTTTATGAAAATGCCGAGAGCAAACATGCATGAAGGGAGATTTCGTGTTGAAAGTGATCTCCATCCGTCTCACTGCTGCGACCCAGGCCATCCGATGCCTCTTGGTTACCTCCTCTACCTGCTGTCCATATCCACTTTTCCAAGTGGGAAAGCTGAAAAAATCTCACGCTGTGGTCCACCTTGCTGCAATTTCTACCATGTGACTTAGCATGACAGCCTTTCACACAGCACGAGTGTCCCATCATACCAAAGATAATGCTGGACGCAGTGTTTCCCCTAGGTTTGCAGCTTTGGGGGGGTGGGGGGGCACATTTTCCG
>JAODKC010000028.1:8821363-8832819 GCA_026777985.1 Mormyrops attenuatus
TTAGTTAGGTTCTCCCCAAACGAGCTTGATGGGCCGAATGGCCTCCTCTCGTTTGTAAATGTCTTATGTTCTTATGTTCTTATGTACTCATCCAGCATGTGTTATTTTGTGCCGGCTATTGGTGCCGTTCGAAGTTTGTGTTTGTGTGTCTAAAAATGTATTTTTATTGATTTGGAAACGCCTTCCTGCTGTCTTCAATAATGAGCTTGCATGTCCTTGTGGTTTGCTTATATGCGAACTATATTTCCTGGGGTGAAATTCCGAAGGTGGCTTCGGTTATTTTAATATTTGTATATTGTATTTTAAAAAAAATCCCTTCACTCCGCCATGTAAGCCTATGACCTTTGCATTGTTAATGTAATGTTCTAATTGATGAGGTACACCCACTTAGCTACCAAGGCAGAAGGTGGTGTGTGTGTGACTCAAGAGATTAAGATTCCTGTGTCTGAAAAATTGCTGGTTTGCTGCCAGCAGATCAATCATACCCCCATTAAAACGTTGAGGGGCAGACCAGGAATAATTGTAGAACATTATTGGTTGTTGAAAAGACTTAACTTTTGTAATATAGATGATTGAATCAATGAATAAACAAACATGATCAAAAAAACATGAATTTTGCACATACACAATAACTTCCACTGTCACATTTAAAGGTGCTTTTTTGGCATTTAAATGTATTAAGCGTCCATTCAACAACTGATCTAGGCCTGGGCAGTGTTATACAGTATACAGTACAGGTAATACAGTATACAACAGTATTTTGGGCTTATTTATTTTTTTGGGATTTATTGGTGAAATTTTATCTTATTGGCAAGATTTAAAAGAAAAAACAGAATTGGGTTACTTTTGAAAATAACATTAAAATACACTATATGTCTGGAGAGTATAATGGTATTGAACATTAGATACCATCGAAGCCTAAACTGACCCTGTTCATCATTGGTTCCCAGTCTTCACTAAAACCTTTAAACAGAACTACTCCAGAGAAACTGAACACTGACTGGCTGTCTCTCTCTAGAGATCCTGATCTGTATTGTGTAAGAATGAGAATTTTGAACTCAGGGATTAATAAAGTTCAACCATAATTATTATAAGATGTCAGCTGTATAGTTATTGCTACATTACTGTGTAAAACAAATTGGCTGGACACTTGACCAGCTATTTCCTCTGGACAAGCTCAGTTTGCAGGCTTTTCCCTATGTATCTGTATTTCCTTCCCAGACGTCAATTAAAGTTATTGGTAGAACAAGTCACCTGTTATCGATGCGTTGCAATATTTGCATTCATGCATTTGCATTTGTGTTCATCTTTTTACCTGATATTGTGTACAGAAACTCCTTATGGCTTATGTACATAAAATGGATAATTGTGGACTTTGTAAACATGATGAGGTGCATTAGTGGGTGCATGCATGATGTTTAAAAAACACTGAAGGTAATATCAGAAGACATGGGAAATATGTATCCGGATGGACTTTCGAGTCAAAAGTGTTGGAGTCTGAGTCAAGTAAAAATTTGTGTCCAATCTTGGGTACCACAGTTGTGTGTGGTAGTAAATTTTGCTATATGGTCAAAATAGCTTACTAATTATCAAATTTATATGACTTTTTTAAGCTGTCTGAGAGCTATAGCTGTTCATAATAACAGTGACACTCCATACTTGTATATACCTTTCTGTCTCTGATAGGTCCACATTGGTTACCTCCCCAACAAGAGGGTGCTGGGGCTCAGTAAACTGGCCAGGTAGGTAATACCCCAATATTTGGAAAGTTTGGCTAACTCTTCAGTACTTTTTTCATAGCGTTGGTCAATAAAAGCAATGTTTTTTTGTATATCTCAACTATTATCACCCACTGAATTTCAAACAATTTCTAATTTTTCATAGGCAAAAATCATTGTATAAGAAATGTGAATGAGATGTGAATTTCTTTCGAAGAAAAAAAATACAGTGGGCTAAAATATCATGGTTGGTTGTAAAACATCCCTTTGTGCAATGATCTTTTGCTATGGAGTATAGTATCGCCTAACGGATATTTGTCACACTAGCACATTTACAATACAGTATACTAATGTTACCCCTAATAATTCATAGAACATGGTAGTGCTGTCCCAAACGATTATTCTTTAAATGATTAATCTAGTGATTATTTTTTAGATTAGTCGACTAATCTAACAATACATTTTTCTATTGATCTGATAAATTTATTGATAAGCAATTATTTTCAAGTCATTTAACACGACAATTCACCCCCTCCCCCCACACACAAATCTGAAATTCTCATTAACATTTCAATTTATTAAAACATTTACTAAACATTAGAGCATTACTAACAAAAAAGGCAAATCTTAAGAGATTCAATGGGATTTCTATGTTAGACTGAAGTTAATAATCACTGCAGTAGTTTTTACTTAATTATTTCAGTACACCAATTTGACTTTAATGTTGAAACAGATGCTAAAACATGGAATGACTTCATAACTAGAGAAACATATTTAACAAGCACTAGTAGCTTACTACAGTGAGCAAGGAATGATTTAGGCTACAATATGTAAGAGTTGTCGTAAACAATAATTTGTTGTGACTTTGAAACGGAAATATGACAGAATAAGTAAACAAAAAATATAAAATGGCTGAGACAGCATTATTAACGTCAGCTACAGTAGAGGTATAGAAAAGGTATCCAGAGGCTTCGGAGCTCTGCTGGTAGACGCAGCCATGTTGCCTCGTGCCCGGGGGGCGGGGCAGGGCGGGCGGCAAATTTCCTTTTTGCAGGGTGGTAGGAGGTGTCTCATTAATATTTATGAGAGAAGTGCTACATGATTGGCCAGTGCATGCCTTACAAAACAGTGCGGCACTGCTGGCACCGGCGATATAACACAAAACTATATTGGAATTCAGTCTATAATTGATATATTTTTAATGGTGCCAGCAGTGAAACAAATAGCCAGCTTATTAGCGGAACTTTGTATTGTAAATGAAAACCAAGGTCCAATAAATAAAATACAGTGTTTCCCCTACCATTATATTAGGGGGGCGCCCCGCCCCCCCAATGGCACCTCCCACCCCCCCTTGAAGGTCAAGTTATGTCAGAGTGAGTGTTGCCATCTTCACCACCCTGGGAGCGTTTAAAAAACACAGATATTTTTGTCTGCTTTTCAGATTGTTGACACGACATATTTGTGACAAAACATATTTGTGGCAGTGACAAAAGCTGCACGTTTTGTGGATAATTGTCATAAAAAGAAATGTTCTGATGTTTAGTTCAGTTGTTATATTGACTGCTGTCAATAAAAGAAACACATGAACACCATGAATCCTGTCAGTGACCATCTGCCCTCCCCATCCCCCCCCTCCAAAAGCTGTAAACCTAGGGGAAACACTGAAATATTGTAGCTCTCGAGTGGCAAAGAGATCATCTCTAAAGTTATTAGCATTCTTATTCTTAAAAGGACAGCGTTAATGTGCTCCCAAGGAGATAAAGTACTTTCCCTTACAATATGTTTAGCTTATCACTTATACAAAACATTCACATAGCTTTACACAACCCGTCGACACTAAAATTCCATGTCAACGCATTTTTATAATCGACATCGTCGATTACTTTGAATAATCATCCCAGCCCTAGAACACGGCATTGGCTGCCGTTTTCTTTTGCATTCACAGTAAGGTAAAATGAGTAAACGTATGGGACTGTAAACTTATAGACAGAAGTCATATACAAGGTACAATTCAGTTAATTGTGCTAACCACCAAAAAGAGAGAGAGAACAAAAATACATACACACATTAAAAATATTTCATAAAAAACAGTAGTATGGATACTCACCAATGATGAATATTGATTTAAGACAGGGGTCTCCAACTCCGGTCCTGGAGAGCTACTGTCCAGAAGGTTCGCTCATCAGAAGCCATAGTAGCTCTCCAGGACCAGAGTTGGAGAACCCTGATTTAAGATAAGGATGATTATGAATTGGCTGTGCAGTATGGTGAAAATATGAAAATGACTGCATAGTGAACATGAGGAGTTACAGCTCCTCAGAGTCTCCCTCTTCAGCTGTAAGTTGAATTTACGTCAACATGTACTTACTATTACAAAATAGTAAATTAACTCTTTTCTAATATTTATGTAACCATTAGCATTTCAAAGGGAATAAACTTGTAAAGGTACAGTGCAGTATGTACATAAAAAGGAACGTTTCCATAAGAAAGCTACGTTTCTTGAACCTTCCCCAAAAACACAGTTTATTTTTTACCAATTTTACACTTAAAAGCATGAAAACTTACTATGACTAATACTACTAATAAATTACTATGAAAATTAAACAAAAACACTTCTGTAGGGTTTTTCGAGGATTTCACAGATGTGCAAAAAAATCACGAATGCAAATAAATTCAGTTCCAGTTAAATTTTTGTGGATCTGTGAATCATGAAGAGCGAATGCACAAGGGCTAACTGTATACGTGTTGTGACATAAAGTGCTACAGTAAATGAATGTAAGTGGATTAAGTGTGATATACAAATAACAAATCTTATCCTGTCTGACCTTAATACTCACTTTAATTCTTAACTCCAAAAGACACACTTATATTCCTATCCCTGTGGAATCACAATCCACACATACACATGCAGCTGCACAGTTCAAAATTATGTTTTTAAGAAAAGTCTAAGGGGAATATCATGAGTGCATGCTCTTTTTAACTGTTAATAATATAGTCATCCTGTTTATATGATCTATATGAATTTATATACTGCACTACACATGAGCCATATGATATTGTTCCTTGGCATTTGCTGACTTATAAGCAGGACCGACTGTTATTTGTTCATGAAAATCAAAGTTTTACAGTTCATGATGAGCCAGTATGTTTTGAGTAAATCCAAAATGAAAAGGTATATGGGCTATACTAATTTTATGATTTCAGTATGAATCATGCTCCTTAAAACCTGACTTTGATCTTTTATGCAATCATTAGCTTTAGAGTACCACAGATTCAAGAAGATAGTACAAGTTTCAATGAATATTCTCTGCCCACATTGTACGTTTTATAATTTTTTTAAAAAACAACAATTTATTGAAAAAAAAATCTCTGCCTTACTATTTAGTCTCAAGAGGGATGTTTTCATGTTGTCTCTATAAACTGATATATACATTTGATAAAGAGATTGTTTTTTCTGACAATGAGCTATTTCTCTTCCTTCACTCCTCCAGGATTGTTGAAATTTACAGCAGACGTTTGCAAGGTAGTTTATCAGTTTGTACATAGCGTTCTTCTGATGTTTACATTATTACATTAAATGTAGATGTACTAAATGTCTGACATATCTGAGAAAAGAAAATATGCTTAACAGTGGTGACTAGTATATACATATATATTCTTCATGTATATATATACATCCTGTGCTGTATATTGTTGTAGGATTACCAGGTGGTGCATTCTCATATGCACACTGCATGTACCTTTTCCCCCTTCTGACCCTGATCCGCTTGTGTTTCAGCTCTTGTGTTATTGGATGTAATGTCACATTTTGCATCTAATTTCCATTACTCTGTCTATCTAGATCTTAAATAAAGTCTTACATTTTTTCTCTCTCTCTCCTGTGTACAGTTCAGGAAAGATTAACAAAACAAATTGCTGTTGCCATCACCGAAGCCTTGCAGCCTGCCGGTGTTGGGGTTGTTATAGAAGCCACGTATGCTATTTCAGTTTCTTGACAAGACCAATTGACTCACAGTAAACACCATATTTGTTCACCAGCTTTCCTTTCAGATACATACTATAGCACTGTACTGCTTAATACGACATATTTCTGCATCTAACCTGTCTCATCTTCTTCCTGTTTCACAGTCACATGTGTATGGTCATGAGAGGTGTACAGAAAATGAACAGCAAGACCGTGACTAGCACAATGCTGGGTGTCTTCCGTGAAGACCCCAAGACACGAGATGAATTTCTCACCCTTATTAGAAGCTGAATAGACCTGCTGCAACAGCCTACCGTCCCTAGATCCTTATGCATAATTTATGTTGATTTCTACCTAAACCCAGAGAGAGTTCATTTATGTGGTCAAGTTTAATATCTAAACAGGCTATCAAGTTTTCTGTGCATTTGTGTCAAAGTGTGGTATAAAATGATTTCCACCAAGGACTGGTCATCCGTAAAGTACTAGCCATAGAATACACATAGTTCATTATTATAATTAAACAATAATCATATTAAGTTCATTGTATTATTAACTTTATTACCCAATAAATCCAAAGAAAATAATTGCATGCACAACTTTGAGGTAAAAGACTGATATCAAAAGTTTTCTCCATCGAAATCACTGGGAGACAATTGTCTGTCATCGATATCCTACAGAATAAAATGCAAGTTGCCAGTATTTCTCTAAATTAAATGACAATCTCTCATGTGTGTATTTTAGATTTGCCTTCTTACCAGTTTACTTGAAATTGCATTCAAATATTGAGATGTTTTCTATGTTAGTTTTTTGTATGTTTTAAAAATTATACCAGGTCAAAAATTAACCATTTATCAATTCTATGGTGGCATTGTGGTCTCGCACTTCCACTGTTGTGGGTTTGATTTGTGCCCTCAGCTCTGTCTGTGTTGTGCTCTTCCTCTGTTTGTGTGTGTTTGTTCCTGTAGGCCAAAAACACATCTAGGGAAAGTGCCATTTCTGAATTGTCTTAAGTGTGTAAGAATAGTCATGTGATGAACTGGCATCTCATCCAGGGTGTCCTCTGTTTCCTGGAATCACTGTGACCCTGGACTAATTAAAGATTAATTATGTAATTATCTTTCCTAAGAACATAATTATCACACAGTTACACAATTAACTGGCAAAGCCAGTTTTTAAGTTTCAGAAAAAGACACTGTTGGTAGAAGTCAATCAAAAGCTTGTGATGAATGTGTTTTGTACTGCTATCATAATAATACGTCCTGATATTTTGAGCCTCCTTGCTGAAATGTGTTTGCAGTTTCAGTTCATTCATAAAATATTCATGACATTTTGGGTTTGTGCACTGGTTTTCCAAGTAATACATAGAGTGTTTCTGACACAATAACTTTCTGTATAATTTAGAGTATTTTTATGTGTGTAGTATGTGAAATGCAATGCTCTCAACTACAAACTGTTTTGGCATGGCTATTTCTAGTGTCAAATCATGCTTCCAGTTAATATATGCCCTGTTCTGTCTGCTTAGTATGGTTTGCCTGTTTGATGAATTTCACAGTGATTATCTTAGGATGTATTTTCTTTATAAATGTTAAATATAAATGACTACATTCCTTGTACTAATGATATTGTGAAAAATAGTCCAAAACTTTATTTTTCTTGTCTTGTCTTTAAGTCTGAATTTTAGCATAGTGACAAACAGACCAGAAAATATTCAAATGTTAAAAATATTATTGAAATACACACAACTATTTTTTTCTGTATTTTTACCATGTGTTAGAAGAACTGACAATGAAGAGAAGCTGAATAAAGACTGTGTTATGTGGGTATTTATATATGTACTGTATAATCATAAACAAAATCTTAACTTTGTCAGAAACAGCGAGGCGCCTCATTAAAAGCAGACCTGAGTTTGTGCATTTTCTGCTAGTTGCTACATTTTCCATTTTGTCTAAAAAAGAAATCTCGTGCAATTCTGTTAAAGAATTATTTTTTTTAATGCTTCAGGTAAAGGTATTATTATTTCACTGAAGAAGGGAGCCTAAATGTGAATTGAATACAGGTCCTGTGACCTTTAAACAGTGAATAGATTTTTGCTGCAACTCAGACATGTCAATGCTACGGTCTTCAAGTGGCCTAGACTCAAAAAAAGACATTTATATTTTCTGATATTTATCCTGAGTGGATTTAAAACTCAGGAGGTGGGGTGCAATGCATCTTAAAACGCAGACTCGGGTGACTGCTGGGTATTGAGGTTAATTCGGTTTACTTACCTTTGCTAATGAAATTGAGTGTCATGTTTCATCCCCTCCTATCCCAGATGAAATTGTTGCCACTTATCCCAACTCTTGTAGCCACCAGGTGCCTTTTTGTTAAGCCGCTCTTTTCAGCATGACAAAAGTTTTGGATTAATTTTTCTTAATGAGGATTTGATGAGCTCTCCTTCTTTCTCTGTGTATCCCAAACAAGGGATTGAATTCTATTTTTCCCTCTCAATTTTATGTCACATTGTCAGATAGGGAATGGCTATTTTTGCTTAATTCCAAATATATGCAGTATATGCATTATTCATTTAATTTTTAATGACAAATTATTGATTCTCATGAGGAAATTCTTTTTACATCTACACAATATTGCTCTCCATGACAGAAGTTGGTGAGAGCAAGTGAAGGGCAGCCACCTACAGTAGCACCCACAGAGCTGGGGGTTAAGGGCCTTGCTCAAGGGCCCACAGCCATGGCAATTTTATCAAAGCTGGGCACAGGCACAGATGCTTAGCTCCCTGAGCCACAGGCTTTATCAGTTACAGCAAATCCTTCATAATAATGTCAAGAACTCAACATTAACTATTATTAGCATTTTAACAACCATCAGCACTTCACATAATTATTTAAAACTGACATGTTATTTTATAACGAAATTGAAAAAAGTCCAAATAAGCATTTTCAAATGGTATGCTTCTATTATGATATATTCATATATATCTGACAGTAGTTTCCATCTCACTTTTTATTTTGAATTTTCAGTGAAAATAAATATATTTCTTAAACAAACACAAAATTTTTGTGTTATATGTAATGTTGTTTTCTGGTAAACCAGTCACACAGAGAACACAGACTTCATGGGGGAAAAAAGAGATTCATTTGTTGTACAAATAATTACATACATACATACAGACAGACATTGTTCCTGCTGAAACTGAAACACATAGTGTTACATTGCAACATTTATACATTTTCACTGCACTGTATTAACTGTTAATTTTCTTTTGAAAATTGTTTCATTTCAATAGAAAGTTGTTGGCTTGTGTCCCAGCCAATTATAAACCATGCCTGGACCCTATTCTAAACATCAATTTACAGTATCTTAAGCCACTGAAGTTTTACAGTATTTCCAAATTTGAACCTTTTAATATTTCACCGGCAACCATCCTTTGTAATTTATCATCTGACATGTATCTGAAGTAGTAAATAAACTGTTGTGCTATCACTGTTGTGCATTTTTTTTGTGAAAATACATTTTAAAACATTCACACATCCAGACATTTTTACATATGTGTACTTAAAATTTTGTTTCTGCACTGAGAGTAACAATAGACTTTGATATCATAATGAGTTGATTTCTTGGCAGCAAAAAGATGCTGTCCAATTTTCCTACAACCAAAGAATACTGACTGCAATGAATGATTGTGCTAGCATCAGCACAGCTGTATTTTCTTTCATTGTTATTAAAGTCAGTATAAAATATTGACGTACTGGCTAAAAGTAGAGTATATAAAAGGCACTGCCATTTGTTATTCTAAATATATATGACTTCTCAGCCTTATGCATGCATCTCAACAAGAAAAAAATGGTTTCTTTCATACTTTGTCATTTCCGCAAACATGATTTTTATATGAATACATACACTGACCCCCCCAATTCACATATAAATGGCAGAATTTTTCATAGTTTTATCTTTATGAATTTATAACTGAAGTGATATTGCAATATACAAAATAATATTGGCAGTAATACAAAATGCCAATGAATACACAATGGAAAAATATCTCTATTGGAGGATTCAGCACAAATCCTATTCCATTTATGTAATATTTTTTACATTTAAAATGATACCAATATAAACAAATGGATTTGACTTGTTTTAAAGTTGATAGAGGAACACATGGGTTCATCTGAAAGCCTGCTACATCTGTCAATATTAGGACTGAAGGATACACTTTTGGTGAACTGTTTACCATTCTATTTCAAATATAAATTAAACTCATAAAAATTCACTAAATTTCACAATTGATGCATTTAAGAGTTTTTCTGGCAACAGAATCATTGACATATGTTAATTTGAGTTATATTTATGGTATAATATATAAACACACTATCGCACTCCATCACAAGAAATAGGAAAACCATTAAATAACTACTGAGATTTGCAAATAGTATTTATTTCTATGGCAGACATTTTGAGTGGCTTTTCCTTAAAAGGTAAGTTGTGTAAAAAGACATTTTTGCCATATATGCACATTTCTTACAAAATTATACCCAGTATACTTTTTTAATACCACCATGCAGCTTTAGGCATTTCAAATATTCAAAAACAGAGATCCTGCTAGAGGTTCAACTTAAACCATGCAATGCAGGGAAAAATTTACGCACAGTGAAGGCATGTAACGTTATCCCAGTTCTAACTGAAATTATGTGTTCGTATATACTTTCTAACCAGAGAAACCAGGAGATACATTGGGGAGCATAACATGCAATTCCCAATGTCACCAGTTTCCTTTGAATACACTATTTACATTTACACAGGTTTCCAAGGTTAAAGGCTTGGAGAATATTGTATCATTGTACTGATGAAATTGCTAAATGATTCCTGAAAAAGCTGCATCTCTCTAAAATCAGGTCCGCCGCATCACACACCACAGACAAGGTTTGATTTATATAAAATCTAACTTCTTTGACAAGCTTGTTTGCATGTCCTGATAATCTTTTTTCTATCATGAGCATAAGCAAAAGCCAGTGTGGCAAACAAACAGGAAATTAGGGTGTGGTGGCTCATTGGGTAACGTAGGTAACTCTGGCTGTGTTTGGACATTCCCAGTTCCATCTCCAAAGTTGTGGTTTAAAACTAGTAGTTTCTATAAGGGTGTTTTTCAATCATACCAGGTACCATACTTTTTGTACCAGCGCTGAATGATATCACAACTCGAGGCGGGGTATTTTGTATTTAATTCGAAGAATGGCTGTAGAATATTATACGGCTTGGTGGAGTGCAATATTATTACCGACATCGCATGCTATGCACATACAATTTTTACATTGCTAGTCAGCTATAATTAAAAAAAGGCTTTTTCTTACTTTCAGTTTTGTATGGACCTTAAGGGGATTCAAGTTTTGCTAAAATATTTTTACTCTGTTATTCCCTCATAGGAAAAAAAAACTTAGCAAGCTTTGCAATTTTAATTATTATTCCTTTTATAGATTCTTATATGTTTAAAAGAGGTAAGAGAGTTAAGAGTTTAAAGATTTACGTCTGCTGCTTTTACATGAGCGCTGCATGTGTCCTCCGAGACAATCTTAATCATTTTCATCCTTGCCATTTAAATCTCTCGAAGACAGGTTTGTTTGGCTTCCATTCTTTCTTCTTAGATGCAGCTACTGGTGCGGCAATATGCAGACCGTGTTCCTGTTGGTCTGCTTATGTATTTTTTTTTTCTTTGGTATTAATGTATTTAATTCCAGAAGCAGATACTGGCACAAGCGTATTCCCTATCATAATGGTAC